>OX493268.1:58900611-60100611 GCA_950370525.1 Bellardia bayeri | reverse complement strand
GTATTTTCTATAGAAAATCTTGTGTATAACAGTATGTTTTATGTATAACACTATTTTCTATAGAGAATCTTGTGTATAACAGTATTTCGTATAGAAAACCTTGTGTATAATAGTATTTTCAATATAAAATCTTGTGTATAACAGTATTTTCACATAAAACCTAGTGTATTAATAGTATTTCCTATAGAAAAACTTGCGTATAACAGTATTTTCAATATAAAAATTTGTGTATAACAGTATTTTCAATATAAAATTTTGTGTATAACAGTATTTTCAATATAAAAATTTGTGTATAACAGTATTTTCAATATAAAATTTTGTGTATAACAGTATTTTCAATATAAAATTTTGTGTATAACAGTATTTTCCATAAAAAATATTGTGCAAGTTTCTCTATATGAAAAACTGTTATACATAAAATTTTCTATAAAAAAAAACTGTTATACATAAAATTTCCTATAGAAAACCTTGCGTGTAACAGTATCTTCAATATAAAACTTTGTGTATAAAAGTATTTTCTATAGAATATCTTTTGTATAACAGTATTTTCTACAAAAAGTCTTGTGTATAACAGTTTTTCATATAAAGAATCTTGTATAGAACAGTATTTTCTATAGAAAATCTTGCGTATAACAGTATTTTCTATAGAAAATCTTGTGTATAACAGTATTTTCTATAGGGAATCTTGTGTATAATATAATTTTCTATAGAAAATCTTGTGTATAACACATTTTTCTATAGATCATTGTGTGTTTAACCCAATTTTCAAGAAAAGAAAGTAATTTCCTGAGCCAGTCTAATAACAAAAAATTATATACCAACCATCTATTTCAGATCTCGCAGCTATCCACGTATGTCTATAACAATTTAAGAGTTTTTACGCTATTTGGCCTCTACAATATAGACGGCTCTTTAGTAACATCTGTAAGTATTAAGCTTTATTAATTTAAACCAAATAATCTATTAAACATTTTCCTAGATTTTAGCCGGCTCCACAACATACATTATAATTCTTATACAATACAGTGGAGATGGTGAAATTTGTAAAAATGCAGACAATTTGCATAAAACTTAAGAATTCAAATAAATACAATTTTAAGTATATTAATAAAAATAAAGAAAAAGCATTAGACGTTTACAAACAATTTATGAACCACATAAACACATAAATCAATATTTTTTTTCTCTCATATTTATTTTCATGCGTTTTCTCTATCTACCACTGCCACACAATTATCCAAAATAATCGTTATAAAATTAACAAAAATATTATTGGCAATGTATGTAACAAAAACAATAAATCTTATTCGATATTTTGTTTAAAAGTTTGAATGAGAATTAAGAAGAAAAAAAAAACAACTGCAATGACACCCTACTGGGGCAAGTGACAGTTTGCCATCGTAATGTTGCATAATTGAAGTTTTGTTTTTTCTAATCATTCCTTCTAGTGCGTCTAACATGTGTGAGAATAATGGAATTGGAAGGCTTTAAGCAAGTTAACATTTTATGGTTGGTGGGTCAGACAGTAGTAGAGCTGGCTTTACAAGGTGGTCAATATACGAGAGGCAAAAACAAAACTCTTGGAAAAAAAACCAAAATAGCATTGTGTGGGACTCAGCTTGAATTTACTGCCATCGTGCGTTACATTTTGTGTTACTTACGTCCTCTAATCTAAAATGAAGTACGAGGGATAGATGATCATTTTGTTATTTTTGTTTGCTTTACGAATTGTTAAAGAACCCAGCAAAACTTAATGAACTAAACATATGCAATACTTAGAAGTAGTTGTATAATAACTTATTTATTATCTGTATTATAACTTTTTACTTTCTAGTCTAAACACTGTTTTAACTGATAACGAGTTTAGTGTATTATTTAAGTCATTACTTGTAACTAGTTTCAGTCATTTCAGGGTCTTTTAGTGTCAATGCGAAAACTTTAGCCTACTTTGCTGTTATCCAATCTATTGCGAATTATTTTCTAAAACCTGTTCTCGCTACCCTCGTATAATCATGGCTAACAAGCAAAATATCATGTTTTAGTAACCCAACCATACTTGTGCTTATATATTCTAGCATTGTATTTTTTTGCGTTTCCATTGTTGCTAGCAGGCGTGCAATAATTGGCAATTACATTTCATACACTGTGTGCTTCATGGTGCACAGCAAACTCTAAATAGAGTTAGGCTCAGCAAGACTAAAATGCGCCTAACGGACGTGACAATACTTTAACGCCGCCAATATAGCGTAGAGTGCGGCGCATAAACTCTTTTAATCACTGTTAGTTGTGGCCAAACTACTACAAAGTGGTTACAAACATGGCCGAGTGATTGTATGATTTCAATTTATTAGAAATATTTGTTCATAAAAATTTGTTGGCTATTGAAAAATGATGAAAACTTGGAGGACAAAAGTATTATTCTAATGTTGCTATAAAATTTTACGAAACTTATTTTCTAGCATTTGAAGTCAACCAAGATACACGTCAAATCAAAAGATATTTAATGCTTTACTTAATTCCAAATTTACTAAAAGAACAATGCGCCTAGTTTATAATCCACTCTCGCTCTAATGCGGTGTTCGTCAAAACAGCACCTTCTGATTGTGTTTTTGATACACCATCTCCAATTTATTTGCTTTGTATAATTAGAACCTCTTACGCTTACATTCGAATTGTATGCATCTCGGTAGTCAACCGAGTTCTGTTCCTGGTGACCAATCACCAACCACCAAATTCTTCATAAAAGTGATTATAAAATTCTAATTACACCCATAAATACAATTCCATTGACCATAATAGCTAACTAACCCATCTAAAGCCACAATTGCTTTTGAGAATTATTGGAAATCATCAACAACCCCTTTATCAGCCACTACCACTACCACTAAATCCTGAGATTAAAGATTGGACAAGAAATCAATCAATTTAGTTCAAGAAGATCGAAGAATAAAATGTGTTGTTAGATTTATATGCACAATTTCCAGGACCATTATCCCAAATATATGCATCTTTAAAATATCGTCTTTTGAACAAATAAATGCCTATTGATATCCCCCGTTGCATGTATACGACTGACTTTGATATTCCCTCATAATAATATAATACTTAGAAGCATGATTTGAATTCAGTTTATGAATTTTGGCACTATATTCAAATTCGAAACTAGAAAATAGTCCAGCAATTTGGACCAATAAGATCCAGGAGTGAAATGTGTATGTAGTTGGATTTTTATGCATATTTTCCAAGTCCATTCTCTTAAATATATTATTCTTTAAATTACTTTCTTCAAACAAATCGCCAATGAAATTTCCCGCCAAAACCAATATTATCATATGGCCCTGTATCTATTTTAATAAAAACAGACATTGCTATTCCCTGGCATTGATTGGATAACTTAAAAATGCTGGATTTTTAAAGATATTGCAACTTGTGACCGACCGTTGTCATAATGGATTATTACGCGCTTCCATGTCTAGCCGCTTATTCTCTTGGCATTTTTCAGTCAATGCTCGCTTCAAACGAATTTGTTGCATTTGGTTCGGGTTCTCTGTGGTGATCTTATTCCTATTGCCGTGTCTCATCTTTAAACTTTTATCACATTTGCACCCATTTTCAAATACTGTTTTGGTGTCGTTTCGACAATTCATATGGAATCAAATTTTCTGCTTTTTGGTGAATCCTGCTGATCGCAAATTTTTTGAAAGTACTGCTTGATTGTAGCTCGCAATGTTTGTGCAAGCTCCTGTTGAGTTTGACAACAATCTTCAGGGAGTAATATCTTCAATTTTTAGTCTTCAAACTTTTTTGGCTGGCCGGTGCGATCTTTGTCTTCCGTGTCCCACTGAATTGCTTTAAAATGTTATCACATTTGCACTCAGTTCTTAATAATGTTGTACTGTTACAGTGTTACAAACTTAATATAAGAAAGGATTCTTTCAAACTCTGAATAAGACAATACAAATAACAATAAAAGTCAAATACCAAGAAATAGTTGCAGACGATTGGAGACTATTCTGAAAGAAAGATATATTAAAAAAACATTTAAACAATAAGACTTGTATTGTTTGGGCATGAAAGAAGATGGAGTGAGAATCTTATCAATAAGACTTGTAATGTGTGAACATAGACTAACTGCATTACCCTAATACCGAAAGAAGAAAAATGAAATGAAGTAAAAAGAATCTTATCAATAAGACTTACAACGTGTGAGCACAGACTAACTGCGTTACCATAAATACCGAAAGAAAGAAAATGGAATGAAGTAACGAGTAAAGAATTGCCAAAAAAAAAGCGATGGTTGAAAAATGTTTCGTTCAACAAAAGTTAATAAACTTTTACGAACTAAATAGTTTTGTTCATCATATCAGAACACTGTTCTTTAGGCTGAGGTAATGGTGATTACGGGGAGTATTAAATGGTTGAAGAGAACTGATGACAAAACTCCAACTTGTATTTTTTACGGAAGCGACAGTATTAAATTTCGTTACAATGCGAGAATAAATAACATCAATTCTTGTTTAAATTGCGAATATTTTGAGATATTATGGGCCATCATGGCATTATCGGAAACGCAAAGGCTTACAAACTATGCATTATTGGCTCATGAATGGATATCAATAATCAGGCTGGTAGATGTTAAACCTTTTCCCAAAAAGTAAGAACAAACCTAAATAATGGGCTATAAATAAACATGGCAGTTTTGTTGCAGTCGGCAAACGGACGACATTCTATGGAAAACCTAAACCAAGGAAATACAATGTTGATTCTGAGCTTAAACTTAAATGAAGCAACAATCAGAAGACTAGTTGAACATACAGCTTAGTTCTGTATCACATCTGGCTCGTATGGATAAATCTAACCTTTCAATCTGTAGAGCATTATTGGATTTTGACAGTATGCCATTCTATGAATATGTCCGTTTTCACACGTTTCATACTGACTCTTCAAGGCAAGTATTTTTGGCTGAAAAGGGAGAAGAGAATAAAAGGGTTACACTAGTCAATTTTCTTATTTCCTTTTATTTTTTTCTTTTATTTTCTCAACCTTATTTTACGCGAAGTTGTTTGCATGAAAAAGTAGAAGCTTGATGGTAAAGAACACGAGAATTGAAGATACGCGTATGAACATAGTGGCCTGTTCAAGATTTCCAATTATCTAGTTGATCTTTTTGGTTGTAGGCTATGCAACGAACAACTTTCTGAGATGATAATGATAATTATATTAAAGTTTGACTTACTGGTGAAGTGGTTGTCCAGTCCCATATATTCAAGCTTTTAAATTAAGAATGTTAATAAATAAACCTTCCCTTTACACACACCTTCTCTTCGCTCTTGGTGTCCTTTTAAAGTACTTTGTTTAAACTGTTATTTTTTTGTTGTATGTTTGTTTGTTTGTTTTGCTGCATTGTTTTTTTCTTAGTTGTAAGTTTAATGAAAAACTAGTGGGTTTGATTTGTTACCATAATGAAGCCATTACAATATTTTACAAACGTCATTTTAATCACCAGCCTTAATCAACAACATTAATATTGCACCACAATGGCAAGACTCATTCAGTCAGTCAGTCAGAGTCAGTCGCAGCCCGGTTGGACAAACAGGCCAGAATGAATTTTCGGAGAAACTAAAAAAGAAACCAGCCGGCATAATAAATTTTCTTCAACAACATTTTTCTTTTTTTTTCGTTTTTTTATTTTATAAATTTCCATTGACTGGCGGTACGTCAGTCATACACATACACGGAGATATTTATTTATTTATTTCTCTTGCGCACAGTCTAAAATTTACTCACTCACACCAAGCAATTCAGTATCTGAGATCGATTAGACAGTTAAAATTCTTGAGTTGATTTTAGGCGGGCTTTTTTTTACACACTTTTATACACTATAGAAGCTTGTGTAGAGCTTTTAAAAATGTCAAAAATTTCAGTTTATTATCTTTCAAAGATCATTAAAATAAGAACCCATGTGTTTGTTTTTTTCTTTTTTATTTGTTAATTTGTTTTATTCTTTGCTAGCTATACATGGTGTTGGTTGGTTGGCGGTTTGATTTTTGAGTTTTAAGGCAACATTTTGTGGCATTTATTTTATGTCTGTCTTTACGACCAGAAGCCTTTAACGGTGTCAACAATAAATCCACCCACCTGTGCAATAATTGCAACTAAAACGTTTAGAAAACGGTCCACAAAACTTATCGCCTGACTTGAAGTTTTTTATATTTCTTCTGTCAGTTTTATTTTGGCCATAATGATTAGATGGAAAAAATGGAAAAATTACATTATTACCTTTTCGCTGATTTGTTTTTTGGTGTTCTTGGTAGCAAATGAAAATTGGCTTTTAAAGCGATACAAGTACCACACATCATTGATTAAATCAAATGTGACAGACAGGGCTTTTAAAAATGTCGAAAATGAGTACAAAAAATAATTATGGGTTTGTAAGTTAAACTAAAGTGACAGTTAATCTAATGGCAGCAGTTTTTATTCATAGATACATATGGAATGAAATGGAAAGGAATGTATGTACATATGTATAATGTTTAAACATTTTTGAGAACGGATTTTATGTAAATATTGCTTTAGTTAATTAACTAACCCACTAATTAATATTAATGAAGTTTTATAAAAGGTCATTTGAAGTTCTCATAATTTGTGTCATCTTTAGCTGATTAAACTTTTCAATTATCTACCTGAGTTTTAAAGACATTATTTTTTTTTTAACAAAAAATAAATAATCTAAATATGCATAAAAATTATGACACAATTATTTCAAATAAACACAACATGAGACGATTTTATATTTCAATAAATTTAAGCTACAAAAAAAAACTAAAAAACTAAAAAACCAACATTAGAAAATTTAAAACAAAACAAGTAAGAAAGTATAGTCGATCAAGCCCGACCATAAAATACTCTACACCCAGTATATGTGCAAAAACAGTATTTCTGAAATGTGCGTTTTATGGGAGCTATGACTTATTATGGACCGCTTATCCAAAAATTTTGTGATATACATATATAAATATTGTTTGTGTTAAATTTTCTCTAGATATAAACACTTTTAAAATATTTATACATGTTAAAGTGATTTTCAGATGTGGGCTATGACTAATTATGGACCGATCGTCTGAAATTGGGCTGATATTTGTATGTATATACATATGTAAATAATGCATATTTGTGCTGAATATTGTTTGCATACAAACATATTTAGGAGAGTTATGCTCTTTAAAGTGATTTTCGGCAGTAGGCCTTATATGGGAGCTATAGTCAGTTATGGACCGATCTACACAAAATTTGTAGTAGTGATTAGGTTCAATTTACAAGTTAATTATACAGAAATTTGTTTTAATACGTGCATAAATCAAACATTTATGACCGATTAACCCTTATTTCGAGAGGACATTTCTATGGGGGCTAGGTGAAAAAATTAACCGCTTTCAACCAGCTTCAATCGCAAACGTGCTTGGGCCGAAAAAACATCATGTACCAAACTTTATGGAAATAACTTCATAATTACGACCTGTGCCCATGTTCTGTAACTCCCGCGTCGAGAAACATTTCGGAATGAAACAGAAATGCTATAAATTGAAAGAAACAGCTGTTTTTCCTTACAAAACTGTGTCTGGAACACTTTTTTGGTGTGTAAACGCTGTCACGCTGTATTTACCTGCTGAAAAAAAAGACGAGTAGCTATGGCATGGTTTGGAGGTATATTCGGGTATATCACGGAATGTTATCAGAAAACTTAAACAATGCTTTAATAGGGAAGCTCGTTATAGCTTTGGATTAATATATTGTTCTCATATACATATGACATCATTTATTAGATATTAATCTTCTGCAATGTGATTTTGAAAGTTTTATTGACCTTAGCATATTGTTGCAATTTTATTAGATTGTGAACTATGAGAAGGCAATATACGAGTACCTTTTCCACAGATTTAATTTTGTCTAGTTTATTAATTATGTCTAGATATTCTTCCCAGATTAGGGATAAAGCATTTGTCGTCCGAGTTTCAAGACTATGGAATTCTATTGTACCTTATAGCGGGCGAACTTTTTTGTATTCAATATCGAAATTTAAAAATATTGTTTTGAAAAATCTATAGAAGGTGGTTGTAAACATTTACCACAATCCAAATCGTTATTTTTATTTCTTTTAATATTCAACATTTATGCAGTATGGGTATGAAAACATATGTACAGAACTTTTGTATTTGTCTTATGAATAATAAGGGCTTACAATCTAAAATAAAATATAAATAAAAAAATTACTCGTCAGTTGACAGAAAAGGTCTATAAAATGTTTGTGAGAAAGGTTCCCGCTTTGAACTGTCAAATATACACCAAAATAAATTCGCGACGATATAAAATTTAAAAAATCAAAAAAATTCAAATCGCACTGAATAATATATATTTTATATATTTTATACATTATATTTTATGTACCACTTTAAAAAATTTTTTTTTTTGGTTTAACAAACCAAAGTTTTCTTTTAACACCACGAAACTATTTTTGTTTTAATGCAAATTATTTTGTAAACAACAAACATTAAAGTCGTACTATACATTATTTTGTATAACCGACGGTTGTATTTTTGCCACCGTCGCGACGTTGAAAATTTTAAAATTTTAGTAAGTTTTGTTCGCCGTCAAGGATATTTGTGATTGGCGGTTTCAAACATTGTATATTAAGGCATTTCTAACGTAACGACGTAATCCCTTTTCATAGTTTTCGACATGAGTTACAGACACAATCATCCCAATCGTGAATAAAAATTTCACATTAAATGTTCCCTTTTCACATTTTCCTATTAAAATTCAATGTTAAAAAAATAAAAGGGAACAAATTTCATGTGGAATTTTTATTCACGATAGGGATGATTTTTTTCTCGCTTTTTGAGAAACGATGAAATATTTCGTTTCATAACTTTTCGAAGCGAGAACTTTTCACTAAAGTTTCAGAACATGGTTACTAAACTAAGAGCAGAAAGTTTACATCAACAGTCAGCCAGCCAGACGGACGGACATTGTTAAATCGACTCAGGAAGTGGTTTAGAGTCGTTTGACGTTACAAACATCAGCACAAATCCAATATATCCTCCCGACTATGGTGGCGTAGGGTATAAAAACTATTGTTTATTTTAAGATAAAAATGTAAAAAGCACAAAATAATTATAAACGTAACAACAAAATTTCTTACGAAAATTGTGTAATAAACAACAAAACTCTATAAAGAATTTGTTGAAACCACACGTAGTCATAAATATTTCTATATAAAAAAAAATCACAGTGGCTGCTTGGCTGTTTGTATAATTTTTAGCAAAAGGCAAACACAACTTAACTCAATAATAATTTGTTTTAGTTTTTTTTTTTTGTTAGTATTAATTAAAACTTTTTGTTTAGTTTGTAGCAAGTACAACAATAGGGATACAAAGAAACCAAAATAACACACCTCTTTTATCTATGAAGAAAATGATAAGTTTATAAACAAATTAACAATAGATTGATTTATTGAAATGTTTTGAAAAGAAAAGTAAATTAATTACATTTATTATGAACTGTTTTATTGCCAGCAAACAAATTGATGTGCTAAAAAATCAATCAACATTTATGTTCTTTCTTTCAGAGAGTTGAAAGAAGAGCAACCAATTGAAGTGGTACTAAAATTATACCTGGTCTTTTGCACATTTTTTAAATATTTGAAGAAATAAACCTAAGCACTTAATGGAAGCGATATTTCACTTTCCTGTGATCATTACAGCCAAGATACTAAGTGTGACGCTCAAGATATTTTGTGACGATCAAGAGATTTTGTTGCACGTAAACAAGAAATGATGCCAAATCTAAAGTTTAACGAAAAAAAGTTTATTCTTTTATAAAAAAAATAAACAAAAATTCTTCCAAAAAAAAACAAAAATTTTCATACAAAACTAAACATGTACATATTCTTTGATGTCTTTAGCAAAAATGGAAAAAAGGAAGTAATTCTTGAAGAAACTTGTACACATATATAAATATTTGACACAAAACAATATTTATAAATTTTCATTCGAATTCTTATTCTGAATCTGTATAAACTTCGTGAAATGATGGCTTTGTTTTTTTTTCATTCTCATTTATTTTTACCAATTTCGAATGAAGTTTGTGGCAAAAACAAAATCAGTCAGTAACAATACAAATTAAACTCAAATATACCACCTTATACCTTTCTTTCTTCTTTATTTTATATTCGTCATTACGCGCTTTATCGAGCTTTATTTTCTCTCGATATCTACGTGCTCTTTCAGCCGCCGTTAATTTTGTTGTTTTACTCTTGAAAATTAAAAAAATAAATCAAAGCAATATATTTCAAAAGTGATGCTCATGAAATGTTTGCTATTTTGGTTTTTTTTTCGTAAACAATTTATTTCTCAAATTCGCAAATTATAAAAAAAATGAGTTGAAACCATATATGTAAACAATGATTGTCAATTTAAATTTTTTACATTTAATATATTCACTTTTAAAAAAATTAGCGTGACGCTCATGAAATTTTATCGCGCCTTTACCATGGTGTTCACAAAAACTACGCAAATGCACACTTTTTTTCATAGATTTTTTTTCGCTTTTTCACTCTTGTAATAATTAAAGTTTATTTACGTTATTTACTTTATTTAAACTTGAAATTGAAAACTAGTAATATTACTTGATTTTTAAAAAAGTGACGCTCAATGCAAATTGTGGGGACAACCTTTCTTTGCAACGCCAAATTCGCAGAGGGAGAAACAAAACACCATTCGGAATAAACAAAAAAACAAACATACAAATTTGAGAATCACGTTTTTTTGTTACATATTTCTCGCTGATCACTCTCACATTTTTGTTTTTTTTTTACCTAAAATAGTAGTGTAAAGTGCGGGGACACAAAATTGCGTTTTTTTTTTAATTGACCCACATACAATTTTGATGCGTGTATTTTAGTGAAACAATTATTGAAAAATTTTACTTTTCTTACGCTAGAACAAATGAATACATGTTTGAGCCTTGTGCACTTTTTTAAATAAAGCTAATAAAGTAAATTGAAAAATGTTTTTTGTCAATTATTTAAACAAAATAATTTAAAAATCAAAACTAGAAGCATCAAGTTCTAAGAAAAAATACAAAAAAAAACGCAACCAAGCCGCATTTACTTAATTTTGCACTATACGAAAATTTTGGGGAATGCTGAATATTTGTAATATTTAATATAAAGTCCGTTATTTTCTAATACACTTTTTACACGTTTTAGAATACTGTCGAACAATTTTTCAATAATTCATTTCGAATACCCTTCCATTAGAGATATACGCACTGCAAAATCTTGTCAAAAGTTAAACTTAATCAGTATTGTCCCAACTGTATTTTAACGATTGACCACAGATTCTTAATCGGATTGAGGTCGGGACTTTTTGCTGGCCACTGCATTAAAAGAAAATTATGCTCGCTTTACGATTTTGGCCACATGATAAACACTTTTATCTACAAAATCGAAAAGATAAGTTTGCAAAATACGCAGATAGTCTTCTTCCACAATTATTGCTTCGATATTATTTTCGAATGCGTAGATTTTTTTAATTTTTGGTCGTGTCTTACTGAAATCCATGTTGAATGGTACCTTTTGCATTTATTACTAAAATGCCAGCGAAAAATTTTTAAATTTTTAAGATTTTTTTATTTCTGCACTTAAAATGTCGCGTTCTTGACAGTGGAAATGTGAATATAGTTAAATTGTGACGGTTTTACAAAAATTGTTAATTGTTTACTAAAGTTATTAATGAAAACTGGCAAACATTTTAACTTAAAGGTGTTTAAATAGTTCTAAATAATGGCAGGTTGTTAATATCTCTAAATAAATAAAAATTATGTTTCTGTTAATACGATTCATAAGTTTATAAAACGATTTCATTATAGCGCGATCTTGCAGTTAATCAATTTGTGCCGATTTTAGACATACGTATATCTATCTATTCATCATCATTGTTATGTGCAATTTATTAGAATGTGGTAAACAGGAGTAAAATATTATTATTTAATATCAAGATAATATCTTTTTATATTAATTTACTATTCATAAATCACCCTATATATTTTATAGTCGCTTAAATACTCCAAACATTAATTCATTTAGAGAGAGACAGAAAAGAAATTAACAAAAAAAAAATGGTATAAAAATAATGAATACAACTAACTAATGTGCATCCATAAGATAAGTGACTGTTAGTGCTGATAATCATTAAATTTTTTAACATATTATTAGCTATTAACTTTACATTGTGTGCCAAAAATCAACCCCCTTCCTGCCAAAGAAAAATAAATGTAAGACTTACGTCAATATATCATAAGTTATTGTAAAATGCATAAGAAATCTAACAGACTTGTAAAACACATCAAAAACACACTATGTATTTAATAGTCTAAGACTAAGATAAATAACAAGTAAATGTCTTGCTTCAGCGCATTTATTAAAAGATACTTTTGTGAATCTCTTTTAATTTGAAACTTTATTTATTCCTTTTAGAACATGTTTTATTTGCCCTTATTAATAAACACGTTAAAAATAAGGCCCACTTCGCAAAATCACTTTAACAACCATAAATCTCCTTATAATGACAGTAACCAAATAAAATTGAACACAAATATATAATTTATATATATGTAAATAAAAAATCATGACAACTAATTTTATAACGGTATAACGGGTAGCGAAGCACACCGGGTTTAGCTAGAAGCTAATAAATCTTCCAGACTTATAAACAACAAGCCATTATAAACTACTTCTAAGTAATGTAGGCCGTAGGTAGTTTACTTTGCAAAGTTAATAAATTACCAAAAATTTGATAGGTAGTTTTGTATTTAATAATTTTAGTATTAAAAAAATATAATTGATTACATATTTAAAATTAAAAAATCTCCGGGTGATTTTTACCCCCATTGTTTAAATAATCTCTGATTAATGGCTAAATTCACAGTCTTTAGTTAGCTAATGGCAAAGGCTTAACTAATGATTCTTTATTCGCTATGCTTAGTTTGCCATTAGTTAAACCCCCAAACGTCGTTGGTTAACTATTAGTCAAATAACAGCTGTTGCTATGAAAATAAAGTTTACAATTGTTTTCGGCGACAAATTGTAAATATGTCTTACGAATTTAAATAATGGCTAAATTCACAGTCTTAATAGTAATAGTTAAACAATAGTTAGTATTATAGTTTACCAATGGTTAACTAATGACCGCGAATTCGGCCATACGAGTTTAATGTTTTTAAAAGAATACATACTACAAAATTACATTCCTATAAATCGAAATTAAGATAAAATATAAACATTAACATAAAACAGTTTGAAGCCTTAACTGAATAAAGAACTGAATTATCATGACCTTGATTTTGAGTTTTTCTTTATACACTTATGGCCGAATTCTCGGTTATTAGTTAAACTAAAATACTAACTATTGTTTAACTATTATTTGTTATTCTTATGGCAAACTAAGCATTGCGAATAAAGAATCATTAGTTAAGCCTTTGTCATTAGCTAACTAAAGACTGTGAATTTAGCCATTAATAATTTAGGATTAACAAAAACTGCAAAACTCTTACACATAACGATTACATATTTCAATACATAATTAGATCTTCAAATCGGCAGTTTTTGAAATAAATATTAAAGAAAACACTTTTTTGCACAGATACATACATACATACATACACCCATCCATTCATCTGAATACAAATGGATTCAAGATTAACACATTTAAATATTTCAAGTGCAATCTCTTGCCGCACTCATTAATTACGTATTAATTTCAACATTTCAAACAACGTATCGTTATAATTTCGTTTTATTTCAGAAAATGAAACAAAAATAAAACACAAAGTATTTAAATATGTATCCATGTATTTCGTTTTAACTTCAAAATTAACGCCAAGTAAACAAGCAGGAGGGCTTTTTAATTTATTTATTTCATTTTGTATTTCTTAAAAAAAAAAATATATTTTTTTTTTTAATTTTTTGTTGTATTGAATTTTATTAAAAACACTAAAAACAAAACATTTACATTTAATTTAGCCAGCTCTAAACAATTGTTGTTAACAAAACGTGTTCAGTGTGATTTTAAAACTTGACCGCAGTGCATCTCGAATAAGCAAAAATTCGCTTCGTGTGTTTCGTCTCGACAGTTAAGAAAAAGAAATCGAAAACAAAAAAACCTTTAAATTGTTTCATTATAATTAAACAAATATAAAATACGCAACGCACAATAAATTCGAAAAAATAATCTTTACGTTACGTGTTAAATAAATAAAGTAAATAAAGTGTAAATATGTTTTGCATGTGTTAAACTGTTTTTCTATTGGCCCCGTTCAGTCTAACAATGATCGTTTGAAAAATTCAACTAATCGGAAAATCTCAAAACAACACATTCAACATCAAACCAACGAACCCAACTTCAGCAAGTATTTGCTGCTTATGAGCCGTGAAAAACAACAAATCTAATTTGAAAGTGTTAAAGTTGTGCTGCATGTAAACACTTGCAGTTGCAACAAACACTTGATGTAACATGCAACTCGAGCTCATACTTGCAACAATTTAACGAGTAGACCTAGATAAGTGTGCTTTAATATTTTAGTACTTTTTTGTCAAAAGGAATTAAGTTATAAAAGTACTCAGTTAAAAATTTAGTTAGTTCCTTACAACTTTTTTCCAAAAAAAAATCTCTAAAATTTCTGTTTATAATTTTAAGGAACAAAATATATCAAGTGGGATACGTGTAACTTTTGTTTTTTTTTTTAATTAATTCAACGAATAAATAATTTAGGTGTTCGTAAAACCTGTTTTGAGTTACGAAATCGTTCGATTTACAGAACATCAAGTTGTCATCTTTATTCGTGTATAATTTTTATCTCTCACTTTTTCGAACGACTCGATTTCTTTTGAAGCCAATTTTTGGTGTAAAAATGTGTGACACCTGGAATGGAAAAATTTATAATATTTCATGTTACAAATCGGTTATTCCTTCCTAAATGGCAAAAAAAAAAAAAGCTTAGTGCTGTTTTACACGTTTTAGTTTTAACTAACCAGTTGTTGTTCAATTCTCTTTTAAAGCAGCCATTTCGTACACAAGCATATCTTTAATTTTCAAACTCTTTGCCATCTTTACCATCAAGTTTCTACTTTTTCATACAAATCAATATGCAAACAACTTTGCGCAGAATAAGACGGAGAAAATAAAAGAAGCAAACAAAAGGAAATAAGAAAATTGACTGGAACTGTCAAGTATGTATCCCTTTTGTTCTCTTTTCCCTTCACACCCAAAAATTGAAACGTGTGAAAGCGGACTTACTGGTATCCCTTACAAGGAAGCTGTTGTATTGCAGAGACTTTGAAATCGGCAATATGGAATCATCTATGCGAATATCTAAATGTTACGGTGAAAACGAGCTTCGTTTCCCAAATGTGTGAATTCGCCACATAAAAATCATGTCTTTTGTAAGCAAGTTTTTTAAGTGGAGTTTAGTTTCTCTCCCTTACAAACTAGCTTACAGATAAGCTTCATTATCCGGACTATTTTGAAGTCCTAATAGGGATAAAATTTCTATCGGGATGCAAGCACAGACTTTTCAGTGCACAGTTCTTTGGCACTAATTATAGATTGATTCTAAACTAATGCTATAAAACACATACTTTAGTTCTGGAACAGCTATACAGTTTTTTTTTTTTTTTTTTTGTAAAATAAAACAATGTGTCTTCAAACAATGAATTCAAATTTAACTAAAAAATTGGACAATTGTTATTAAAATGTTAAAAATAATACAATATTACTTCCTTCTACAATATTTCGAAAACGAGTCTTACGAAACGTTTTCTATAAAAAATCATTGCGGGAAAAACTAGAACTGTTTGTAAGAATGTGTGTTTATTTTATAAAGCTTCTCTCTCTAGAACTAGGTTCAAAGGTGGCCGTTTCAACCTAAAATCATTGTTTAAAAAATTAGTTCCAGAACCATTCTCAATAAAAAAAAAAACAATAAAAATTCGTCATCTGAATCGTAAAACTAATTCCTACCATGAAAATTTTAAACAAAAATCACTGACGGAACAAGTTTTAAAGCTGTTTGTTTCATAAAGCCTCTCTAGAACTAGTTCCAAAGGTGTCAAATTTAAACAAAACTTATTGATTAAAAATTAGTTCTAGAACCATTCTCAATAATAAAACAATAAAAATTCGTCATCTGAATCGTGAAACTAGTTCCTAACATGAAAATTTTTAACCAAAAATCACTGACGGAAGAACTAGTTCTAGAACTGTTTGTAAGAATGTGTGTTTGTTTTATAAAGCTTCTCTAGAACTAGTTCCAAAAATCACTGGCGGAAGTTATTGTTTTAGAACTGTTTCTTTCATAACGCCTCTTTAGAAATTGTTCCAATTCAAACAATGTCAAACAAAAGTTATTGATTAAAAAACTGGTTCTCGATTAATTCCAAATTATAAAACTATAAAAATTCTGATCTACAGTACTTTTTGAAGCTATTGCCTAACGTGACAATTTGAAACAAAAATTCTTTAATGAAAGAACTAGTTCCAGAACTGTGTGTGTTTGTTTCGTGTAGCTTTTAACAAAATTCATTGATTAAAGAACTCGTTCCATCACTAGTTCTGAGGGCGACAATTTTAAACAAAAATTCCAATATAAATACCAACGTCAGAACTGGTACTAGAACTAGTTGTGGACTAATACCAGTTTTCGGGCACATTTTGTTTCGATTTTATGAAAAATTTTATATAGTTTAGAATTGGACTATAGTTGTGTAAAATCAAAGCTCTGGTACGTCTGGTCTTAGCTTCTATACAAGTCCCTCTACTGAAAATCAAAGTTTCTGAAACCTATACTTCTTTTCTCTGAGTGAACATGTTATTCTTGTGAAGGAAACTGGAGATATCTTTAATAGTTTCTAAATGATTATTTTTTAATTCTATATATCAGTAATGATATTCGATAATATTCAAAGATTTTTCTGTATACTTAATAGAGAGAACAATAAAAGTACCAAATGTAACAAAAGTACCTATATTGTTATGTTGCATCAGTTAATTTATTACAATATTTGTGGATCTCAAGAAGTTGTGTGGTATGTATTGTATACCCAAGTATAAGAGTATGTTTTGTATGATTTTTAAATACAATCAGTTACTTTACGTTTTGTTTTAACCATAGTTTGCTGTTGTTTGGTTGCTAGAGTTTTGTTGTTGCTTGTTTTTTAAGCTGTTTTAGGCTATTGTGTAAGAATTCTAAAAATTTCCCTTTCAGTTGCTCTTTTGCTGCTGAATACGTTTGTCGCATACAAAAACAATTTCGCTTTCATTCAGTGGGTTTGTGTTTTGTCTATGCGTATGAACACTTTTGTTAGTGGTGTAAAAAAGCAAACCTAATATTTTAACGGCGCTTTAAATTCAAAATTGTTAATTAATATTTAAATTTATGTAAGAAACAAATTTTTGCTGAAATATTAAAACAAATACAAATATTGAAAGAAGTGATTAACAATTAACCTGAAAAGTTATGGCTGTGTTACAAAAAAAAAAATTAATATATAATTAAATTAATAAATTGAAATTTAAAATAAGTGAGTGTAAAACAAAGAAAGATTGTGTGTGCTTAATAAATTATCTAAAAGCGAGTCAAACACCTTTCAGAAATTAAAAAAAAATTCCATAATTCAAAAATTAATGGTGTTAAAATAAAAATAAATGTTACTAATGTTGAATGATTCTATAGTTAGAATTAAATAAATATTAAAAAATTTTGCAAATAGTAAAAAATTAAAACGGATTTAAAGTTTAAAAAACTAGAAATAATTCGAATCTACTTGATTTTTTTATAAGAAACATACAAAATTGTTATAAACTTGAAATTTTATATTAAAAAAAAGTAAAAAATAAGTTGGCGAAGAAAATAATTTTGGAAAAAAAAGAATTTAATAACAAATGTTTGAATAAAAAAAATTGTTGGAGAAAAAAATTTGTAAAAACAATTTTGAATATAAATTTTTCACAAGCTTTTAAATTTGGAAAATTTAAAAATTAAAAAATCTACCAAAACTTTGAAATGCAGTTCAATTTGCTTAAAAAATATTTAAACAAAATATATTTTTGTTTTTTTTTTTTTTTGAAAGAAAAAGCTGCAAGAAAAAACGTTCTCAAGGAAAAAGTTCTTTAATTTTGTATAAATAACCAACGGATTTTTAAAATCCAAAGATTTAATAAATCTGCCAAAAACTCTTAAATATATTGTGAATAAGAAAAATGGTTTGAAAGCCCCTTAAGCTGCCACGAGTTTTAAAATATAACTTCAATTAGGATTCAGGATCACAGTGTGTCTCTTGTTTTAACTCGCTAAATTTTAGCTTTTAAATTTGTGCCATAAATTTTTAGATCTTTAAAGAGTTTGATTGTTTAATTATGACAAATGAAAATATTACCAGATGAGGAGAGACAATTATAAAAAAAATTGGATAAAAAGAAAGTTTTATAAAACAATGTTTACAAGCAATTTTTAGTGGAACTTTTTTTAAAAAACTAAATGATTTTAAAAATTTCAAGGATCTCCCATAACTCTCAAATATAAGTTGATCAAGAAAAATGGAAACATTTATTTCATTTCAGTAAGAAACATTTGTATTACAATTTTTAATGACGCACACCACTGTTGCAGACTCAAAATATTTTGAAAATCAATCTGCCATTTTTAACTGGCTGATACAATTAACATGAAATTTCTTAAACGAAAAGGTGAGAAGTATTCGAGCGAGGTGTGTAAGGTCTTAAAATAAGGCACCTCAGATATGTATGTAAAATAGTTTAACAGTGGAGCAGAGCAGACTCAAAAAATATTTTCGAATTATATCTGCCATTTCTTAAAGGCTGTTACAATTGTAATTAAATTTCACATACTAATAGCTGAGAAGTATTCGAATTTAAGTTTTGGCGTGTGACATAACAGAGGTCTGAAAATAAGACATTTCGGGATATGGAAAATTGTTTAACTCCAAAAAATGTTTGGATATATATCTGCATTTTATATTTGGCACATCCGATTAACTTGAAGTTTTACATAGACATAGCAGAGGAGCATTCCAGTTAAAGTTTTGATGACAGAGACAGAGCAGAATTCACAGCAGCGGCTTTGTGAGGTCTCAGAGTAGGGTTCCTTAAATAAGCAAAATATTTAACTCTTGTGCAGTTTTTGTCAAGTTCAAAAATATTCTTAAAGATCTCGATTAGGTCAACACAAATTATATTCCCATGTGCTATACAGTGACTCACAGCTTATTTTATGCAGTGAATTTTGCTCTATAAAAAGAAAACTAACAGAAACTTCAAAACGAGATTGGTGTCATTTAAAAGAAAAAATGCCTTAAATCTGTTATAGATAATAAAGGCTATCACACCAAATATTAAATCGTGTATGTGCCAAGTTTTCTAAACACATATTTGCCTGCATAAAATAAGCTGTGGCTTAAAAACATAGGATTTTTTATTTTTTTAGTTTTAAAACATTAAAATATTAATATTTGCAATAAATTATTTTTGTTTGTTAGACTGCAACATTTTTGCTTTTATGACACCAATTTCTTTTTTAAGTTCGTGTCAGTTTTCGTTTTATGGAGCTTTAAATACAAAAAAATGCAGGGCATAAAATAAGCTGTGAGCCATTGTACTATATATTATAGTTAAATAATTATAGCTAATTGAAAATTTTAATTTCAAAATTTTACCCTAACTTGGACCGGGTTTTTCACAATATTCCACTAAGTTTATGATCGATTTCATAACAACAATTTCTGCCAGTTAAACAATAAATATAAAAAATACATTTCAAAGCAATATCTTTTACGAGTTCAATACTTTTCCTGTTTAATTGACATTTTAAATTTGAAAATTGAGAAAATGTGGAATTTCAAAAAATCACAAATACTTTTGTCTTCTCAGAAAAAAGTTTTCTTCAAATACATTTAATGTCTTTATATTTTTAAGAAAACTAACACAACAAAGATAACTTTAAAGTAGAAAACGCTTAAAATATAATAATAGGAGTTTCCCAAGGCGCTTACGAACTCAACCCATATTTTTATAGAAATTTTGAGTTTAAACATTTAAAATAATTTCTAAAATTCCAAAGCTGGGATTTCCAAACCTGAAACAATTTTATATACAATACTATTAGGTATTCCAAATCATTAATATTATTATTTTACCAGCCCTGCTACAAATATGGACTTTTCCCTAGACCCTTCCATATTTAACTTATTTTTTAAACTAAATCTCAAAGCTCCAAAACGGACAACAGTTTTACATACCACGATCATTCGTATTATTTGTTTATCATTCCCGGTCTAAGTAAGGACTTTATAGGCATAATTCTAAACAATAAAAAAATTGAGATTTTTTGTTTGTTATTTGAGAATAGTGGATTTTGCTTCTACGTCGAATTACGTCGTTGACAACATCAATGTTTTATTCAAGTAAACCTTTTTAAACTTTCCAATGGCATCGGAAATAATAATCTAACGGCGTTGAATCACAATAATGTGGCGACCAATGGACAGCCGCAAATCAGAAATTTCACAATTCTGAAATTTCTCATGCAACAACTGAATTTTTGGGTGCTGTAAGCCTAAATTTGTTTATATAACCGCATAATTGAAAATTGGCTCCATTAAATAGCGCCCAAAGAGTTCCATGGGAGGAAAATTATCTTTTCTAAACAAATGTCAAACGATGACAGCTCAATACTTGACATTTCATTATTTGATAGCCAACCTTAAATTTGTCCATTTTTGTAAATAACATACAGCGCTGAATTTAATCTTTCACAGCATCACATTATATGTGATTAGTACACATAAACCCGGTCTTTGGAATAGCCCCAGAAAACATAATCCAACGAAGTTAAATCAGAAGAACGACTTTGCCAACCCTCTAAATAAAGTAACTTATTTTAAATCATTAAATAAAAAAGTGTGTTTGTTATTTACTAGTTGACACAAATAATTTAATTATTAAAAAAGTAATGTGTTTTTTAAATAAAAATATTTCGTTTTACACTAAATTACAAAAATATATATAATTGAAATTAACATAAAAAATTAACAAACTAAAGAATTACTAAGACAAATTCAAATCATTTCTAGTGAAAAGTGCATTAATAAAGAAACTTTTAAATCTCTTTTAATTAGCTAAACTTAACGACTCTTTCAAATTATAAAAACATTGAAAAAGCGAACCAAATCAAATTGTTGTTCCTTAAAATGTTAATTTAAAAAGAAACTTTAAGTTCAAAAAATGGAAAATAATCATACTTTAAGCATAAACACCAGCAGTGAAAATCACCGTGGTTCAGTGTCATCTACCAACTCCTTAGAGGTGCCAGCAACACCAACACGATCACCCAAAAAAGTGTCATTCTCCGATGATTTACCTTATGCGAATACAAACACAATAACGATCACAGCTACAACCACTGCAACTCCGATAACTATCTCGTCAAACAGCTCAACAACCTCCAGTCATTACAACAATGATAAAACTATAAATAATAAAACTACCTCGGTAACAATGCATAATAATAATATTAATAAAAATAATACCTCAAACAATCAAACATCAGTTAGAGATTACAACAATCCCATGGATTTTATGCTGACACAAGCTGCCCAATATTTAGAGAAATTACATGGTACAGCCAGCGGTACGGAATCTCCTAATGACCACAACAATAAATACACAAGTAGTTTAAATATCAATTTAAATTCTAATACATATGAAACGCCAATTAACCAGGAAACGGAAAGAAAATCTCCCGCTATATTACAGCTAACACAAGATCATAATTATAACAACCACTCACGATCTCAATCTCCGTTTAATAACTCAACACCCTCTACTTTGCCGGCATATTCGTTGCAATCATCAAATGCGTCTTCCTTATCGTCAGCTCCAACTAATGAACCCCCCTACAAGCCACCAAGAACAGCCTTATCTGCTACTGGTTCTTCTAGCAGCAACACAATCACTACAACATCTCTGTCGTTGTCTTCCTCAGCCCTTCCTTCAGTCCCGCCAACGAGCTCGAACATGCATGAGATCAGCGAAGAACAAGCCAACGAACACAACACCAAGTACATGGAACGTTACAATATTAATTTAGATAAGAACAATTGCAGTGCTATGGAGTTGGAGGCGAGACGTGATAAAATTCGCTGGTTAATTATATCAGAATGCAGTGCTTTGTTGGGTGAGGGTAAACATACCAGGGAGAGATTTCGGAAATTATTTCTCGAAGAGGTAAGTGAGTCAAGAAGGTTGTTTATTAGAATTTTAATGGTATGTTTGAAATCCTTTCATCTATTGTTTCTATATTTATTAACATTATAATATTTAGATTAAGGAATATGTCGTTATAAACGGAAGGAATATAAAAGATCAGTGGAGAAAATTGAAATTAAAAGTAAAAAAAATATTTAAAGTTGAATTTGCTGTACAGACCTAAAAATATGGGATTTTCTCTATGACCTTTTCACATTTTTGTGATAACATATGAATTCCGCACCGAAAGAATTGCTTATCTTTTGAGGCCAAGAAAGAATCAAGTCAATTTCGAATACTCTATTCTGAAGTCAAGCGAATTCTAGAGCAAATATTTTGCAACAATCGAAACAAATAGTAGTCGGACGGGGCAAGTTCTAGACTATTGGGCTGGTGAGACAAAACATTCCAACCACTTATTACTAAATAGTTTTCATTTTAACTTTATTTATCTGGCCAAGCGTTGTCATGATTCGGCCAAAAGCTCGCTTCAAATGAATCAGATGCTTTCGATACAAGATCCCTGTGATGGTCTGGCCAGATTTTAGAAGCTCATTCCTACCAGAACACGTACAGAACATTACCTTAGAACATTGCATATTTGTCTTTGGTGTCTATTTGGCTGCTTGGCCGGGCTTCATATACGATGTCTTACGCTTGGGGTTATCATAATTGATCCATTTTTCATGTAATAATGATCTCTCGACTTTAATCCATATGATGGTACCCAATTTCCCTGCTAGTGGATGAATTCTGCTTTTCGCAAACGTTTTAAAATTGCTGCTTGAGTAGCTCCCAATGATTCTGCAAGCTCGTGTTGTGTTTGACAAAAATCCGCATGAAGTAATCTCTCCAATTCTTGGTCGTCAAACTTTTTTGACCATCAAAATCACTAATTCTGAACCGCACCAACCATATCTCGCACATTGAAACCGTTGACACATATTCAAGCTTTCAGCTGCACTTTTTATACCCTACACCAGCACCAGGGTATATTTGGATTTGTGCTGATGTTTGTAACGCCCATAAATATTAGTCTAATACCCAAATTCGAATTTTAATTCAAAGTTTTGAACAGTGAACGGTGTAAAAAGCTGTCATCCCATCTCCGATGGTTCGTAGTTGCAAAAAACAGAAACTACCATAAAGGAGAAATGACAACAATAACATACATTGCTGATATTGTCAACCAACAGTAGACGCAGCAATAAAAACAACAACAAATTAGTAGTAATAGAAATTTGTAATAGAATAAAGAAGAATAAATACACACACATTGAAAAAAATGTGTGTGGATTTATATGATTAATTCCTAAAATTGAAGTAAAACTTGGAATAAAAATTTTTTTTAACATTTTAAAATACTCGCAAGAAGAATAATTCTCATTTAATATTAATTCCCGAAATCTATGAGTTAAATATATAGATGATGTTTACAAGTAGATCTTGGACAACAAACATTGCTGATGACGATCTTGGCAGGGCATTCATTCAAATGGTTTGTCTAAAAATATTACTTTAAAATAGAATTCTTTGAATTAATATATTAATAAACTCAACTCTCTAATAATAAACATCGAAAGTTCAACAATTTTTCATTAAAAAAAAAAACAGAAAACTCTAAAAATCAATTAAAAATACTTTAAAATTCTTTCAATTTTATATGAATTAATTCTGAATTTCATTAATAAGTACTTTTATATCAGATTATACGTAAGTCATTACCAAACTCCTTCTAAGTAATGTAGCTGAATTAAAGTTGTTACAGCAGTTGCAAAACATGGTTTATATTTCAAAACTATGTAATAAAACCGTTAGACTTTTTAATCTACGAGTACTAACAAAGTTTATTTGTTTAATTTGCACGTATGTACATTACAAACGTGCTTTTTATAAATAAAAAGAAAAACTAAAACTATTATTTTTATGTTGCTGTGGATGTTTTTTTTTTTTCATTAAAAATCTGAAGCAGTGGGTGCTTTTAAATATTTTAGAAATTTGTTAAATGAATCAGCAAACCGCATCACCTACATATGTATATTAAGAAACTCTAACTAAGATCGAAATGTTTTTTAAGTCATTTTAGAAGACTCATCAGTAAAATGTGTATGCTAATGGCGACAGTCTACTATTAAATCTAAAATCTAAATACTTGAGTTATAAATGACATACCTAATGTATGAGTTGTATGACATCTGAATTTACAATAGTAATTAAACATGATTAATGAATGATATGTTAAATTTTCTGCTGACTTTTACTCCTTAGAAATTATAAGCAACTTGAAAATTTATATCTACTTATCACAAATTTCCCACTGGGTTCAAACTATAAGTAAATACTTTCAGTCAACTTGTTTTTTTTTTTATTTTTTAGTGTTAAACCCAGTGTTGCCATTTTAGCACTTTCAGTGCTAGATTTAGCATTTTGTTTCTCGAAAATGCATTGAAATTTTTAAAAATTATGCTAAATGCTTTTTAGCATAATTTGCTTGATAGAAAAATTTTTTTCACGAACAAATTTTTACTATTTTACTCCAAAAAACACTTTTGGCGAAATAAAAAAAAACTTTTATTAATATTTCAACTAAATTTCTTTCGGTGTGGTAAGTAAATGAACACGGACATTTTTAATTAATATATGAAATGTAATCTATTAAAACAAGTCAACAATTGTTATGAAGAAAATTAGAAAAAACTATAATTTATATTTGTAACATTTGAAATAAAAATTGTATTGTTACATTGAAAAAATTTAGCACTTTTTTGTATTTGTATTTATTTAAGTTACCTCCTTACCAGGAGGATTTACTTGGCCTTGATATATATCATAACACCATCACCAATATCCGGCTTACGCCTCAAGGAGTCTCGTCAAGGAAGATCCACCGACCTATACCTTCGTATGAAAAACCGGACTTCCCGAACCCCACTCCTGAGTTTTAATGGTCTCCACCAATATCAAAAATGAGTTTTGTTTTGTACTCCACCACGACAAACTTATAGGTTATAAAACCATAAAAAATATAGCATGTGGTTAATGCAACTTCGAGAAACTGTAACGCGTTACAGTTATACGACGCCAAACATTAACCAATGCGAGTGAGTCGCAAGACTCTCGAAGGCAGCGAAACAAGGACGGCCTGATTACCCTTAAAATATAGTGGCAATGACGCGCGAGTTCTTCCTCCACCCAGAGCTGAATTACGACTGTAGCACTTTTTTTCTTCTGTGGAACATTTTAGCACTTAGTTTTTCAAGTTTTAGCATATTTTTAAATTTATTTTCTGGCAACACTGGTTAAACCTTTAAAAACAAACGACAATTTTAATTCCCCCTTTTTGTAACTGGAATGTTTCAACAATAACAAGTATTTTCTTGTTTTGTTGTTTTGCACATCAACTGTAACCTTCACATATTTTCGAAGCGATTCCTGTTCGAAGAAACACAAAAAAACGGACAGACGTATGGTTAAATGTATGGATGAATGGATGGATAGATAGGTGAAGAGACGTTTGGATATGTGTGTAGATAGAATCCACAGACACGTTTCTGTTTGGTTTTTTGTAGTTGATATTGTTAATATTACGATAAATTTGCATTATTTACAGCATAAAGAAAGAAAAAAAACATCATCAGCAGCAAAATAAATTTATTTTCTTAACACTCAAAAATTTACATAAATATCATCAATTAATTATTTGTTGTTGCTGTTGTTTTTTTTATTATTGTTGTTGTATGTATTTGTATTGTTTTCTTCACCTGATCATTTGCAAGATAGATCGTGTTAGCAATCTTTATTGGACATCTTTATATTATGTACATTTCACAGATAAATATATTTGTTTGCAGCTCAGTTGAGAAAGTAATGTTGCAGTTGATATTGCATACAGAAATGTTAGTAATGCAAAAAAAAAACTTTCAAGAGGTTTCTTAAAAACGTATGCATGTAGTTTCAGTTTTTAAGGTCAATTTCACACATTTTCCAATTTTGAATTTAAAAATTTTTAAGTATTTCTAGTGTTATATAAGAATACAAATTTTTTAAGTTATTTTCAGAACTTCGAATTTATGTTCGAAAATTTCGAACTTAAGTTCGAAATATTTTTCAGTCAGCCAAAATAATCTGTAACACTTAAGGTTACATAAAATATAATTTTAGTTCTTGATAATTTTAGTTAGGCTCGAGTTCATTAAATTTAATTTTCATTAAATAGAATAATTATTATTTCATAATCGAACTGTTAATTTTTAATTTCTTGATAATTTTAGTTAGGCTCGAGTTCATTAAATTTAATTTTCATTAAATTATTTTTACTGAAGTTAGGAATTACAACTTGAAAAATTTTATTATTAGAAATTTTTGATAATTTTTCTTGACTGGGGATCGAACCTGGGTTGTTGAATTTACATATGTTTCGAGAAATCCCACTTTCTCTCATCAGAAAAGAATTCTTTGCGTTCTACCACATGCACCACTGCGGTGCCGGCCAGCCAACAGACAAACATCAATCCTTTAACCAGTGTTAGTTCTGGTAGTTCGAAGTTTTTGCTGTAATTATCATTTTTTATTAATTTCTATTCATAGTTGTTTTTTCCTTTTTTCTTCAGTTTTTTCGTATTCATGTCAAGACTTCGTCTCGAAAACTTGAATACATTTGTTTTTGTTTATTATGTTTTTTGTACACTTTTGTACAACATGTAAACATTATGGCTTGTGCCCTAGCTATTTTATAGAATAATTATTATTTCATAATCGAACTGTTAATTTTTACTTTTTGATAATTTTAGTTAGGCTCGAGTTCATTAAATTTAATTTTCATTAAATTATTTTTACTGAAGTCTTGACATGAATACGAAAAAACTGAAGAAAAAAGGAAAAAAAACAACTATGAATAGAAATTAAGTAATAAAAAATGATAATTACAGCAAAAACTTCGAACTACCAGAACTAACACTGGTTAAAGGATTGATGTTTGTCTGTTGGCTGACCGGCACCGCAGTTTTGCAGGTGGTAGAACGCAAAGAATTCTGATGAGAGAAAGTGGGATTTCTCGAAACATATGTAAATTCAACAACCCAGGTTCGATCCCCAGTCAAGAAAAATTATCAAACATTTTTTAATAATAAAATTTTTCAAGTTGTGATTCCTAACTTCAGTAAAAATAATTTAATGAAAATTAAATTTAATGAACTCGAGCCTAACTAAAATTATCAAGAAGTAAAAATTAACAGTTCGATTATGAAATAATAATTATTCTATATAATTTTAGTTTGATTTTACCAGATTTTCTCACATTTTCGAATATCGAACTAAAAAAATTCGAAAAAAAAATACAATATTTCTATAAATTTGTAAAGCATTCTGTGTGTAATTTCAGAATTTAAGCTTTTTAAGATAAATTTGTATATTCGAATTTAAATTCGAGAATTCGAACTTAAGTTCGAAAAATTTTGAAGCTGCCAAAATAATCTCTAACCCTTAAGCATTCATAAAAACCTAATTTTAATTTGATTTTACCAGTTTTCCCCACATTTTCGATTTTCGAATTTAAAAATTTCAGAAAAAATATCAATATTTTCAAAATTTTGAAAGCATTTTGCGTAGATTTTAAGATTTTAAGGTTTTTAAGATAAATCTGCAGCTTCAAATTTAAACTCGTAATTCGTTCTTTTAGGATTGCACATAACACAACGAACTGATGTGTAATTTGTGTACGCGAAATTTTTTTTGAACCCTACTCTCCCAGAAAAGCTTGGTTATCTCTAGTATCTATTCTCCGGTAATTTTGACTATGTTCATCAGACACTTACGTGGACAATTAAACTTTTATCAATCATACTTTACTTTTACGAGTATGTACATACTTAAAATTCTTGCTTTTAAATCTATTTGTCTGCCTATAAGTCTGTCTGTCTGCCTGCCTGTTTGTTCATAGTGTGATGATCATTTTTTTAAGTACACATGGTGTGACTTACTGCAATCGTTAATAACATTTTCCATAAATTAATGTTTAACAAATAATGCTTTTTATTTGCGGTAGTTGCATACATCATACAAAATCATACTTCATAACTAACGACTAAAGCTTTGGATTACATTTTTTTGTTACCATGATTATCAAGCTGTGCTGAATATTATCACCTAACAGTTCATTAATATTAAATGAAATACAAAATACAAAAGAAACATCTAGTTGGAAATTATTCTCATGGCACAGCGATTCTGAAAAACTGGCACTAATCATTTGGTTTTTTATTGATTGTGACAAAAGCTGGAATTGTTCGCTGAGTGTAAGATGGGTTTCTTCTTTTAACAACTGTATACGAATTTTAATTAAACTGCAAATGACATGGTATGCGCGAAACCATGTTAATGATTAAATTTAAATTAAAATATCTATAAAAGCTTTAATATTTATTTTGTGGTTTGAATTAATTTTAAGCTTACTACACCTATGGATGGACTTTATTATCAGCTTATTAATAAATTTATATATTTTAATAAAATAATAATAATATTTAATTTGCAACATACACGTAGTAATAAATCTCTTGTTTTTTTATTTTTATTTACATTAATGTGCAAATATTTATTTATTTTTTTTAAGATTAGAAATTCACAAGTGAATTATTTAAATTATAACCGCCAGACATTAAAAAAACAAGTATCACGAAGAGTAGAGTCTAAAATGAAAACGTGTATCTTAAACATACAAACAAGCATCAACATACATCTACTTGCATAAATTTATTGTTTAAAAGAAAAGGGTTTTATTGTTAATAAAAAAATTAAGTTTAAAACTTATGAAATTTCCCCCCCAAAAAACTTGTTAAAATAGTTTGGGTTCTCATGCTCACAATACGTTTCAAAAGTAACCGGTTTATTTTAATAACCACTACTTTATTACTCAAGGAAAGTCGCCAATAAATTCAACAATTTGGGGTCAATAATGTAACAACATTATTAGTAATTTTAAATTTTTATTTTAAATGATTAAAAATTTTGCTCATTAGGATCATAAATGGATACAATTGGCAACAAACCAAAATAAGTGTATAAAAATACCATTTAATTTAGCAAGGTCTATTATATATTTATACAAATATTTAAAATTGTTGTTACGTTTTTACCTTTTAAAAACGCTGGTTTATTTCCTTTAAATAAAACGGTTTCCTTTTAATAAAAAATAAAAATAAAAAATAAAAATAAGTTGCATTGTGTTAATAATTGATGTTCTCTGGAATGCGTGAAGCAATTTTGTTTCTGCAAAGTGACGTCAATGCTAAGGTTTTTATGTATAAACGATCTCTGTACGTGCATTGGTTCATGAGTTATAGCCATGTGAACACTGCATTCATTTCGAAATATTTGAAAATATTTGAGTTAATATTTTGAAAAACTGAAATACAATTCGTTTTTAAATTCATTACAATTCAATTTTAGTCAAACCAATTGGGAATTTTTGAGCTAGAACTGCAACGTGAACAACAATACGATCGCAACGAATGCAATGCTTTTGTTCACGCAAATCTTTCGACATTGAATGCGAAGCAAGCTGTCAATAGTGAAGCCGGTGAAGTTTATTTTCTGGAGGCACCGGAAAAACGTTCTTAATTTCATTGATGTTGGCAACGATACGTTCCCTGAACAAAAATGCATTGGAATTGGCGTCTTCTGGCACTGCAGCCACTTTGTTAGATGGTGGTCGGGCAGCAGCTGGAACGGCAAAATTATAGAAACGTTGCGGTATCATTATTTGGAATGAATGCTGTATGGCGAATACAAAATCTGTTGAAGCTTTCGAAAGAACAATGAAAGATATCCGAGATAATTCAGAGTTGTTTGGTGGTGCGTTGATTTTATAGTCAGGCGATTTTAGACAAACATTACTCGTCATTCCTAGATCGACAGCTGCCGGTACAAAAACAGTTAAAAGAGGAATTGATTGAATGTGTTTTCACTAACATAGCACAACAATATAGATGCCACGCTTGGTTGAGTGACATAGCAATTTTAGCGGCAAAAAACAAAGATGTTACTGAGTTAAACATGGCTATATAATCAAAGATTCCTGGCGAATTGGTGTTATACAAGTCTGTGGATACTGTTACTAATGAAAAAGATGTTGTGAATTATCCAACAGAATTTTTAAATTCGTTGGACTTACCCGGTTTGCCTCCGAATAATCCCCAATTGAGAGCAAATTCATTGATAAAACTTATAGTTTTTGCACCACCCAAAAATAAAGCTTGAACATTTTTCTTTTAAATTGTTTCCTCAAAAGTAAAGAATATCGTGGTTTTTGACAAAGTTATGAAAAAAACTAAAAAAAACGGCCGGCAGAGCCGATTTTTGGAAAGAATTCGACTGGTGCCACTTTAAAACCTTTTCCGAAAAATCTGAAAAATATACTTTACCTTATAAGCTTTCAAATTATGCTTCAGCCGCAAAAAAAATTTTTGGGACAACTAAGATGCTATAAAATAATCATTTTAGTCAAGTGTTTCCTCGATATTAGCGAAAACTTTATGTAAGACTCATCTACTCCGTCCACTGACATTCCTCTTAGGTATGCATATTTTGCCTTGCCAAAGTTATGGAGGAAAAGGATATCCCTAACAATATATAACTCCGAAATGAGACAATTTCCAATAAAATTCTACTCTGGCTGTAGAAGAAGCCGGCTTCTTTCAGTAAAGATTTTTGCAATGACGGTCTTGGGCAAGCGTCTGTTAGGGGGGTTTCTTTTGCAAAACATAGTCACACTATTTTTGATATTCAAAAACACAATGAGAATTTGACAACTTTCACCTGGTTAATTTATAAATGCTTGTTTAAAATATACAACACAAAGGCTTGTTTTTCTCATAATTTCCTTTAGAAATCTGTTAAAAACCACCTGGCAAAATCATAACCCTCTTTACATTTAATCTTAATATGTAGAAAATCATTGTAATACTCATATTATAAATATCATTTAAAATTCATACGATTAACAAGTTCTGATAAATATAAGAAAATCACAAATATTTGAATTAAGAAAAATTCTTAATGATTGTGAAGAATGTCGTCTAATGGAATATTTTCTGGTCTTTTTTTTTTTGTCTTCTTTAACAGGAGTTTCAACAAAAATTCTTTAATTTATTCGATTTGGATGGAAATGGCTATTTGGTACAAGATCGTTGGATTGAACATTTAAAAGGACGTTTAACGTAAGTTTTAATTGTAATTTACAAACTGTGTTGTTTTAATACTTGTTGCATTCGTAATCTTTGCTGTTAAGATTTTTTGTAGATATAATAAATGTCTGACAACAGCTTAAATATAATGGTTAATAACATGAGTTAACAATAATGTTTTCATACACTAATTTATGGAAGCAGATGGTATTGTTGATTTGTTAGTTGATTTGTAACTGATAAAACAAGTCTTAAGGCTCAGTTAGCCGACTGTAACGAAATGTTATGTAATTACGTAAATATGTAAGGAAATTCTATTTCTTACAGATTCATACATCACGGTGTTGCGTTACCTTGACATCTCCATAACCATTTGCATTACTTTACGCATAACAATATCCATCAGCTGTTTCTTACTGTTGCAGTTACATTCCATTACAGTCGGCTAACTGAGGCTTTAGTCCCGGTTTACATTATGAAATTTTTGTCGCTGCGATTCTTGCTTTGTAGGCGAGAGCGGTGAGTCGTATTAAAGCGGGTACACATATGCATGTACTCGTGAGACACGCTTTGTTCCCTTATTCGTTGTTTTTTATTTTCATACATGTATGTATGTATGTGCTCCACAAAAAATCTCTACAACAAAAATCTCACAATGTAGACGCAAATACAATTTTAAAGAAGATACGACAAGAATCGCAGCGACAAAAATTTCATAATGTAAACCGGGACTTAGTAGTTGGAGGCACTTTTTTCTTTCCTAAAATTCTCACACATTATTAAGCACTTTATGTAGCTCCAATTCATTAATAAAGACATAAAATGTGTCAAGTGCAATATTTATTCAGTGGCAACCGAATTGATATTAAAAATTCAAAAGTAAACAAAATCAATGACCTCTTTTCTGTTAAATATCTACTCGTACATAGGTCATTTGAAACCATTTACAGGAACTCAGTAACATTAATAGGGCCTACAAAATTCCTCATTGCTTTATAAAATCATTCATTAAGAATCAAGCCAAAAAAAACAAAAAAAAACATGACTTTCAGCACAATTTACAATCTTTTCTGTAAATCCTCCTATTTAATGTTGAAACATTTAAACAAACACACCAGAAACAACAAACCAACTAACTACAATGTTGTTGCAACAACATTTGTCTTCATTTTTATGCCACAGCTGCAACCTGGAGGAGTGTTGGCGTTGTCAATTGACTTATTTAATTCATGTTGGTATGTTATTCATTTCTTGTTGCCGTTGTTGTTATTCTTGCTCTTTAATCTTTAAACACAGCGCTGTTGCACTGTTATGCTTGCAACTTCATGCAGAAATACATGCAGACAATGTTTGTGTAAGCGATTGTGTAAGCAACCAAGGACACAATATCTGTTGTAAACACATCTTTTATTTAAGTTTATAAATTGTATTTAAGTTTAAAATCTTTGTACAGACAATAACAGGAACAAAAATAATTAATAAAACTGTAGGTGTTTCTTGAGAAAGTTTTCCAGTCATTTTTTAAGATTTTTAAGTTTTCTACAAATTTATATAAATAAAACTCCTTAATATGGTATTCACACATGCATTTTTAATTGAGTCAATTATTGGTTAATTAAAAAGTGTTCACATATGCTCAATATTGCTAATTTAATTAGCGTTTGACAGCAGCTGACAAAAAAGAATACATTTACAGTGCACTCGGGAAAACGTCAACGCTCGTTTACGTCAACATCCCAAAACCTCAACCTTTTTTTTACATTACCTACTCTAAAATTTTATGAAATAAATAGAGAGAAGTCTTTCTACCAAGTGTTGGGAAGAAAAAAACAGCAGAAAAAAATAACAGATTTTTTTAAAACGTCAACAATTTGTTAAACGTCAACACCCGCGCTTTTAATTAGTTGACGTTTTCCCGAGTGCACTGTATTTGGTTCTAATATTAAAATGTTCAGCCTAAAAATATGCTTTATTAATTTAAAAGCGAAACAACTGCCATTTTAGTTATTACTAGTCACAGGGTTGTATTTTAAATTTTAACAATTATTAGAACAATTAACTCTTAAAGAAGCAATTATCTACATAATTGAAATTTTGTATGGATTATTGAATTCAATTAGGCGTTAATTAAAAAATATCAATTAAAAATGCATGTGTGAACACCATATAATGCTACATAACCCAACATAATTTACCAATACAATTGATTTGGGGTAATACACAGTTGAGAAATATTCAATGCTGCCAAAATATGCTGTCTTAAGAACAGAACAGCATGATGTTACTGTCATCGTAGAAGTCTTCAAAACCTCAAAACTATATAATTGGAGTGTACCTTAAAACATACAGAGATACGGGTAGAATCCATTGGATCGCACATTAAACGATATTTATAGAGTCATCTCTAATTCAGGGATCGCAGGATAACGCTTGAATGTCGTATTTGAATTTTCACCACCGCCACTGACACAGAGTAACAAGATAGAGATGTAGTAACAAGCTTAATGGCTATTGATCCCGTGTCGTCCCCAAGTTTTGATCAGCCTGGCGATAAGCCAACAAGCTCCTTGAGCCTTAATGCAATTAAAATTAGATCCATAAATATCAATTCTTCGCTATTTTCCACAACAAATCGTTTTATTTGGATTATGGGGTAGTAATACATGAGTTGACTTATCGTGGTAAGAATTTTTTCTTTAGGACTTCATAAAACTGTAGATATGTGTAACATTTACGGCCCGGATATTTAACATATTGCCCGTTTCATATATTGAAGTCTCAACTACTGGCGATATTTTTAGAAGGTTGCAGACAACCTCTATATCTAAAAAAAACAATTTAAAAAGTATAGTCGGTCAAGACCGACACTATAATACCCTTTACCCAGTTTATGTGCAAAAACAGTTTTTCAAAAATGGACGCTATATAGCCCTAATAGAATATAAGCCCATGATCGATTTTCTTAATATACCTATTGAAACTAGTTTCAGTAAGGTTAAACATTTTCATATATTCCACAAAGTATACAAAAGTGACAATTTTGACTTTTTTCTAAAGGTACGCTCACATATGGCAAATATTTGCCGAAAAAGACGTAAGAACTAAATAACATATATTTGAACTCGTTTATTTATTAAAAAAAACTTTTCTTATTTAGGCCAAAGCACAACAAATATTTATTTTTAATTTATTAAATGATGTTTGATCTTCCAAAACTCTTATTAGAGTAAACAACGTCAAACAAATTTGTGCTAAAACAAGTGGTTACGCTTTTTTGAGTAAATATTTGCCAAATGTGACCGTACCTTAAGGCACTTATAATAGAAAGAAAAAGGTATATTACTTCTTGGTACCCAATTTATAGTGTGTTACATGTTGCAAAATATATAAACAAAAGGCAGTTCTGAAACATCTCCATTTGATTTGCAATTGCTTTGAAGGCCTTGCTTTTCAAATCGTTCCTATTATATGATTTATCACTCACATTCCACAGAAGAGGATGGGAACGATATAAATTAATTAATTTTATTATATTTTTTAAATTTAATTTCACTTCCATTTTTGTTTTGATTGAAAAATAGAGTTGCCGAGTTGATCACGAAAATTTTTTATGAGGGAAAATTTTCATTAACAATCACCCCTATCGTGAATTAAACTGCCATATGAAATTTGTTCCCTTTTCAAATTTTTGCTATTAAAATTCAATGTTAAAAAAATAAAAGGGAACAAAATTCATGTGGAATTTTTATTCACGATAGGGGTGAATAATTATTATGATTTTAATGATATTTATTCTCCAAAATTAAAACATTTTGTTTATCAATATTATTTAAAAGAAATTTGTTTACAATCACTCATAAAACAAGCTAAAATTTCAATTATAAATATTATATTATCCACTTTCTATTCATTGGAAAATATACATGGCAACATTATTTTTTTATTTTACGTTTACTGGCATGAGAGTGTCAAAAATTCACTCGTATGCAAATTTAGCTGCGAGTAGCTCTGCAAGTGCGAACAATGTGAGTGTATTAGTAAAAAAAAAAATGTGAGTTTTTCGAACTGTTACTCGCATGTGTAAACGCTAGGTAAAACTTGATTATCTTCTGTCTCGAGATACCTCTGCATACCTTGTGATATCTTCAACATCTGGTTACGCACAAATTATACAGATTTACTAAAGATTCTTTATAATTTCTTTACTAATTACTTTTTACGTAAACAAAATTTCATAAATTTATTAATTTTATTTTAATTTTATTCTATTTTCTTCGACCTTTTTTATGATTTTTATTAAGTAATTTTTTTAAGCTTGAGGTCACTTTTTGTTTTTTATAAAAGATTTTTTATTTCTATATATATAAATAACTCGATATTTCGATTTCCTTTGGAAATCTTCTTCAGGAGTAATTTTAATATTATAACAAATTTTTTATGTGTAACAAATATTTTGATATAAGTTTGAAAGGGGTTGACAAAATTGAAAAATATGTTCTACAGAAAAATAATTTTAAATTTTCGATAATAACATTGAACAGTAAATAATTTTTACAGAAATATAGTAACATTATGAATAATAACATTTTGGAATGATAACATTTTTTAAATACATAAATTGTGTTAATTTCTCCTATTATTAATATTTATATTTTTGTTCAATAGGTGTCTGTAATTCTGAGCTAAGTTTTCTGTGTCTTTTTTAAAATTTATTCTTCTTTCTGATGGTACATTATTGATATGTAACATTTCTAACATGTATCTTCGTTTTTTATAATTTTCTGTGTCCAATATAGATGTGTTATCAAAATCTGGATAGTGGTTAAAATCTCTACAATGGGTTGATAAAGCTGTTTTTGTGTTGAATTATAATTTCTATATTTCTGGTCATGTCTATGTCCTGCTAATCTAGTTTTAAGTTTTGTCCCTGTTGTTCCTATATATATTTTGTTACATTGCTCGTTACTATTACCACCACAAGAAATTTTATATACTAAATTTGACATATCTGTCTTTTCTAATTTATCTTTAGTTTTTGTGAATAATCTTCCTACATTATTATTCACCTTATGTGCCATTTTGTATGTTGTTTTGTTATATATGTTTAAATGTTCTATTCTTTCTGAAAATCCAGGTATATATGATATTGACTTATAAATTTTTGGTTCTGAAATTCCATTATTAATATAGGATTTTCTTGTGTTAAATTGTTTTATTAATCCGCAAATGAGTTCATTAGGAAAACTATTATCTTTTAATATATTTCTAATTATTTCTTTATTTTTCTTATGAAATCTAATGTCACTAATTGTTAATATTCTATCTATAAGATTTTTAGCAGTGTTTATGATAATTCTTTTTGGGTGTTTTGAGAAATAATTTAAAATTCTTCCAGATGAAGTTGGTTTCTTATACCAATCAAATACTAAATTGTTTCCCTTTCTTGTAACTAATATATCTAAATATGAAATTGAAGAATTTAATTCTTTTTCAATGGTAAATTTTAATAGATGAACTTTTTAAATTAAATATAATAACACCAATAGAGAAAAATAAAATGAAGACTTCAATAGCTGTAGCTCCCAGGTTATATGGATTACCTAAAATACACAAAGAAAATTTTCCACTAAGACCAATTTGTTCATCAATAAATTCACCGTCACATAATCTATGTAAATATATTGTTAAAATCCTTAAAAATTTAACAGGAAATTCAAAATATAACGTTAATAATTCAATACAATTTAAGGATAAATTAAAAAATATTTCAATCAAAAATAATGAAAAATTAATATCACTTGATGTTGTTTCATTATTCCCAAGTATTCCAGTTGACCTGGCAATAAAAATTATAGAAGAAAATTGGAACAAAATTTCCGAATTTACTGATATTAATAAAAATTTATTCTTACGAATCATAAAATTCTGTATAGTTGACAATAGGTATTTCCAATATGATGGTAAAATATATACACAAGAAAAGGGACTTCCAATGGGTTCACCGGCATCTCCAATAATAGCAGATATTGTAATGGAAAAATTATTAGACACATGTATTGAAAAATTATCAATAAAACCAAAAATACTAACAAAATATGTAGATGACTTATTTTGTATAATTGAGGATAATAAAATCGATATTTTATTATCAACATTCAACTCATTTGATCAGAATATAAAATTTACCATTGAAAAAGAATTAAATTCTTCAATTTCATATTTAGATATATTAGTTACAAGAAAGGGAAACAATTTAGTATTTGATTGGTATAAGAAACCAACTTCATCTGGAAGAATTTTAAATTATTTCTCAAAACACCCAAAAAGAATTATCATAAACACTGCTAAAAATCTTATAGATAGAATATTAACAATTAGTGACATTAGATTTCATAAGAAAAATAAAGAAATAATTAGAAATATATTAAAAGATAATAGTTTTCCTAATGAACTCATTTGCGGATTAATAAAACAATTTAACACAAGAAAATCCTATATTAATAATGGAATTTCAGAACCAAAAATTTATAAGTCAATATCATATATACCTGGATTTTCAGAAAGAATAGAACATTTAAACATATATAACAAAACAACATACAAAATGGCACATAAGGTGAATAATAATGTAGGAAGATTATTCACAAAAACTAAAGATAAATTAGAAAAGACAGATATGTCAAATTTAGTATATAAAATTTCTTGTGGTGGTAATAGTAACGAGCAATGTAACAAAATATATATAGGAACAACAGGGACAAAACTTAAAACTAGATTAGCAGGACATAGACATGACCAGAAATATAGAAATTATAATTCAACACAAAAAACAGCTTTATCAACCCATTGTAGAGATTTTAACCACTATCCAGATTTTGATAACACATCTATATTGGACACAGAAAATTATAAAAAACGAAGATACATGTTAGAAATGTTACATATCAATAATGTACCATCAGAAAGAAGAATAAATTTTAAAAAAGACACAGAAAACTTAGCTCAGAATTACAGACACCTATTGAACAAAAATATAAATATTAATAATAGGAGAAATTAACACAATTTATGTATTTAAAAAATGTTATCATTCCAAAATGTTATTATTCATAATGTTACTATATTTCTGTAAAAATTATTTACTGTTCAATGTTATTATCGAAAATTTAAAATTATTTTTCTGTAGAACATATTTTTCAATTTTGTCAACCCCTTTCAAACTTATATCAAAATATTTGTTACACATAAAAAATTTGTTATAATATTAAAATTACTCCTGAAGAAGATTTCCAAAGGAAATCGAAATATCGAGTTATTTATATATATAGAAATAAAAAATCTTTTATAAAAAACAAAAAGTGACCTCAAGCTTAAAAAAATTACTTAATATTAATTTTATTTTTAACTTTAAACTAATTTCAGCGATGACAGACAAATGGACTATGCCGAACAGTTGGAATCGGTGGCGTATGTGATTTGTGGCGAAAATAGTAAAATTACGTTTAAAAACTTCTCGGAAATATGGCATGCACGGGGGGTAAGTTCATTAAATAGTACATACCAAGAAAATCAACCAAGAACACACTATTGAATTTCTTAAATAATGCCATTTAATCTTGTTTATAATTATTCCTTTGCAGATTTTAGATAAATTATACCGTCTCATAGATGTTGATGGCACAAATTCCATTTCTACAAATCAAATAATGGAATTTATATCACATTTAACAAATTTAAGGTAAGTTTTCTGTTTTTTTTTTTTGTTTGTTAAATGCTTTGGCATATTGTACGCACTATTTGGAGCACTTTAAATTGTAGTGGAAAAAAAACAAAAATGAAAATCTTTGGCTAAATAAAATTTATGACCATGTTAACAATTTACAATTTGTAAAACAAATTGATTTTTTTGCTTATAATTGTAAAAAAATCCATAAGGAAAATGAAACTAAAGCGTTAAGAACGCTAAACTAGTTAAAGAATCTCAAGAAAATCGTTTTAAGATATTTACACTCAGAGAAATAAATAGAGTTATTCAAATGGTAACAAATTTATTCTTCATAGCCCAGATGGAAATACCTAAAAGTAAGATCGCCACTAAATAAAATAGTTTTGAACTCGTTTATTTATTAAAAAAAAAAAAAACTTCGTTTATTTAGGACAAGACACAACAAATATTTAGTCTTATTTTATTTGGTGCTGTTTGATCTTGCAAAACTCTTGTAAGAGTGAACAACCTCTAACAAATTTGTAATAAAACAAGTGGCTGCGCTTTTTTGAATAAATATTTGCCATGTGTGATCGATCATACCTTAAGATTTGCAACAGCTTTGCTGATTTTTTTTAATATTTCTGACTGATTTGTTTTACCAGACCTCGAGACCTTTAGCGTTATATTGCTGTATCACTGATGTAAGTTATTTGGGGGCTTTAGAAAATGAATTACACCAGAGGACACATGGACATTACTAAAGCGAATGAGTTGTTAAACATCTATATGAATTCACAGAAGATTGAAAAATTTATATAAAACCTCAGCATTCAAGATAAAGGAGCCACTATAACTAAATAATAAATTTTAGTGTAATTTTGAAAACAAAATGATGATGCAACACATTCATACAACCTGCAGCAGCAGCATCCTTTTAAAATGTTCAATATAGAACCTCTTTACAGGCTGACAACTAACATGGGGAAAAGCAGCTATTAATCAAATACGCAAACATACTGGTGTAAGACGGTTCGTTCGTCTGTCCGTCCGTCCAGACGTCTGTCTGTTAACTGTGTTACTGATACTGACTTATGATGTTGGTTGGTTATTCTTCTTTTGTGTTGTTATTGCACTTGTAGTAATCTTTTAATTAATCTTTAATTTATTACTAAACCTTAACTACAACTTGTTGTAATAGTTTTCATTTTTGTTGTTCTAGGTTTCACTTTATTTCTTTTTTTTTTTTTATTTTGTATATTGTTTCTAAAATAGTGAATCATGTTTTTATTTATTTATAATTATTTTTGATTTATTTCTTATTTAAAAAATATGTTCTTTTCGATGTAGAGCACGCACTGGCTTTGATAAAAGCTCTTTGGCACGTTTGGAGCAGCTATTTAGGAATACGGTGGGAAATGAACAGGAGATTCGGCGTGAGGAATTTAAGAAAATTGTTATTTCAAAAAATGTAAGTATTTGTAAGCATTTAACATACAGCTATGTGCAGCTAATTAAGGACACGATACTAACAGCTTAGAAAGGTTTTATGCTATTCTCAAAATTTGTCGTAGTTTAGTTTCGCCAAAGACATCATTAAAATTGCTAGAGCTTACTTTGGTTTTTACAACTTGCCATAAGTTCTCAATCAGGTTGAGATCAGGACTACATGAAGGTCAGTCAAGAACAGTAACAGAATTGTTAAAAAAAAAAAAAAACATTGCTTGACGTGATGAAACGTATGCTATGGATCGTTATCTTATTGAAATATCCAAATTACTGGCATGTTCTCATCAGCAGACGGCATCAATGTATTGCTTAGAATTCTTGTAAACTGAGACTTGTCCATATTTCTCTCAATTTTGAGCAGCGGCCAAACACCATGTGACGACATAGCGCCCTTCATGCTTCAGAATGGTGCGGGTGTACTTTGGCTCAAATTCTCTCAACTTTTGCCGGCGAATATATTTTCTTCCATCTAGAGAGATCTTATTAATTTTTGTTTCGTCCGAAAATAATACTCCTTTCCATTCTACATCCGTCCAGTGGAAGTACTTCTTTGCGAACTCGAGTCTCTTATTTCGGTTACGTTCAGACATTATTGGTTTCTTTCGTGAAATTCTTCCAAACAGTCCAACTTCAGCCAATCATCGTTTTACTGTACCTACAGACGGTTTTGACTCATTTTGGCTAAATACTGCTAACCGAATCTGATTTGTTGATTTATGCCGATTTTTTTCGACTCGCGTACAATCAGTACATCTTCATCTTTTTGCGGGCCACTCTTCCTGTGGTCGCACGCTTGAAAAACCATTGTTTTTGACACATTTAAGACTGTAGCGATTTCCCCATATTGCATTTGTACAATAATCTTTCGAGTACTGACAACACAAGATTTGATTTTACCCATGTTATACTTGCTTAACATTAAAAACTTTTCATATACTGAAAAACACTCTGTTTAATCATAATTAATTTATTATAACTTTTAAAAATGACCTGAATATGAAAATGTTAATAAATTTATGACTGTCCTTAATTTATTGCACGATTAATTTATTTAACAAATTATAAAAAACACCACATAGAAAAAAATAAAATATAAATAAGTGTTAAATTTTAGCGTTTTATTTAATAAATATTACCTTTAACATAACGACTTAAATATTGATTACCACTGTCCTTAATTAGTTGCACGCAACTGTAAATGTTATCGTATACAGAAATTCAAGCACACACACATTCAAAATAAGTTAATTGTGACAATTGAGTTTCTTTATGTTGTAGCCACAACTAATTACTTTAATTCACACAACAAATCGGGTGTTCTGCTTTTTTTCATTTTTTTTTTTTAATAATTTCTAAGACTTGTTTTTTTAAATTTTCAGCCATTTTTCACCGAACGTGTTTTCCAAATCTTCGACAAGGATAATTCAGGTTCAATATCTCTACAAGAATTTATTGATGCCATTCATCAATTCTCAGGACAATCGGCTGATGATAAAATACGTTTTCTTTTCAAGGTTTATGATATTGATGGTAAATTTGACTGAATAGGGTTTTGTTACAGTTATTGTGTAAATAAATGTAAGGAATGGCATATGGTGTATCAAAGGTTTAGAGAGGTATGTGTGTTTTCATATTGCAACAGTTTGACATCGCACTGTGGGGACAAATTTAACTTCGCATAGTTAAAGAAAAGGTATTGTCAATTCGGAGAGATTTGAAAAAACTTTTAGTAAAAAACTGAACAAGAGTAGGTCAAAAAATTAATATCATAAGCTAATATTAGTTTTCAGATAAGTATTTTTTTGCGGTTGGGATGAAAAACTGAAGTTTGACATCATTTTAAATTTTCGTCTAAATTCAAAACATAAACTCTACTGTATCACTCTATGGATTTGAGAATTTGTATTAAAATGGGAATATCTGTTTTTAAATTGCAAATATATTTCCAGTTCTTTCTAAATTCTTCCACTTTGCAAATGTACTCCTATGTCTAATCTGTTTCTTCTTCGATTTAATTTATTTTTAGTGAAACAAACTAGACTCTGATAGTCTACGTAGGTACAATACAAAAGGTTCAACTCAGTTGAGTCCATTTAATTGACTGCTTTGTGTTAAGATGGAGAACCAGCCGCTGCTCCTAATAAAATAATTTTTCTTTCAAGATCACTGTCTACTATTTCGAACAAACTCGTAAATACACGTCTTCCCATAAGCATGTGTCAACGAGCCGTTGCAACTAATATATTTTCAAGATCACTGAAATACAATTTTTAGTGTCCTGTGATAATAGCTGCCATCTTGCTTACTTGCGGTCATTGTAATCGTAATAGCTGAAATGAATATGTTCTAAACTCCTTCCTCGCAGCCTAAACAATTATCAATGTTGACACAAGTATGCGGTCATTGTAATCGTAGTAGCTGAAATGCATGTTCTTATCTTCTTCCTATGTGTCATGTGATCATAGCTCCATACCATGGAGCTTAACTCTCTTTGTAATCGTAGTTTGAGTCCGGTTCTTTAGCCAGCAGCCAGGTTATCAATGATCTCATCTAGCAGTTAAGACCATCTCTTCACTATATTATAAGCAATACAATTGGCAGCGCCTCATAAATAAAATGAGACTGTGAAATGTCCCATTATCCAGTTTTAGATGTCCTGCATTCTAACTGTGGTTGCATAAACCTCAATATAGCAACATCTTTGCTCTTTTTTAGAACCATCCGTGAATATGTTTAGAATCCGTAGAGTCGAGCAAAAAGATAAGGAATAAAATTAGTTGTTCCTGTATAAGAGTGTGACCTAGCAATATTTTGCATTCAGTTTAAAGATATCCGACATTATTGAAGTTCAACAATCCATTTGATATCATATAAAAACTCATCCAGTTTAGTGTATTTTTAATCGGGAGCCGGAAAGACATCCTGATTCTGAATTATTTAATGTAGACATTATCACTTATATTTTCTCTCCTAAGACCATACATGAATATATTTACATTCTGAGGTGACGAGTAGAGTTCACCCACAGTTTATGAAGATTATGATATCTGTATTCGATATCATGTAATACTTTATACAGTTGGCTGCCCTTTTAATCGAGACTCTTTCTCTCTCTGTCCTGACTCTAAATTCCTCAATGTAGACATCACCGACGACATATTTTCTCTTCTTAGAACTATCCATAAATACGTTTAGATTTCGCAGTGACAAGGAGAATTCTTCAACTACTCCCGCACTATCCAAGATTGCGGATCGTAAGTCTCTTAAGAAGCAGTCGCAGTCCATGAGACTTGAGATTATGTCTCTACGATACTGGGCCGTTATTTTATAATTATTTTTGCAAAGAATATCGTTGACATTTCGAAAATGTTTTCTTTCGAATTGAATTCCACAATTACACGCTTAGTGTGATCTCACAGTCCGTAGTTCCAGTTTCTAGTAACGTTCAGTGTACTATACAGCTGTTTGGTCACTACATGTACTAACTTTCTACCAACTAACCTACGGTTGAGTCTGCCATATTTTTAGATATATGTTGATCATTGATTTTTATTGAATAATTAGTTATTAGGATGTCTTACAAAAGTTTAATATTATGCTTAATATATTTCATTGTTTTAACATTCCCTTTTCCATGTGTTGCAGAAAGCATATTTTTATATTTTATACAATTCGAAAAAAAAAACATGCCGACAAGGTAACCAAACCATTCATTCCTTACATTTTTATGAGTTATAGTTTTTTATGTTTGTGTTCGAAGACGATTTAACCAATGCATTTATTGATTTATTACTTTAGGAGATGGTCTCATACAACACAAGGAATTACATGATGTCATACGTGCCTGCATGGAAGAGAATGGCATGGAATTCTCTGAAGATCAAGTAGGTACACGTACTGATTATAGAAAACATAAAGCATAAAACGTGTGACAACAATAAATAATGATTTATTTGTAATACTATCGAAATAGGCAGAAAGATTTGAATTAAACGCAAATAACAAATAGACATACATACATATGTACATAAGTATTGTCCAACAAAAATTGGCTTAAATTACGAATATAGACAAATGGTAAATTATTAAAGGTAAAACTGGAGCACACCAAAACAATGTTTAATACTGCTTAGGACAGAAATCGATTAGTTTTGTTAATTGGAGAAAAATATGCTGAATATTCTTACAATTACCGGACATATCGATCCAAAATTAAGTCTAACTCAAAGTTGTCTCACTAGTCAAACAAACATTATCTGCCCTTAATAAAACAAACAAACAAACACTTTTAGTATAAATTGTAAACACATTCCAGATAGAAGATCTCACCACCGCCATGTTCGAAGATGCTGATCCCTATAATCGCGGTGAAATTACTTATGAGGCTTTGAAAAATCAATTACATAAACATGGTGGCCTATTGGAAAACTTAAGTATAACGTAAGTTGTCTTGTTATCCAATATGAAGGTAATAATAATAATAATAATTTTAAACTAAATTAGCATCGATCGCTGGTTGGTACCCATGGCCCAGGACAGTCCCGCTAGTAAAACGAAAGGATCTGTATGGCATCGTATTCCTATACCACATCAATTGACACCAGCCTACATGAAAAACAATCATGTTTTTGTCACATATTTGTTCATATATATAGCGATTAATGTGTGTCTCTTTGTATCGCGTGCCATACAATATAGAGCGAGTAATATTTTTGTTATATTTGCCAGAGCATGTGGTAAGTAATTTAAGAGAGAACATTGCTACAAATTGATTTAATTACTATTCGAATTTTCCATTTATAGGTCAATGTCTTAACTTTAATTGTGCCTGGATTTTGGTTTTAATGCTGCGACACTCTCTAACCTATTTACGCTCTCGTGGCCTGTCTACCTATTTGCCGGTGGATAATCACATATATCTGCACAAATTGACCGGCATTGTGGTATCAGTATTGAGTTTAGTCCACACCATAATGCATCTATTTAACTTTTCCATGATCGTAGTGAATGATCCCAATATCAATTCGGGAAATTATACAATTGCCGAATGGTTGTTAACGGATAGACCAGGACTATTTGGTTTAGTACCAGGCTGTGCTAATCCCACCGGAATAGCTCTTTTCATCATACTCCTCATAATGTTTATCTGCTCACAGCCATTTGTGAGACGCAAAGGCTCGTTTGAGATATTCTATTGGACACATTTGCTGTATATACCGTTTTGGATATTGGTATTGTTTCATGGACCTAACTTTTGGAAATGGTTTTTTATACCCGGCATAGTTTATATAATCGAAAGAATACTGCGCTATGTTTGGATGAGTGGCGAACATGGCAAGACGTATATTAGTTCGGGTCTTTTGCTGCCCTCCAAGGTCATACACTTGGTTATAAAGCGACCTTACAACTTTAATTTCCGTCCCGGAGATTATGTGTTTGTGAACATACCAACTATAGCCAATTATGAATGGCATCCGTTTACTATAAGTTCGGCTCCCGAGCAGGAGGATTATATGTGGCTGCACATACGCACAGTAGGCGAGTGGACAAATCGTTTGTATCAATATTTCGAAAGGGAACAACAGAAGCTACACAATGGTGAGATTATAGCCCACAAACAAGCTATACCCACTTCAAGTCTTCTGCAAATCAGTAATGAAGAGAACAACACGAAACGCTCAGCCACTCCCCAAACAGACTTCTTGGCACAAAATCTCTCCAAAATTCAACACAGTTCTAGTTTTGACTCTGCCATGGTAACGAAAACTTTGCAACAATTGCAAACTTCGGGTCCCACCCGACCACCGCGTCACAACTTTGCTCCACCCCGTTTAGCCACCGAAAGTGTAAGTGCCAGCGAGGCGAACGAAACTAACGGCATCAATCGTATACGCAGTATTAAAAAGTCTTTGCAAAGAACCTTCTCGCGCAAGGACAATGCTGAAGTGAAGCATAAAGAGAAACGTAATTCGGGTCATTCGAATGATGGTTACGTGACGGATGAATATGATTTAGAGGGTAGGCCGGAATATGTGAAGCGTCAGAAGATGCAGAAATTACTAATGAATAAGCCACCATTGGAGAAGAGCATTTCGTTGCCCGATATGGCAGTGAAGACAAAGAAACGAGAGAGACTAAAAGCGTAAGTTCGGCATTTTAAATGAAATTTAAATGTCAAATTTAAAGAAGGTTCGATTGTTGCGAATCTTATATGTATATCATTCATTTAAAAATTTTTACAATAATAATTTTTCTGGGAAACCCCAATACCTCCCTTTAAAAACTTACTTTAAAGGTTTTTAGGGCTAACAAATATTTTGTATACAGTGTAGATAGTTTTAATAAACCTATATCTTCTAAACTACTGTTGCGTTAAAAAAATTATATACAAACAAGTCGTAGAGGAGCACATAAGCCTTTAGAAAATATCATACTCGTAAGTAATGATATTTTCTAAAGTAAGTAAGATACAGATTGTCGTCATCTGGTTTGTTTTAAACATTGTACAGCTAGTAACGTGTACAAAATTTGTGCATATTTGTACAAGTTACGAGCAATCGGTTACAACCTAACCAGTAGTTTATATGATTAAGATTTATTAGCAATAGTTTTGTGATCGGCCCACTGTTCGCGGTGGGAAAACCTTTTATAATACATATTATCTATGTATAGAACTAGTATACAAGATATAACAAAAAATGTTTAAAACAATTAAAGTAGTCATGGTTTTCTACTAATATCTTAGCTAATTATTAAGCGATTTTACTAGCAACACTTAAAGGAACATTTTATCAGGGATATATCAAAAAAATAAGCTAGTCGTGGTTTTTACTAAATTTATGGATCGATTTGGCTGATTTTCAAAACTAAAATTCGATTCAGTCTTTAGACATCGTTTGATATCGCCTGCTCTACATATGCAGATCCAGAATATATACTTTATATTTACGCAAATTTATATTAAGATTTGGCTGGAAATTGCATAATTTATCTTATGTTAACCAATGTAAAGAATTGAATTTAGCATTGTTTACCAAATTTTAGCTAATGTCAATAATATAAAAATTTAGATTTATGAAAACGAATGAAAAATTCATTAAAATTAGCAAAATTATGTACGAAATTGTAATATTTACATTATGTAAACATTGTAAACAATTAAAAATTCAAGAGATTAAAAAACATTTCCATATAAACTTTTTAATTTAACATAAATTTTTCCTATTACATTATTAAATATAAATTACATGATTTCAACAATGTAAACAATTGAAAATGTCAGCCATTTATCAACATTTCCATATTAACTGTATAAATTGACAAAAAGTTGTAAATTTTACATTATTTACCTAAATATCAACAATGTAAACAATTTAAAATTCCAGCCACTTATCAACATTTCCATATAAACAGAATCAATTGTAATAAGATTTTACATTATTTACCTAAATTTTACATAATGTCAACAATGTAAACATTTGAAAATTTCAGCCATTGTATAACATTTCCATATAAACAGAATAAATTGTAAAAGGATGTAAATTTTACATAACGTCAACAATGTAAGCATCTGAAAACTCCAGCTATTTGTCAACATTTCTATACAAACTGTACAATTTGTCAAAAATGTGTAAATTTTGCATTGTTTAAGCAAATTTTACATATTGTCAACAATGTAAACAATTTAAATTTTTAGACATAGATCAACATTTTCATATAAACAGAATAAATTGTAAAAAATTTAAATTTTACATTATTTACTGAAATTTTATATAATATAAATAATTAAAAAATCCATTCATTTTATATGAACTTTATATATTTGTCAAAAAAATGTAAATTTTACATTATTTACCTAAATTTTACATAATGTCAAAAATTCAAACAATTGAAAAATCATGAGATTTCCCTACAAATGTTATAATTTAACATAAATTAGACACTTTTACGTTAGTCATTATATTTTACATAATGTCAACAGTTGTAAATTCCAGCTATTAATCAATGTTTTCATATAAACTGCATAAATTGTCAAAAAGATGTAAATTTTACATTGTTTACCTATGTTGTACATAATGTCAACAACTTTTATTTTACTAAATAATTATTAACTTTATTGAAAAATTTGTTACAATTAGTAAAATTCTGAATCAATTAATATTATTTACCTTATGTAAACAATTGAAAAAAGAGAAGATGGTAAAAAGCTAAAAATACACTTTTCAGCATCAATATTTATATTTTGCTACAGCTAAAGGTTTAAAGTACAATATAGAACAAAATCATAGACTTTCGGCCACAGCAATTTCTGATCCGTCTAGATCTCGTTATCACGCAGGATCGGACTGGTAGAAAATTCTTAAAGTTCTCGTTCTGCGTGACATTTTTATAGTAGATACATATTATACTAAATCTCACCAACTAATCTCATACTTATCTAAACTCTTTTAAATTGTAGAAATGGGATCGAAGTAAATTACTATATTTCTGCTTAATCTTGACTGAAGTCAGAGTTTTAAAGCAAACATTTTGTAGAAGATATCTGTTTAAAATAGACACACACAAAAATATATACATTTAATACATATATGTATATTTAAAGCTCATAACTTTCTCTACTAATTTTTACAACCCTACAACTCTTGTTACAGCCTTCACGCCTTGGGCCGCTCCGAATCAGAGAGATCCTTTGATGAGACCCGCATACGACGAGCTAGAATGCAAAGTATGGGTTCAGCTTATTTAAGTCCACAAAATAAGTCACTGGCACAAAGTTTCCGCTACATGCGCAATAAACCCACAATAATAGCATTTAAAACACCCAGTATGGAAACAAATGAACCGGAATTTGTTCAAACAATTAACACGGCCATGGAACCATATACCCTGGTGAAAGCAGAAGAGGGCAAAATTGCAAAAGGTATAAAAAGCCAACCAACAAAGTTTAAACGGTTACTAAATATTTTCCAATTCTAGATAAAACTATAATTAACCTCAACAACAAGGAGGATAAGCCTGATTTTACAGTATCAAAACCTTTGGAGGTAAGTGGTTGTTTCAATAATAAAAAAAAAAGAAATCCTTCTCACTACAATTAATCTTAAATCCTTAAAAACCAAATGACCCTCCTTAACACCAAACGAAATAAACTAACACTAACTTGTATTTAAGATATTTAATATTGTGATTTGAAAAAAAAGAAACAAGTAAGAAAACTACAAACACGTTTCAAACTCTTTAGGACTACACCCATACATCGGTTAATGCAAATAATCGTGTGGGACGTTTGCGGCGTCCCACATTTTTGCGTTCATTATCGACCTCTATTAAAAATCGGGGCAGTAATGGCAGCATACCCACAAATGGCACAACTAACTCTGGTGGCAAGGTTACACTTGATGCAGGAGTATTAGAGGTTTGGGTCTTTAATAACCATAGATTTTAATTTGTTATAATAGAAAATATTACAATTTTTATATTATACCCCTATAATTTTTATTTTATATATGTATTTTATAATTTTTATTATTTTATAAACATAGATCTTTATTGATGGCCCTTATGGAGCCCCTTCCTCACATATATTTATGGCTCAACATGCTGTGTTAATAGGTACGGGCATTGGAGTTACACCCTTTGCATCCATACTCCAATCGATTATGCATCGTTATTGGAAGGCACGACACACCTGCCCACGCTGCGATTTCGAATGGGCTAGTGATATACCTAAAACTGTTATGAATCTGCGTAAAGTTGATTTCTTTTGGATTAATCGTGATCAGAGATCGTTTGAGTGGTTTGTAAACCTACTGTCACAATTGGAAATTGAACAGGCTGAATTGGGTGGTGCTATGGAAAGGTAACCAACCATTTATTATGCAAATCTACATGCTAATTGTCTTTAATTCTAACGTATGTTCTTTATACAGATTTTTGGACATGCATATGTATATTACAAGTGCTTTACAGCGTACCGATATGAAGGCAGTTGGTTTGCAACTGGCTTTGGACTTATTACACGAAAAGGTAACTTCGTAGTTGTTTTGTAAAGATTGAAAATTGAAAAGAAAATATTTTACTTACCTGGGTTCAAATTTGTGAGTGATTGTGATATTACATGAAGATTTATATTAATGAAACCCAAATGAATGACGAAAACTAAGGATAACTTGAAGTCTGTAAAGAAAAGATGAAGGATATTGAAAAAAAATCTCTGTCTCGTACATAAGTATATACATATAACGAACTTTAAAATACTGTCTAAAAAAGTACGTCTAACCTCACAAAATTACGGACACAAGTTTGTCATGTTCATGTGTGGGGAAAACGTGTCGGTGTCATGTTCATAGTTTTCTTGGTAATTGTATAAAATGGCGGTATTTTTGTGAGAAAATATGTATAATTTTATGACTGGCATACTTGAGCCAACAAATGCTCTGACAATGTTGTTCGAACAAGAACATAACATCGACAAGAGTTGCCCACACGAGATAAATTTATGTACAGACACGAAATTGTTCGTCGAGTGAGCAATTTAATAGCTTGTCAAGACCGGCGTTGAAGGTTAATTTACACCTGCAAATTTTTAATGAAAATTACCTAAGCACCTATATCAGTTGATGTTTATGTTCATACAAAACACTTGCTTATGTCCAATCATATGAATTTAGAAACGACAATCATACGAAAATTATTTAAAAACAATTTTGAGTACACTGTGATAGTTAAAAAACCCGACAAGCGAGACATCCAGAGGGTAAAGCTAAATCGAGTACGTTGAATCCAGTGGTACTAACCGGTTTTTTTTTAGGTTAGCTCTAGTTTTCGAGATATAGCGTTATTTAAAAAATACAGTTGGTTGCGCAATAAATATTCGCGTAACTCGAAAACTGTTTAGTTTTTTCAATTACATAAAAAAATCGTAATTCGGCAACTAAATTTAAGTATAACTAAAATTGTGTTATGTTGTGTAATTTGATTCGGAAGAAAACATTGCAATATTCAAATATTTTCGTTAGAAAACATTAAATGCTTTCTTCTGTGACCCCAAGAGTCAGAGCGTTTGTTTAGAACACTACTAAGTTCAATAATTGCCTGAGATATAACTAAAAACTCATGACTACATCTATATTTTACATAAAAATTAACTTTTGAAACAGCCTAGATAACTTATAAAACTAAAAGAACTCAAACCTATCCGAAATACTGTTCGATCATGTTGAAAAAATAATCCAATTAGATGGACCTTATTCAAACGCTAGACGCAAAAACAATTTTAATTTTTTTATGAAAAACATTCAAAAATTATTTAAAAACTAATTGATTTTCATACACAAATTTGTAAATTGTTTTCGGATTGTGTGTCTGAATTAGGATCTAGTAGGAAGTATGGTACATACGGTGGTGAGACCACTTTAGAGGATGTTAAGGAAATAATACAAGACATCGTTGAGAACACATTATTTGGGAAAATACTAATTATTACTTTCAACGACAATGCAAAATCTGAATGCAAAGAGTCTGAAGAAGTGATTGAGCCTTTAAGAAGCAATCATGAAGTGAAAAAAATTGTTTTAATGCATGCTAAAGTGTATTACTGATATTTATTTTGTTCTTTAGAAATACGATCTTTGACTTTCCGATTTGTTTGACTTATTATAAAGTCCGAACAAGAAAACAATCTAAGTGTTTCTTGGCGGAAGTCGAACTTCTGACACTGTATTCATGCGGCATCTTGCATTAAGGAGCCGATGCGATCTCATGAATTCAGCAGCCATCTCTGTTCCCTGCAATCATCTCTGGTCCCATAAATTCAGCATTTAACCTTGTAAAAAGGTGTTTCTTAAAATATCTAGGAGAGACATTCTATCATAAAATCCCAGGAGAAATAACTGTGTCTTTTTTTCATTAACAGGGACAATCTTCGTTTCCTCGTGTAGATGGTAATATTTCGATTTAATACAGAAAATTTGCAAATTTAAACAAAATATACTGCATAGCTTGTTTAATTTCCAACATTTTTACCTTCAAATCGAACTATGCAATATCGTATTAATTTAGCAATTTGATGCGAAAAGCAAATCACCCCTATCGTGAATAAAAGTTTCACATGAAATTTGTTCCCTTTTCACATTTTTCCTATTTAAATTCAATGTTAAAAAAATAAAAGGGAACAAATTTCATGTGGAATTATTATTTACGATAGGGGTGAATCATTCAAAAATGCATAAATATTTTCTTTCAAATTGAATTACACAACAACTCCTCTGAACATTGTGTGAAATTCATTGTGTGAATAAAAATTTCACATGAAATTTGTTCCCTTTTCACATTTTTCCTATTAAAATTCAATGTTAAAAAAATAAAAGGGAACAAATTTCATGTGGAATTTTTATTTACAATAGGGGTGAATCATTCAAAAATGCATAAATATTTTCTTTCAAATTGAATTACACAACAACTCCTCTGAACATTGTGTGAAATTCAAATCAGCAGAACCAAATCATTTAGTTTAAATTAATAATTTTAATGTATATATACTTTTTTCTTTTTATTTCATTTTAGGGCAAACGTGATTTAATAACTGGCTTAAAAACTCGCACCAATGCCGGCAGACCGAATTGGGATAAAGTATTTAAACAGTTGCAGGCCCAAAAAAAGGGCAAAGTAACAGTATTCTATTGTGGACCACCACAGCTGGCTAAAACACTGCGTTATAAGTGCGATGAATATGGTTTTGCATTCCGCAAAGAATGTTTTTAAAAACTTAAGCAAACAAACAAACATAATAAGATTTAAAGGTATTTTAGTTATAAACAAATAACCAGAAATACCTTAAAAGAAACGGTGTAAAAAAATGAATTTATTTGGCAGAAATACTGGTAAAAGGGCTAAATTTATAAAAAAAAAATATAGTTTACAAGTTAGCATAAGTTTGTAATTTTCTTTTTTTTTAATTTTGTTCTTTTTTTATTATTTGTAATGTATAATTTATTAAATTTGTATTTATTTTATATTGTATTTGTATGATAATTGTTGATTTTTTTAGTTAACTTGCCTATTTGTTATAAAATTATTATGTATTGTATTAAAAAATAAATAAATATAAATTTTTAGGTTAGAAAAATCAAACCAAAATGTTTAAAAGCATAAACCTTTTAAAGGTAAAAACTAATATAAAAAAAGACTACAATTTTTATAATGTAAAAAATTAAAAAATTACCTTTAGAATATTGCAGTTTTGTTGTTTTTTCATTAATTTTTTTGCCAAATTGCAAAATTTATAGTGGGTTGTACATATTTCCTTTGTATAGTGATAATCTCATCGGATACATTGTCTACATTATAGAATTGTCTTAGTTCTGCTATGGCCTGCTCTTCAATTTGTGTTAAGGCTAAAGACTTGTGCTTCGTACGCTCATAGTATTCACGTTGACGTTTCTCTTCTGCCAAGATCTGGCTAAAACTATTGCTGGCATTTGCTGTAGCAGGCAAAGTTGTGGAGGTTTTCGAATTCGTTCTCATCATATTGGCAAATGAAGAAGGGTCTGCGCAACTGCCGGTAGGCGGTGAATACAGCGTATCATATTCGTGTATTGAGGAGGGGAATTGTGGTACTATACCCCAGGCATTGGGGGCTTGTGGTACAGTAATCGGTTTGGTTTCGACTAAAGCAGGAGCACGCCAAGAAGGTGCAGCATTTGAGCTTTCGGATGTTAGACGTTTACGTTGTTTTTGTGAGAGTTTTTCTCGGGGAGGTGTAGTTAAATCGACCAAATTAATGTTATACAGCTTGGAAGGAGTAGTAGTTACAGGTAATTTCTCTAACTCCTTTTCAGGAGTTTTGACTTTTACAGCTGCTGAGGTATCATTAGTTTTAGTCAAAGCAACATACAACGGCGTTGTTGGTTCCTCTTGTTTTATAATTTCATTGGCCTTGACTGCATGTTCTAATGACAACTTCTTTTTATTATCTTTTTTATCCAACACTTTCATCCAGGACTTGGCTTCATTTTCCAGTTTTTTTGCCATTTCTTCAGCCTCTTGAACTACCTTCGATTTTTCTGAATTCCTACGTAATTTCTCTGAATTTTCAGACACACTTAAGGTTTCCATCATGGAGCTAATGGCCTCTCTTTCATATTGTCTAGCCGATAATTTTGTTTTGTTTTCTTTAGCTTTCGTTTTTTGGGCACTTCTATACAGCATTTGCTCCTCCTCATCCATGCGGTAGTTCAAATTAACCTGAAAATCTTCTACAATACTACACAAACAATCATCATCTACTGCTTCAGAATCAGGAGTTATCATACGATAATCAAAGACCTGCTTAAACATTTCACGATAATGTTGATTGATACATTTCAAAGCCTCCGGCTCACAATCAAATAACGTCTTCTGCAGCAAAATTCTGGCCAAATTTTGACAGATAAAATCCAAACAGCTCTTTTTCAGCATCTCACAATTGTACATATAAGCAAAATCCAACATAGCACCACATTTTCTTATCGATATCTTGTCCAATAGTAAAATTTCACACACATTCCTTAGACGCTCAATAAAGAACTGGTCACAGTATACAATCATGTTGTAGAGGAAAGTTTCACGATACTGCTGCTTACGAAACTGTTCCACATCTAAACTGTAGAGAAACTCAACTATGGCCTGCATATATTCAATGGGTACAGTGGATAGATTAATTGTGGTCTGTTCCGCCCAGGTGTGTGTAAACATCATTTCAAAGTATTCCAAACGTGCCACTAATACACATTTATGAGCTGGTAATTCCACATTATTTTCGCATAGAATGCGTACATCATAGAATTGTTGGTAGTCGGTGTGTCTCAAACGATGAAAACGATATTTAGATTTATCCACCATGTGTGGCAAATAAAATGGAGATTGTTGCAGGTAGCTGTAGAAATTAAAATTAAAAATTAAAAAAGATGGAAGATGTAATATAAATAAAAAATTTTTGATAAATTTTAGTTAGGCTCGAGTTTATTAAATTTAATTTTCATTAAATTATTTTTATTTTAAGTTAGGAATTACAACTTGAAAAATTTATTATTAAAAAATGTTTGATAATTTTTCTTGACTGGGGATCGAACCTGGGTTGTTGAATAATTTAATGAAAATTAAATTTAATGAACTCGAGCCTAACTAAAATTTATCAAGAAGTAAAAATTAACAGTTCGATTATGAAATTAATAATTATTCTATAAATAAAAATTTCGTTGTAATGTTTTTGAATAAAGAAATCCCAATCCCCACCCAGAAAATTTAAATTTTCATAAATATACATACGCCCATCTTCTCCCATTTCCCTGGAAAACAGATTCATCCACGCAAGAATATTTAATTTAAAAAAATCCTATAAAAACTCGCTCTATTTTAGTGGTAGAGATAGTGGAAACCGAATTTGATTTAATTTCTTTAGTTTTTAACAAAGTTAATGGATATTATTTTGTAACAATGTTTGCAAAACTATTAAATGTTTGCTAAAGTTATTGAAAAACAAATCGAAATTTTAATATTTTTTCATAAAAACAGAGGTATTGCATACGAAATAATTTTAAATGCTTTTCGATGCCGTCAAGTTTATAATTTCTACTTACTATTTCAAATAATTGGCCAAATTTGTGATATGAAATTGTTCAATAAAATTCAAAAATATTCTACACACATCATCTAGTTCGGCCGGACTATCGGTGTGTAAACTGCTCTGTATATCTTCGAGATCTAAAAACAAAAAGTTTTATTAGATATTCTAATTGAAAAAAACACAACACACACACCCACCTTGTTCATTAAGCAGATAGTTTGAATAAATAAATTTCAATATAAGCTCAAACATTTTACTAGTTAACAATTGAAAATTTAAATGCACTGACTTTTCATCCTTCGCAGCAATGAACTCCCGCAAACCGGGTGCCCGGGCATAGATTATAAATCTATGGGCAGGAAATTTCTCACCATCCACCTGAAACACCACATCGTGTATGGCATCGTATTCGCAGACATCATTGTAAAGTTTTTTAAATGTATACTCTGTTGGATTGAGGGCTGGTAATTTAAAATACTTAACATGTGACTCTTGCAGTACGGCAAATGAAGCAAAATCATCATCACAGAAGACATCAACAGCACGATCAATTTGTATTATACGCTGCAAATCGATGCGTATCATGACATCTTTAGCCATTTCGGCTGAACGATGGTCACTGCGAGACCAAATGTTGCCTAATGATTTTGAACTGCCAATCAGAGTGTCAGAGCGTGCGTAATAGGGTGGTGTAGAGATCTGCTGGCATTTGCCTTTATAAATGTCTCCCTGAGAGAGTATCAAAACTTGATTACCTTTATAAAGAATTTTATCGATTTGCGTTAAGCGTATGTTGGCAAAAGAGCATCTGTGACAAATAATTTAGATGAATTAATTGATTATTGATTTGATAGTTTGCAAATTGAAAAGTATTATTATTTCACCTATAGAAGTTTTGTGTTAATTGATACCACAGATAAACCACATTGGTTTGTGTTAATATTAGCAGTTTTAAGGCACTTGCTGTACCCTTTTCCGATCTAGCATTGTCTCCATCTATAACTGCTATACTTTTTAGAGATTCATAACTTGATTTAAACAAAATTAAATGTTATTTCATTAAAAAAATATTTAGTTTTCTTGTATTTTTGACTTACTTGGGTGCCTTTATAGATTTCATTTTATAATTATGATACAATAATATGGTATTATCATTGGTTACAACCACTGTAGCCGTGTTATTAGCTTCTACAAATTGTATAGAGGTTTTAGGTGGTAATTTCATCTAAAATTACAGATTTTTAATAGTGTTTCTTTTATATGGCTAAGGTAGTTAATAGCTTGTTATATTACATGTACAAGATATCTATTAACTATGGGTGAAAATTCCATTTCACAGGCAAAATTTTCAACTTACCAATTTAGGTAACTGCACTGTTTTCGTATTAGCATCAATACCCATTTGACCCATATTTGTTCCCCAAACATATAAACACTTTTCCGAATAGGCCAAAGAATGATAATCTCTGGCAATAACTTTCTGTAAACTCTCGACATTCAAATTTCGCAATGTTGAAACTTCTTTAAAATTTAAGCACTTTTCACTAGCATCACGTATGCCCAACTGATGACTATCATTAAGGCCACAGGCAAAGACCAACGAATAATTGGTCAAAACCAACGAATGTTTGCGTGAAGCACTAATGCAAACAATTTCCTCACCAGCATTTTTCAATGGGATCTTGACTTTTTTTGGAGTGCTTAAACTATTTTCATTGCCAGTACCTAATGGAAGCGATTATACTTTTAGACTAACTACAAGTAAATGAAGCAATTAATTCCTTACCCAATCTGCCACCTTTACCATGGCCCACTGCATACAAATTGGATTTCTTATCCAAAAACAAACTGTGATAGGCCCCCAAAGCAGCCGCCTGTATGGATATTTGTTCTTTGCGAAAATAGTCGAGCATTTGTGGTAAATGATCGGTACCCTGATCATTATTAACGCCCAAATTGTAATTTTTGTTGGAACCCCACACCAAAAGTTCATTGTTTGAGGTACTTAATTGAAAAATTTGGCATATTTAGTATTTTAAGTAAAAAATAATTAACTAAACTCACATTGTATGTTTAGTGGGATAATCGCTTAGACGGCAAACTTGCTGCAAAGGAGAACGTGTATCCTCATCTAAAATATCTAAACTGGCACCATAGCGCAGCAATAAAACGGCACAATCTATGCAACCATAAAAAATAGCACGATGTAAAGGGCTGCTGCCAGACTCAAAATCACGGCCGCTGATAATAGAGCCCTTTGAAAAAACGAATGTAATAATAACAAATTATTATTTTTGTTTTTTGTTCAACTTACCTGATTTAAAAGCCACTCTAGAATGTCATAACGGTCTACTGAGGCAGCCACATGCACTGCAGAGCGTCCCTTTTAGCAATAACATAAAAAGTTATTTATTAAATTAGTAGTTTATTTCCAAAACTTACCAAATCGTCAACAATATCGGCATAATTGCAACAAGTCTTGGCCACATATGCAGCCAACTTTTCGTTCTCAATGGAACGCTTGGTCAGGGCAGATGTTATAGCGTTTCCATGCGCTCTCAAAACGCACTTGCGTGTACAGTCGTATTCATAATTTTTTGGATTAAACATCACTTTATCCACTTAATTTAGTTGATATTTTTAAAAATTTATTTTGTATAAAAACTCTTTACATACAAAAAAGGCTGCGTCTGGTTTGCAAGTTCTAAATAATTTTTGACATTTCATTTTGTACAGTTGTCCGTCAGCTGTTTTTTTATATTCTAAATTACGGTAAATGATGAAATTTAATTCTAAAGTTGATAGTGAGGGATATGAAAAGCCATTAATCGAACTTAATTTTATAATAATAAAGAGGTTTTCAAAAAGATCTTTGTTTCCCAACAGGGATATACTAAAATAACATGAGTGATTAGATATGCTACTTGTTGAAATATGTATGTATAAGTATTAGAATCTTTGGCATTTGTTACAATGAATTAAAAATTCTAATTGGAAAATTAAATTAAAATAGTAAAAATTGTTTATGACAAAGCCCATTTAAATTTATGCGGATACGTCAACAAGCAAAATATCCGCATTTTGGGCTTTTAAAAATCCAAAAGCAGGCAATATTAAATATATATGGAGTCTATACAGAGCCATTCTATTTGATTTTATTTAGGTATTTATTTTTATTTATTTATTTCAAATAATATATAAAAGCCTTACTAGGCCAATAAATTAAATATATTACAGTGGAGATTACTGAATAATGAGTAAATGTATAATACAAAAATAAAATTAAATTTAAAAACATACAAAGAAGGGACCCCCAGCCAAATTAATTATTTAATTAAAATAATATTAAATATATGTCCCAGCGTAGTAAGAAAAAGGAAAAAACCAGGAAGAAAAAAAATAGTAAAAGCAAATGCTGAAAAATATAGCAAGATTTAATTAATACTCGAAAAATACATTAAAAGTTTTAAGCGAAAGATATTGTTAGAATAAGAAAATATACGAAGATCCAAAGGCAAGAAATTCCAGATTCTGGCCACTTTTACAATAAAAGAACGCTCAAAATACTGCACTTGATAGGAATAGTAATCTGAGGATTTCTTGTAGAGTGAGAAAAAGAAAACTCAGAACAGAGATTATAAGGTAAGCTAGAACGAATAACCATATAAAAAATTAATTTGCGAATATCAACAAAGTGCCTAAAAGAACATCCCAAAAATTCAGATATATGCATCCATCTTCGAACTTTATAAACATAGCGCACAATAACATTGACTAAACGATTAAGTTTAGTCAAAATACAAGCCACAGTGCTAGATATCACTTCGATCCCATAAAATAAATGGGACATTAAGAGAGCATAAGCTAATTTATATCTTATACGACAAGGCAGATAGATATACACTATTAGAATAAATTTGGCGCAAAATACCAAACTAACAACGAGAAGGTTTTAAAGCGAAAAACGAAATTATAGCCTATAGATTTACGTATGACAACGAAAGTCAATTACAAAACGAATATCGCGCTTCTCAGTTACTACATATCAATTTTTCTTAAGCAAAAACATTCAGATAGAATTAAAAAAAAAACACTTTAGGAAAGTGATTTATTTGCATGTTTGATTAGAAGCACTTATTGTCAACAGAAAGTAGTCCTCCAAACCTGGAACTCCTCATACAAAAATCATGCATACCATGATGCATGATTTGAGGTATGAATTCATAATAAAACCTGCTCCTTTTGGAGCACATTTTTTACTGGTTTTTTTTTAATTTATTTAGCTTTTTGAGAATTCTTAAAATATTTTAATAAAAAAATTTATATGTTTACGTTAAAAGTAAATTTACCTTACTCGAAGCACATCATTGACTGTACTGGTATTAGCCTGTTTCGTAGTTTGGTTTTAACTAGGTTGAGTTATACCATAAATTCAGCCTTGGAAAAACGCTAAAGCGCTGTAAAAAATTCCAGATTTCACGCTAAACGCTAAAAAGCATTTTTTCCCGCAATTGGCATTGCAAAAACGTCAGATTTGACGGGAAAACGTTGAATTGGCAACAATGATATTGAGTTTTTGGAACTGTTACTCGCATTTGTAAACGCTAGGTTAACAAAAATAAATAAATAAACAAAATTAATTTTTTTTTTAATATAAACAATGAGCAACCACTCAAATAAACAATATAAAAAAGACCTTGGAATTAGAATTCGTGCACCAGAAAGTGAACTACCATTTCCCGACATTAAGAAACCCCAACCCATTGGATTCTTTAGTATAAATGCTAATCGTGATTACGAGCCCAATGATCAAAATCTGCGCTATTTTAAACTACCCAATGTGAAAAAGTTGCCTTTGGATCTAAATGCTGGTTTAGATATAGCTATTAAAAAACCAGAGTCGACAAATGACGAAACCTTAGATAGTCTATTGAAATTTATTTATGATCACAATCAAAGAATATTTGGTCATGGCAGTCCAACGACTCCGCCGGAGTTTGTGACATGGCGTGGGATACTGCGGCTTATAATGTGCACGCCGTATGAATACCGTCTGGACTGGTGTTTGCATGTGACACGTTTCAATAATACGTTTTATTTGCTGAGAAGAGAAACTGCTGAAGATAAACGTCGTCGCAGCCAGGAAACCGAACAGCAAAAAACATTTATGGCTTATGGGTTTAAATTTGAACAATACTGCTTATCAGAATCACCGTTCAATGAGCCCGACACTTCAGCGCCCGTCAATGAAAATGAAGAGTTTTCGTTGATGTTTCAAACTCGTTTAGCCGGTCTAAGTCTTTTGTATGGTGCCGAAATGGATGGCATTGTTAGCGATCAGCCTGTCCAGCTGTAAGTTATATACATATGTATATTAAAGATTTTAATATTGACTTTGCTTGATTTATATTTGTTTTGTTTTAGCAACTATGATAGACCCAGTAATTTAGATTCTTTAAAATATGTTGAACTTAAGGTACGCCAGGCTAATTTGAATGCATTTCAGTACAAATCATTCCTACGTCACAAAACACGCAATTGGTGGTGTCAGTCTTTTTTAGTGGGTATTCAAGATTTATATGTGGGCATGAGAAATGAAAAGGGTTTCGTGCAGGATATTGAGCGTGTGGAAATGAGGTCGCTACCAAAATTAGGAGGGGTAAGTAAATGTTATTTAAATAGGCCGAAGATAAATTTTTTTATTTATTTTTATTTCCAGCAAACGCATTGGGCACCTTGGGTGTGCGCAAACTTTTTACTGCAATTTCTCTTACGTTTACGCACGATAATGGCTAATGAGAATTGTCCATATACAGTATATGAATTTTATTTTAACGCCGAAACTGGACGCATTACCTTTGAATGCTTGAGAGGCAAAACACCTCATTCCTTTATACCCGATTGGTACATTAATTTAATAAATCATAAATAATTAATGTGATTTATGCAACAATATAGATACTGTTTGATATTGAGAATTATTTAAATACTAAAGAGAAATACATCAAAAATAAAACAATCCGTATTATTTTTAACTATATAATTTGAATAAACATTTTTATAAGTACTATTGGGTACGCATTGGGTAGTTTTTCACATAAAATATTTTTTAGTTGAAGCTTCTGAATTTTGACCAGATATGTATGTTAACAAGCAAAATTGCCGAACCGTTGCTTGTAACACCTTTGCTGTTGAAAGTGTTTCCCTAGGCATAAACATTGTCGGACAATGGGTTCTTCTACAATTAAAGTAGAAATCGATTTCTACTTATTTATGAAAAGTCAAAATTTTACTTTATCTAAAATAAAACAAAAAGATTTTATGAAACAAAATGCTCAATTATTGAAAACTCGTAGCTTTAAACATGATTGGTTGTATTTCTTTCGGTCTGAAATATTAAAATGTACTCACGGCAGTCATGTTTTTTAAGTTAGGATGGTATGGGCGCCCCACGCTTTTCTTTATGGGATGTGTGAGATTTTTCCATGTTGATTTAAAAGTTTATGTTGTTTGAAATGTTCTTATTTTTTTTTTACTTTTAGTCGATTTTTTTAGTATTCATATTTATTTTGTGTTCACAACTGATCAATATATTAAGGTAAAGGAAAGCGTTTCTTATTTTTTTTTTTACTTATTTTTCACTTTTTAATAACGAATAGCTTTTTATATTGTAAAACGATGAACACTTAACAAACGTCACAGCACAATGCAAATTGCATTTTATTTGTTAACATTACAGTTCGTAGTTTTTCGAAGACTATTCGAAAATATTAAAATTTGATAAATTCTATTCCAGGTCTATTGTTTTCCTTAGTATAGTAGGAAGGAAATATGATTAAGCGTATAAATCGGAATAGAAGGATGTTTATTAAACCGGGTCGACCGCATATGTCCAAAAAAATGGCCCAAAGTCTAACGCAAATATTAAAGCTAATCTTCAGACATTTAAGAATTTTTTTTTTTTTTTTTTGCAATCGGAACCCTTTAAAACAATCAAAATCGTTGTTTTTAAATGCTTTTGTTTAGCTTCACTTTGGAAAATCAAATCTTGTAATGGATTATATCCTGGTGAATGCCTGCAAAGTTTTATCCATTTGCATTGAGTAGAAGGCAGTCAAAAAAGCATTTTATAAAAAAAAGACATTTTGCAAAAATATCATAACATTGAGAACTAAAACAATTATGAATATGTATGAACAAAAATTTATTTTTCCTACTAGTTTTCCAATAAGAAAGATTATTGTTCCAAAAACAATTTTTTATGAACCCTACTAATACTTCCGCACATTGACAAATATTGTCAACAACAATACAACTCTGTATTATGTTGTCATTTAGCTTTTCAATTTATTTCTTAGCCATCATTCTTTCTCTAAGCTCCCTTTTAATCTCTATTCGTTTCGAATGGGACGCGTTGTCGGAATACCATCTAGTTTTGCGCTGTTTATACATTGAGTGAAAACTACATAAATATTGATATTTAGCCCAACAAAATATTTTGCAAATTTATTTGCTAATAAATATTAAAAATCATAACGTAATAGCATTAAATTCAATCAAGAAGAACAATACGAAACAAACCACTGACGACTTTTCCAAAGTCAGACGCGTGTATAGAAAAAGGCGTTTTCCCCTTTAGAAATAGAAAATAAATTTAATAGAAATAAAAAATAATAAATTGTAAAAATAAATACGCAATAAAAATAACAAAGATCTATGTTGATTTTGTGTGCTTGAGTTAAAGAAAATTGATAAAAATAACAGATAAAATAATAAAAAAGCAGAAAAATAATTAACAAATAAAAATTAAGCAGAATAAGCATAAATTTCTTTGTACGTTGCATAAATAAATAAATGCATCGTCGTCGCAATGTCCACAACAACCGAAGTGACGCAGAAGGATTTGCACGATTTGTTAGAAATTTTCGAAAGAAAATCATTCGAGGCTGGCTCATGTGAGGAAGGGACATTGGTAAGTTGCATAATATGCCGGAAATTAATTTTTTCTAATTAGAAATATCTTCATCTTATGCGAGCTCGAAATGTTTGTTGTAAAATAATAGGATTTTTCTTTAACAGTGTTGCCGTTTCCGCAATATACATGAAGGGACTTTCTTTAGTTTTGTGTTGATTTATTTTGCTTCTGAGAATGATGAACTCACTACTTATAATTTAAAAAAGTTAGATTTTGTATTTCTAAAATATTGGCGTATAATTTTTTTAATAGATATTTTGACTTTACGGCGTGCAATATATTTTAATTGACCAAAGTGGACCCAATTCACTTATTACATTATCCATATAGGAAAATGAATAGTGCAGATTGATTTGTTGTTCGTTTTGACGTTTTTCTTTTTTGTTTGCTAAAAACTACAATACTAATAATGATTTTGTTTAATATTTTTACTTAAAATAATATAAACAATAACTAAAACTATAAGTTTTAGGTATACCTTTTTGACAAAATTTTAGTTAGGCATTAGTAAGTAAGTACGCAGTAATGAAAACAACTAAGAACGCATAAACAATTTATTTTTTAATACAATTTATGGATCATTATTGTTGAATAAGTAAACAAATTAAAATATCACCGATAAAAAATTTTATTTTTTGAAATGTCAAAGAGAATCTGATAAAATTTTAATCAATATCTACATTAAAAATTAAAGAGTTTAAAAAATATTTGAAATTGCCAGTGGCCTTCTGATGTTATCAAAACTAATTATTGTATTACAAATATATATTTTTTTGTTGCTAATTGTTTCCACTGTAATTTTTTATCGTTTTCGTACAAATTAACCTCTGTAATATATTTAGTTAATTAACCGTTAATTTTAAATATTTATGCCTCACTCTTCTTATAACTAGTATGTTGTTGTTGTACACAGTAATGCAATTTATTTTGTTTTTGCAAATACTTGAAGTGAGAGACAAATAAAATAACGGTGTGGGTCTTTTTTACGTGAACAATTGTTAGACTTAATCTAAAAAAATAAACAATTCAAGCATGTTATGGAAATCGAAAACGAATCGGTTTTGGAAATATATTTTAATGCATTTATAATCTTATTTTTTTAATTTTTAGTCTAAGATACTCTTTAGTAGCCCAATATCTTTATATTTTATGTGATAAAAGTTTTTCAATACAGAAATACTTATTACGAAAAAATTGACTTCTAAAACTCATTCGTTTTCGATTTCCATCACATGCCTGATTGTCACAACTTGGGTGTTATTATGTATTTAGATTCGAAAGCAAAAGCTTTCGAAATACGATGTAAAGAGTACATATACAAATTCGAATGATTTTAGAATCGAAATACACAATAACCTCCCTGAACATTTATTTTTTCAAAAACTTAAATTTACTGAAATCCCAAAATTCTTTTAGATATCCCACTATTATAGTTGTATAAAGTGACCATATGACCACCATTTCCATATATGTATGTAGTATCCCAAGTCCTTTTCTTAATTTCCAAATTGGCCAAAAATCATTTCCAAATTTTTTTTTTTTAAAAACTCAAGTTTACTGGAATACCAAAATTATTTCAGATATCCCAATAATATAGTTCCATTCAGTGGTCATTTTCCATACCATACCTATTTTTTAATATGTAAAGTTTAAAATTAAATAATGCTTGTTGTAATTAACTAAATATGTATGTATACTGTTAAGCCATCGTATACCATTTACTAACATTTTCGTACAAATAATCCTCTGTAATATATTTAGTTAATTAACCGTTAATTTTAAATATTTATGTCTCACTCCTGTTCTTATAACTAGTATGTTGTTGTTGTACACAGTTATTCAATTTATTTTGTTTTTGCAAACATACTTGAAGCGAGAGACAAATAAAATAACGGTGTGGGTCTTTTTTATATGAACAAAATTGTTAGGTTTAAGCTAAAAAAAAAAAAACAATGAAACATACACCATGTCATGGAAATCGAAAACGAATCAGTTTTGGAAATATGTACATACCTATCAACATTTTAATGCATTTATAATCTTATTTTTTAAATTTTTGTTTTAAGATTCTCTTTAGTAGCCCAATATCTTTATATTTTATGTGATAAAAGTTTTTCAATACAGAAATATCTATTATTAAAAAAATTGACCTCTAAAACTCATTCGTTTTCGATTTCCATTACATGCCTGTTTGTCACAAGGTGTTATTGTGTATTTAGATTCGAAAGCAAAAGCTTTCGAAATACGATGTAAAGAGTATACAAATTCGAATGATTTTCGAATCGAAATACACAACATTTTTTTTTCAAAAACTCAAATTTACTGAAATCCCAAAATTGTTTTAGATATCCCACTATTATAGTTGTATAAAGTGACCATATGACCACCATTTCCATATATGTAGTATCCCAAGCCCTTTTCTTAATTTCCAAATTCGCCAAAAATCATTTCCAGATTTTTTTTTTTTTTTTTTTTCAAAAAACTCAAGTTTACTGGAATACCAAAATTATTTTAAATATCCCAATATTATAGTTCCATTCATTTTCCATACCATATCTATTTTTTAATATGTATTAATTTCTCATTCTTAAATTATTTATAATTATAAAGGAAATTTTGACATCGAAGATTCATAAAAAATATACATACATACATATGTATGTATGTATGTATCTGAGCTCTCTATAAGATCAGATGTCATGAACGAAATTAGTTTAATAATTTTTAGATATCGTGTAATATTGATAATTTACAGCCACCCACCATTATTGATGCAAATTTAATAATGGCGGTGATGATATACATACATACATACATATGTATGCATGTAATATTTGTTTTATTTAAAATAAATAATTCTTAAAAAAAAACTAAACATGTAGGGTGTTAAGGAACATAATTTAATAAAATCTGCAAGATTGATTTTCTGACAAAACTTTATTATTTTTTCTATGTTCAGTTTTTATTTCGAAATTTTATTTATCCCATCGAAAACGTAAGTGACACTCTACTCTGCTCATAAGAATTTTAAAAATATGTAGATGACATTTTTGATGTTTTTAATAAACAAAGAAATTTTATTTATGAATGACTTAATAATTTGTATTCAAAAATGACTGATACTTATTTCCTTAAATTTTATTCTATTAAATATGCATATGTATGTATGTATGTATACCTATATATATTCCTACATTATAATATGCTGCTAATCTGCGTCATTTTTTGTTTAGTGCATTTAGTGAAATTGTGTATTTTTTGAACAAAACAATGTACATTAGAGCCATTGTTGTTGGGCTCCACAAGGGTTTGAATGGGACCATACACCGAAAAACACAAAAGTACAGTTATCTTAAAAACGGTACTTAGAAAAAAATACAGCGTTTTTCGTGTTCAGGAGGTCCCAATTAACATGTGGCGTTCTTGGTATTTTTTAAAAATTTGTAAAGCTATGTACATGTGTAGCGTTAAAAAAAAAGTAAATTTAAACTTATGTATAATGCCATTTCTGATAATTAATACCTACAAGAAAAGCATTTCTCATTTGTTTTTTATTAAACTATGTTGAGTGCACTTCGCATAACACGCTTTATTTTACATACATACATATATTTAACTTTTTATGTCTCTCTAATGCAAATTTTTCCTAAAATTCTAAGATCACAATTAAGCTCCACAACCTATGAATTCCTCACATTCTATAGAACTGATTAAAATTCCAACAATTCGCCATAGAAAATTATGATGTACATACATATGTATGTATGTATGGATGTATGTATGCATTTAATTCTCTTAAAGTTTAAAACTTATAAGAATACCGATAACAATTCATTAAGCAAGCAACGTAGCAAGCATTAATAGAAAAGTTATTTTTGTTTTTTTCAGTATATTTAATCAAATAACTGTCAAACAATATTGCTGTTACATTGTTGTGATACGTATAAATGCAAGCATTGGCTCAATTCTTGTTGTTAGTCCCGGATCATACAATGCAACTTTTGCTGCTCAACTTTTGAGTTTTTGAGTGAGAGGGGAAAAAGAGAGAGAGAGAGGGGACCACTCTTTTTTCCCCTATCACCAACAAACTCAAAAGTTGAGCAGCAGAAGTTGCATTGTGTGATCCGGGACTTACAGTTTTCATGACATTTTGTAAAATGAAATTTCAATTGTAAACAAGATAAGCGACCAACCAAACGAATGCATTACAAAAATGTACTAACAAATGAGCATGAATAGAGATAGACGGACAGACGCACATTTAAGAACGAAGCTTCTCTAGAGACTTTTTTGTTGAAAAGACAATATTGTTGTCAACGAGTTCCTATTCTTACTGATACATACTGATGTTTTTTTTAATATTATTAATTCATTTTGTTTAATAATAGCTTTTTTACATTTCAAGGTGCAAGGTGTCAGGTGTTAATTGCAAATTACTACATTTCATTCTTATTCTCTGTTTAAGCTTTTGTAGCTTAATTATTTGTTTACATTATATTAGCGATGTACAAACATGTACATACATATGTATGGGTTTTTATGGCGCCTTTTGGTGGACTACAATCAGGCATGTTCTGAAAAAGTATAAGTAAATCACGAAAAATATAAACATCTAAAAAAATGGCCCGGAAAAAATACAACGTCTTACTAAATTTGTAAATTTTAAGTTTTTTCTATGTAAAATAGTTAGTTTTATTTCAAAAATAAATAAAGAACAAATGATTTTAAGTGTATGTGATAATTTTATTACAAGAGATCAATGAAAAAAGCTTAGAAAATTCTAAGTGATTTGAAATCATTAGGCTGTTAGGTGACCGGTTTTAAATCACGAGATTTCAATAATTTTTGTGCACAGAACACCTTTTCAGTGATTTCAAATCACTTTACGAAAATGTGATTTTCAGAACATGCGTGAATATCAACCAATAATAAGTAAGAATATTCGTCTGTGCCGAATTTTTGTGCATTATATATTAAAAAATGTATCTGTTTCACTCGATTTTATATTTTCTATTACTAGAAAATATATAGTAGTGTTCGATTTCACCTTGTTAGATTCATGTATTAAAATTTAAAGAACTAAAAATGCACAAAAGTTAGTCCAAACAAAGTTTTTCATATACATATTTTATTTTGATTAAAAACTTTTGATGTGTGTGAAGATAAATTTGAATTTGAGTAGCACAGACAAAAACCATATTTCCTAACATTGATAATGGGCCTGTTCGGAAATGCATCACTGCACTACATATGTGATTAGTTTGCGAAGCTGATGCGCAGACGAACAATAAATGAATTGTTTACAATTACGAACGCGGGAACATTAAAAATGGAGAAATTAATAATAAATTTATTTCTTGACTTAGATGAAACCAAAAATGTTTCAAAACTGTGCAATCAGCAATATAAAAAGACGCTTGAAATATAAAAAAGGCAGGTATTATTAAAACTTTACGTTCCAAAAGCAGACAAATCCCGAAAGTAATTAAATATGTTAATATTATAAAGCAATATCCTCCATGTCCAAACGGACTCTCACCAATAGTTTGTAGAATTTTTGGAATCATTTTCTATTCTAAAAAAAGTATACAAAATCAATTAAAATAAATTTATTAAAAAAAAATATACAATGCATCAGCCATTTTTGTGATGCTTGTTTGCTATTTTTTGCGCATCATCTGCTTCAGTGATGCATTTTAGAACACAACAACATATGCAGTGATGCAACCTTTTGCTTTTCCGAACGTACTGTGCATCAAATGCAGTGCAGTGAACAGGCCCAATGTTACAGTCAACAGACCACTAGATTCTCTAGAAGAATTTGGACAAATATCTAGTTGCACACGCATCCCACTATATAGAAAGGGTAGTCCAAAGGGTATTAAATAAGACTACATTAGTCGAATTTCTGAAATAATTTTGGAATTTGCATAAATTAAATTTGTAAAAAATGTATTTTTGGAAAAATGAAACTTTTATGATGAAATTCTCTAGAACAATTTGGAAATTCGACTTATGTAGTCTCATTTAGGACCCTTTTGACTACCCTTTCTATATAGTAGGATACGTGTGCAACTCGATATTTGTATGAGTATGAACGATTTTATCCATTGTATATACCAAACATTTCATTCCCCTATATCTTCTCTCTAGACCCTAACGTGCCTCCAGCAAACAGAATTATTTAAGTACCAAGAATATGTATACTTTTGTGGATCTACGACCAATATTTCGATGTGTTACAAATGGAATGACAAAATCGATATACGAGTACACACCGTATTTTTGATGGTGTGAATTAAATTTAGTAGATTAAATTTTCTGATTGTAATAAAACAAAATGAAAGTTATAAATTTAAATTGTCTTATTAGAAATAATGATTTTAAAAATGTTTGTAAATACAAATTTCATACTTGATATACATTTATCACAACACCTACAGACGTTTGTTATCATGAAGAGAAAAAGTGAATTTTTCTCTTTCGTGCTTTTTTAATTTCTGATCTTTTTTATACAATCTATTTGCCTTACTAAAAATAACTATAACTTTTTAAACACCCTTTAAAACTCATCAGCGTCAGCGTAAAGAAAATATAAGACAAGAAAATTCTGTTGACGTTAAACCTTTATTTTTCTTCAAAACAAAACAACAAATATCAACATAAACAAAAATTTTAAACGTATTTTAACTATTATCGCTTTTAAAAATATTTGCTATTGATAAGAAAAAAAAAGAAGAAAAACATCTGTTAATAACATTGACACTATAAACAGCTTCGAAGTTAAAAAAAGATTTGAATTATTAGAGAAATGAATTGTAAACATTAATTACAAACGCATAAATATATAAATATTTTATTAGTTTTATTCATTTTTGAATTTTAATAATAAATATTTAAATATGTACATATATAAATATTTATATAATAATAGTTTCTTCTTTTTTCAAGCAATAAGGTCAATTGCATTTTATATACAAATATTTTATTTTATTTATATATATTAATTTCCGATATTTCGCTATCACAATGGATAGCTTCTTCAGGGATAATATAAGTTTTGAATTATAATAAAATAATAATTGAAGTATTTATTATAATTCAAAACTTATATTATCCCTGAAGAAGCTATCCATTGTGATAGCGAAATATCGGAAATTAATATATATAAATAAAATAAAATATTTGTATATAAAATGCAATTGACCTTATTGCTTGAAAAAAGAAGAAACTATTAAATATTAGAAAAGGTCAAATAAACGAACTAAATATTTATATAATAAATATTATAATTCAAAATAAAATTCATAAATATTTAAACATTTATCTATCTATATACATATATAAAAGAGTAACGTGACTGACTGACTGATTCATTCATCATCGCACAGCCCAAACCGCTAGAGGTAGAAACTTGAAATTCGGGTAATGGGTTCCTTTTACAACATGTAGATCTACTAAGAAGGGATTTTTGGAAATTCGGTCGTTAAGGGGAACGGGGCAAAAAACGGGTAAAACCAGTACCTCTATATCTCCAAAGCAAATAAACTTAGAAATAATATTTTAAATGCGTCCGTCTTTAATCAAAAAAAAAAGAGCCGACAGGTGTCTGGTACATTGTTGAAATTCAAGTTACCATATGGGGTAAAAATAGTCCCCGTAGAACGTTCCGTTAACATGTATATCTCCTATATAAATAAACATAGAAATACTATATTAAATGCATCTGGCTCAGATCAATAAAGACTAGAAATCCTTTTGGTACTTTATTGATATTCGAATTCCTATGGCCTAAAAATGTGGTACTTTTTTTTTACCAAAATGTTGTTTCTCACTAAAAATTCAATTAACTATTATTTTCAAATAGTACGTATTACGGATAATTAATAGGTACTTTTTTGAAAATTATTTTTTCACGGGTGCCAAAAACGGGGTAAAAACTTTATTGGTACTTTTTGAAATTCATTTCTACTATTCTATTCTCGCAAACTATGCATCTGATCATGTTATTATCTTCGGCAAAGTTGTTGTGCATGAGCCAGGGAAGGTTTCTGAGTTGGTAGGACCACGCCTACTTTAACGCCCACTTTTTTAATTTGATTAATTGCTTCTGCATGTCTTTTTACAGATTTACTTCAAACAAGTTGTATACACATTTTACTGAAGGCGAGGTAAAAATCTCAAAAAATAAATGTTTGTATGTATGTCCTTTATAGAATCGTAAACTATGTATTTGATCATGTGATTATCTTTGGCAAAATTGTTGTGCATGAGCCCGGGAAGGTTTCTGAGTTGGTATGAACACGCATACTCTAACGCCCCTTTTTTAATTAATTACAATGCCTGCTGGGAGGGCCAGACCACTGGACCGATCTCACTAAAATTTTGACGGGATATAACTAAGACTCCGGCATGACTAAGAATGCTTTTTTCGACCACCTACTTTTTTTCAAAATGAACAAAATCAATAAAATTGCTCAAAATGAATTGAATATTTATGTAATGCAATGAAACTAATTAAATGAAACTAACATAAATATTGTCTTATAAAAATGTTTTCGAAATTTGAATTTCTAGTTATCTAACGTGAATACCTCTTTTATAAAGATTCATAAGCAAATACAATTTTGTTTCAACAAGTAATTTGTTTATGAAAACCTGCCTCACATTCCACTTTCAAACATTATTTTTTTTTCTACCTTTTACACTTGAAAAACGTCTAAATTGATCATCCATGTACAAATGTGCAGTGTACTCTTATCATATTCATTCATGCAAACGTTCGTTCGTTTAAAGCACAGTAAATCTTTTTTATAACTCTCCTCAGCATTCCAAGGCATTTAATGCAAAATAAACCCATTGAAATGAATTACACGATTGTTTGCTTTATCAAACCTGATTTCAAGCATTTTATTAATTGATTACAAAAAAAATATTAAAAAGAAATTGTTTCAAATATGTTGGTCTCGCCTCGATTTTAATTAAAGTTGAATTATTTTTGTTGTTATTTATTGTATTGAAAGTACAAGGTTTATATGATTAAAATAAATGTTTGGTATGTTTTACCTTATTCGAGGTTGATTACCTCTTTCTTAGTTCATATAGCCGGATTTCAAAGAATGTAAATGTGTTGGGGGCTTTGTAAATAATGTATTTTGGTAAAAATTTTATTTCAATTGTAAGCAAATCAGGGTTTGAGTACCTACTTGAATATTTTTAATTTTTATTTAACTAAATACATTTTCCCACCAAAAAATAATTCTAATCTGATTTTCATACTGAAATCGATTTTTGACGAATTCTACAGAAGAATTAGTATTGTCTACTTTTTAATATATACAATGCTGTTTGGCCACTTCGCTTCGTCTATGCGGCGTCGAAAGTGGAATTAGTTCCGTATTTTGCTTCTATAGAAAAAGTAAAACGAAACTTTTTTTCGGAATGAAGGTGAAGGGTATAAAAAAGTAATTAAATTTTAATGGAAAAGTACCAGGTTTGTAGCATTCTATATAATATTATGTTTGTAGTCCTTTTGCATTTATCACATCTGACAATCTTCTAGACATAGAATCAACGATTTTTTTTTTTAGTGAAGTCAGGAGAAATTTAGTTCCATTCATAATGTATTACCGCCTTTAGGTTATTCTTGCAAGAAATTTCTATGTCAAATTTTTTTGTCCAGATATTCCCACAGCAGCTCAATTGGATTGAGATCTGGGGACTGCGGAGGACGATCTAAAGGTTTTAGACAATAATGGAGCAACCACTCTTTCACAATTTTGGAGTTATGCTTAGGATAATTGATCTGTTGGAAAATTCAGTTCTGCTTTAGTTCTAATTTCTTTACACTAGTGGCTAAATTTTTAAAATGTCGAGATAAATTTACATTTTCATTTGATGTTACAGCACTAGATGTTGGGTTAATCGTTATGCGTCAGCCAAATTTTCTACGGTAATGTGTTTGACATATTTGTATAAAATTTTTTAATTGTACAGTTTTACCTATTTCACGCAGGGATTTACTTTTTCTATGTAAGTCTATTATGATTTTTCGAGTCTCTTTTAATTGTAAATTTTTCACTACTTAAGGGCACAACTTAATCTCATTTAATGATAAATTATGAAACTTGCAATTATTTTGAATGGTACTTTAAAAATATACATACTTTCAAACAAAAAATATTTAAAGAATTGCCCTTACTTTTGAAATGACAGGTGTTTTTTGCATCTGGATAATATTACTATTTTACCAATAAATCAATGAAATTTGTTTACGCTTCTGGTTTTGTTTCTTTTTTTTTGTGAATTCAATTCTATTTTAATAACTTTATAAAAATGCAATATAATTTTCTAATACCTATAATATTATTTATACATATTACTATAATTAAGCTTTTATTTTAATAACATGTGGTAATAATATTATATTGACGCTCACAGTGTATATATAAACTTGCTTTAACCTTAACGTTTTAATTTTTATTGCAATATTATTTCGCTTGCGTTTATTTTAAATTGAATTAACTTGTGACTTATAGATTATGAAACCTATTAGTAGTGCTCTAAAAAAACCCTGTCAATTCATTGGCATATTTATCTTCCTAGGTACGATCGGATTTCAAAAACCAAAAATTGCCTCGTTATTATTGCGCAAATTTATTTCCATTTGTTTGCAATATACCCCCCAGAACTTCATATACATACTTATGTATAGATAATATTTTTAAACAATTATAAAGATTATTATTTTTAAATTCTGACCATAAATTTGATAATAAGTAATTTTTCAACAACATTAATATTATTATTATATAACCCTGAATTATTTAATATATTTATCAGGACTACAAAAATTGCTTTCACTTATCATTGATATTGAATGTACTTTATGCGAATAAAAAATAATTCAATTTAAAAAATTTCATAAAAGAAAGATAAAAAGAAGATGTATGAAATATAAGAAAAAAAAATCAAACATATAAAATAACACAAAAAAAAAACATTTATCAAAATCTGGTGGGTGGGTGTTTGTCTTGTATATTTGTGTTGTTATTGCATTGTTCCAATGTTAATTTCTCTGTATGTGTTTAAATAAACCCCGTTCATTTAGTTTGATGTTGTTTTTGTTTACATATGTACATATATCAAGTCTTGCTCTGCTCTTTGGTCTCCCTAATCTGTCTGACTTTCTGTCTGTGTGCAGATTTTGTTGTATTCATTCACAAGTTTTATTGTATGCATGAAAAAACTATTAACTGAACTAAAATACATACAGTGGTGGCCATATAATTAGAAACGATGCTCTAATATAATATGATCGCTGTATAGCTTCTTTAAAGACCTACACTATAAATTGTTTTTACCATTATTCAATGAGTAAACAATCAACATTGTTGTTGATGCACAACACGTCAAGTTCTCAGTTAAATTAAGAAAATATAAAAATATTGTTTTCATTGTTTTTTTGCTGGCCACGTAATTAGAACAGTAACTTGTAATAATTTTGATACGGGTTAGTTTCCAAAATGGGCAAAAATAAATCATGTACTCCAGAAATGAGACGGTTAATTGTGCAGTGTTACCAAAATGAAAAAAGTTTTCTTGCTTAAAAAAAAAAATGGTAGGTATTTGGTGCAATTCACTTGTACAAAAATACAAAGGAGTTTGCAACCCCAGCTAGAAAACCTAGGACACGAAAGTGCACTTTAGCAGAAGATAGATATTTGTAGAGCCAGTAAAAAATCCATTTTTACCTTCGCGTGAAATAAATGCTGAAATTGGACAGCAAATAAGCATAGAAATATCTACACGGACACTAAGAAGACGCTTAAATGAGTCAGGACCTCTTGGGTGCATTGCACAAAAAAACCTCATGTCTCAAAAAATATTATGAAATATCATGAAGCAGTTGAGGTTTGCATGAGAAATACTCAGAAAAGATCCACGTTACTATAATAGAGTTCTGTGGAGCGACGAATCTATGTTAATCTGATGAAAAATCGTATGTTAGATGTTAAAACTGTAAAACACGGTGGTCTGGGGTGCCTTTAATTGGCGTGGTCTGGGTCCAATTGCACGAGTTCAGAAAATAATAGATCAGCGTCAATATAAAAACATTTTGGAAAATGTAATGGAACCGTAATGCTTTGAGATTATGCCCGTCCAATATATTTTCCAGCATGATAATGACCCAAATCACACTTCACGGTTGGTGAATTGTAGGCTTTTGGATCAAAATATTGATGTTCTTGATGTTCAAAAACAAAGTCTTGATCTTTACTCAACTGAAAACTTATGGGCAACTGTTAAAAGAGACCTAAAGGACAAACATCCACGAAATAATGATGAATTGTTTTAGTTGGTGCAACAAAGCTGGAAAAACATATCTCTGCAAACATGACAGCGTTTAAATAAGAGTTTACCAAAAATGTTGTCAAAAACAAGAATTATCCAACAAAATATTAAAGGAAATACCTATTAAAGTTTTGTTAAACGTCACTGAGGTTTTCTGCATATATTTTTTTAGTTTCTAATTATGGTAGCCAATTTGATATTGCATTTTTTTTGGTGTTTAAGTTTAAGTTTTCGTTACTATTTTTATTATTAGTTTTAATATGTTAAACTAAATTTTGAAAATATATGAACAAATATATATGCTGAAAAGTCGTTTCTAATTATATGGCCACCACTGTACATACATGCATACACACATGTAAACATAATGTTTGTACTTACATACATATGTATGTATGTACGACAAGTACAGCTTGAGATTTTGTTATTTTTGCTGTAATCTAACAACCTCTAAGAAAATAAATAAAATTGCAACAACAAAATAGTAAAAAAAAAATAAAAACATCAGTGTACCAACCTAACCGTTTCAATGCATCACAACAACAATGTTAATAATAGCAACAAATATTTGTATAAATGGTTTTAACAAAGAAGAAAAAAGTTAAATGTAGTTCATACTCCAACTAGTTTATGCTGATTGCCCGTTATTTGCAAAGACTTTAAAATCCGGGTTACCAACAAGACTTTTCCAACACTTGTTTGTTTATTTATATTTTATTTAGGTATTTCTTTATTTTTGTTTCGTTTTATTTTAAACCCCTCAAACACAACAACAATGTGTATTATTAAACAAAAACTATTTTGTAGTTTCTTGTGCATATAGTTTGGTTATGTTGTTGTTTTTCCATCAGACTATTGCTCCGTCTTGGGAACAGGCGTTCATATTTTTCAGCAACAGTTTTCGTTAGCAATGAAATTGCAATTGCAGTTTTTCTGGTATTGCAGCCCGTGCCTTTTTTTTGTATATTTTTTTTATATTTCTGCACACACACTTGTATTTTTGTATTTATGTATGTATGTATATCTGTTGTTGCTCTTTTGTTGTTGTCATTATTGCTTATTATAGTATTGCGCGGTGCAAACGCAAATCAGAAAAATGTAAACAATGCTGTGTGTCTGTCTATTTTTAAATAATTTTTTTTTGTTTAACTTTTGTTTTATTTTACATTACGTTATTATTATTGTTAAGATATGACGTTTTCATCATTCATTTATTTTTATTTATAAGAATTTTGTATCATTGTTTTGTTTACATTACATGTGTTGTTGACTTTTTATTATTGTACGCGCGTTTTTGTTGCAGATGTTTAATACATACATACCTGTATAAATACATATTAGTGTCCCGTTTTTTGGGAGTCTTTTGTTTAAATACCAGGACGATGTTTATTAATGGACTGAACAAAATAAAAATGAGAAAAAATTATTTTCAAAAGATTTACCAAATCATAAAAAAAATATGTATTGCCAAATTTTTACTGATTGTATTTCAATAATTTAGCGACGTAATAGGTCACGAAATAATAGGTAGTTTAGTTTATTCTGTTAGACCAAAACTCACAAATTACTAACAAGTTTCAAATATTTTCATTAAATTATTTTTACTGAAGGTAGGAATTGTTTTACAACTTGAAACAATTTTTATGTGATAATTTTTCTTGGCTGGGATTCGAACCTGGGTTGAATTTACATGTTTCGAGAACAACCACATTCTCTCATTAGAATTCTTTGCGTTACCCTCTGCACCACTGCGGTGCCCGCTAACCAACAGACAAAAATCAATCCTTTAACCAGTGTGACCTGGTGGTTCGAAATTTGCTGTAATTATAATTTTTCAATTTCTGTTCATATGTTGCCTCCTTTTCTTCAGTTTGTATTCATGTCAAGATTTTTTGTCTTGTAAACTTGAATACATTTGTTTATTATGTTTTTTGTCCATTTTGTCGACATTTTTAAGTGTACAACTTTTAAATACAAATACAAACATTAGAAGCTGGTGCCCATAGCTATTTTTTAGAACAATTATTATTTTTAGTTGAAGTGTTAATTTTTAAAAATTTTGGTATTTCTTTAGTCAGGCTCAAGTTCATTAAATTTAATTTTCATTAAATTATTTTTACTGAAGGTAGGAATTGTTTTACAAATATTTCCATTATAACGTACTAATAATAACGGCATTATTGAAAAAATATCGAAATCGTTGACACCCACTCCATTTTTTCGACAACTTATGCAATTTCAGATTCGTACTCAGCTGGAATATCGATTTGAAAAATCTAGCAATTACGTAGAATTACTTAGATAAATTTAAAAATTAGACTTACATTGATGTTGGGTATAAGTCAACGATCGTTAAAATTTGTTTATTCATACGGCTTTAAAATCTAAGATTAGTGATATATACATTTTGGGCAAGAAGCTTTCAGTTAGGGAGTTATAGAGCTTAAAATCTCAGATATATATATTATATCTCTCATTTGAAATTTCTTTGAAATACCTTTCAAATGATGTAAATTCATAAATGTGGGGGATTTTTTTTACAAAAGTTCCGTTATTTCAAAAATTCATCGATATAACGGTACAAAATAGCAAACATTTCAGTCTTTCATTTGATATATCTTTTACATCTATATCTTTATAAATAAAGAAGATATTTAGGTTTAAAAATGGAAGTTTTAAAAATCGGTTTGGGAATCGTAGTGATAGTGTAATATATATATGTATTTCAGTTTTAAAGCTCTATAGCATTAAAATCGAAAGTTTCTTGGACATAAGAGCTTTTTGAAATGAAATGTTTTTGACGCTCATTAAAAAAAATTAAAAATTCGGTTTTTCGAATAGCTAATAATGTAATACAAATATTTCTTTTATTATTAAAATTAGTTTGCTGGATTATAAACAAATTGTTTGGTTATATTTTCAGTTGTGATATGCTGGAATTTAAAATTTATTGAAATGCTAGTTTTTTAGACCAACTCGTTGGAAAACTTTCCCAAAACGCAAAAAAATTATTAGTTTGAATATATTTTTTTTTATTAAAATTTAAATAAATTAAAAAGCCTTACAAGATTCCATAATAAATTTATATTAAAATAAGACATGTTTATTATAAAGCATGATCTATTTCGAGGTTCCCTACTTTTTTAAAGAAAATACAGAAAATTCAAATTTAATGGGGAATGTTTATTATCATTTGAAAAAACATTTTTTGGCATTTCGTTTTTGAAGATTATGTCTATCAAATGTTGGCCGTTGCTACGTCGCTAATGGTCTATCCCTTGAATCCAATTTTCGATGACTCTGTCGAGCATTTCGAATGGTAACTGGCGAATGACACGCGTGATGTTTTCCTCCAAGGCCTGAATCGAACTTGTTTGTCCGCATAAACTTTAGACTTAACATATCCCCACAGGAAAAAGTCTTAACGGTGTGATATCACACGATCTTGGGTGGAAAAAATTTTAAATTATGTGCTCACCGAAGTGTTCTCTCAATAAATCTATACAGTTGTTCACAAGCTGTATTTAAATTTAATTGAATTTATTTCAATTTAAGATCTCGACGTAAAATGCGCCAAGTCGTTCCATACTCTCCACGGTCTTCGTGTACACTCTCAGCTACGGCCGCTATATTTTCTTCAAAGCGTACTGGGCGTGGTCTATTCGGTCGAATATTATCCAATAATGAATGCTGTTGGGAATAGTACGCTCAGTAGGCCAATTATGTTGACCATAAGTTGTGCAAAGTGCACAAAACAAATTCCTCACAGAACCTGAATTTGCGTAGTTGAACGATTTGTAAACGTTGTTCTTTCCATTATGAAATGCCAAACAATACTAAACAAAAATAACATGACAGAATGACACGACTCACATGTGATCTGTCAAAAAAAGCTATTGAAAAAAGTATCTCTACTTGAATCAGCCGTTATTAATAAGTGGTCCGATAGCTACTTCTACAAACGGATAAATGTTACAGCTAGAAGTTGTAATACTAAAAATAAATCTGTAAGAGCATAGCAGGTTATTGAAATCCATAGTTCATATTCTCTTTATGCCGACCACTGCTTTAGTCTTTTACTTAATCCTTTAGTTTATTTTAAAATTATTAATTATTAGATTAATTTTAAATATGTAATCTAATTATTTGAGCAATTTCAACACCCATCGATCGGGTAATATTCCTACAAAATTGTGTTCTATTGGGCACTCTACATACATATGAATATAGATTATATACATACATATGTATATGTATACTGGAATTTCATGCAACCTCCTACACATTGTTCTAAAAATAGAAATGCTAATTTATTATGAATAAAAATATTTCTTTGTTACATTATTTTGTTTTTTTTTTTTCTTAATCCTTACGTCTCCCATCTACTTTTAATGTATGTACTTATGTATCTGTCTTATTTTGTCTGCTAATTTCAGAACTTTTGTAAGTTAGGATAATGATGCTGTTCGAAAGGTTTAGATAAAGAAATGTGAATATGAAATTGGAATAATTTTTATTTATAAATTGTGTATTTAATACTTATTTACTTTGTAATCAATTTAAGCTTTTGGCAATTCTGACAGGCAGATACTTATTAATTGTTATTTTTAGGTCATAATTGGCAAATATTTGCCGAAAAAGACGTAACCACTAAATAATCACCCCTATCGTGAATAAAAATTCCACATGAAATTTGTTCCCTTTTATTTTTTTAACATTGAATTTAAATAAGAAAAATGTTAAAAGGGAACAAATTTCATGGGGAATTTTTATTCACGATAGGGGTGAATATGTATTTGAACTCATTTATTTATTTAAAAAACTTCGTTTATTTAGGACAAAACACAACAAATATATACAGCCATGTCACAGAATTTAATTCCTTTCGGAAGTGGAATTAATTCCGTTTTTTGCATCTATAGAAAAGTAAAACGAAAAAATTTTACGGAATGAAACCACTTTTAATTTGCTATGTGGAATTGTAATTTTAAGCATTTTTAGTTTTCATTCCGAAAAAATTGTTCGTTTTACTTTTTCTATGTATATGTATACTGGAATTTCATGCATTCCACTTCCGAACGGAATTAAATTCTGTGACATGGCTGATAGTGTTATTTTGTTTGATGCCGTTTGATCTTGGAAAACTCTTGTAAGAGTAAACAAAGTCAAAAAAATTTTTGCTTTTTGAGTAAATATTTCCCAAGTGTGACCGTACTCTTAATTAATAATAAATATTTAAAACTTTTGAATCATTAAATCTTGACGAAGCGAATACATATTTAAATTTTTAGAAGTGTTAATAAAAAGAAGTATTTAATTCTTTGTACTTTACTTTAAAAATTAGTACATTGCGTTAGAAAAATTCTATAATTTCTCTACTTTAATTAAAGTCACACAAAGGCGGGATATATTACACACTTTTGATGGTGCATATTTCTGCACTTTTAAGCTTTATTTTTGTATTTAGCGTAGATATAGAATTACTGAGAAAAAATATTGGAATTATGTGCTTGCATATTTATTTGAGTTCGAGTATTCTTTAGCTCTCTAATTCTTACTAAGCACTTTTATAAAATTACTCTAATTATACATTTTCTTAACTTGCAGGAAGTTGAAATAACAAACAAATGTGAATACCTATTTAAACAAGACTATACACTCATCGAACTCGATAATACCAATGGGGTCTTAAGTCCACGATATCCGGGTCGTATTCTTATACCCGAATATGAACATGGTCATATGGCATCCACCATAACGGCCAACAATACAAGCATATTTAATACAACATCAACAAATACAATTCCACAAAACAGCATGATGATTAATGATTTCCATCAAAATGCAACTGGTTCCAATAGTTCTAGTAGTACAACACCAAACACTAACAGCGGTGTACAAGCATTTGTAACATTTGCCAATTCGTCAATGCACGAGAATCAATCGCAACTACCACAACAGCCCTCACAATATTCAAGTTCTCAAACGTTTTTACAATATCAACACCAACTGCTACAGCAGACATCGGCTGCAACTGTGCCGGCTTCAAATGTCTTGACAACTAACACCACCAACACTATTTACGAAGATCTATATGATGTCACTAAAATACGTGAACTCATTACGATGGCCAAATATGCACGATGTCGTCAACGTTTTTCCGTTCCAGTTATTATGTATCGTGGCAAGTATATTTGTCGTTCGGCTACAATATCTGTGAATGCTGAAACGTATGGACGCAAAGTTGTTGATTACGCGTATGATTGTCTGAACGGGACGAACTACAGTGATCGGGCGAGTAATGTTGTTGATGATGAAAACAATGATAATAATGAAGATTCGTTAATGAATCAAGCCTTAAATGAGCCATCACCCTTCTCATACGAAGAGGTAATCAAAAGCGATATACAGCTGCTGAATGCCTTGAATGTCAACACAATCATAGATCTTATGGTGGAGAATAGAAAAATTAAGTACTTTATGGCGTAAGTACATATTTTACTTTATTTAGAACTGTTTAGTTTATTATCCAAAGGCTCCATTAGAATTAGAATTTACAAAATATTTTGCTTTTTTTCAGTGTTTCCTCATCCGAAAAGGCTGATCCCGAAAATCACTATGAAAACTTTAATCTACTATCACTGCCCTATCCGGGTTGTGAATTTTTTAAGAAATTTCGTGACAATAACTATATGGCCAAGAACTTATTTTATGATTGGAAACAATCGTTTAATGACGCTAATATTTCTGTACCCAAATTGGGTCCCACAACCGATATGAATGTCAATTGGAGCGAGCATAAAAACTGGGATTTGGTGCTATTAACACAAAATTACCTAAAAGCCTGTCTAAAGTATATACAAGAGGAGAACTCCGGCCTACTGATACACTGCATTAGCGGCTGGGATCGTACACCATTGTTTATATCACTGGTGCGTCTATCATTGTGGGCCGATGGTCTTATACATCAGTCGTTGAATGCGTTGCAAATGGCGTATTTTACATTGGCCTATGATTGGTATTTGTTTGGACATCAGCTGCCCGATCGTTTAAAAAGAGGAGAAGATATTATGTTTTTCTGTTTTCATGTGCTTAAATATATAATCGATGAAGAATTTAGTATTGTAGAACATAGGTATGTTTATTATTATAAATATACTTGTATTGCTAGTTGTTTATTGTATTTTGTTTCAGGAAACGTACTAAAACGTCTAGTAGCAGTGGAAGTAGTGTGGTTGTTATTAAGTCTGATTGCTGTGATGATGAACCACTGAAAGAGTAGGTTTTTGGAAATTGTTTTTTGCTTTTTGTTTTTTTTTTTTTTGGAATACTAATTGTCATTTTATTTATTTTTATAGAGACTATAATTTAGCTTACGATCAAGACAGCAACGATAGTTTGTCCAATAGTTCCAACTGTAATATTTCCATAACGGATAATTTCTATGCAACCGCAAAGACAACAGTAACAGCACAAGCTCCATCCAATAATATTGTGGGTGTTACTCCTTTAACAAATCGTTCGCCCAATCCAAAAAGGTATACATACATACACACATACACTAAGAAATTATATACATACATATCTTTTAATATTTATTTCTTTATAATTAATTTTATTGCAGATCAAAAACTAGTCCCATTACAGTGCCAGGTACTAGTGCCACACGTCAAAGACATGAATCGGCATCATCGAACGGTAGCTGGCAGGTGGTTACCGACACCGGTTCCATAGACTCACTGATGAATGGCAGTAATATGATGCCTTTTATATCACAACAACAGCAGGATGGCAATTCTCTAACATCCTCTAACAGTGGCAGTGGTAATAATTCCTCAAATACTCGCAGTAATGGTTCAAATGCTAGTGGAGGCAGTATAAATAATGTTGTCCTTAACTATGTAACAAATAGCAATAACGGAAAAGATATTTTGCCTTCAAACAAAACCACACTATTGTAAGTGTTTTTTTTTTTTTTTAATTAAAATTTTATTAGTCGTATTGTTTGTTTTCTATAAATACGTATTTTAATATACATATTATACTGTTTTATTTTCAGACGTAAACAACGTTTAAATGCTGTACGCGCCATATTTATACAAGCTTATGGAAAAACAGTGGGCCTTAAATTTAAAGAAGGTTCAGCCATGAATTTAGCCACTTTTATAGGTACTCTAGCCGAGCAATTGTTTTAATTTTCTAACAATTGTAACTTCAGTTAAAGCCTTGAGTATTTATTTGTTGTACCTCCCCGATTAACTACCGTTCCTGCTTCAATACATACAATTATTTTCTTACTTTTTTTTTGTGTTTGTGTTTAATTTTTATTTTAATGCTAATTTTCGCTATTGGTTTATTAATAATGTATACATGTTTATGTTTATTTATATTATTGTAAAATGAAAGTAAATCGAAAGATAATGAGTGTGAGAGTGTGATATAAAGAAAAAAAACTATTTAAAATTATACATATAAGTTAAAAAGTGTTTACTAACAACTAAACTTGTATTGAAATAAGAGAAAAAAACATAAATCACATTAATTGATATCGAAAAAAATAACACACATTAAATTCTGTACACTCTTTTTGTTTTAAGTAAATCTAATAAATTCTGTTAATTTTAAGACAAGACCCTTTACTTGTTTGTAAAACGAAACGTTTTTAAACCTAAAAAATTTTTATCAAAGATACTGGCAAGTTGTTTTTTAAATTTGATTTTTTTTCCATAAAGATTTTTTAAATGTTTTGCTGCGTTTCATTTTAAATAAATAAGGCCTTAAAATTATAGAAAAATAAATTTGCTTTTATACACAATTAAAAAAAGCTTTGATTTTTGGATAAAAAATAAATTATACATAAAATATAAAAAACCTATTATACAAATAAATTAAAAAAATTAAGTTTTACCATTTAAAAAACGAAAAATCTTTTATTTTGTTTTAAATTAAAACTTTATTTAAAAAAAAAAAAATAGAAAATTTATTTTTATACACTGTCAGCTAAATTGTTTTTGATGCAAAATAAGTAAATAAAAAGTAAAAATGTTTGTTTTTTTTTATACAACATTTCAAAAAGATCTAAGTTTTTTTACTTATAAGGAATTTCATAAACTTTTTTAAAAATAAACAACAAAATAAATAAACCTACGGAATTGTTATATGAAAAATATTAAGTTGTTTGAAATGTTTGCCAAAATTGGTGTAGAGAAAGTAGTAAATTACAAATATATTTCATCTCGGGTATGTTTTCCGAAACACAAATACTATTGTCTCGGTCAACATTTGAATGCAAAATAAAGATTCGGACTTTTATTTGAGGTGTTTTATTTAAAATAATAAAAAAAAGGTTGAAATGAAAAGAAAAATCTAAGCAATATTATAACATAAAAAATATTTGTTGTTATCAACTTTGTTATATGCAATTAGAGCAATTGCTTACAAAATATCAGCAATACAAAATCGCCGTTTAATCATTCTTAAGTGTTTTTGAGAATTATTCAAAAAATTCGCAAACCAATATCTACTCTATTTTTCAGTTGTTTCTTTGGCCAGTTAAAATTAATTAATTAATTACAATATTGTAATTAAAAATTGGATTTTTATTTACATTGAATAAATTTAGGGCATTTTAGCTTGAAAAAATAACATTCTTATATCTACTCTAATTTCTTTATTATATAATAAACAATTAATACAACTTCTATACAATATATTAATACTGTATTTTAAATACACCCATACCCCGGTTAGCGTCGCTAATTGGGACCGTAAAAACGAGACGAAAACTGAAACGACGCAAACCGAATCACAGTTTTCCATACATTTGTATTAATTTTCATTTAATTCGTTCCGAGACTCATAATTTTAGTAAAAAAGAATTGATTTTTCAATAGCAAATACCAATTTTTCATTATTATTTGTGTAATAATAGTTTTTATTAAAGAAAAAAAAAATCACCCCTATCGTAAATAAAAATTCCCCATGAAATTTGTTCCCTTATCACATTTTTCCTATTAAAATTCAATGTTAAAAAAATAAAAGGGAACAAATTTCATGTGGAATTTTTATTCACGATAGGGGTGAATAACAATTCATGAAAAACAAATAAAAAATATTAAGATTAGACTTCACTTCACCAAATGTAATTTGAAACTACCAACGAAGACAAACTTGTAGACAATTTTCACATCCTTCACATGAAGGATATGACGTGCAAAGTTTTACGTTGAAAAGTTGTCACCTTAAGAATTGGTGGTCATCTAAAATTCGAAAAATTAAAAAAACGACTTGAAACTTGCAAGAGTTTTTTCATCCATTCCGTTTTCTTAGTAATAGTTTTTAGCTTTCAGATCCAAACCAATACAAAATATAGTCACTAGACTTGAAGAATATATCCACAAAAAAAATTTTTGATATCGCTGCTGGGTGAAAAGTTGCATGTGGTTTACAAGGGAAACGAAAATTTTCCGAATTTAAACTTTTTGAAGATTTTACATAGGGTTTTTGCGCCGTTTAATAAAAATGAGTTTTAAGCGCAGAATTAAAAAAACTGCGTAATTTTATAAAGGTTGAGGTATATAAGTTGGTGTCAGCGCACCAATAACGTATCACGGAGATCACAAACTTAAAAGAAATTAGCGCAAATTTTGTAAAAATGTATCTTTTTTGTGTCTGACAATCTGAATTGTCTTTTAAGTTGGGTAGTGTATTGCGTGATGTGAGTAACTTCATAAAGGGTACCTCCGAGGCGAAAACGCACTTTAAAATTTTTAAACTTTTTAAAATTCATGAACTTTTGAAAATTTTTTTAGCTTTTTTTATATCAAAACATGGCATGGGAACATGTTTAGGTATGTAAATAGATTCTTCGCGACGTGCAGCAGCAGTTTTTCCCCAACACATTTCGCTTTGTGACAACTAAAGCGCTGTATCAATTGCGCTGAAACGTACTTCGAATAGAAGACTTTACTGAGCTTGATACTAAAATTGAAAACGCACGAAAAAATTTTAAACATTTCAAATTTTTGGAGAAAAAAAATGTCTCTAACCTCAAAAACTGTTATTTTTATATATTTTTTTTTAATTTTTAACTTAAAACCGCAGTAAAAATGATTAACGCGAACGGATTTTACATGCTCAAATATCGGTTTATACACACGCAAATCGACATTGATATCAGACAAAAAAGTGCCGTAATTTTTTTAATTTATGAAAATTATAGTTTTTAAATATTTTTTAAGTGATTTTTATAAAAAAATTTTGGTCAGACTTAATTAGGCCTATAGTTAAATTTATTATATCATACAAAATGCTACTTTATTAATTCTTTATTTTTTGTTAATTCTTTATTTTACATTTCGAAAAAATATATTTGTATGTTTAAGAGGTAATTTTTAAATTCCAAAAATTCCAGAAGATTCTGTTTTCGAGATTTCCGTCTTGACATCCTTATTTTTTTCTTTATCAATTTTTATTATTTTTGCTAGAGGCAAATAATCTTCTACATTTATACGCTTAACTCTAACCTGGCAGGGTTTAATAAATTTATGTACTTCTTTTAGAGGCACCCAGCCATGAGTGTTCTTTGCCTTTGTGAAGGTTTTAATACTATAATGGTTCGAATTGTTTGAGTAATATATCTTTTCCTGGTGATTGACGGAGGTAATTAAAACCTGTTTGAAACCAATTTCATTTAAAAATTCGTCTGTTTCTTGATTAATTTCCTTCCATGCCGAATCTTCTAATTTTGTCGTTTTCCCCTCTAATTCGGTGGACAGTATTAAATCTAATATTTCTCTTTCTAAAGCAAATTTCTTATCCATGGTTAGTTTTGCAATGGCGCAAATATTTTGTAGGAGTAAGGTTTGTGGTAGAGTGCTGGGTTTACCCATAGCATTGCAACTTTGGTCTTCTAATTCAGTGCTGATTTTCACTACCGACTTTCTTAGAGATTGAGGTATGGCTTCTAGGTCATAGGCTTTGCTAAGACATTGTATGAGAGGTTTTAAAATCTCCCATCTGTTCATGAGATCACCTGTGGAAAAGGCGGCACTTGGATCGTTAGCGTATGAACGATTGAAGGCAGCATTAATATTTTTCCAAGCCCATATTGAATAGTCACTATCGTTGTAAGCTCTAACGCGAGGATTATAGAGAAAGGGGTATTTTTGTATTAAATCCAAAAGTTTTCCATCGTTGAGCACAGTTTTGCCCTGGGCATTTACATTAGAAATGTTAAGGACTTGTATGCTACGATTGGCATCCCCAACCATTATTGTATTTTATATATATTTTTGTTAGAAGTTGTGTAAATTCTTTAGTTTTGAATAAAATTCATGTATTCTTTCTCAAATTATTATTGTGGTATTCTTATTTAGCAGAAACTCACTGTAAATTGATAACACGTTAAAGTTTGACATTATTCTTCTATGTTACCAGACCTGGTACGATGAGAAGTACATTTTGTTTTGCGGATCTTTTTCAAAATGTATTTAATCATTTTGCGATTCTCTAAAAGTAAACAAAAACATTAACTTTTCCACGACTTAAACAAATTTTAATGACACCATGGCTCCCATAAATTACCCCGTTCAGAACTGGTTTCAGTACCATGATATAGGAACGTCTTGGAACTACAAAATAATTAATTGGGGATGAGAACTCAAAAAATACTGGCATCACTGCAGTAGAGTTTGTTATTTTGTCACCTCTAATGTGGCAACATTTCGCAGAGGTTATCACTAAAACACGAACCTGACCCTGGGTGAAACCGATACAGCCCTTTAATTAAATTTTGTAATCCAAGTACTTGTTTAATTTCCGGCTAGAGATAAGTGTATAATACATTGTTTAAAAAATGTTGCACATTGATTGTAAAAATTCCGATTTGGATCCCGTACCCATTAAGGTAGAAATTGTTTTTTATAGTTTTAATATTTAATGGAATATTTTAAATTTTCCAGATTGGTATTATTGGCGGTTCAGGTTTAGATGATCCCGATATTTTGGAACAACGCAAGGAAACCGTAGTTACTACACCCTACGGCAGTCCCTCCGATGCTTTAATCGAAGGCGAAATCAATGGTGTGAAATGTGTTTTATTAGCTCGCCATGGCCGTAAACATAATATTATGCCTACAAATGTTAATTATAGGGCAAATATTTGGGCTTTACGTCAAGTAGGTTGTACTCATCTCATCGTTTCTACAGCTTGTGGTTCATTGCGTGAAGAAATCAAACCGGGCAACTTGGTGTTACCTAACGATTTTATAGATCGTACTACTAAACGGGCTCAAACATTTTATGACGGCGCCGATGCCAGTCCCCAAGGTGTATGTCATTTACCTATGTATCCGGCATTCAGTGAAAGGTGTAGACAAATTCTATTGGCTAGCGCCAAAGAGTTAAATATCGCAGTCCACGATAAGGCTTGTATTGTGACAATTGAAGGTCCACGTTTTTCATCACGTTCCGAAAGCAATATGTTTAGACAATGGGGTGGTGATTTAATCAATATGACTACTTGTCCCGAAGTAGTTCTAGCCAAAGAAGCTGGTTTACTTTATGGCTCAGTAGCTATTGCCACTGATTATGACTGCTGGCGTATGGGTTGCGAAGGCGTAAATGTTCAGGATGTTTTGAAGACATTTGCCGAAAATGTAGCTAAAGTTAAGCAAATTTTAGTTAAAGCTGTTACAAATATAGCCAAAGAAGATTGGACGGAAGCCGTCTTAGATGCTAAGGTATGCATTTAGACTATTAACTTCATGTTACTTTATAAATATCGAAATATGTTGTTTTTGTATTACTCGTTACAGCAATGTGTTTGCAACAACACTATGTCAGCTAAAATGTGACGCTTTTTAAAACTTTGCCAAGAAGTTACCGAAGAGTCTCTACAGCACAAGAAACCAATAAAACGCAACAATATTTTGGGTTTTTTACCCCCACATAGTGGATTACAACCGAAAATTCACTCTATTTCAATATTATATGAATTAGCAGCTAAAAATACTGACACAACAGTCAGAAATACAAATAAACAAAAATCCAAAATACAGATTAAACGTTTGAATGTTTAATATATCAGAATTTTTTTAAAATGCATTTGCTTAATATTTTAAGTTCAATTATAAATAAACATTGAATGTATTCCCATAAAAAAAAACTTATTCAATTACCTGTTGACTTGTTGGTTGTACGAAAGTTTTTAATTTGTATTTAAGTGGATTTTTCTTTTGAAATTATTTGTTTAAATTAGTTTTTTTCTTCTTTAATAATTTAGGGACATTTACGTTCTACTTGACTTTTGCCAGATTCTTCATACTCTTGGGAGGATATCCACATTTGTTGGAATGTGCCAATTGAAGCTAATATTGATCCGCCTATCCAAGCACCAAATCGCCTTTCTACACTACCATTGGCTGAAATCATTTTCAGGCGTGTGTTAGAGGGTGCACGTAATTGTAAATCACGATTTAAACGTTCAGGAAAACCTTGGAGTAGCGTGTTGCCTCCTATAAACAATATAAACATTAAACAAAATAATAAAAGACCGACAGTATGCAATTAAATTACCCGTCACTACCACCGAACCATATAACGATAGACGTACATCAGCATCGCACATTCCAACACTGGTAGATGCCAGTTGGCCAGCTCCCAAGGGAGCATGATCAAATAAACTTTCCGCCAATTTAAAACGCTCTGAACCAAAATCCTGATGATATCCATTTGGAAATTCATAATGTACCATTGGTATTTGAGAAGCTACTCTCTCGTCAAACGGATTTTCCAACACCTGCAGTATGTTCATTTGAAAATCTTGCAGCAATGATTTCATCATATAATTCTGCCAAGATTGTGTTAAATTTTCTGGCAGCTTGCGTGTAGTAAAACGGGGAGCATCACGTTCCTTAACCACATCTTTTGAAGCAATATTATAAGCTGGAGACAAATCAATGCCAGCCTTCTCCAAGTGTTGACGGCACTGCATAGATAAATAATCACCAGCTAGAGGTGATTTTACTACAGCCTGTGACAGAACATAACCTTCATGTACGGGTACAGCAGAAGTGTGTGTTGCTCCACTGTCTACTACCAAGGCGGTGGCTCTACCACTGGCAAAAGCCGCCAAAACTGCGTTTTTTACTAGAAAGAATGCGGGCACATTATACTTTTCAAACATTAGCTCCGTTAGTTTTTCACGATTGTTGCGCACATTCCAGGAGGCTTCCGAAAATAATACCGGATGATATTCCGGTTCCGATTGTATAACCTTGGCATAAGCATAGTCAATAACCTTTTCGAATAAATCCCAATTATCAATCATGCCGTCTTTCATATAGGTCTGTATCTCCATATTGGAACGGGGCACGTTTATGTATGTGGTATCTACATAGTATTTCTGAGAATCTGTATCTGGCGAAAGTTTACTTTTAATATAATTTTTTTATTCTATTTAGGAATATAAAAACTTACTATTCTGTGTTATATTATTATCGGATTTAGTCTCCAAATCCATATTAGTATCAGATGATTGTGGTCCCACTCCGACTACGGAGGGAATTTCAGCCTTTGGAGTATCCTCTTGAGCATAGCCTACTCTTAGGGAGTGATGTCCTGGATCAAACACCAGCGCACCAATTTCATCCCCGCCATACAGCATATTACCGGCACTCATTTTTTACAAACTTTTTTGCACAATTTTTCATAAATTTGAAATACCTATAATAATAAAAAATAATGTTTTTTCTTGTCCTACAAACGCCGCTTGACAGGGTGTTGTAAAGCGTCTTTATATTAGCGAAACACAGAGTTGTATGTTGCAGGGTATGTTCAGTGCAGGAATAATTTTAATTTTCCGTAGTTGTATTTAAAAATTAGTATAATTATAACCCGTTAATTATTTATTTTGAGATTATTACAATTAAAATTATAATAAACCTTAAAACGAAAGCACTAGCAACATAGGCTTTCGGCTTAAGAACATTTACAAATTAGATTAAATTTAACCTGTTAATTTAAATCATATTAAAGTTAAAATAAAAAAGTCTAAAATAATTTCCAAATCACTTTAAATTTTTATTTAATAAAACAAACGTGTGTTTAGATACAATTTTTATTTATTTATTCTGACTCATTAACTTCTAAACGTTCATTCAATGTTTTAATTTGATCGTATAAATATTGGTTGGAAACAATTAATGCAATTATTAAAATCATTAAACCTTGAAGCTGAAAGTAGATAAAGCGAAAAATTTGTTTATATGTATGTATGTATATACAAATTTTTACCATTTTAAATGCTTTTGTAGAAAAACGTACCATTAAAAAATTCCATGTATTAAACTCCACTAAACCAAATAGATTTAATTTGAAGTCTTTCGATAATTTATGTTTAATATGCTTCAAAACTGTATTTATTTCGGCTACAAGACGTTTTCTTTCAAATATTCGTGCTACTATCATATTGTAAAGATTTTGTTTCTAAAAATAAGTATATTGATTATATATAGTTAAAATGATTTTGAAAAACAAATTTAAATTTTAGTGTGAATTTTACTTAAAAATATTCAAAACATCTCAACATCAAATATAAACATCAACATAAACATCTCGGATTTTTAAATTTAAGTTTTTATTAAAAACAATATAATAATAATAATAGTTATTATCTATTTGCAATGAACAATTTCTAATTATATGTATATCTAACCAAAATTAACTTTTGTATATTAAACTTACCGCTCTGCAAAAAGTCCATCTTGATATTAACAAGATAGCATAGTCCAATAAAATACAAACGAATATAGCGCTATTGACGGCATAAAAAATTCGTCGATTCCTATTTGTAAATAAAATATTCCAAGAATTTTCAAAATACACACGACCATAAACACCTGCCAAGATACAGTTGAAATTCAGACATACTAATACACCCAATTGCCGTTGTAAATTAATGTCGAAGAGTTTTAAATAATCTGCCATAAAATCTAAGCGATTGCAGATTTTTACATAATCTCTGTATAATGCAAGATCATTCGAATTTTGATTTAAAACCGGATTTACAATTTCAATCACAACATTTGATTCTCCGATTTTCGAAACGATGTTGACTTCATGTTCCTTTAAAATTGTCTGCATATTGTCCAATTCTCGTTTAATTGACAATAAGCCCAAAGTATACAGTCGCAAACAACCAGCCAAAGTAAAATGAGGAATAAATAAACCCATGCTTATCATTATATGATCCAAAGGCGGTAATTCAAATTTAAGCTCAATTGCTATATATAAACCAAACGTTAAAGCTACCATCAGAGTAGCAAAAAACATTAGGTATAGAATAGCTTCCCAACTATCAAAGAAATCGTGATGTTTTATAGTTTCCTTCAGGATACGTACTAAACCGTTAGATATTTTTGTCAAATTTTTCGATTCAAATATACAAAATATGAATGCTTTAAGACCCAAAAATAATTGTAAACGCACTAGGTCCTTTAAAAATGGTGACATGTCCAATAACATTTTCAACATGGACGAGCTCTCAAAATGATGGCAGAAACAGATGAGATACAAAATAAACAGGATAAGAAAATAAAAAATTCCAAATATTTGTAGCTGATAATGTAAGGATTTACGATCGTACCAACGAATTTGGTAGCCACTTAGAAATAAATAACAACTAGTTACGCGTATTACGCGATCTAGATTCATTGCGAACGTTTAAACTTTAATTGAGAAAAAATGTAACTGAGAAAGCTGCATAATTCATACATTTATGAAAGCAAAATTTTTAAAGGTAATTTAATCGATTAATATCTGTTCATTGTCCGTGAAATTCATAATACAACTTTTGGGTTATACATATTTTAGAATTTAAATTTTAACTAAAGTAGCAATTTATTAAGAGCGAGAGAATTAAGTTCAAAATAATTAGTAACGAACGTTAAATCAATTTATTATTAATAAATATAGATATAATTTTTTGAAAATAAATGAGCATTTGTTACGTGTCCCATACATAGGTGGCACTAGAATAATTCTCCGGCTAACCTACGTTCGGCTTCTCTCTGTGTGTGTGTCCCTCCCTCAATCTAGCCCAGGAACTGTAAACAATAAAAAAGACCCCTAACAACTGCACTTACATTTCTTCAACAACCTATGTTATTTATTTTAGACAATTTATTTCGTTCTTTTATTCGACCTTTTTTTATATTCTATAAATTAAATTTTCTTAACAAACAAATACATTCATATAACAAAAAAGCATAACACAATATAAATATACATATAAAACACTTGTTTTCTTTTTAGAAACAAAGCTAAAACTTTAAATCGTAACCAAAAAAAAACAAATGTTTACTAATTGTTGGTGGCAAACTCACAATATCCACTATTTCCGGTTTCAATCAGATTTTTTTTAACTGTTATAACAAATTTCCTACACCTAAATGAGCTCACTTAAATGTATGTACTTGGTACCAATTGCCCAACCTCACAAACATGGATGTTTTTTGTTCTATTGTGAATTTCCCTAAACAATGGGATTACCGAAAAACTTAACTCAGTTTCCAAAAAACATCTTATTACAAAAAAATTATAAAAGTTACTGAAAAATAAATAAATATACTTAAAATAAACAATAGACATAATTTTAATAAACTATATAAAATTTTCACACTTCTTCTCCTTCTTCTTTTTTTTTTGTGGTATATAAACCACATTGGGAAATAGTTTCCAGGATTTTAAAGTGGTTCTTTACGGACAATATATATATATGGTTACCTGATTTCAACGTAATTCCAATGACAATGGACGATTAAAAAAAGCTTCACAATGAAGAAATTTATCAGGTATCGCCTATTATTTCTGCTGGCCAGTCTAATAATAATGGAACGACACTGTTCCTGCTTCCTCACTTTTTCATAATATTTATAGAGAATGTTCCTATCGTCTAAAAAGTCTGTTTTTCTCATTCTATTTATATAAACTGTTATTTCCCCCTTATCCGACTTGGTGTCCAACTAATGTTCAAACCTAATGATCATTAAATATTCTCCTTTCTCTCCAATTTGTATTCAAATTTTTATAACAGTCAATTTTCATTTATTAAATTATTCCTATATAATTTTTTCCAGTACACTATTATTTGACAATTTCTACAATGATATGGCAACACTACATTTGTCTCAGCTGTGGTATAACACTCCATATACACTAAACATCAAACCATGGTGTAACAATTCAAGGTGAGTGCAGTAGCACAGCTGACTGACTTTGTTTTTAATTTACTTATGTCAAAATAATACATTTTCAAGTATTTTTGACAGTAGTACATTATTTTACACCAACAAAATGCACTGTTGTTTCCTTATTGTGTTGTATTTGTTGTCGATTTGCACTCATCTTGTATATTTACACCATGCATCAAACATTTAAACAGACGGATTGTTTATTATTTATTGTACATTTAAACATTATTTGAAAAAATTTTCTGACTTAATTAAAATGAATACAACTGAAAAAATTATAGCAGAAGTTAGAAAATATGACTGTCTATATAATAAACAGTCTGAATCTTATACAAACTTTCGGTACAGGGAAACTTTGTGGAGTAAAATTGGAAACAATATTGGAATGCCTGGTATGTGTACATGTAATGAGTTTGTTCAAAAAATACTATTTATTTCTCATTTAAAGCCAGAGAAGTCAAAAGAAAGTTCAGAAACTTACGAGATACTTATAAAAGGTACAAAAGAAATTTGTTGTCACCAGAAAATGATAATATTGTACGTAAACCCTATAAGTATGCCGAACAATTAAATTATCTAGAAGACTTTTACAAAGATGAAATGTAAGTTTTATTTATTTATTTGTCTGGCATAATAGTTTTTAATAGAAATTATAAATTATGTATATTTCAGAACATCGTGCCATATATCAGAAAGTTCCCTAGATATTACTACTGATTCATTAAGTGACACAGAAGTGTCATATTCGAAAAAAAGAAAAATTAAAGTAGAAAATAATGAGGACTCATGCCAGGACCCATTTAATGAACTGCCCAGTTCGCCTACTCTAACCACACTAAATAATGCGACTAAAAATAAGCATAACGGTTCATGCCAGGACCCATTAGATCAGCCCACAGCTTCAATTGTATCCACAACAAGCTTAGTCACTAAAAATAAGTCTTATTCGAAAAAAAGAAAATTAAATGTAGAAAATTTCGAGGATTCATGCCAGGACAAATTTGATGAACAGCACAGTTCATCTACTCCAACAACACTAGATAATCCGACTAAAACAACAGCAAATAATGTCACTTTTAAAATAAAAACTGAACAAAAAGCAGACTGTACAATGCAATTATTCCAGTGCTTGGCTAATAAAATAAGTGATTCGAATTTAACAGTAGAGCAAAAAAATGATATAGAAAGTTCAGTTTGTAAGCTGGTATATTCCAAAATAACTGAATATGTGACCGCTTATAATTCTAGTTTTTAATTTTCACTTAGGCCCCGATTACTGTTTACAACACTAAGTATTTTGACGTCGTATGTTGTAAACTGCGATCACGATTTGCAACACTTATCGGCTTAATCTTAAATAAATAAATGGCCCCTTTAAGATTAGGCAACTTTAATTGCGCAAGTATAATTTTTATTTATTTTCTTTTGAACGTCAAAAACAAATAAATATCCCAAGACAAGAATGACAGCAGCTACAGAATTGCCAAGTACTAACAAGCCTGTACTCAGCAATTCGGCAATTCTTTCCCCTTCCAACCGACCTTTCCTCTCACACCCACAAACACAAGACTTGCGCAAATAAAGTTGCCTAATCTGAAAGGGGCCAATGCATGTAGTGTTGTAGTCGAGACATTTTAGTGTTGTGAATGATAATCGGGGCCTTAGTAGTAACATTGTAATATACTAAGTTTTAAACAAATAATTTCAGAAGTTAAATAGAATAAATAAAATATAATATAATAATAAATAAAATATTTATAAAATTTAAAAAAAATCAAATCGGTGTAAAAATTGAAATTTTTTAATACATATTTGTATTATGTACATACATTAATTGCTTGAGGTAACAGCCAAGGAAAAAACTGTATTGTTGCTTAAGGTTGCGACTAAAAAATATAACGTTCAGAACAATTTCTACGTAATCGTACCGAAGCATGTAATCTTTCCTTGGAAAGTTTCTGGAACCAGTTCTCAATGATTTCTAATATAAATTGTCCCCCTCTGATATAGTTCTACGAAAGTGATTTTTTAACATGATCTTCATTTTCCAAAAGGGGCATATTGGAATAGCATGAAAGTTTTGACATTTTGCTCAAAAAGTCACTATGAAAATGGTGAATCTGAAAAACCTATATTTTTCCTAAAATTCGTGATATTATCTTTTACTATTTAATCTTCCTTCTGAGACCGCTATTAAGAATTTGGTCGGTGAAATTGCCACGTTTAGGCTTTTAAAAATCCAAGGGCCTTTCTATGTTCATCACAGACATATGTATATATCTCATAATTTAGCTGTTAATTGATGGCCCCGAACATGCGATTTAACACCACTTTTTCTTTCTGTAGGGCTATGATAAATATAAAGTTTATATACATAGCCAATCAAATCGATTACACCCTTAAAACTCAAAATCCTTGATGTTATTAACGAAATCGAAGTGATTGAACACTTTGATAAAAAAGTGCCCTTTTTAATAGGTACACTTTTTTTTAATAGGTACACACTTTCCTGATTAGGTTTCCTTGCCATTACAGAAATCTCAATTTTCCAACTCTGAAGTGTAAATATGTACGTATCTATGCTTGCATGTGTAGTAAATACATACATATGGGCAATTTCACGTCAAGTGACCCAACTTTTAAAATCGATGACTTCCGATTTGAATGAAATTTGCATCAAGGTTAGTACTATTGGATAGTAGGGCAGACACAAATTTTCAGCTCTATCAGTCAAGAACTGCCGGAGTTAGTTGTCAAAGTTGGACATTTTGGTCATACAGGGTTTTCTTAAAATGAGTGTAACTTTTCACCTATGGTCCTAGCAAAAATTGTCCAAAGGACTTTAGATAGCTATTTCTTCAATAATTCCAAAAATATTTTTTTTAATTTAAACATTTTTTTTAATTTGTGTCCTTTTTTATACAAAAGAAAGCTTATACAATTTCCTTTAAGGCCTTTATAATCGCTTAATGGGATGCGTGTGGGATATCTATCAAAAAAATTATTTTTTAACTCAAGAATAGAATTTTTCAATATTTGGCACGTGTATCATTTTCATTTTCCCCCATTTTTTATTTTTTTTCAAAATGGAGTTTTCTTTTATTTTTTTCTCAAAATAAACTTTAGACGATTTCTTTAAGAGCTTTGTGGTCACATAGTAGCAAGAGGCTTATCTATAAAAAAAAATATTTTAACTCAAAAAACAAAGTTTTTGAATTTTACACTTGACTTTAAAACGTGGGTGGATAGGTAGAAGTTAACAGGTACTTAATTTAATGCTACGTTTAACTTCTTTTTGTTGAATCACTTAAACAAAAAGAAGCACAGATCATCAGATATGCGAAATATTTCCTTCGAAGACGTCAAAATTGGATTTACAAAATTTACCCAACTGAGGCCAAAGCATTGCATTTTGGCAGGAAGCAGCGGAACGCACACAGTATGCGTTTGCATTTACCATGAAAATGTTAAACTCATGTTGAAGGAAATCAACTTAAAGTATTTGACAGATGATTCCTCAGAAGATTTGCACGATTTCCGTGCTTGCCTTAAATTAACTATGTGTCCTTATATAACAACTTCTTGCTACTTAAGCGATTGTTCAAATTGGCTGGAGACCACATTCATTAAGGAGAATTTAATGAACACTTTTGATCGAGAATGTATTGATAAGATAAAATTTAAATCTTGGCTTCAGACTGAAAGATGTACCTTAAAAACAGTAATGGTAATTTTTCTGTGTAAATATTTTGAAATTAGAAAATTTGTTATTTTTTAAATATACTCCTGAAGAAGATTTCCAAAGGAAATCGAAATATCGAGTTTATTATAAATAAAAATAAAAAAATATTTTTAAAAAAAACAAAAAAGTGACCTCAAGCTTACAAATTATTTAATAAAAATCAAAAAGGTCGAAGAAAATAGAATAAAATTATTTAAAAAAAAAGTTGCAATCATTTTAAGAAAACCCTGTATGACCAAAATGTCCAACTTTGACAATTAACTCCGGCAGTTCTTGACTGATAGAGCTGAAAATTTGTGTCTGCCCTACTATTCAATAGTACTAACCTTGGTGCAAATTTCATCCAAATCGGAAGTTATCGATTTTAAAAGTTGGGTCACTTGACGTGAAATTGCCCATATGTACATACATATGTATGTATGAATTTATTATTTGTAGTACGAGTATCTGCATAGTGAATTGTAGATGAAATAAATAAACAAGCAATCAGTTTGATCAGAGACGTTTGTAGGAGCGATCGTGTTTTTTCAGTTGGTTATTGTTTGTTTAACAAAAATAAAAATATCAAAAAATATACAAATAACAAAATTAACAATTATAAAGTGAAGTTATTTAAATCAAATACAATATATAAATTAATAAAAATTAATCTAATTCTATAAAGAGGTACGAAAAATAAGAAAATCCGGTATTATAAGCGCATGTATTATTTCGAAATTTTATGATGACAAAGTTCAAAAATCCATAATCAAAGTAATTGTAAATGCGTAGTAATTGTTCATTTAGAATTGATAAAACTATATGTATTTATTAAATTTACTATAGATTACAATTATGTATTAACACATATGTACTACCTATGTATTTATGGACAATTATTATTAAAAGACTACATAAAACAACTTAGTTTTTAAAAATACCTTAAATATATGTATGTACATAAATATATTGAAAAACAAAAACAATCAATGTGAAGCAAGAGGCAAAAAATTATGATACGAAAACAAGTTTATTTTATACATATATTTACTTTAAACGTGTATGGTTGAATTCTATGCATAAATAAATATGTATATGGATGTATGTATGTACATATATACAAACATCTGCACACTTAATTAAGTACGACCGAATACTAGCCACAGCATTGCAAATTTTAAAAACAAACAAACAAGTTTAGATAATGCAAACAGAATTGCAGCGTCAAGCCATTTTGTATGTATGAAAATAACATTTATCTCTATGTCAATGTTTCTTTGTGTACTTATGAACACAAAAGGCAGTTATTTATTTCTGGATTTACAGACACAATAAATTAAATAAAGCCGAACATGGGATTTAATAATAATAAAGAGGATTTTAAAAGAAACAAAGAATTTATTTGAAAATCATTAGAATGTTGATTGTATTGACGGGTCTATTTCATCTTATATAAATAAGTATCATATGCCGGATGGTATACCATCACTGTTCCTGAAGCAGTGTTCTTCGACGCTAGCTTCTTCATTAGCTAACCTTTTTAGGATTTTCTACCGTGCCGGGGAATTTCCTATGTGTTGGAAGGCTGCTAATGCAACGCCGATTCCTAAAAAGGGAGAAGCTTGAAAGCCTAATAATTATCGCCCAATAGCAATATGCTCTGCACTTTCTAAAGTTATGGAAGGTATGGTAAATTATCATATTGTGGAAAATCTGAAATCGAACAATTTACTTAAAGACCGCCAACACGGCTTTCGGGGGATGCTCTACGGGAGACCTCCCTATCGGAAAAATGGTGTTGTACAATTCATCGTTTTAGCAAAAGTAAAGTGGTGGCTCTAAAACAGTGATGTTCACAAATGTTGAACAATATTTTTATATTAAAAAAAAATTTAATTTCTGTATGTACATAAAAATATTCCAAATTTGAATACCTATAATGCAATAATTCAAAAATATTCAAAGTGTACTGAAAGTATTCTATTTATTCTCTTTTCAATCTCAATTACAATGGGGTTTGTTGTTGTTTTATAATAAAAAGCGACCATAACAACAATAAAATAATCCGTGTTTGACAGCTAGCATGCAACTGATTGAAATTATGGATTGTTACGCTCTTTGTAGTGAGTTTGGTTGGTTGTGTATGTGAAAATGACGAAAAGCATTCGGCTTCCCGGGGCATAGCGTTCGACAGAGTCTGATATGGTGCTCTTTTATCGAAACTTATTGTTTTGGTGTCGGTCTCTTCTCTCGATTTATATCTAATTGCCTCAGAAATCGACTATACGAGTAGTTATAAATGGGATCTGATCAGACGAGTCAATGTTGAATCAGGGGTACCGCAAGGCTCCGTTCTTTCATTCAACCACTATAGACCAAGCTCATTAGAGATTGGAGCAATGAGGCAAAACATGAATGATACACTTAACCAAGATCTAGTGACAATCTTTGACAATCTAGATGTGCGAACGCGCGACTGATCATGTTGTTTCATCCGTTTATACGGGCTGTGTAAATATTAAGGAATCAGACGCTCTTGATGTTCTTGACATGAGAATCCAGTGTGATGTCCGCTAGACTAAACGTTTTTCAAGTGTGAAAAGAAGCATTCAAGTGCTTCGGTGCTTTATTCTATCTGATCTTCTTACAATTAACACCGCCTATATTCGACCGAAAATGTAATACAACTCTCATATATAAGCCATTGTTTTGATTTATTGGGCCGGCGCTTCGATTTATTTTGGATTTACTCGACAGCGTACAGGAAAGTACATATATGCTTATCGGTGGCTGTAGAGTATCCAATTCTATTGATTAGAGCCTCGCCGCAATATGGTTTATGTTTCACTGTTCTATCGATATTATAATGGAATGTGTACAGCTGAAATCAGTTAACTTGTTCTCGAAACCCGCAGTTTCTTACGTAATACATGTTATCATACATTCATAATCGCCTGGAGAGTGAATCGCAGGGAAAATTCATTCTTTAGACGCACTGTCCATATGTGGAATAAACTTTCTGCAGAAGTTTTCGCTGTCAATTCCAATATAGGAAAATTCAAACCAAACATTTGAATTTTGAGTAAATACTACTCAATCTATCCTTCCTCTCATAACCTATTTTCCTAATTACAACATCATAGTAGGGGTCATATCCTGAGTGCTGGTTCAAGAAAAAATATATGATAAAAATACAAGATCACCATAAAATATTTCTTCCCAGAATAGGTCTCTATGCTACATAAATGCCTATAGGATAACATTTAATTTATAAATATGCAGTTCTAACCTCAATAATCTGTCAAATAAACTATGTACAGTTAAATATACAAACATACATATGTAAATAAAACTAATCTTTGACTTACCATTTTATGGTATTAATGTCTAAATTATATTTATTTTTTTTAACTTAAAACAAATACAAACATTCATATTTGTGGACAGATCGAATAGCTCAACTCTGCATGGGATAATTATTATAAAAAATACATTAATTTGGTATGTTTGAAAGTGTTTTTACAGAGTATACATATATGATCATATGTATGTACATACTCGTATATGTAGATATACCTCTTTATAGAAAGAATATAAATATATTTATGTACATGGTATGTATGTGGTATTTAATAAATATTTCTTGGCTTTAAACTTAAACCAATTGAAATACTTACAACATGAACTTAAAAAAAAAAAAATTCAACGAGGCCATGTTACAAGCATTATGTTGTCAATTCAATGCCAATTTGCTTACATATGCACATGGTTAATTATTTATTTATTTTAGTTGAAAATAATGTGCATAAATGACAATTTACAGAATGTAATACAAATTTATATGTATACGATACAAATTAATATTAAACTTGCAATGAGATTTTCAAACGAACGTTTTTTCACATAATATTGACTAAAAAAGCTGAATTGTCTCGCCGTTTTCCCGCTGTCGATCTTATTGTATTTACACTATCTCTTCGACGAACTGGGAGATCTGTATAACTTCCAATAAAACTTTTTAAATTATTGATATGTACAACTGTATTCAGAATCTTAATGTATGTTAATTTTTTTAAGTTGTTTGACCGTCACTGGCTTTAGAGTTCTTTGTTCTTTGAAGAACTCATTTAGAACAATGCAATATCATAATTTTATTTATTTTAATTTAAAACTGAATATTAAAAAAATAATATTCATACATACATACATACATATTAGTTTATTTATATCCCACAATTGTTTTTAAGTTGCTTGGTGATCAAAACAAATTATATAAAAATTACTCGTACGACTGTGTAGAAATTAAATTCTTACTGGTCTTCGAAAGATAACCAACGCAAAAAGTGTCTATATGTCGCAATAGTCACAAATGAGGCAGGTATTTTTGATTTTGATTAAATAAATATTCATATTATTCTAATATGTGCATATACGAGCATGTAAGTATGTATGTATGTAAGTCGGTACTGTGCATAACAATAAAATGCGCCAGATTAATATTTTCAAACGGTTGAAATTTTTGCGAAATACACCAATACCTCGCGTTGCGTCGTTTCGTTATGTGTTTTTTTTTTCAAAGTTGCGTCGCTGCCTAATTAGTACTAATTTTCACTGTGCGTCGTTAGATTTTCGAGGTTGCGTTGTTTTGGATTAGAGTCTTTAATTTTTTTAATTTTCGCAAAATTTGCAACATAATTAGATGCTAACACCCGCACAAGAAGTGCTTTGATGATCGATATGGAGTAATTGTTTACTATTTGGATTGAAATCAAGTCGCACATAGAATATCATTAAGTAGAATGGTATTTCAGACAAAAGCAAAAAGCAAAAAGCTTATTTGATGACATAAAAAGTAAAGCATTATCCAACGATAATGCTAATGATAGTAATACAGACAATTACTACAAGATAATTCATTTAATGTTTAAAAAAAGCTGTTCAGCAAACATTGGACCAATTTTTTGTGAAAGAAAGCCGACGACTTGCTATTTACGTAATCCTAGAACCTATCTTTGATCTTTACATGGTTTGCTATAGAAATTTTTAGTTCACTTTGCGTCGTATTTTTTTTTTTTTGGAACGTAACCCCGACGTAAAGTGAGGTATTGGTGTATATAATTTTTGTTATGGAAGGAAACAGAAAAATATCCAGCAAAAACACCAATTTGTTTTAAAACGAAACATCATTAAATTTATATATTTTATCTAATATGGCTGCTTGCTCCAAAAATTTTGTTTTTGTGTACATAAAAATCTTTACCTATATATACCAATAAATGTTATCAGTTAACGTGTGCCTTTACCTTGACTTTTTAGAGACTATACTTATGTACAAGAAGTACGACTATTATTAAAAATTTGTGTTAAATATGTGATAACAATTGTACAAGGTGGCGCAAAAGTAAACTTCCAATCAGGCGATCTTGCTGGCCAGTGCAAATCGCCAAAACGGGAGATTAGGCGCCCGGGAAATGCATCCTTCAGCAATCGGTTGTGGCACGTGCAGTGTGTGCCGTTGCACCGTCCTATTGGAACCACATGTTTTCCAATCCCAATTCATCAAGTTGCGCAAAATTTATAGCATTTTCTGATAGGATGATTACTTTTGCGCCACCTTGTATATATGTACATATGTACATTAATAATGATGATACATACATTTTTGTAAACAATATTGTTGCATTACTACGCATTATTTAGTAAATTATTTACATTTTTTCTTTATCTTTCCATTTAGTATCATGGATAAAACTCTGCGTTTCTTTTCGTCTGGACAAACAAAAGATGAAGTATCAACAATGTCCCAAAGTAATACAAGCAAAGGCCTAGGAGTACAAACAAATGGTTATCGAGATACTGTGAATGACAATGGAAAACATATAAAAAATAATGCCATTGATATGAAGCGGAGAGATAGTGATAATTTCTTTTATATATTGTAAGTATAAATATAAGTTACGAGTACATATACATATATGTATATACATAGTCTGCCGTATTTATACAAAATTAAAGTAGACTTCAAGTGTACTTTAAGAAAATTTTGTATGAAAATTTTGTCTTAAAGCACACTTCAAGCCTACTTTATTTTTTATAAATACGGCAGAGTATGTTTGCAAATTTAGTAGGAAGTAAAATTGTTTGAACAAAACAGAAAATTTATAAAAAATTATCTTATAACATGAAAATCGATTGTCATACAAAACCTCTTATTAAAGGTTTTTCAATAATAACTTTGTTTTCAATGAAAGTACCGATTGCCATACAAAACTTCTTATTAAAGGTTTTTCAATAATAACTTTGTTTTTAAACCGGGATATATTGGAATAACATTTTTGACATTTTCTTGTTGACATATCAATAGTAGAAGTTTTGACAATTTTTACGATGAATTGAATTTTGCTCGAAAATGCATTATAAAAATGGTGGATATGTAAAAGCTACATATTGTAAAATTCGTGATATTTTCGGTCAACGTTATTAAGAATTTGGTAGATTAAATTGCCGTAATTGGGCTTCCATGACTAATGAAATAGATCCGCCTTTTTACCAAAATGTGATTGAAAATTTTAAAAAAAGAATAAACATCATATGAGACACAAACTCATCAAGAATTCGTGTCTGATATTATTTTTCTTTTATAATTGTAAACCCTTATCCTTGCCAATAAAATAATTATTTGAATGATTTTAATTCAAATTCTTTATTTTATTTTATTTTATTTTGAAAAACAAATCCCCACAACGTGAAATGAATACAGATCGCCTGACATAGGAAACATCTCATAGTTGTTTCAATTTTTATTTCATACTAGCTTACCGCCCCGCCCCGGCTTCGCTTTTGTATTTCATAGAATAAAATGTATTCACAACCTGCCTGTTCTTATTTATTTGCAAATAAAATATCTAAATTTGTACAGCATACTTTAGGTGTCTTTTTTTTATTAAAGTTTAGTGGACTCACAAAAAAAAAAATTGGAATTTTACCCGGAATTTTTTTCTTTACAAACCATCTCTTGAGAATTTCGAATCGAATAAAAAAAATCAGCCAAATCGCACCAGCCGTTCTCCCGTGATGCCATTACATACATGGACCATTTCATTTTTATACCCTACACCACCATAGTGGGGAGGGTATATTGGATTTGTGCTGATGTTTGTAACGCCCAGAAATATTGGTCCAACACCCACCTTGAAGTATACCGATCGACTTAGCATCACTTTCTGAGTCGATTTAACGATGTCCGTCCGTCCGTCTGTCTGGCTGGTTGGCTGGCTGGCTGTCCATGTAAAGTTTGTGCGCAGAGTACAGGTCGCAATTTTAAAATATTTCGATAAAATTTGGTACGTGATATTTTTTCGGCAAAAGGATGGATGGGATTAAAACTGGTGGAAATCGGTCCATTATTTCACCTAGCCCCCATACAAATGTTCTCCCGAAATTGGGGTTTATCGGTCTTAAATCTTTGAATTATGCAAGTATGCAAACAAAATTTACTACAGATGAGTAGTAAATTAAACTAAAGCATATCTACAAATTTTATGATGATCGGTCCATGAATAGTCGTAGCTCCCATATAAGACCCACTTCCAAAAATCACTTTAAAGAGCATAACTCACTCAAAAATGTTAGTATCCAAATAATATTTAACACAAATATATTTTATATGTATTCTAATAATACGGTAAAATTTTATTATGATCGGTCAATAATTAGTCGTAGCTCCCATATAAGGCCCACTTCCGAAAATCACTTAAAAGAGCATAACTCTCTTAAAAATGTTGTTATCCGAATAAAATTGAACACAAATATGTTTTGTATATATACATATAATCTGGTAGAAGTTTATGATGATCGGTTCATAAATAGTCGTAGCTCCCATATAAGACCCACTTCCAAAAATTACTTTAAAGAGCATAACTCACTCAAAAATGTTGGTATCCAAATAATATTTAACACAAATATATTTCATATGTATTCTAATAATACGGTAAAATTTTATTATGATCGGTCCATAATTAGTCGTAGCTCCCATATAAGGCCCACTTTCGAAAATCACTTTAAAGAGCATAAATTCCTTAAAAATGTTGGTAATCAAATAAAATTCGACACAAATAATATACAGAAATGATGACACCTAATTTTATAATGATCGGTCCATAATTAGTCGATACTCCCATATAAGACCCTCTCCGTAATTCACTTTAACTTCCATAAATCTTTTAAAAGTATTTATATCGAGATAAAGTTTAACACATGTACTATTTATATTCACAGAAATCATGTCACTGAATTTTGGTCAAAAATAGATGATATCTCCCATATAACGCCCATTTCTGAAAAACTGTTTTATATTTACATATACATACTAGGTGTAGGGTATTATATGGTTGGGCTTGACCGACTATACTTTCTTACTTGTTATATATGTATATAGATGTTAAATTCACACGATTGCTTCAATCATATACAGAAAGAGTGATTTTTTAAGAGCTTGATTAAAGAAAAAAACTAATATAATTAAGAGAAATGTATGCATTAGAGCTGTGTCGTTCATGAACGAAGGGGTTAAAATGAACGAATCACTTCATTGAACGAAATGAGCCGGTCATTTAACTGAACCCAATAAGGGTTGTATTCATTCATTCAAAGTGAACGATTGAACGAATTGAATGAACGAATCAGTCTTGAATAAATTAACGAAAATGACCGGTCACTGGAATGAACGACCGGGCACAACTCTAGTATGCATTCTTTATTTGAGTTGATAGAACGATCTACATAATTCAGTGTAATACGCCTTAAATGGTTTACACGCTAGGTCTTGTTTTAGCGTATTCTCTCCATACATAGCGGCCTGTATCTCACGAATAAATTCTCCAATATGAGCTTCCAGTGCGTCCACCGTTGCGGGCAGTTTTCAGGATGCTTTGGCAATTCTTGCAATCAGGGCTGCAAGAAATTTTCAGCAAACAATCTTAATTTTGCCAAAAAAAAGTCTTATTTTTCAAGGAAAAAATCTTATTTTTGAAAATAAGTAGTTTTTTTATTATAAATAATAAAAACAATTCATATTTTATTTAACACTAACCAAAAAAAATAACAACAAAAATTCATTTTCTTATACTAAATTGTACAATTTTTGAAGTCGATTAGTTTAAAATTTTTCAAATGGGAACAAAGAAGATTTTTTTAATTAAACCTAACCTTCGTCTAGACAAAACAAAAAATCTTTTTTTTTTGGGAAAATATCTTAAAAAATAAGGTAAAATCTTACTTCTGACAGCGCTGCTTGCAATGCTTCTGACTGCTCTTCACACCAAATACTACACTTTTGCTTCTTTACTTATCCAGTCAACCAGAAATGAGCTTCATGGCTGAACAGAATTTTTCGATAAAAAAGTGAATCTTCATCCAACTTTGCCAGCAACCATTTACAAAAAGTTAGCCGTTGTGGTAGGTTGTGTGGCTTCAGTTCTTGCACTAGCTATATTTTTAAAGGTTTTACACTTAGATCATTCAAATCCACTCAAAATTTCTCGCATAGGGGAGTAACAGAGGCTAAATTGCTGCGAACGGCACCGAATCGCTAATTCACGGTATCAACAAAACTGGCGGATACAGCTGTAATATTTTCATCTGTCCGCACTCTACCTGTTGGTGGTGTATGTACTCGTATGCCCAATGATGTAAATTTAGTCACAAGATTCCAAATAGCCGCCTTTGACTGTCGCCAAAACCATCAGCACTTTCTTAACCGACCATGAATTTTGATAATAAAATTCTATAATTTGTTCGCTTGTAAGTCGATTCATGGTTAAATTATCGACCAAACTGAACATCTTTAACAGTAAAATGTTACACGAAAACAGCTGTGCTGCCGAAAATAGACTTTTAAAAATGAAAGTTGCTAAAAAATCACCCTTTAGTTGTAGTAATTAAGTAAATGTTTGTGGCAGAAATGTTTTAATATTTAACATTTTCATGTCACAAGTCCAGACAAGCCCTAGTTTTATAAAGACTTTTCGAAAAGTTATTTGATGGCACACATAGTTGTATTAACAAATCTTCTAACAATGTTATTCGATCGACATAATATCGACAAGACAAATTTGTGTGGGGACAAAAATTGTTCGCCGAGTGAATAAATCGATGGGTTATAAAAATCCGTGCGCAACAAACACAATTTAGATACAACGGACAGGAAGCTTAGTAGAGCCAAAACCTTAATGAAGATTAGTGTCTAGTCTATTATGATGCTGCAAACGTTTCTGCTGGCATTCTTTTATATATCCGAAGCCATAGATGAAGAGCTGACAAACTGTACAATTTACATAAGGAATAAGACCCTGCCATTGTCTTTTTCCTAAATGCATGCTTTTTGGTATATTTACATTGTAGGTAGGCATACACGGAGCGTATATTCCAGTAATATCCGGATGTTTTGGTGTTGAGATAGGAGAAAGTTCTTGTTTAACCTTAATATTGCCGTACTCCACAACTTTGTTAATAACAGCGTGTTATCAACAATGTTTGTAAAGAGAAACTTCTACTAATGCAAATGTTGATAATCATGTTGTATGTTGATACCAGCTGTTACAAACCGTTAAATTTAAATTGCGATATAATTTCGTAACAATATATACGACATACATATGTTTTATCAATCATAAAAAGACTGATTGATGAAACATTGTTGACATTTGTTAAAGTCTTAAATAATAATCAATTGTAACTAGAAATCAATTATCGTAAACGAGAAACAGGGGGGTTACTCTCTATTGCGATGCGAAAGCAAATTCGATGCGTAAGAGTATCAATTTGTACGCTTATCGCATCGCAATAGAGATCGCATCGCAATAAAGAGTAACCCCCCAGAAAAATGTTTTTTTCTATTCAGGTTCTCACTACGATTAGGATATTTATTTGCACAATAGGTTTGAAATTTAGAGTTCAGGCGTACATATTCTGCTTGCGGTACTTGCACTGGTGTTTTATTTGTTTTCGTGGTCATTAGGTATCGATTGATTGATCATTAACATTATTTTTTTTTTGTAAGTTCCTGGTTTATATTAATAAAATTTTTGTACGCATCAATTTTTTCAGCCAACGAATTTCTTGGACGCTCTATGTCTGCCATCAAATGTAAAAAGCATGAACATGAACATTAATAGGTTTTCCCCACACAGATAAACATGATTAAATTTGTATGCATAATTCTGCCGAGATTTTGTTCTTGTGCACACAAAACGATAAACTCTCAAGATGTTTTAGCGTATGGCTTGCTTGTATCGTTTTATATCTTCATTTACAGTACATTTTGGAAACTTTAGTTTTTTTTTGTAAGCATTGAACCAGATAATATCTGATTTTCAAAGATTTTTTTGAAAACCACTTGTTTTAGCACAAATTTGTTTGACGTTGTTTACTCTTACAAGAGTTTTGATCAAACAACATTAAATGAAATATGACTAAATTATTGTTGTGTCTAGTCCTAAATAAACGAAGTTTTTAATAAATAAACGAGTTAAAAAATATTTTATTTGGTGATTACGTGTTTTTCGGCAAATATTTGCCAAGTGTGACCTTACCTTTAGTGTTGTGAACGGTAATCGGGGCCTAAATTTTTTGATACTATCACGGAGCTATGTAAAGGTAAAAAACAAAAGTGTAGATATTTCTATAGTGCTTTCAGATTTTGGTTATTATATTATTTTGGTATTATTATTGCAAAATGATACGGTTTAACTGGATTTTTATATTTTTTTGATAAACAAATATTTTATTTTAAAAAGCATTTATAATAAAATATTAAAAATTATTTATTAATCGCAAAATTCGCTTTGTTGATACGTAAGATAAAGTATCTTACATCGAAGTTGCTACATAAAAAGACTAAAAAATATCACTGTTCTTGTTATAGTTATAACAAAATTATATTATTATTCTACTGTTATAACAAAAACATTGTGTTAACCACTGTCCCAGTGACTGATTAATATAGTGTTAAATGTATCAACGAGAATGTATGTATGTACGTATTTTTAGACAGATTACAATCGGAAGAATTTGAAATATTTGACGTAACTACTAACCATAGTGATAAATAACAATAGTTAATTTATAGTTATTGTAGTTTTTCTTATTCATTTTCTATCGAACAAATCTCATGCTACCAACCGCATATACTTGCCGCAGAGTATAATGCTGAAAGTAAGCAAAACTAAAAAAAAATAAAATTATTTTTTAATTAAACTGTTAAAAACCAGTCTAAAAAAGGCAATTTAGTTTTAGAACAAATTCTCATAATCGTATAGTATTGACTCTCAAGGTTGCATACAACACTCAATGTGTTGAAGTGTTGGCTTAAAGTCTGAGTAATTGTTCAGGTTTTTGAGGTTTGAATTTGTTGGGATATTTACAACAAATTAGAAGGGTTATTGATCCATAATTATTGAGTGCTTGTTATAACACATACATACATACATACATACATACATACTATTATTTAATTGCATTTTTTATAATTAACACTTTTTAAATGAAAACAATTTATATTTTAATTAACAATAAAAGTTTATTGTGTTTTGGTATCAACAATGGAATTTAAATAAATATGTATTGTGTATATTTTTGACAAGAGAGTCATAACTTACAATTTTAGATTTTTAATAAATTCTTTTAGATAGTTTAATCTATTAAACAAAATGTCCGTTATTATACATTAACCAAAGAATTTGTATGAAAATCATTTAAATGTTTGTATTTAAAATGTAAGTTTTGAAAATTATAATTTTTTTAGAAAAAATTCAGTGGTATTAAATCGCTTAATCGGGACCGCCATTGAATTTCGAAATGTAGCTTTTACACATTCTCGATTTTCATCGTGAGTTTTTCAAATAAAATGTCAAAAATTTCATGTTATTCCAATATGCCTCTATTGGAAATCAAAGTTCTTTTTTAAAAGCCCGTTATATTTTTATGAGTTATGACAATTTTGTAACAAATTAGCGTTATGTACATATGTACTCGTATGTATGTGTTGGTTTTAACTTCTTAAACAAAATAATTTATCAGTTATTTTTATTCTCTACACCACCATAGCGGAGAGGGCTATATTGGATGTATGCTGATGTTTGTAACTCCCAAGAGTATTAGTCCAAAATCAGCCTTAGAGTATATCGATTAAGTCGTTTTAACGATGTTCGCCCCTCCGTCCGTCTGTTTGACTGGCTGTCCATGTAAAACTTGTGCGCAAAGTACAGGTTGCAATTTTAAAGATATTTTGATAAAATTTGGTACATAATATTTTTTCGGCCTAGGGATGATTGGGTTTGAATTTGGTTGAAATTCGTCTATTATTTCACCTAGACTTTCCGAAATAATGATTTATCGGTCATAAATGTTTGATTCATAAACGTATTCAAACAAATTTGACACAAATAAGTTGTATATGATCACACCAAAAAATGTTTTGCAGATCGGTCCATAATTGACCATAGAACGAACATAACTCTTCTCAAAATGTTGGTATCCAAATTATATTCAATACAAATATATTTCATATATACATAGATAAATCATTTGGCCCAATTTTATGATAATCCGTCCATAATTAGTCAAAGCTACCATATAAGACCCAGTTCCGAAAATTTCTTTAAGATACATAAATCTCTTCAAAGTTATATATCGAAATAAAATTGAACACAAACAAAGTCATGTCACAAAGTTTTTGGATGATCGCTCCATAATAGGTCATAGCACCCATATAGTGCTAATTTTTTAAAAACATTTTTTGCGCATATACTTTCTTACTTCTTTAAAGTGCCAAAAGTCAAGTTTTTTTAATATGTAATTTAAAATATATATAATACCATTTGTAATGATAACTCCATGGTGTAATTATACAAGGTGACTGCAAATCGTCAACAAATACAACACAATAGAGAAAAAACTGGCATTTTGTTTGTGTAAAATAATGTATGACTGTCAAAACACTTGAAAAAGTATTGCTTTTGACATAAATAAATTGTAAACAAAGTCAGTCAGCACTCACCTTGTATAGTTACACCATAGATAACGCCATAAAAATATAAAATCATAATGGAAATTTTGTTAAAATTTAATGGCATGCCCCTATTTTAAAATAGATGACTCTGATTAGCTAATAAATACAAATCTTTAAAGCACTTGACCGGAGTGAATTGCTATCTTTTCACACACGACTACATTTGCACATTTGGTTGTATTGAAAATGTCAACAGCCGCTCAAGTTCTAATCGATTGCATACTCGTATAAATACTTTGGAAATATTCCTAAATATATATGTATGTACTTAGATACGTATCTAAAATACTGTATTTCCCTGTAGTTATCTATTAAACAGCTGTTGATGAACTGTTGGTGACATTCGTGTTTGATTACAGGTTTAAAACCCGCACACATTCTGCCCCTGATGTTTATGAGTGTCGATTATTAACCTTAAACCTGTTCATTCTGATCATTTCAGGCTTTCGATTTTTATGTGTTATTTTAATTCGCATTTTCTTCATAACTGTTCTAAAAACATATTTTATACTAAATAGTTCAACGTTTATAATTTCTGCATATTTTCTAAACGACTCCACTGTAGACAAGAAATATCTTAAGCTTTTAAAGGATTAAGCTAAGACCCCATTTACACGACGAAAATATTGTTGCAATATTGCTTACCTTTTAGACATCGGAGTGAGGGGAAGATAAGACGAGTACACACTCCCTTGTACTTGTTACATACGAGTACGAATAAGAGAGTAACACATATGTGTATATAAATGTGTATGTTTACTCTCCCTCAAATAAAAATACGAGTAATTTAAGAAAAATTTGTGCTGTGTAAAAACAAAAGAAATTTTAAGGAAATAATTGCATCAATTATTTTTTTCGTGTAAATCGGGACTAAATTAAGTGAGGCTAAGCTAAAATTTAATAAAATTAGTTTTGTTTTACTACCCAAAACAATAGCCACTGTGAAATAGAGTTAAATGCTAAAGGGTTAACAAAGTGATAAATATGTTATAATCTTAGTTTTGTTCTGGTGGATGTTTATAACCCAATAATTAGCATGACAATGTGTTAAAAACGTTTTTCTAGATAGGAATGTATTATATTTAGTACATATATTATTTATATATATATACTTTAATTTAATGTGCATATAAATGATACAGGTGGTTGTTTCATTATTTCATAAGTTTATTTTTGTCTTGTGTTTTTTTGAATGTTTATTTGATATTTTTATTAATAAAATATCTACATATATGTACATACATACATATGTATATGCCATTGCATGTGCAAAGTGTCATAAGTTGTGTTAAGAAAAATAAGTGTAGCTAGAAATCTTTAACAATTATATGATAATAATTTTCCATCGACAGATGATGCAAATATCAATAAATATGTATATTAGGGTGGCATTTATATTGGATTTTTTCAATGCTCCCTATAGTCTAAAATTTTCTTTGTTAAATGTTTTAAACAAATTCAATAATTAATAGATTTTATTTTCAATTATCCTAAAGATGTTTAAATATGCAATCGGCAAATTAATTATAATAAATGCTAAATAAGGAATACAAATTTTAATGGTTGTACTTATTATGGGTTAAGTGGAAACGTATTTGAAATTGACGGATTTCGAATAAAAAATCCCACCTTAGGAAAAAGTCCAATATAAGAACCACAATAATACATTACTCATTTCTCGACTTCTTTATATTGTTGATTTTACTTGGAAAACACTGGTTTTTTACCTAATGTCATTAAAGTTGCAAGTCTAATTTAATTTTAACTTGATTTACTAAAATCTTAATACAAAATCACAAAATTTGATGACTTTTTTCATTCCTCAAAACCATTTCCAAAATCTAAATCTTTTGCCAAGTTTTATGCAATTATTAAAACAATTCATTTTACTTTTGATTATATTTTTGTAAACTCAAATCTAATCCAAATATAATTCTAAACAGTTTTCTTTAATAAATGTTTGTTCTGTTTCACACTCTTCAATTGTAGCTGATCAGTTTTTGTTCAATTCTCACGTCAATTCAATTTTCGTACTTTTTGATGCAAATCAACATGAATGAAAGAAAAAAACAAAAGGAAATAAGAAAATTGACTAGTACCGTCAAGTTTGTACCCCTTTTATTCCATTTTCCGTTCTCATCCAAAAATACTTGTCTTGACGAGTCAAAATTGAAGAGTGTGAAAATGAACTTTGTTTTATCATAAATGAAGTACAATTTTCTAAAGCATTTTGAATTGAGCAAGAATCGAATGATTTATTAAATTTAAGTTAATTTATAATAAATTTAAATTAAAGAAGAACTTTAATTTTTTATTAAAGAAGAACTTTATGATTCAACAAGAAATTAGTTCTATAAATAATAAACTCGCGTTCTAATTAACAAGGAAACATGCTTACGAATTAATTCACGTTGAATGATTTAATGGAATGTTTATTTTCTCCAACTTTTTACTACTGGCCGAATTGAATATTAGTAAATAAGAGATATACAACGGAATGAATTTTATAATTTTAAAATTTTTTTCGTTTTATTTTACAAAATAAGAATATTTACTACATTCTTGCTGGAATATAAGATGTGCTGATTAAAGGACTTGCTTGGTTCTCCTCAGATTGATAAAATTTAAAATATTTGTATATCATCTGTAAAAATACTGTTTACAAAAGATTTTTTTGTTATACTGAAGATAGTTTTATACTGAACATTTTCTGTAGAAAATTTAGGAAATTGAGTTATACTGAGGATTCTCTATAGAAAACTATACTGACGATTTTTTTGTATAAAATTGTATTATACTGAAGATTTTCTAAAGAAAATTAAAGACTGATAAAGATTTTCTGTAGAAAATAATTTTATACTGAAGATTTCTAATGGAAATTACTGTTACACTGAAGATTAAGTATAGAAAATGCCGTTATATTATATTTTAGCTGTAGCTGAACATTATTCAGAGTTCAAACAAATCTTTAAATTTGACTTGTTGTATAAACTATTAAAAATAGTTTGAAAGTATTTTTGAATATCAAAATCGTATCTATTTTTCTATATATTTCTAGATGTATTTGAAAAGGAATATCAAGGTGTAACTATACAAGGTGAGTGCAAATCGGCAACAAATTAAACACAATACAGAAACAACAGGCAGTTTGTTTGTGTAAAATAATGTACTACTGTCAAAACACTTGAAAAAAGTATTACTTTTGACATAAGTAAATTGTAAACAAAGTCAGTCAGCTGTGCTACTGCACTTACCTTGTATAGTTACGCCGTGATTCATTATTAAAATTTTTTATTTATTAACTTTATTTTCTTATTTTAAATTTGTCAATCAGTTTATAATTCGTATATTACCGTTTGGTTATTTTTGTTTAACTAAAATGAGACATTTTTTGATTGAGACACATATTTTAACATTTGGCAACACTTAAATTTTCATATAGCATTCAAAAAAATGTAAATGTAAAATTGTAAAAATGTCGTAGGTGTTGTACAAAATATTTATATAGAAATTACCAACAACATTTGTACAACTATTGTAAATTCAGACGATGTACAACTTCTACGACAATACAACATCAGTTGTGAATTGAACATACTCGTATATGTATGTATACAGATTCCACTGTCAAAAACCAAACACACATACTAATATAACAGCATACAGTGTAGTCACTTAAACTTTAGAACACTATATGCATGCAGGTTCCACTGTCAATAACAAAACAATACAACATTTTTATCAATTTGCCGTTTTTTTTTTTAAATCTCTCATACAAACATATGTACGAGTATGTTTTTTGTTCTTTACCCTTGGTTTATATAGCACGAGTATAATACAGCGTAGCACAAACCAACAATTTAGGAGTATCTAAAAACTATACGAGTACATGTACATAAGTATGAAGAAAAAAACACAACAGCCAGCTAACATCAGTATGTAAAACTTGGGCCAAAACAACAATTTTTTTCTTTATGATATCACGTTAACACAAAATTTTTGTTATTAAACAAACAAACAATCAGTCTGAACCAGAACATAGAGAGTGGAAGTACACAATTTCAAAATAAGACCGTTTCAACTGGGCAGCTAAACAGAAAAAAGTTTCAATTCATTTCATTTTGATTTGAAATTAATTATTTACTTTTTTTTTTCAACAAACAAAAAATACTATAAACAGCTTATTGTTAATGTTTTTATTGTTGTTTGTGTAGGTAAACAATACAATACATTGTTATTTAAAATCAAAAAAAAAAATAATAAAAAAAATAAAAATTATAAATTTACAGTCTTATTCAGAAAAAATTAAAGTAGACTTAAAATGTACTTTAAGAAAATATTGTATGAAAATTTTGTCTAAAAGCACACTTTAAACCTAGTTTATTTTTTATGAATACGGCAGTTATACTATACATAGTTTTTTTATGTAGTTGTAGTTAATAATAATGATTTTTGTATTTCTTTTCAGATGGCATTCCTAGAAAATTCCTTTATATAGTTTGTTACAGTTCCGCATACTTTTTTTTGGATTATTCGGGAATACAACTTTTATGAATATTTTTCGTACGGTGTATTTTGAATAAATGCATTTTAATATTTAAATTGTGTACTAATGATACCTGCTTAAATACTTTTTATACTTTTATTATTGATGTTTTGTGTTTTTTTTTTTTTATCAAAATTTTTATTAATTAATTAATAATAGTGATATTAGCATTTAAGTTTTAAATAAGTTTAACAAAAAACCACTTCAACCGCCTTTGCAATTACATCATTTCTGTGTGTTAATACCAAGTACGTAGTGTTGGTGCAAGAAATAAATAACGAAACAAAAAAAAAAAAAAAAAAACAAACTATAAAAAAACAACAAACGCATGGATGCATTTACAATTTTTACGCTATTTTTCTGGCTGGCAGTTTTTGTAATATTTGGTCCGCTAATGTATTTCGTTTGTATTTATTTGCCCGAGCTGCCTGTGCGTTATGTCAAAAGTTTAAGGCGAGGCGGTTTTATGACGAGTTATTAAGTTTATATTATTATAAATATTATATATTGATTTTTAAAAACTTTGTGTGTTTTTACAATAAAATGTATTATTATTTAATACAAAGAATAAATTCTGAAATTGTTGTTTATTTATTTACTTTACTTTATTTTACTTGCGGAAATTGAATTGTATAAATACGTATGTATGTACATAATTATAATTTTTTTTTGTTGTAATATTAAGTACGGGTTTTAACACATTTATTCAGTTTTAATGACATTAAACAACTCGTTTAATTCCGGCTTATGGAAAACCCAGAAACTGTTACACAGTGGTAACATGTTTGTTTTAAATGAAAATTGAGTTAAATCAAATAAATTAATTAACAATAATAATAACAAAAACATTTTGTTCTCTTGTTGACTGCAACATTACTACGAACATTTGAAAATATGTTAAGATCTCTGCAATTTTAGTTGTAAACCACTATTTTGAAGGCCTTGAGGAAAACTATTTTAATCAAGGGATTGAATCGCTAGATAAGCGTTAAACTAAGTGTATTGAAGTTCCAGTAGATTATATTGAAAAATAAAAATGTTTTTGAAAACTAACTATTCTCTTTCTGTGCTAGGCTAAGAAGTTTCCGAACCGCCCTCGTATATACATATGTATATATAGTGGTGTTTATGAGGTTAGCACACTTAGTATCTGTTGTTATTTTTTAAAATCCTTTATTTTTCAAACATTTTTAATCACGCTACTTCACGTCTTGGTTTATTAATTTCTTGCATTTGGGTGAATTTCTTTCAGAGCTGAACTCTGGACAGTAATTTAGCACTAAATAAAATTTATTTATAAAAACAAAAACACTTTATTTAAATCCTAATATTTAGGATATGTAGGATATCCTTAGTTTTTAATAACAGGTGCACATCTTCTGGGCATACTCTTTGTCAGGGCGCTCTTTTGGAATTGCGTACCTAGCATTTTGGATTTCATTCCATAAATCGGTCAAATTCTTCGATCTTACTGCCGTTTTATGTTGCTCCACATCATTCCATAGGTTCTCAATCCAATTGAGATAATAAGATTGGTCTGGCCATTTCAACACTTTAATCTTATTCTGCTCCCAGCAACTCCTCACAGACCTTGAGGTGTTTTCGGTCGCTGTCGTGTATAAAACGCCACCTAATTGGCATATTGACCGCAGCGTTTGGAATCATTGTATTTAAAAGTATATTTTGATAAGCTCCACTTTATCTATTTGTGCTCATACATCTAACTTATGTATAGGATCAACACCATGTCCAGAAAACCTTTTCACCACCGTTCTTTATGGTCTTAGGTATACTTTGGGTTGTGCTACATTTTTGGAGTACTCCATTCGTATTTTTTCTCTCAGATTCGAACCTACAAAATTTTGATTCATCGCTTCAGACGATATTTTTCCTGAAAATTTTATTATTGGGTTTTGAAGATGCTCATGGGATGCTCAAGAAATCTGGGACTATAAAATTCTTTTTTGAACAAGTGTCTTATGCTGAACAATGCATCGACGCAAGTTTTTTTCCTTGAGTCTCCTCTTATAATACTAGAGAAGACGTCAATACCGAATTGTGTTAAAATATCTCTTTGAATTGCGGTATAGCTCTTAAATGGCAGCTGCCACTGAGAATCTGTAAATTGAAGAGTCCTCGATTGGGTTTTGAAGATGCTCCAGGAATGCTCAAGAAATCCGGAACTGTAAATTCTTTTTTGAAACATGTGGCTTATGCTTTTCCTTGAGTCTTCGTCTTATAATATTCTAGACGTTAATACCGATTTTTTTAAAATATCTCTGAATTGCTCTTACTGAATAGCTCTTAAATGGCCACTGCTACTGAGGCTCTGTAAATTAAAGACTCCTTTTTATGGGTTGTTTTTTACGTCCTACATTCTGTGCAACATTATTATATATCCCATAGCTTCGATTATAGCCTAATGTATTGTAGACTATCTTTCTTGAACAATTTAAAAGTTTTAAAAATCCTGTGCGACATTTTCATATGCTCCATAGGTTCGTATATGGCCTAACACGTTATAGACAGATTAATCTGGTTAATCTGGTGAATACCATCAGGCTGTTGCTCTGCCCAACACTTATTATAAGCCATGTTTTTTGTTTCATAAACTATTTTCAAAACTTATTAATTCGTAAAAACAAACCACGAAAAACTAATAAAATATATAAATTTACTTTCACGTTCTAAATATTTGTCCAGCTCAATTTGCCTATGAATTGCAATTAACCACAAATAGAAGAAAGTAGTAAGAAATAATGCAATAAAAAATAACAGAACATACTGATCACACCATAGGGTACACAACAGCACCAAATATGCAGTTGAAAATAGCATACATAAAGTGTGCTAACCTTATGTCCAGCACTGTTTATAGTTAGTGCTAAGTCCATTTTTTATGAAAATTAAGCTGTTAATACAAAATGTTATAATAAATATTATTATTATAAGTATGTATAAGAATAAGTATCTATTAGTTATTCGCTTTTATGCAAAAGTGCTAATTCCATTTTGTAATATGCAAACGTGCAAAGTCTATTCTTTGCAAAATAGCAAAATTATATTTCTATCAACAACGTATAACTACGTTATTGAATACATAACAGTGCTAAACTTGTTTTAGTTATTAGTTTATTCATTTAATTTTAACAAAAAAAAAATCACACTGATATCAAAAAAAGTTGCTCCATTGTTTATTAAGAACAACTTTAGTGACAATAGAGACAAATAACATAGCAATAAATAAAACTAAAGAATAAATTGTATAACAAAATGTTCAAGTTCTAAATCACAAGAAATAAACTGTTTCAAAAAAAAATTTAGAGAATTTATTATAATTTTAGAACATTTTGTGTTTTTTAATAAGCGACTTATTACGTTTGCATACTAAGCTAGCGACATGGATACACATTTTTATTATTTTAAACAAATATTTATTATTATTTTATTATAATTCAAAACTTATATTATCCCTGAAGAAGCTATCCATTGTGATAGCGAAATATTGGAAATAAATATATAGAAATAAATCAAATATTTTTATATAAAATTAAAATGACCTAATTGCTTGTAAAAAGAAACTATTAAATATTAAAAAAAAGGTCAAATAAACGAACTAAATTTTAAACAAATGTTTATTCAATTAAACAAACTATTACTTAGTATGAATCACGATATGGCAGCTTATTAAGTGTTACAAAATAAATCGTTTTGCATTTTGTATTTGTGTAGCTATATTAGGGTGGTGCTTTGATTTTCGCAGCTCCCGAGATCGAAAATGTTCTTCAAAAAACACGAACAAACAAAAAATTTTAACAATTTCAAATAAAGTTTTTAGAGGTTGCAAATGTTATTTGAAGTTTCGAGTTCTAGATAAAAATCGAGCCACCCTAATGCACATGTTAAGTTTTAATTATGAGGTCAAAGCACGACTTAATAGTCATGATCTTAGAGCACATCTGTAATTGAAGCGCCAACACTACAGCATTAAAGGAAGATCTCTATATGATTGACATGCAGGAAATTTAAAGATCATAGTCATCAACATGGGACCTTAGCTGTACATCTCCATCACACAGTGGAAAAAAAGTTTTTTATTGGAAACAAATCTGTCATTTTTAAACTGCTGACACATGGGCGTTTCCAAAGAGTATTCGCTATCTTTGACAAGAAATCTTTTAATCGTGTACCAACTTTAAGTAACACATGCAAACATGCTTTTTGCCGAGGACTTTCAGAATTTATAAAAAATGGCTCGAGTTTATAAAACTAACATGTCAAAGATGCCCTACTTTAAGCTACCACAGCGCTTGGGGGGTTTATGGGACCTAACAATTTCGATTCTGACTCACTGTGTATCAATTTATAATTTTCTATTACATTTCATCATTAAAATCTTTATTGGTGATTAAACATATTAAAAGACATCATTGTATTAATGAGTTAAATATGAAGATTGTGATCAAAGAATACTTATATTCAGCACCTTTTTTTGCAAGACTGTTAAAATTTTTCACCATAATTTTAAAATGTTAACTTTGATTATTTTGTATATAACTTTTGTTTTTTTTTTCAACTTTTGTAGTTAGGCTGAATGTAATAATTTTCACAAAAGCATTACCCTGGGCACTTGAAAAATTTTCAATGGAAACTATTCCTAATACTGATATTTTTTGTTTAAATTTTCGTTAACCAATACAATTTTTATTAGTGTATTAGACATAAACATTCAAATATTATTTTCTAAATTCGCTTTAAAATTTGTTTAAATCTAAATGGAAAGAACATCTGTGACAAATTATGATTTCGAAAAGAAAACATCAAAAATATACTCTTTAACCACAATCTTCATACTCAGCTCGTTAATACAATGGTGTCTGTTAATAAATTTGTAAGAAATTTTTTCGTAATAAATTGATAATATATAAAATTACATACATACATATGTATATAAAATTCTACAGCGAATCCTTTGAGTTTTTAATAAATTCATGGTTGTTGTTTGGAACATATATAACTTTTATGTTAATCATCACTGTATATTCGGTAATCGACTGTATGGGTAAAAGTTTACCAGATGGATTGGAATGGATATTTGGAATCCTACTTGTAAGTAGTTAAAATGTTATTAAATTATAAAACCTTATTAATAAATAAAGCGTATGGCTTTATTGAGTTCAAACTTATAACTAACTTAAGGTGCGGTCATATTTGGCAAATATTTACTCAAAAAAGCATAACCACTTGTTTTAGCACAAATTTGTTTGACGTTGTTTCCTCTTACAAAAGTTTTGCATGATCAAACAGCATATAATAAAATAAAACTAAATATTGTGCTTTGGCTTCAATAAGAAAAGTTTTTTTTTTAATAAATAAACGAGTTCAAATATATGTTATTTAGTGGTTACGTCTTTTTCGGCAAATATTTGCCAAATGTGACCGTACCTTTACTCACTAACAAAAAAGGTATGTACATATGTATGCATACTAAATCTAAGTAAATATGTACATATGTATATACGAGTATATACAATACTTCTAGTTTAAGGCAAATTAACCAAATTAAAGTGGGGAAAAAATTAAGGCCTCTTCTTCAGGGGATAAATAAAAGATAAATTAAGAGAAAATTTTAGAAGATTATTATATAAAATAAACCTGAGTCGTAATTCAGCTTAAAGCTGCTTAAAGGCAATCAGGGGCCTAATTACCGCATTCGTGATCGCTCGAGCTATCGTACCGAAATATGATTTCGATATCGAAATTATGATAAAATGTACTAAATTTCTTGCTCGATATCGAATGCCATAATCTCAAATAAGAAAATTACGATCAATTTTACTCGATATCGAATGCGGTAATTTGGCCCCAGGCCGTTCTTTTTTTCGCTGCCTACGAGAGATTTTCGTCTCACTTTTTCATTGGTTAATGCTTGGCGTCGTCTAAATTTTGTTAATACAAGATTTAAGCGTTCCAGCTTTCTATATAAAGGTATAGGTCGATTTGGGGTTTAAGTGTTCCAGCTTCCTATGTGAAAGTATAGATCGATTTGGGATTTATTTAAATCGATCGTGGGATAACCTGGCAATTTGAGGGATTAATTCTACGCCAACCAAGTTTATATAAAAAAAAAATAAAACCTGGGGCCAAATTACCGCATTCGTGATCGAATGAGCTATCGTATCGAAAAATTATTTCGATATCGAAATTATAATAAAATGTACTAAATTTCTTGCTCGATATCGAATGCCATAATCTCAAATAAGAAAATTACGATCAATTTTACTCGATATCGAAAGCGGTAATTTGGCCCCTGGTATTATTGTTATTAATTTACACAACATTCATTGTCTCAGTATTGGTCTCGTTCATTTGTAGTCTCGTTCATTGTCTTATTAACGGTATTTTTCATAGTCTTAATTATAATATTGTTCACAATCTTTTTCGTAGTCTTGATCATTGTCTTAGCTATAGTCTTTGTCTTATGACCAACACTATAAACAACACATTGAACAAAACTATAGTAAAAAATATGACAGTCACTGACCAAGACTATGAACAAGACTATGAGCAAGACTGTGGCCAAAACTATCTCCAAGACTATGACCTGGACACTGGCCATTGTCAGTGTCTTGATCGTAATCTGCGTCATAGTATTGTTAATATTGATCAGTGTCTTAGTCATAGTCCTAGACAGTGTCATATTCTATACCATAGACTTGGTAAATTTCTTGTTTATAGTCATATAGTCTTGTTTATGGTCATAGTCTGAACCTTAGCTTGGGACATTGTCTTGATCAGTGTCTTGGCCATAGTATTTGTCACAGTCTTGCTTAAAGTCTTATTCATAGTCTAGTCATGATATAGTCTAGTATTTCTATTTAAAAGCTTAAATCCGTTCAAATATCAATTTGAAAATGACACATTCATTCTGATTTCAGGCAGGAGTGTAATTGTGCTTTTTCTTTTGAATACGGTCTAAAGCTCGCAGTTTTATTTAAAACCTTGTGAAGCTTTCAAATTATAAAAATTTTATTGAGTTTCGATAATATTTTAAAATTGATTAATATCTGTGTAATCTTTCTCTTTTAGGTTGAAATTCTCACCATTGCCTTAAGCATCACAATTGCTTATATGGATCACATTGTGTTTTATATTTCCTTGTCAATCATAATAATATGTATGGTGCTGCTTTTTGTGTTTGGAGCTAAAATAAATTCGGTAATTTTTTGTATTTTTAAATTTGTGACTCTTGAAGTACTTAAAGTTTAAGATTATTTCCATTATACTCGATAACTGTGTATTAAAGGTTCAGAATAATAAGAATTTTAAAATAATCTTCGCTTCGGTTTAAAAACCTTATTTATTTCAATTATTTGAAAAAAGTTTAAACTAAATTGAATGTTTACTGCCGTATTCATAAAAAATAAAGTAGGTTTGAAGTGTGCTTTTAGACAAAATTTTCATACAAAATTTTCTTAAAGTACATTTGAAGTCTACTTTCATTTTTTCTGAATAAGACTGTTAATCTTTAAAGCATTCAAAGTTTTAAAAGAATTAATTCTTAATTCAATTTTCAAAATCAAATTAAATTTTATCACCTAACAATTTCAGTAATAAATTCATTACGAATTAATTTAAAGGTTTAATTTCTTTACTTGTGAAAACGTATTAAATTTATATCTAGAGAATTCATTCTTTATAGAATTAATTCCCTTTGGAATTGTTATCATTTATATTTTCTTTTATTCAACCCAGAAACATAATTTTTATTTGAAGTTCAGTTTCGGAACAAATGTTTCGGAATCGTTATAGAGCTTGTACCCATTCCTTCGAATGGTAGTTAGTCAATGACTTCATTTCTCACACTCGGAACTAATTGTACGGAAGTGATAAATAACTAACACACTATTTTAGAAAAAATTGTTTTTTTCAATGTTTTTTATTTAAAATTGTCATACTTCGAACTTACAGCAGTTTAGACATATTTTTATATTTTCCATGATGCAACTCTACAAAGTGAGTGCAAATCGACAACAAATACAACACAAAACGGAAACAACAGGCATTTTGTTTGTGTAAAATAATGTACTACTGTCAAAAATACTTGAAAAAGTATTACTTTTGACATAAGTAAATTGTAAACAAAGTCAGTCAGCTGGGCTACTGCACTCACCTTGTATAGTTGCACCATGATATTTTCTTTACATTTTGCATTACATACATTTTTCTTTAATTTTTTGACAAATAAATTTGAATTTTTTCAAAACAAAATAAACGATTTTCTAATCGTCCCATAAAGTTCGTCCAGAAGTAGTTTATGTTCTATAAAAGTGGATTCACCAATTTGTTCCAAACTAAAATTTTGTCGGGGGAAAAGTCTTTTTACTGAGAGTTTTTTGCAGCACAGTTTACCCATTTCCAAATCACTGCTGCCATATGTAACCAAACTCTGTGAGTTTTACAGGTGGTAATACTGTGGCCATTGAATTATTTTGCTTTGGATTTTAAGAGCCAAAAAACAAATATTAAATTATTTTAACATATTGTGTATTTAAAATCAATGAAAAAAGAAAGTTGTTTTTGCTGATGGTCATGGAAATACATAAAGCATTATTATAAAATTAAACCAATTCAAGCTGAGATTTGTTCGTAAAAAATATTTTCTCTCTCTCAAAAAAGAGAGATGTCAAACTTAATATGAAAAAAACTTTGTCTGAAAAATTATTTTGTTCAGAATGGGTGAATCCACCTTAAAAACGGTTTCTAACAAATCTGAAGTGGTTCTGTTACAGTCGTTCTAGAACTAGTGATTTTCCAGGAAAGTTAGTTTGAAAACTTTTTTTTTTCAATTAAAAAAAAATGGAATAAAGAAAAACCTTTTCATTAACTTGGAATTAGATTTTATTTACAAAAAAACATTCAAATGTTTTAATTAAACTTATTATAAACTGCTTCGTCCCGGTTTACATTATAAAATTTTTGTCGCTGCGATTCTTGTCGTATCTACTTTGAAATTGTATTTGCGTCTACATTGTGAGATTTTTTGTGGATGTGTACATGTTTTTATATATTTTGTAGCTAGCACATACATACATACATGTATGAAAATAAAAAACAAGGAATTTTTGTTGGGATAGCTAGGATGTTTGTAAATTAATACTAAATTGAAACAATTAATTTGAAACTCAGTTTGTATTGTTATCCTTGCTGGAGATAATCTTAATCTATGAAATTTGTTCAAGCTTAAATAATTTACGAATGTGCGTGTTTTATTGCACATTAATATCTGTTGATTATTTTAATGTAAATGTTAAACATCTCACACTTTCAGGACTACTTACCAATTTTCGTCTTAGTTGTCTTTAGCGCAAATATGCTGCTTATGATAATAATTTTGGCTTTGATTGTAATTTCAAAATATTTTACAAAACTCTATACCATGACGTTTTTGGCGGCAACATCAATTGCCTATCCCATACTAATTGTGGTACGTAAAGAATTATTGCAAAAAAAAATATAAGTTTACACCATTTCCAGCTGTATTTCAGAAATGTTTCTGTCAGATATCAGAAACTTTGAAAAATAAATCACAATTTTTCAATTTTATTATATAATTACTAATTTATATTTAAGATATTTCTGTTAATATGTATGTAAAAAGTGATTTTTTAAGAGCATGCAGATTTGATTTCAAAAACACATACAATTTAGAGAAATGAGTCGATAGATTTATATAATTCAATATGTAAAGAGGGTTTCATGTAAATGTTGGCTGCGGCTGCGCCTCAAATGTTTCTGCAATTTTCCATAGCATACTGTCTTCAACATATCGGCAGGTATTTCACGAATAAATTCTTCAATATTAGCTTCATGTGTGTCAACCGTTGCAGGTCTGATCTTATAGATATAAGCCGTTACGTAGGTCCACAAACGAATAAACCCTTCATCGAACTCGCGTAAACTCGTGTGACATGTGACACCATCTTGTTGAAATCACATGTTAGTCAAGTTCAGTTCTTCCATTTGTAATCATCCACTCCTGCCGCTCTGGTCCATTGAAGCCACCGGTCCATAATCCGCTAAACAGTGCCTTGGCTGTTCTGGCACTAAATACGACAGTAACATGTTACACGAAAACAGCTGAGTTGCCAAAACCAGTATTGCCAAAAAGAAAGTTGCTAAAAAATCACCCTTTATATCAATTATAAATTTTGAAATGTACAGATACATATGTCGGAAGTGTAATTAATTCCGTATTTTGTTTCTATAGAAAAAGTAAAACGAAAAACTTTTTTGCAATGAAACCTAGAAATGCTTAAAATAACAATTCCACATAGTAAATTAAAAGTGGTTTCATTCCGAAAAAAAGTTTCTTGGTAATTTTGTAGTATTAACACATTTTCTTAATTTCAGAATGTACTTTATGTTTCTATGCTGATTAAACACGATCGCTATGAGATTAAAACTTTAACGGACTGCTTGAAACCGGCTGTATATATTTATGGTATATTTGGAGCATTTGTTTGGTTCTCTATGTCGTTGAGTTTAGTGATATCTGATATGTCGTAGAGCTTAAAATAAAAAAATATAAGAACAAATAAAAATACTTACGTACATTTTTTAATACCCTTCAACTAGTGTATGTAATGCCTTAAAAATTCGATTCGACAATGGGTCCAATTTTACGATAACTCGAAATTAAAATTTTGGATAAAAAATTCATATACTTGTAGTTACAAGTTATTCTTCACAATTATTTTGTTTGTGGGGATATTGATAAATTTTTATTAAGATTTTTATTAAATTTCACAAATTACATTTTGATGGAAGAGCAGCCGTTAACTGAATCTCCAATATATCCAGTACACACAAATTCCATTGCCATACCTAACGATGAGGCCTTAAGAATAGTATACGATGTCTACAAGCCCTCGGCACAGACAATACAACTTGTAAGCAAACCGGGCCGTTCGGTGTATGCAGAGGTTTTCTTTGAAAACGCTAATCTTGATACTTTAGTGAATTTATGTGTACGTGTCCTGGCACGGTCATTTGGCCCACAACCCATGCCCATAGTAGCCAGCAAGCCTCTGCTATTGCAAGTTCATTACGATGCTTTAGATGTGGATCTACATTTGGCGAAATGCTATCACATAAACGAAGACAAATTTTGGAAGAGGCTAGTACTGGCAAAACATAAAGATAAGTTTTTAGCGGTCAAACGTAATGTTAATTGGAAAGAAATCGGCATATCACTTAAGTTTGTGGAATTAGTAGAACAATGTCCGGCTGAATATTGGGCCGAAGAAGAAATGAAAGAGTTGGCTTTAAATATTAAAGAATTTGTTAGGGAAATGCATATAAAACGTTTACAATCTTTAAAAGAACATTCTTTTGAAAAGTATTTTCACTCAGAATCAGAAACTTCCTCGCAGGAAGAAAGTAATGATGAAGATAGCGAATCTTCAATAACAACCTCCTCTGAAGAGGATATAGCAATAGTTGGAGAAAGCAAAACTGAATCCCAAATAGAACTCGAAACAGAAATAGCAAACCGCAAGGCACAACGCAAAAAAGAACGTCAGGAATTAAGAGAGGCTAAACAGAAAGCTCGGGAAGCCAAAGCGGCTAAACGAAAACACCACAAAGAGCGAAGAGCTGCCCAAAAGATGCCGGTAAAAAAAGCCAAAAAGAAAATACCGGACAATGTTTTCGATATTGAACTTTCAGAAAGTGAAGATGACCCTGAAGATCATATCATAGATAAACGCAACAAGTCTTTGCTCCTGAGTCATTTAAAAAAATACAACTATCCGGCCAAGGATTGTCATCATATAGATTTAAGATTTGTGCAATATTTTACAAATCTAGAAACATTTACTATTGAATTTTGGGGACCTTTACAAAATCGTAATTATCATGTAAAACACAAGAATTTCTCTTATGAAGATATTAAACATTTGGCGGAGTAAGTCAAGTTTCACAATTTAAAGATTTTTACCAAATTAGACTCTATTTTACAGCGGTTTAATTCATTTGCCCAAACTGCATACATTCCGTTTACGCAATAGCCGCATGGACAAGGAAAAACTTGCAACACTTTGTCGTGCCTTAGGAATATTAACCAGTTTAAAAACACTAGATTTTGGTTGTGATCAATTAGGGGACGATTGTGGTTTAGTGTTTAAAGAACTTTTCGCAGCTACTAAATCACTGCGAAACTTAGAATTGGAATCGAATAACTTTGCTGAACAAGTCTTTGAGCAAATTGGCAAAGCTTTAAGAAATTATAAAGCTAATGAACTTTTTTATTTGGGCTTGGCTCATAATCCCATAACTGATAAAGCTTTACATGCCTTTGTATCAGAAATTATAGGCACAACACATATAGCTCAGCTAAATATCAGAGGTGCTAAATTTCTAACCGACATGGGTCTATGTTGTTGTGTAGCTAACGAGCTATTGAGAAAACATCCAACTTTAATTAAATTAGATATTTGTGCCATTAAAATTTCAACATTGACAGCAAATGAAATCATCATGTCCCTGGCTGAAAATAAGCAAATTTTGGAGTTTTACTGCTGTGGCTGCGAGTTGGATGAGGAAACAGAAATAGATATAAACGTTTTACTGCAACGTAATAAATATATTGCTGAAAATTATTATTTGGGAGATGCAACAATAACCAATGAGGAAATTGAACAGTGGTTAAGTAGAACCAGGTAAGTAAGAATAAGTATTTCGAAGAATACAAATAAACATATTTTTAATCCACTGCTGAAGGCCTTTAATTGTATATAAAGTCCAATTTAAAATATTTTATTATAATAAAATTATAACATTATTGTAAATTTTTTATTTTTTTATCTCAAGGAAAAATTATTACATACATTTATCCAACATTTTATATTATTTACATATTTTTTACATGATGAAACAAATTTTATTTTAATTTTATCTTTAATCTATTACGAAACAGTCGTTGTCGTAAAAAGAAAACGACACTCATAATAAGGCTGAATATTTTGGTATTCAATTTTACATACCTATATATTTTAATATTTCATATTGGGTACACATAGTTTATATGATGTTAACAATGTAAATTTTATATTTCTTTGTCACAAGCAATGTTTTCGTCAAATGTTAGAAATAATTCGATTATTGCATATTATTTACACATAGTTTACATGATGTCAACAATATAAATTTTATAATTGTTTATCTCAAGCAATATTTGGGTATTACATTTTATATATTTCGATTATTTAATTTTGTTTACACATTGTTTACATGATGTCAACAATATAAATTTTATAATTGTTTATCTCAAGCAATATTTTGGTATTACATTTTATATATTTCGATTATTTAATTTTGTTTACACATTGTTTACATGATGTCAACAATGTAAATTGTATGTTTCTTTTTCCTACACAATATTTTCGTGTAATTGTTTATATATTTCGATTGTTTTATAAAGTTTATACATAATTTACATGATGTCAACAATGTAACATTTTTATCTTTAGCCATATTTTAATATATATGTATGTATGTATATTTTCATATTTTTCGATTATTTCATATTGTTTACACATGGCCAACAATGTAAAATTTCTATATACATATTTATCTGCAGTAATGTTTTTATATATTTTTTACATATTTCGATTATTTCATATTATTTACACATAGTTTACATGATGTCAACAATATAAATTTTATAATTGTTTATCTCAAGCAATATTTTGGTATTACATTTTATATATTTCGATTATTTAATTTTGTTTACACATTGTTTACATGATGTCAACAATTTAAATTGTAAGTTTATTTTTACCACAGAATATTTTCGTATAATTGTTTATATATTTCGATTATTTTATATTGTTTACACATAATATACATGATGTCAACAATGTAAAATTTCTATGTCTTTATCTTTAGCCATATATGGATATATTTTTTTAAATTTTGCGATTATTTCATACTGTTTACGTATTGTTTACACGATGTCAACAATTTAATATTTCTATATCTTTATCTGAAGTAATATTTTCATACATTATTCTACATATGTATTTTGATTATTGTATATTATTTACATTGAATTTACATGATGTTAACAATGTACATTTTATATTTATTTTACTCAAATAATAGTTTGGTATTAAATTTTTAACATTTCAATTGTATTGTTTTTATTTTTTACACATTGTTTTCATAAGATTAAAATTTTATTTCATGAATTTGTGAATTTGATTGAGTAATACATCTTATTATTGCATATTGGATATCTGCAACTTTAAGCGTAAAGATTTTTATTTCCTTGTTTCCCCTTGTTCCAGAAATACCATCCTGTTAAATGTTTTAGCTAAGAGAGAAGCTCATCAGAAATGTTTGGAAAATCGTTCTATAGACAAAATACCATCATTAGTTTCCAGTGCTGAAGTGGCCGGTCATCGGGCATCCCTGGATATAATAGCCCAAATGTTTGCAGCACCTCCAAGTGAATATTCCAGTGCAGAGAGTGAAGTAGCCTCAAAGAAACCAAAACGATTTATCTATGCCGCCAATGACTTTGATGAGCAACAGTTTTTGCAGCATGTTTCCCAGCCGGGACCACAAGAGCGTTATTATTATTTTAAAATGCGTAAACAGAACTATACGATAAAAGACAATATAAAAAATATTTCCCTGATTTGATTTAGTGAAATAAAACTATTGAAATAATGGTTATTAAATTCGTATAATCGATAGTAAATTAAATTTCTATAGTAACTTGTTTTTATGTTGATGAGTTTGTCCCACGTGTGTCATTTTATAACAATTTATATTGTGAAACAAAATTCAACACCCATTTAATTTTTGTTTATATACATATTTTGTGATTAAAACAAAGAAAATTTATTTAAAAAGAAAATAATAATTATAAATTGTCAATTTATTTTGCTAACAACATAATTTTATTGTTTCTAAATTTATTATACATCTAAATACATACAATTGAAAATATATTTCACTAGTTTTCTTATATTTGCTAAATAAATTGTATAAAATTGTTAACAGGATTGAAAAATTAATATTAATTGTATATTTTTCTACGAGTTCGCGTTATAATCCTGGATATTTTAAATAATAGTGTAAAATTTTTATAAAAATTGGCAATAATGCATTCTGCTGCAAAAAAGAAATCTGATGTGGCTAATTCGCGTAGTGCGCCTGGAGCTGCGGGTGATAAAGTTTCCAGACTTAAAGGAAAAAAGGTTTGTATAAATTCGTATATTGATTTATGATTATATTCTTAGTCCGGCTCGCAGATCATACCCAGGTTATCACGAGGTGTTAAATTTTAACGATCTTTTACTAGTTTTGTGTTTATACTTAATCAATTTTCTAATCGATACACGTAAACTAATGGCTTTATACTCATTAACTAAAAACTTTATAACTCATCTTGCTTAAAAGATATTTCATGACTCTCACTTTAAAGGGATCCTAATAAGACTATGTGACATGCCAGGATGTTATGTCAGCTAAAGTTTGATATGTGGATTTAACTGAAACCAACTTTACTGAATGGACCTATTTTATATTCCACACTGTGCTTGGTAAGGGTATAAAGTCGATTTGGAGATATTTAAGGATATCAGAGTGAAATAACGTGGTATAAGTATATCGGCTCCTTTCATTAAAATTTGTTTCAAAAACACTAGAGTCTGTTAGAATCTTCAAATCGCTTCATAAATAGTGTAGAGATATAAACGAAAATCGGTAAAAAAAAATTGAAAATTTTCATATGGTAAGAATTAAAAATTTAACTGTGTAAATATTAGACCCACAATATCCTCTATATTGATCAGAAAAGTAAAATAATTTAGAACAAAATGTAAGACTACCTGATAATAAAAAAAAATAATTAACAAAATTAAACAATTAAAAATAATTAATAATTGCGTACTTACAGTGGTCGCCATATAATTAGAAACAATGCTTTGATATAATAAGATCGCTGTGTAGCTTCTTTAAAGACCTACACTGTAAATTGGTTTTACCGTTATTCAATGAGAAAACAATCAACATTGTTGTTGATGCACAACACTTTGAGTTCTAAGTTAAATTAAAAAAAAAATAAAAATATTTTCAAAAAAATTTTCTTCAACTTTTAAACTTTTCTAAATATTAGTTAAACAATTGTAATAATTTTGATACGGTTTAGTTTCGAAAATGGGCAAAAACAATTTATGTACTCCAAAAATGAGACGGTTAATTGTGCAGTGTTACCAAAATGACAAACTTTCAATGTCAGCTATTGTACAAAAGTTTTCTTGCTCCAAAAAATGGTATTTGGTGCAATTCACTTGTACAAAAATACAAAGGAGTTTGCAACCGCAGCTAGGAAACCTAGGACACGAAATACCACTTTAGCTGAGATAGAGTTATTTGTAGAGCCAGTAAAAAAATACATTTTTATTATGACTTCGTGAATGCATTGCACAAAAAAACCTCATGTCAAGAATAATGCCACTTTACTTTTTAAATAATTTTCACAAAATTTAGAACACAAATTGAATTAAAATTTCACTTCCACTTCATTTTACAAATGTAGTATCCAGAATCTATAAAATTGAAAACCATTTATTTTTGAACGTAGAAGAAATATTGCATGAAAACTTCTTGTGTATATGTAATTGAAAATTTTGTTGTTTAACTAAGTAACACGAAGCAATTCTTAATGAAAAGTTTAATATAATGTTTTCCTTGAAATTTCTTCGATGTTCACACAGCATAGTTCGTATTGCTTAAATCGCTCGTATTTTTATTTGAGTGTATACACACCTTTGTATACACATACATACATATGTAATACGAATAAGAGAGTAAGACGATGTCTAAAAGGTAAAAGAATACAAAGAAATTAAATTAGGACTAACGTATAAAATTTGAGGAATATTATTTAAAAATTCTACTCGATATTTCAAAAAACCGGTTTGGCAAAATTTTGAAATTCTAATTTTTCAATTGAAAAATATATGTAGATATGAGAGAAATAGCACACGCAAGTTTGTTTTAAAACAGTCTAGTCAAGGACTTGTAAACAATATGAAAAACAAAAAATGCCCTGGTTTGAGCCTCCACATCACCCCGTTTTTACTAGTTGAAAGGTTAAGACGTTAGTTATTGTTTGTTGCTAAGCCTAATAGAATTTAACATATAAAAAAAAGTTATTAGATTCTTAGTACATACTAGTCTATATTTGGCGTTAGACTCAATGATTTTTATTTGAAATTTTTACCTCCAAAACTGGTTGTGGAGCCAGCATACGTCATTTATAGCGGTTCTTAATCCAGTTCTGTAATCGATGATTTTTTCAAAAGTTGCCTCTCTCAGACTAGTTCTAGAAAAGCTTTTGGAAGCAAACACAAATTCTTGGGAACAGTTCCACAACTTGTTCGAATTTAATATTTCCGGTAAATTTCCAAGTCCAATTCATTAAAAATCATTATATCTATACATATTAGGGATGTCAATCCCGAAATCCCGGGATCATAGGGATTTGTTTTAAAAAATCCCAGGATTTTCGGGATTAACAAATCCCGAAAACTAGCATTTGTTAACAAAGTCATCAACATAAATTCAAATTTTAAAACGTTTGTCAAAAAAATAAACGTGAAAGAATTAAAATTAATTTTAAATTGCCAAACTCGAACGCACTTTTGATGTGTCTACAGTTGATTACGAAACGAATAAAATAATGAATGTAATTGAAATATATAAAAAAGTATAGATATAAATTTATTAGAAAAATTATAAGAAAAAGAATGAAAATTATTTGTTTCGGAGGGCAAGAAAGAATTGTTTATGCAATCAGAATACAAGAACTTGCTAACAATATTATCTACAAACGATGTTACCAATATATGAAGCTGACGATGTTTTTCATTTATTAAACAGAATTAAATCAAGATTCTTTTTACTATAGACACTTTAATATTTTTAAGAAGCTTTATCGATCGATAATATTATGATGCTTTTAAATTAATATAGACATTAAAGTCGAAATGACATGTTATTTTTGTTAATAATTTTATTTCAATATTTCGCTACTCTTTGAGTAGCTTCTTCAGGATAAAATTTTTTATAATTTTATAAATTTTAAAAATTGTTTGTGATAGGAAAAAAAGGATATGAGAACTTTAACATAACAAAATATTAAAACAATTTATAACAAGTAGAAAATATTACTAATTATACAATAATTGTAAGATGTGTTATTTTTTATGTATTAAATGTCTGTAAATCTGTGCTACATTTTCAGTATCTGCTTTGTAGATGATCCTTTTAGTTGTAAGTACATTAATTGTCTGTAACATCTCTAACATAAGTATGTATAACGACGTTTATATTTATTTTCAGTATTAAATACCGATACATTTCCAAAGTTAGAATAGTGATTAAATTTACTATAATGAGAAGATAACGCAGTTTTGTCTCTATATATTTGGTCTGATTTATGTCCAGCAATTCTGGTTTTTAGTTTATTTTTCGTGGTACCTATATATACTTTATTACAATTTTCTTTATCATCTCCGTCACAAGGTATTTACATTTGACATGTTCCATTTTCCTGTTTTATTTTTTGTTTTACTAAATAATTTATCTAATGTGTTATAAATCTTGTATGCCATTCTATATTTATCAGAATCGAAAACTTTTGATCTCCTTGATCGTTCTGATATATCCGAAATATAAGTTATTGATTTGTAAATTTTCGGTTCTATTATGTTTCTTGTATTGTTTCTTCTTGGTTCTTATATTGTCTTATTAATTTATAAATTAGCTGAACTGGGAAATTATTCGGATAGGCTAAATTTTATTAAGCCGTTATCTTTTCCTCTTACTGAAAGCTTATTCAATTATGGAAAAAATGGAAATTATTTAAGGAACGAATGTTTTTACCCGAGAAATTATATTCACCCCTATTGTGAATAAAAATTCCACATGAAATTTGTTCCGCTTTTATTTTTTTAACATTGAATTTTAATAGGAAAATGTGCTAAGGGAACAAATTTCATGTGGAATTTTTATTCACGATAGGGGTGATTTTCTTTATATCCAACAATATTTCAAAAAAGTTTACATAATTTCTAAAAATCTTCACTTTAAAGAAACTTTATCAGTCTTATTCATAAAAAATTAAAATAGACTTCAAACCTATTTTATTGTTTTATTAATACGGCAGTTAGTGTTTAGCAATCTCAGATTAATTGGGTATTTGATATGAAAAATTATACATGCAAACAAACATGTAAATATTTTTACACCAACAAAATTTAATTTATTACTTGCATAATGTTATAATTTTTGTGTATTTTAATTGTAATCTGTTTCGAAATTGATTCAATTAGCAATTAATCGTTTGCTCGAACACACTTAGTGAACCGTGTTATTGTGATTAACTTTTTGAATAATAATTACTTGTTTTACTACATAATTTTCTTATTTAATTATTTCACTACCATTCTTTGTGCAATTATCAATTTAACGAAATTATATTATATTTATTGGCCTTAAAAATACCATGGTCGTTGTTGTCTTAAATTGAACTGCCGAAGTTTTGAAAAAATTTATTAGTTTTTAATGAAACCATATTACAAATTATCTTTTTACAACACATGATACCCAAGTTTATTATAGCTTTATTTTTTTTATAATTTAGTTTTTTTATATTTTGTCACGGCATCATAATAATAATCTACAGAGTATATACGCCAAGAAATTGGCTTTACGACAACCGATTTTATTTTTTAAATAATATTTCTCAAATTGTTGGTAAGTTGGAATTAAAGTCTTACATTTTCTAGTCAGATTTTTCTCAATGTTTCTTTTAATTTCGTTTTAAAATAATATTGGGCGAGCATTGTGCCAAAATCTTAATTTGAGTTTGGTAATTAGTTTAGTTTAAAGAGTTTGTTTTGTTTTTGTTTGCATTCCAAAAAAAAATCATAGTAAATGTTCCAATATATGCTTTATTAACCTATATCGTCTGCTGAAATGGCCAAAGACGTAACCCTTAAAAAAAATCAAAATTCGTTTTTTGATAGAATCTGGAACACAAAACTAAAATAAAATGCTTCTAAAAATGTTAAGCTTCTACGTTCCAAACTAACGATTTTATTCAAGAAATGGAAAAAGACGTAACATCATTTAAACGTTTTCACATTATTTTTTTACAGAAATAAGTTTGTCGTCTATATACATACTATGAGCCTCAAAAGTAAGTAAACACAACAAATTATTTGTTTTTTTTTTAAGATAATAAAAATCCTAAAATCTATCCATCGATTGAAATTTAAAAGTTTCGTTTTGTTGAATATTTGGTTGAATAATAGATTCGGTTATGAAAAAAAAAAATTTAAGTTGAACTATAATGCTTTTCATAATCTTAAAAAAGTCAAAAAATTCACTTTTAAAGCTGTGTGTATATAATATATTAAGATAAGATGTGAAGAAATTGCGATTTTCAATTAAACAGTTTTCATTTTATAACATTTTATAATGTTTTTGTTTGTTACGTCTTTGGGCATTTTAGATGACGATATGTAGATATGTATGTAAAAAAATTACACTCATATATGTAAGTTGATTTTGATTTAGGTTAAAGTAGTAATCAACATAATGGTAGAAACACAACTGGGACGAACGACGAGTTTGATTTGTTTTTATTGCTAAATAATTTCTAACGTTGATTTTATTTGCATTCCAAAGAAATTAGGGTAAATGGTCCAATATTATAGTATATGAATAGCATGTTAAATTTTAATACATAAGTATGTAGGAGTATACATATAGTATATAATAAATATATATGTATGTAAATATATGTATGTAAATGCTGTACGTAAAAAATAACACTCATATACATATGTAAGTTGGTTTTGATTTAGCAACTAGTGGTTAGAGTAGTAATTAATATAACGATAAACTGGGACGAATGACGAATTTTGCCCAACACTACGAATTAGTTGGTAACAATTTGCTGTGTAAATTCTTCGTAAGCACAATAACGCCAATAAATAATAACATTATACCCTACACCACCATAGTGGGCAGGGTCCATTATTTCACCTGGCCCCCATACAAATGTCCTCCGAAATAGGGGTTTAACGATCATTAATGTTTGAATAATGCAAGTATCCAAACAAATTTCACTACAAATGATTGGTAAATGAAGCCAAACAACATCAACAAATTTTGTGCAGATCGGTGCATAATTGATCATAGCTCCCATATAAGGCCCACTTTCGAAAATCACTTTAAAGAACATAAATTTCTTAAAAATGTAGGTATCAAAATAAAATTCAAACAAATAATATACAGAAATGATGACACCTAATTTTATAATTTTCGCTCTATAATTAGTCGAAACTCCTAAATAAGACGCTCTCCGTAATTTACTTTAAAATTATTTATATCGAGAAAAAGTATAACATACACACAGCTTCAAAAGTGTGTAATTTTTTGATTTTTTTAAGATTATGAAAAGCATTATAGTTCAACTTAAATTTTTTTTCATAACCGAATCTATTATTCAACCAAATATCCAACAAAACGAAACTTTTAAATTTCAATCGATGGATAGATTTTAGGATTTTCATTATCTTAAAAAAATCAAATAATTTGTTGTGTTTACTCACTTTTGAGGCTCATAATATATAGTATATATTGTTGTAACATTTCGTTTATACGTTTTGACACAAAAACGTCATATTGTTTAAAACTTATTTACCAAGTAAGTTATGGTATTTTCATAATTTTTGTTTTACATCCTTTTCTACATTTATAGAATGGGTTTATTAATAAGTACATAGTAAGTACATATGTACATAAGTTTATTTATTTTACAAGAAATAAAATATAATAAGGAAAGCAGAACAGTTTTTTTTTGTTTTGTTATAATTAAAGCTGATGATAAAGGTGATGAAGCGGTATGTTTATTTATTTTGCTATTTACAGACAATACCAATCAAAAAAATTAAAAAAAAACAAACAAACAACAAAAAAATCTAAGGAATGAAAAGAAATTGCAATGCACGCCATTTTTTGATGACTTTCGACATTTTGGTATTGTTTAAAAAACGTACAGTGGAGCATTACACCATTTTATTTTAGTAATTTTAAATGATTATTTTGAATATCATCAAACAAATTAAGTTAACAGAATAATGATGGAAATTATTTTCAATATCAAACTGACTAGAATAACGAAAAGTGTTCTTATGTGAGTCTCAGTAAGTCAGTGTGACATTTTAGCATTTTTGCGGCTAAATTTAGCTGTAAAATTTTACATTTAGCATTTGACATTTTATTTGGCATTTCTTAATTTTCAAGCTTTTTTAAAATTTAAAAAATACTAATTTATTTTCTATTAAAAATATGTTGAAAATAAAAAAGGAAAATTATATGAACATTTTAGGAATAAATAACAAATTTATCAACAAATGAAATTACAACTCTTGACCTATAAAGGCAAAAATTAACTTCATATTAGTGGAAAAATGAAAACTTGTGAAAGTCATAGTTTTGCCAATTAGTATTTCAGAAGTTGACAAAAAAAAAATAAGATAGAAAACTGAATGATTTTAAATATCATGAAATATTCCTATTATATTAGATGTAGATTAAAAAGATTCAGTAAAACTTATATCACGTTTTTCTACACCATTTCTAATTGTATTTTAGAATGTTATAATTGTATTTCAGAAATTTCTAAAAGATGCATTAAATTGTTTTCATGGAATATTCTGTAAAATAATAGAAAATTTCTGAATTCAATTAGAAGTTTCTGAAATATAATTGGATATTTCTGAAATACAATTAATTAGAAACTTCTAAAATACAATTGGAAATGTAGAAAATTTGTATGCAAACGGTGTGTTTTGTGGCCGAATTCACAGTCTTTAGTTAGCTAATGACAAAGGCTTAACTAATGATTCTTTATTCGCAATGCTTAGTTTGCCATAAGAATAACAATACTTAAGCAATAGTTAGTATTTTAGTTTACCAGTGGTTAAGTAATGACTGAGAATACGACCATTAGTGGCACTTTTTTTCAAATTAAAGGACTTTATAACCTAATGATGCACCTGTCACGGGTCTTTAATTATCTGCGAAAAATACGTTTGTTAATTTTAACAATTAAATTAATTTAAGCTTAATATTGAAGATATGGATATCACTGTCATGGTCGTGGTCTCGAAAGACATCTGTCCGTTATAATTTTTCATTTATAACTGCCAATTACTCTTTGCAACACAATTAGAATTTTAATGATTTTTATATTAATTCTTTGTTTTTTTTTTGTTGAAAAACAAAGTTCATATTAAAAAAATCATTTAATAAATAAATTAGATGCTTAAGTTTTCATTCTTACCAACAATACTTTGTACCACTGTTCCATCCGTTAGTTTATTGACGGTTTTTTTTTCAATATTATTTTGAATTTCTTGTCTAGCAAGCAAAACCGAATTTTGATGAAATATTGACTTTAATGCATGAAACTTTATAGTTTCCTTGAATTTGAATAAAATAACAACAATAAGAAAAACAACAACAACAACAACAATGTAAGCTATAAAGGAACTTTATGTTGAACGTTAACAAATCAAATTTTAGTTCATTTTTAACCAGGGACTTATACAAACAAGTCCCAAGAGTACCAGCAACAATAATATTAATTAAGAACAACAATAAATATACGAAAAACAAATTAACAAATTCTAATGTGGAAAATAGCTAATAAAGCCGTTGTGGTATTTAGTCAAATTAAATCAAATATTTTTTTTATTTATTAACCGAAAAACAACTAAATTATTATTGACAAACAAAATTTAAATAAATTAAACACTTAAGTAGTTAATTGTCTAATTAAATAATAGAAAAACAACTAAATTATTATTGACAAACAAAATTTAAATAAATTAAACACTTAAGTAGTTAATTGTCTAATTAAATAATAGTTGACATTTAATCAATATAATTTAAATAACTTATGTTTACTGTAAATATGTAATAATTTTTTTTAACTTTATTTTATTAGAAACTTATTGTTTGGTTGGTGTAAATATGTAAAATAAATTGAATCAATTAGTTTTTCTTAAAGTTTTAAAAAGGTCATTACTGCAATTAATTAGTTATAAATGGCCTGTGCTAACGATAACGAGACCGTAGAGGTCATAAGTGTTTGTTCAAATTTAGGTTCAGATTGTGAAGACAATAATGATGATAATGATGATGATCAGGTTTGACAATCTTATTCTGAAAATTGCATGGTAAAAAATGTGCATGCTTTTTTGGTCTTGCATTTATTCGATTTAAACACTTAACTATATTTCTTTTTACATATCTTGTAGCTATTTATTTATATCTATATTAACACACTTTTAAAACTATGTAGTTTAGTATTTAAGGGGATTTTTTTAAATATAATGTAGTAAATTTATTGATATTTAGTATAGTTTTGTTTCTAACAAATGGTGAGTTTAAAGAGCACTTGTTTTGCATAACATTTACTTTTATTTATAATTATTTTATATATAAAATTCTTAAAAATTTTCTTTGCGTTTATAACTTTCCTTTTTTTACAAAGCTAAATCGTGCTTCTAGCAAACAAGCCAAGTCATCGGGCGCCGATGCTGGTGGTGGTGATGCTGACGATTTCGATGCCTGGGTTAAATCACGTCAACTTTTAAAACCAGATGATCAACTAGATTTAACCGAGGCCGAATTAGGTGAGGAGATTACGAAAGTTTTAACACCCACCAACACCAATGTGGTGCACAATTTGGTGGTGTATAGTTTCAAAGATGAAGCTTTTGTGCCGGTAAGTTTTTTTAATAAGAATTCTATCTTGGTTTTTATTGAACTTATGTATGTTAATTACAGATACCTCCTGCCGGCAATACGGTTACATTGCTTAGATATGAGGGAACCTCATTGCATATAGATTCCGAAGAGGCAAAAATTCAAATGGATGAAAGTGGAGAAATAGGTATGTTTACAAAATCTACAATAAAAAGCAATATTATCTGAACAGTGTAGAGAAATTCAAACCAGGACAGAACTGGATTCTCCAGCATGATATCATTATCATACTAAGCATACCTCCAAAATTGTAAAAAATTGATTGCTCAATCATTGTTCAACAATTTTAGATCATCCTCCGCTGTCCCCAGACCTATGCCTAAAAGATTGTCAGCTGTGACAAAGGCATAAGGATTACAAACAAAATATTAAATACAATGTGTTACATAATTTTAATATACCTTTCTTTAAGTCGAAAAATCTGGTACTTTTCAGTTAAAATTGCATTATTTTTTGTATGTTCATTATTTTTCTAGTTTTTTTTTTTAATGAGTTATATTTTGCTTAAGTTACTTATGAATTATACAATACATGGTTACGGAATTTTATTTAAATCTAAATTTAACGGTTTGTAACACACAACATGATTATTAACATTTGCAGACACTGTTGATAACAGGCTATTATTAACATAGTTGTGGAGTATGACTACATTAAGTTTTAATAGCTTTGGTTAAACAAAAGAACTTGCGATTGTTTTCTCTAGAGGCCGCTGGAAATGACTATAATATCCACCGTTTTTAAAGGTAAAAACGTAACTATATAATATATATATATGTATGTATGTATGTATGTATACGTAACAGTATTTTGTTTTAAATTTTAATGTAAATATGTATATAATAAAACATTTTTTTAAACGATATGAGGTGTTTACATTATATTGAAGCCTACAGTATCTTTCAACTGGCAACTTTAAAAATCTATCGTTTGACATGATCGGTTCAGATAATGATTCTTATATTCAAATTCCTATATTCAATGCTTACAGGTTATCCTTTGCCAGCACCTCGATATTCTTTGGTAGAAATAGAAGCTCCTAGAAAATCCGATGGTGATACTGAAGGCGAGGGTGGCGAAGGTGAAGAAGCAGCAGATGATGCTGAGGCAGCAGATGGCGAGGAGGAAGTAGCAGAAGAAGAGGAAGAAGGGCAAGAAGATGCAGAGGAGGGCGATTTAGCTGTAAAAGAAAGTGAAGAAGTAACGGAAGCCGCAATTGCTGTATCGTCTGGTAAAAAGCGTAAACTCATAAATCAGTTTAACTTTTGCGAAAGAGCTGCTCTAACATTTTCAAATCCAAAAAGGGTATTTATTTATTAATTAATTAAAAGTCAACTTTAAATGCAATTTCTTAAATTATGTCTAATGTTTAGAATGTTGAAACCCAAACTATACCACCACCACGCTCACAATTTGGTGCAAATGTCTTGCAATGGGTCATCTATGACAGCTACATGGAGGACTTTCAGAAACAACAAAAGGAAAAAGATAAAAAAGAAGACAAGAAGGCACACCGCAAGGATGAGAGCAAGGCGGGCAAACAAGATGTACGCACTCAAATGGCCGAGGAAATCAATAAGAAATATTTAAAATGCTGGCAAATATTGGAGAGAATGATCAATCAAAATATCTATAGAGATATAGCACATGACTATCGCTACTGGGAAGATCCAGCTGATGAGTATCGTGAGGCGGAGGGTACTCTGTTGCCCCTGTGGAAGTTCAACTATGAACGTACCAAAAAGATGAGCGTAACCGATGTTATGTTTAATCCACATTATTATGATTTATTTGCTGTGTGCTTTGGATCACGTATGTACTTCGAGACCTTTAAAAGAGAATAAATCAAATTTAATTGGAAATTTTAATTTACAGATGATTTTATGAAACAACCTAGTGAAGGAGCAATTTGTTTATTTACCTGTAAAAATCCCTCATATCCTGATTATGTTAGTGAGTATATATGATGATGGATTTAGACAGTTTTGTTAGTTTTCAAATGAATGTACATACACATACATATATATGTATATCTTTAAATTCCATTAGTAATGACAGAAAGTGGTGTGATGTGTTGTGATATTCATCCCAAGTATCCGTTTCTAATTGCAATTGGTCTTTATGATGGCAATGTGGCTGTCTATAATCTAAAGGATAACTATAAGGAACCATTGTACTTTTCCGATGGAGTCAATGCCAAGCATATAGAATGTGTGTGGGAGGTAAGTGTTTGGGAAATCAATATTTGTTATTGAATCTTAACTTCAAACTGGCATAAACTAAACTAAAATCTAAAAAAGTATATTGATTTATGGATATTTTTGGCATGGCTCTCACTTCTTCTGAAGAAGCTTCAAATTGTTATGAACCTGATATATTGAGGACCTCTACATAATTCAATGTTTTTGAAGTTATTATCTTTATTTTCCAGATAAAATGGGGACCCGATATGGCTGATGGTGAAATAAACTTCTATTCTGTTTCTTCCGGAGGTCGTGCCCTAAATTGGGTGCTCATGCAAAATAAATTAATGGTGACAACGATAATTACATTGTTTCTAGAAAATGGTCTGGTGGCCGGACCAGATGGCACCGAGTTACGTTTAAAAAGCTGCGGATCTTGTATGAAATTTCATCCACAAGATAAGGAAATATTTCTTGTAGGCACCGAAGAAGGTTGCATATATAAATGTAGCATAGCCTACAGCTCGAAATACTTGATGACCTATCGCGCCCACAATCTCTCCGTTTACAGAATCGATTTTAATCGTTATAACTCCAATATTCTCATAACATGTAGTGGAGATTGGCGTGTTAAAATCTGGGAGGATATGCGACCAGAACCGTTGTTCATATTTGATTTGGACTCAGCAGTGGGCGATGTTAAATGGGCACCTTATTCTAGTACGGTATTTGCGGCTGTTACCAATGAGGGAAAGGTATATGTATTCGATTTGAATGTTAACAAATATAAAGCCATATGTATACAGGCAGTAGTGCCGAGACGTAAAAATAAGTTAACACGTTTGGCTTTTAACGAGAAGTTACCATTTATAATCGTGGGAGATGATAAGTATGATTCCTTTTATTAATAAATATTATTTTACGAATGTTTTTTCTTCGTTTTATTTTCGTCTAGGGGCTCGGTTACTTCTTTAAAACTCTCGCCCAATTTACGTTTAATGGTTAAACCACCCAAAAAGCAAATGTATTTGGATCAAAATACTTTGCAAATTCAGAAACTTGAAAAGTTATTGTCTTTAGTACGTGAACTACCCGAAGGTGCTATTGTCAAGGATACTACAACAACTGTGCAAAGTTAAATAAATATGGAATAAAAGAATTGTTGTATAATAATTAGAAAGCTTTTTATTAGGTTAAGATACGTAATTATTATTACAATGATATTGTTAAATTTTTATTTTAGTTGTAATAAATTATAAACAACCTACATATTTAGCAAAAACTTTATAATAATTTGCAATTACTGAAGACACATAGTTTTCAATGACAACTTCACACTGACTGACTGCATTGCTTAGATTAAATGGAATAATAACTTACTTATTATCTGATATATACGAGTATGTATAAAGTATTTATTAATACGATATTTCCATAAGACATTAAAATTTTAGTTATATTAAATTTGCGATCAATATATTATAAAAGTCGTTACTTGTAAGTAGTTTTAGTGATATGAAATTAATGCCATATTTATAATATGTTTAATATTTAATATCACTATGCGATAGTCAAAATCGGCATGTGATGAAACCAACGGGAAATGTTATATCGGTAAAAGAGAAGTTATACGTGTCCCTGCGTTTCGCTGGATCACGTCAAGGAATCGAGATATATCGATTTGAAGTTAGTAACATTCATGTCACCTAATTTTTTTAAATTTGTTTCAGCAAAATCAGACTAGTATTACTCGAGTTATGTCAAAAAGGGTGTCTGACAATTAGTGTCTAGAAGGGTTAATAAATCACTTCAATGTAGTACTGTGATGGAACATTGAAGGTAACTAGATCCACTCAGCTATAACCACACTAATGAAGGTAGGATTAGTCTTGGCTAACCATGGAGCAGTATATTCCACTGTATGATCTACACTAGACTGGAATAAGCAGTAAATTCGACTGTAGAAACCAACCTACTACTGGACCTGGATAAAAGTAGTGTTAGAGTATCTATCTATATAAAGAGCAAACGGGACAACAGCACTTCTGTCTTCTGCAGAGGGTGACCTGGAAACTGAGGAGTTTTTTTTGCGGAGTCTATCGGTCAGAGTACAATTTTGGATTCATTATGTCAGATTTCGAGGAGACAGTTCTTCTATTATTCTCCTTGTGACTCTGCAATTATATTTCTTATCTTTTTAATCTTTGCTATCATCACTTATATTTTTCATTTATTCTTGAAGAGATTCACAAAGGAATAATTGGTCTCCAAGTGGAGACCAAAAGACTTAAATTTGTATTTACTTACAACCAAATCAAAATTGTAATTTATATTTGGTTTTTAAAAATAAATCACTCAAAATAACTGTTGTAAAATTATTTTTGTTTACATGGTTTGGTGTGACCTTTACTATTTTTTATTGTTTTTTAATGTTTTGGTGAGAGACAAACTATTTCAATTGTGGTTGCTCTTAAAAACTGTTAACTTTCTCTTTTATTTACATACTATAGCCTATTTTTTATAAATTTTTAACAAATTGTAAATTGAAAATGAACTAAATCAGTGCCGATATTGGGCAAGAAGTAACAAAAAAGCGAATTTTATATTCAAGCTTCATTGATTTTTATTAAATGAACTTTTGCCATTTATTTTAAAAGTTCGAAAATAAAAGTTATAGCCTGACCCTTAACGAAAAAAATTAATTATATGTAAATCACTCATCTTAAATATTTCCGTTATTTTCTTTTCTGTTTCTCTCAAATCTCTTATAAATCACTCTCTCAGAGATATAAAACAAAAAACAAATTTTAAATGATAAATGGTGCCACTTAACCACTAAAATTAAAGTGGGCCCATTATTTTAATTCTCTGCTTACAACTTTAAAAAGTATTGATACAAACCAATTTCTTTTTTATACTAAAATCATGCAAATTTGCAGATGATCCTTTGTGATAACTTCGAAATTAGTATTGAATTAATATAGAAATTATATACAAGCTAAAAATCACGCTTTTTTTCTGAATTTCAAATTTCTACCAAATTTTACAAGTTGTAAACAATTTCCTGGGTAGTAATAAATCTCCCTCAAAAAAGAAAAACCAATCCATTTTGTTTGTATGTATTTGTAATTGTGATTATTATTTTGTAGAACTAATTAAATTAACTGAAAGCAATTCCTTGTTTAAACAAAAATATCGTACATCAAATCAAACATTTGCTTATTGATTTTCATATACATACATACATAAGTATGTAGCAGGAATATATGTATACGGTTAATACATATTACATATTTATCTTTATGTAACATATAAGGCTATAGATAAAATAACACAAATAATTTAATAACATTATTCAAAAAAAAAACATAAATTCTAAACTAAATACATAAATAGAAATTTAACAAAATTATACACACAGTTAGAAATTAACACAGTTTTCATTTATCAATCTATTGTATACTTTTAAACTCTAAATAGTCTCTCACATTATTGGGACACATAATATTTTTACCCAAAAATAGCACCGTCGACATGGGATGTAGAAAATCAGCCGAAAATGATTTTGCCTTCCAACCAAAGAAACCATTCGGTTTCACCTCATTGCCACTTATTTCGAATGGCAAAAGATTCACACCAATCTGATTGATTTTCGAAAACTGCACCTTAAAATAATGACCATCTGTCGCTTTAATCCAATAAAAGCCCTCATTATCCACATAGGGTTTTGTCTGCGATTTCTTAAGGGAGTTTGAGCGTTCCAAATCATCTACATTAAAACTGATATCAATATCGTAGGCATCCGGTAACAATTGATTTGTATCAATGGCCGTCCTCAAAGCCTGATTGTCCAGCCAATAGCGTATGCCTACATTTTCAAACTCCTCCAGTACGTGATTAAAAGCGGTTTTTAGTTTGTCCAAACAACAGGGTGGTGTATGTTTACCCAAGTAAACATAAAACGGGCGTTGATTATAAACCGTGCCCACACACGATTTGGTAATTCTTTCACAACCAATTAGATCAATATCGGTTACCAGGGGCAAGGAGAAATTTGACGATGAAAACTGTGTATCTAAAACTAAATTATGTTGTGAACTGTATGAAGCTGTGTCCTTGGTATCCGACTTGATTGATACTTTGTGTGATCGTCGTACAATACGTTTGATTTGTAGCTTTTTATACATGTCTCGGAACTGTCGACGTTTCATATCGGTGCGTCTTTGTTTAGTATGGTAGGCTGCAAAGAGTCTGCGGCCATCTTGAAATGACTGGGGATAGACGAATTTCTGTGAAAATGAAAAGCAGAAGATTGTTAGTATTTAAAAGAAGTGAAAGCTGGTATTATAATATTTAGATTTGTAATAAATTATTGCTCACATAAAATCCGGTCACACTACAGAACCAATTATTACAAACCTAGTGGCTACAGATTAGTTATTTTTAGAGATTTGTTTATTAACATAGCTACTGTTATTCTATAAAAAATGTAGACCACCTGACATTTACGGGTTGCAAAAAAAAAAATTAAATTTACCAAAACGTACTGTAATACAATAATAATAAAAGCAAACCTTATGGTACAGATGGCAAAAAAAAAAAAGAAAACAAATAATGTTATTAAAAGAAACTAGAAACTAGAAAGTCTTTTGCTTCTTTGTACTTCTTTTTTGCATAGTTGTCACTATGATAATGTCACTATGATATTGGATATTAATATTAAAGAAAGACTGTAGAAACGTTTAAAGTCTCTTCAGTGTAGTTCTGGCCCAATGTAATTATTCAAAAGTAACATAGGATTAAAAACTCTAGTTTGGGTATCTGCGCATAGAGAACATTACGGTAATGAGCGGGCGAACGAACTGGCCAGAGAAGGACCCGCATTAAATCTCTCAACTGCCGTATCAGTCGCAATAACACTTTGGACCATTAACAATAAAATCTTGAGACCCTACTTTTTAAAGGCTGGAAATAGGTGACTCAAACTGGACATATGTACGACCACTAGAAATATGTGGTCAGTATACAATGAGAAACGTAAGGACATCTCATGGGTAATAATAATTACTGCCGCAGTTGCCGAAACCGTGAGAAAGTATTTAATCTTCTCTGTGTATGTTTTAAAAACTCTAGACTCATATTTGTCTAAACTCAAAAAAAATCTAGCAGAGACATCAAAATCATTCGATTTCATCGAATAATGAATGCGACAGGCTGTGTATACGAGTATACGTATTTTGCAATGAATGGTGTGTTTCTTTTTCTCAACGGACGCAAAATCTGAGCGATGCAATAGAAAAATAGTAGTAAAAAAAATAGTTTTGGCAACTGTTACAAGGAATTCAATTTCGCTCGAAATCGCAATAAAATAAAAATTTATAATTCACAATGAAAATTAAAAATTAATTTGTAAAAGCTACATAGTACATTCAAAATTTATATTTCGTAAAATTCGTAATATTATCGGTTAACATGGTCGTCTTTTTGAGACGGCTATTAAGAATTTGAATTTTTGGCATCTAATGCAACCCGAAAAATGTAATGGGCCGGTGGTATTATTAGACCGTACTTTTTTAAAGACGATTAAGGCAGGAATGTTACCGTGATAACAATTTTTTTTGCCCAAAATATAACAGCTGGACTTGGCTGACAACAAGACGGTGCTACATGCCACACAGTAAGCGAGAACAAAGGCCCAATTGAAAGACAAGTTTGGTGAATAGTTTATTTCACGTTTGGGAACGCTTACCAGGCCGCCTAGATCGGTCTGAAAGCTAATATTGAAAAAATTATTAGTCAGATATCATCCGATATGTTAGAGAGAGTATGCCAAAATTGGACCCAGCGCACAAACCATTTAAGGCGTTAATACTCACAAAAATAATTTCTGTTTTAGAAAATTTTTAAAAATATACATTTTATGTAAACTTGTTCCAAAATACATACGTACATACATAAGTATATGCTACATCCAATAATCATGTAATGTAAAGTCAATGACCAACTATAAATCCAACACTTACCGATATATTATTCAATTTCGCCTGTATGTAAAACATTTCTGGAAAGGGAGCAGCCAAGGGTTCAGGCATCTCCTTCAAAACTGCTACATCTACCAAAACGGCATGTTTTTGCAAAAACTATTAGAAATGAAAAACAAAAATTTTATGTGTCTAGCAAATTTTTATTAATATAACTACAACTTACTAAATCACATTTATCACTTGTGCTATTCACAGCCACATACTGTATCGTCCAATTGGGCAAATCCAAAATGATTTGTAAACAACCCACAAATGATTTCAAATTACCAGCAAACGGTACAATAATCATACGTCTTATGGTTTCCTCTAGAGGAGGCGTTAACTTAGATCTTTTAGCCACGATTTGTGTGCCATCCTTCTCCTTATCCCAACTATTTGTATTAATTTCACGCAATATCTTCTGCAAAAGATTCTTACTACTCAGACGCACACTGTCCGGCATAAAGAGAGCATATTTGGTGTGTATGGTGGATAAAGGATTCAATTCCTGTATCGGTTTCAATATATCAAATCCTAAGTTAACAAAACGCACACTATTACCACCCTCTTCACCCTTAATAGAAGTGGCATTGCGCTGATACATCAAGGGTGGATAGGATATGCCCTCTTGAAATACAATGATGGGCATATTGGGTATAACATCCAATATGCTATCGATTGAATCCTTAATATCATTTTCGAAGGTATAAAAATTACGAAATACAATTGTCATGGATTTGCGTATGTGTTTGAAGGCATTGCGAGCTTTTTCTTTGGGAGACTTTTCCACATGTTGTTGATGTTGTGGTGAGGGGTTTTTGAGCAAATCATAGGACTCCATACTAGGCAGCGTTAGAGAGGCAGCTATATTCTTCCATAGCGTCGATTTCCAAGAGTAATAGAATAATATTAGGTTAGCTATTACAATTAATAGAACTATAAGTTTAGCATGTCTTAAGCGCATTATTTTCATGGCAATTGTATGACAAAGCAATTGGTGGTTATGGCTACAAATAACTTCCGGCTTATTTAAAAAGTTTACTCTGCAGTGAACATTCTTTTCATTCCATTCAGTTTAACATCACAGTTAAAGGTATTTTAGTTAAACATTTCAATTTCTGTTTTGTATAGAAAACCTTTGCTAGTAAGAGAGTATTTTTTTAGGCCACACCAAAATTTCTATATAATTCTTTGTGCATTTAATTATTGGAACTTATTTTCTACTGGAATATTTTTAACTTGCTAAACAATTCACTAAATCTAAAGGTATGTATAAACTACACTACTTATATCTTGTTGTTATTTTATATATTTTTTCTTTAATATTGGTTAAATGTTAATGTCCTATTACATTTCTTTTTACCAAAAACACTTCTTTCTTTTTCACATTTTGACAGCTAAAATTATTGTAAGGATATAAAACTGCTGTTGTTGTCTTTTGTTTTTGTATGTATGTAGTACATTTTTTTAGTTGTCAAAATTAGCAACAAAAAGCTTACAGGATAACTTGGAAAGTTTTACTTACAGCTGTCAGTTATTATTAAATGTTGAATAGTAAAAGGAAGCTTTTTGGGGGATGTTATTTAAAAGCTAAAAGGGATGTTTTAAGCATAGAATAAGTTAGAAAAAAAAGGTTAATTGTCAAAAACTTGAGTAGTGAGAAGGTATCATAAAATGAAATTTTTATTATTTTTACAAGCGTTTCTAATACCTTAAATAAAACTTCAAAACTTTTTTATTTGACATTGAACATGTAGATTTATTTCAAAACAATAAGATTTACATTTTAAATACATAAATTAATTAAAACCTCATTTATTAATACATTCATGCTTGTAACATAGTGGTTTCTAAAATTGCAATTTTATATTATTTTCGAATTCGTTCTTGGGTATAATTTCAACGAGAATAACAGGTCCACTGTAATTTTAATGATGAATTATCATCACCAGTTACCATTTAAACATCGTTCACTGAGAGAGTGCTTTATAAGAGAACATTTTAGGTTAGTGGTTGAGAGAAACAGAAAAAAAAACAGAAATGATCACGTTGAATTATTTATAATTTAGTTTCTAACTTACATAAGGTTAGGTTATAACTTTTATTTTCGAACTTTAAAAATAAATGGCAAAAGTTCATTCAATTTGTATCAGTTCATTCACGATTTAAGCAAGTACTTGAATATAAAATAATAAATAATTATATTTAAAACTACAATTTTACAAAAAATTTTAAATTTAAAAAAAAAATATAAAAAAAGTAAATTTTGCAAAAACAAAACAATTGAAATTTTAAAAAATGTTAGCTGTTTTGTTACTTTTTGACTAATCTCGGCACTGTATTAGTTCATATTTACCATATTAATTTCACATTTTGTTAAAAATTTATAAAAAACAGTTTATAATACATACATACATATGTACATATATAAATAAAAGAGAAAGAATGTTAACAGTCATTAAAATCTATCACAATTTAAATAGTTTGTCTCCAACCAAAGCATTAAAAAACAAGTAAAAAAGTATAGTCGGCCAAGCCCGACCATATAATAACCTACAACCAGTATATTTATAAACCACGTTTTCATAAACGGGCGCTATATAGGAGATATTACCTAGTTAGATACATACATACATATATACATACATATGTATATAGTAGTTGATAAGTAGTTGATATTTCCCCAACGGGATAAATTGCAAGTGATTCCATTTGTAGGCCTTATAAAAGACCTGTTTACACTTTCCACTCATTCCACTATGCCTTCTCTCAGAATGTGTTCCAGACGGCGTTTTGTACACATTCAAAATTGCATTTCAAAAAAATGTCAACAAATCATGATTTCAATAATATTTTGCTCATTTTGTTTTTAAAAATGAGTAAAGAGAGCGTCTATAAAATTTTGTATTTTATGAAAGTTTGTGTATTTAAATTAATTTAATTTAATTAATTTATTTAAAACCCTTGCTTCTACCTTTACTTTTCTCAATGAAAGTATTACTTTATCAGATCTTAAATTACGGATTCTATGATATACCATCCAATTTCCCTTCACAAGTAGGCCATCTATCAGGCATCTAACCAATAGCGAGTAGGCAAGGCCTTGATTGTAATGACACGCCGTGTAGAATAGAAATGATTTTGCAATGCAGCTGGAAGTCCTTGTAACTTCCTTCCTATAGATGATGCTATTTTTTCCCCGCTGGGTCTTACTACTTTTAATTAGTAGGTCAAGGTTGTCTACCTCCAAGCTAAACAATATTTGAGTATTTTTTGTATATGTAGCATAAAACGCATTTACAAAAGGTTTAAGATATTTATAATACAATTGTGTGTACATCTGTATGTATGTATATGCAGTAACAATACATAATTACTGTGAATTATTACATAAAGTTAAAGAATTTTAAAATTTTTGAATTCATGAACAATTTATTCATCTTCATACTTTTCTTTGTAATTTTTTAAAAATCAACAGAAGTTGTCCACTCTATACCAATTTATGTGTGTGTTTAGTATTTGGCATCAATAATCAATTTAGAAATCGTCATACTGAATTTTATGAAGATCGGTCCATTATAGGACACATCTGACATCTATATTTTGATTTCGAGGTGAAATTTACAGTAAATATTGGTGGTGAGTAAATAATATGCTTTGCTGAAAACCACTGTGCAACTACTGTTTTAAAGTCTTAATCATATTCAACATTATTTATGTTATACAATTATAAATATACTTTTTTTTAAATACATACATACATTCATATACATATTTATTGTAACACACATATATTTTAAATAAATACATATATTTATATTTTAATCTACTGCAAACAAAGCAATCAATTATTTGTTGCTAATCATTTCTAACAACACAATTTTGTCTTACATTATCAAAAACATTTTATCACTTTTATACAATTCTTGGTAACTACAATAATTCTGAAGTTAATAAATTTTTTTTTTTTGGAATAAATTAAATTATCTGTAACTAACACAAAAAATTTTTTAAGTTTAAATAAATTAATTGAACTACAGTTGGGGGTTTTCTCTAAGGAATTTCATTGTATCAAACATTACACATTCATCATCATTAACAAACAAAATACACTCAATTTAAAAGAATGAAAATAGTTACGACTAAACTAATATTAATATCTATTGTACATATACATTTACTTGCCAATGGCTGGAAATAATATGGGAAAAGGAACATCATCATTGTTGTTCTTATGTGGCGTAGGTGGGCGAGGATCTACTTCTGTACAGCCCACCAACCAGTAAGTAGTTACCGTGCCTTTACCCTTCAACTCCACCTCGCCACGCAACTCCATTTCAAAGGTGCCAAATTTATCGAAAATCACTTTTGTGGCGGATGATACATGGATCCTCAAAGCTGCAAAACAATGGTAAAAATTATAGTCTCTTAATTGAATTATATGTCTTCATATCTAGTCAACTCACGCATTCCAGTTGATTCCATGCGTGATGCGGTATTAACCGTATCCCCAAATAAGCAATAATGTGGCATTTTCTGACCCACCACACCAGCACACACTGGTCCCGAGTGTATGCCTATTCTGATTTTCAATTGATACTCTGGCTTATGTTTAATACTAAAACTTTTGACAGCATCCAAAATGGCCAATGCCATCAGACCAATTTCCCGGGCATGATCATCAGCATTACGCTCAGGCAAACCAGATACCACCATATAGGCATCACCTATAGTTTCCACTTTATAGACATCATAGAAGCCAATGATACGATCGAATGTACTGTAGAGATCATTGAGAAAATCCACCACTTCCATGGGACCACTCTGAGCACAGAGCGCCGTAAAGCCTACAATATCACTGAAATATATAGTTACACATTCGAATTGTTCGGGTTGTACCATTTCGCCGGCCAGCAATTGTGTGGCTACGGGACGTGGCAATACTTGATAGAGCAACTCTTCAGTGCGCTTCTTTTCAATACTCAGCTGTTCGGTTTTCTCTTCAACAAGACTTTCCAAGTTGTTGGCATACTGTTCCATGCGTCGTAACAAGTCGTCCATGAGATTCTCACAGAAGCCCCTGGAAATTAATTTAAAAATAATTTTTTTTTATATCCTTCATCACGTAAATACTGTGAGCGTCAATATAAAGTAAACACCTAATATTATTTAAAAAAAACGTTTTATTATACATATGACAAATACAAATTTAAAACAAAATATATTGCATAATTAACAAAACTAAAAAAATAAGGAATACATATACAAAAAATAACTAAATTTGAGTGTTGCGCGAAAATATATTAAAATTATGTAAAACATTGTATTTAATATTTTTATTGTAGTCTTTTTGCCTTTGTCACAGTTGGCAATCTTCTAGGCATGAAATTAACAAGTTTTTTTTTTGTGAAATCAGCTAAAATTTTGTTCCATTCATCCTGTATTATCGACTTTTGGTTATCCCTGCTAGAAATATTGATTTGTCAAGTGTTTTTTTCAGGTATTCCCACAAGTGCTCAATTGGATTAAGGTATAAATACTGCGGGGGATGATCTAAAGTTTTTGAACAATGATTGAGCAACCACTCTTTCACAATTTTGTAGGTATGCTTAGGATCATTATCCTGTTGGAAAATCAAGTTCTGCTCTAGGCAAATTTTTTTAATACAGATTATATAAATGTAAGTGCCCCGATAGACTAGGCGATAGCCGGTGCCGGACTAAAAGACTCTGGGTGTTTTCTGCAGATAAGCCAAAAGCTTCACAGTTTGTGTTTGTTAATTATTTAAAAAAAAAAACAAGAAAACTTTACGACCCCTGATTCCGCCATACAACCCAGATCATTACTGAGCCGCCGCCATGGTTTCGTTCATGGTCCGCCAGATTTTTTGGGGGTTTTTGACTCCAAATATCTCAAACATACTTTCATCAGTAAAAAGAATATTATTTCAAAAAATTCGAGGCTCGTTTATATAGTTTTTTTTTCGAAATTCAAAAGTGTGGCTTGATTGTTCTTTGATATAAATGGCTGCATACGTGGATCTCTGCCATGCAGGACCTTTTGATACAAAGATCTTCTAATCGTACTCGCGCTTACAGGGTTTCCAGAAGTTTTTGTAACATTTTCAGCTATGTTTACAGCACTGGGTGTTGGGTTTGCTCTTACTTCTTTTACTATAGCTCCTTCTTTGTACGATGCTTTGGTCGTTTTGCACCAGGCAAATTTACTACGATATTGTGTTTGGTGTCTATAATTTTTTTTTATTGTATGCCTTCCAATCCATTTGAGCATATTTTGTTAATGATGCCTCCAACGATTTTACCTATTCCACGCAGGGATTTACCTTTTCTGTGTAAATCTATTATGATTGATGTTGGTCTTCCCATTTTAAATGTTTCCACTACTTAACGTCACAACTTAATCTCTTTTAATGATAAATTATGAAACTTTTTTTAACGCCACTTTGCCAAACAAAGCAAATTAGATGAAATTTGGATATGGATGACGACAGTATTTACTTTATTTTGAGGCGTGCAAAATTGTATATTTTAATAAAAAATTAATTTAATTTGTATAAAAATGCAATATAATTTTCTTATATAATATTATTTTTATTATTATATTTAAGCTTTTCTTTTAATAATATAAGGTGTTGACTTTATTTTGACGCTCACAAAACATACAATCTTACTTGATATTACTTACTTCATTATAAGCCTAACTGTGGAACGTATGGCAGCAAATGCTGGTCTATCATCTGGATTATCGGCCCAACATTTGTCCATTAAGTCCAAAACATCTGGAGGACAGTCACGTTGACCCACAAACGGACGAAATGGTGGACATTCGTGTGATTCTACACGATTCAATATAGTTTGAACATCCATAAACTGTCGTGCGGTTTCATAGGGACCACCACGAACAACGATTTCCTCCAAAATAATAGCAAATGAATAAACATCCCCTTTTTGAGTTGCCGGATTGCCGGGAAAAACTGTTAAAGGCAATAATTCGGGAGCAATCCATAGAAATTCTAAAAAGAAATACACAATACATAAACTTAATGTTTACACAATTTAATTTAAACACATACTCGTATGTATATATTTTTTTCAAACAGTACTCACTATTAAAATAATTTAAATCCTTTACAAACTCCGATGGTGTGGTCAAGGTTCTGAGACCAAAATCCGATATCTTCAAAACAAAGCGACCATCTATTAGACAATTGCAAGAACGCAATTTGCCATGGACCTGTACATCGCTGTTGTGCAAATACGCCATACCCTTGACGATGTCATGTATGAGAGACATACGAAAATTCCAATCCAATTGTATGGCATCGTTTTCGAGCACATCTTTTAAACTGCCTTTAGGGCAATATTCGGTTAAAATGAGCACGGTAGGTCGCGGCAAATCAATACAGGAACCCACAAAACGCACCGTGTTTTCATGACTAACATCACGAGCCTGTTTGATTTCCCACAACAGTGTTGAGGTGATGTCCACCTTTTTCTTGTGAATCTTTTTAATTGCCACACGTTCTCCTTTAAATATACCTATGGTTGTAAAGACTTGAGTTAAAGGCAGAGACGTGCAACTGGCTATGGATGCTCTGCCCGAGTGAATACCATATTGTTGCAAGGAAAAGTTCTGAAATGTTAAGAATTAATTGTTTTAGCTATATATGTACGTTCAAATAATTGTATTTGCCCCTTAATAATAGCTTAAAAGTGTGAAAATAATTCCAAACAAAATACTTATGGGATAAAACAAAATATCAAATATGCATAGTAAGAAACTTTTGCAAACACGATAATAATTTCCGCGAAGTTCCAAGTCAAGATTATTTATTAACGAGATGGTTTCCATTGCAACAATATATTCTAACATAGAAAACTGTTTAATAATGATTCTTCGAAGATTTGATATCTTTAGTAAAGTTCTCACTGGGCGACTAGAAGGATGAACAAAACTTTTACAAATTCCAGATCGATGTGAATTTTTCCTCAGACTTCCCTAAAATATTAAGTTGGCTGGTAAATAGTTTGTTGCAGATGAGTCTTGAGACTTTTCATATACTTTCTAAATATGTACATACACGCAGAGAAAAAATATGATTGTGGTAAACAAAATCTAAGAGCAACATATTATGATAAGATATGTATATGATTGTAGTCAAAACATATTATAATGAATGTAAGTGCCATGAAATATCATATTATGATCAGTTATCATCGTAATATTTCATCATAATATTTTCTTGTTAATCATAATATGATATTATAACATCATATTATAACTTAATATGTATAATCATAAAATTGTCATACATGCTCATATTATGACCCAATGTAAGCATATAATAGTTTTAGGTAATCATATTATGGTCTAAATTAATCATATTATGATCTAAATTAATCATATTAAGATATATAATAATCGTATTATAACCTAAAAGTAATCATATTATGATCTAAATTAATCATATTATGATCCAAAGTAATCATAATATGATATATGTATAATAATAATGTTATTTATAAAATTTACATTTATTTTTAGTTATGTTTAATAGATTTTTATTTTGCGAAATTTAAGATTATTTGTTTTATGTACACTTTATTTAGGTCTTTTAGTATATTTTAAATACAAATTGTTGTTTTTTCAATTACATATTGAAAAATTTAAATCCAAATAAATAATTCGATATCACGCAGACAAACTACTGAACTGATGAAAAAGCATTCTACAAATGAAAACATAATATGAGTACAAATATAGAAATTTATCATTTAATGGTTATTTGTAAGTTTAAATAGTTGTAAATAACATAATATGTTTAAATAGTTTTCATTCAATAGTTGTGGTAAACATTTTTTTAAAAATAATTATGTTTCAGTGAACCATATTCAATCTTATAACTGCGATAAACATAAAAATGTGTATAGTAACTAAATTATTATTAAAATCAAATTAAAATAACAATTATGTGTGTACTACAACAATATATTGTTACCAAAAACACAGTGGACAACTATGTCCAACCATGTTTTTTCTTTGCGTGTATGTACGTTTAAATAAAAACCTAAAATTTTTCTTTTATCAAAATTGTATATTTGTCGCTAGAAATTAAATCATTTCAAACAGTCCAAAAATATAAATTTCATTCATACTCGTATTATTCATATTTTTCTCTTGTAAAATATTTATTTATTTCTTCCAGAAAAATTTTTTCAGTTAGATTTAACTCCAAATGTTCTGTTAAATTTTAAGTAAGGTTAAAGTAATAGTTAAATTATAACTGAAATTGGCACAAATTGGGATAAATCCATTTTTAACTACTTTTGAATTTTAAATTTTACTTTTTTCTAGATTATTTAGAAGTTGTTTCTATGATCAGAGCAAAAGCCTTGGTGTACACATAAATCAAAATTCAGAGTGTTTAATTCATTATCTTTAAATAAATTTACTTACCTCAGCGTTTAACTTCTGCAAACCAACTTTACTGCCATATAAGCGACCTACTTCTAGTAAAACATCGTCTGGTCGTACTCTCCAGGACATATTATTAAGCTCATTGTTTAATTTCATTTGCCTAAAAAGGTTTAAAATTATATTGTTTTTAAATTGAAAACATTTTCATCGAATAATAACATAAGAAACATTAAACAACATTAAATGAAACAAAAATTAATCAGTAACTCAATAAACTCAATAATCCTTTTTTGAACTTACTTGCACATTAAATAAACGACCAGGAAAGTGAAACCCAAGAAAATAGCAAAGGCAAACATGGCGTACATTATTATCAATTCTGAAATAAATAATTTAGTAATATTTTCATAAATAATAGTTAAATAGATTATTTAACTGTGACTTGTCCTACCGTTCCCATGACATTCAGGAGAATTACCCAAAAAGCCGCATTTTGGTATGTCGGGCGGTGGTCCTTCACGGCCACCAGGCCAGTGTATCTTTTTACCATTGACAGCAGAATAATTTCTAATTTTATGAATAGAACAGTATTAATTAGTATTTAATATCGATTTGTGTACTTGAAAGCTTCTCTACCTATGTAGACCATAATAATGAGCCACTACCGCAAATTTGCCATTTATCGGATCTAAGTCCAATATGGAATAATCAGCATCTCGATCGCCATTATCATCGATGCGAACATGCCCGGTTATGCCAAGAAAATCGCGATTCCACATGCGTCGTGTTATGGCCATGCCATCACGAATATCCTCGCCCTCGCTCAAAGTCTCATTTAGAGCCATGCCCAGCAGATAAACACCATCATAGAAAGCTCCAATAAAGAAATTAACCTATAAATTAAAATATAATTAACAATAATTATAACATTAATTATTAAGTTGCATTACCTCTTCGCCATCACTGAACGTGTAATTGTAATTCGTTAATGCCATTTCTCTAACGTTTTCGGAAAATCCTTGATATTGCGGACTCGACGGTTGCAAAAGAGAAACACGCAATAAAGCTTCGTAAGCCTTACGAGCCCGTCCATCATCTAAATCGCCCATTTCCCAGTCATGATCTCCCCAGTATGAACTCTAGTATATTAAGGTAAAAATTAAGAAATTTAAAAAAAAATATTCTTAAGCCCGTATCTATACTTGATAAATATCTATTACAACTTTTAATGCCGTTTATTATGAAGAAAAGGTTGATAATTTTATCTCTTAAGAGCAATTTTGAATATACAAATTTATCAATTATAGACACGGAGTAATATTTTATGGTTTTAATATATCGCTGATGGGTTTACCTGAAAAATTTCCACATCCAAAAATACCCAATCGCCATTAGTCATGCCCAAGGAATAAGCAGCCAACATAAATTTCCTTACTAAAGTACCACGCACTGACAAAATTACAACTGAAAACACAAATTAGAAAGAATTAAAGATAATTAACAAAAACTAGAGTAATAAATTAAATATTGAAAACTTGTATATTACTTTAAAATTAATATGCCTAAACTTATAGAAGCCATTTGTAACTTAAATTAAGAAATTTATAGCTGACAACGATTTGTAATTGCGAGTTTCTTCTTTGAGAATTAAGAATTTTTCTAATAAAATTGAGAAATTCACTATTAAAATTAGAAAATTCGAAATAAAATTTTGAATTTCTGTTTAATTTCTATTTTCTCTTTCTAATTTATTTCTTTTCTATTTATTTTAAAAATAATACCCTAACCCAGTATGTACATATGTACATATATGTATAAAAGAGTTTTTCAGAAATGCACGCTATATGGGAGATATAACCTATTATAACCGATCATTAAAATATTTAGTGCCACGACTTCTGTGAATATAAATATTAGATATGTATGTTAAACATTATCTTGATACAAATGGGAATTTCGACTAATTATGGACCGACCATTATAAAATTAAGTGTCATCATTTCTCTATATATATTAAACTTATTTGTGTTGAATTTTATTTAGATACCAACATTTTTAAGAGATTTATGATGGTTAAAGCGATTTTCGGGAGCTACGACTAATTATGGACCGATCATCACAAAATTTGTAATTGTAATTTGGTTTCATTTACCAATCATTTGTGGTGAAATTTGTTTGGATACTTGCATAATGCAAACATTTATGTTCGTTCAATTCTTATTTCTGGAGGACATTTGTATGAGGGCCAGGTGATATAATGGATCGATTTCCATTTCCAATTATATTTCAGAAGTTTCTAATTGTATTTCAGGATATTCCAATTATATTTCAGGAACTTCTAATTGTATTTCAGAAATTTCTAATAGAAATGCAGATTAAAATTTCTGTACTACTAATGAAAACTTCTGAAATACAATTAGAAAGTTCTGAAATATAAAAGACAATTTCCAAAATTGAATTGAAAGTCTCTGAAATATGATTATTTCCTGAAGATGCTACACATTGTTGTAGCGAAATATCGGAATAAATAAAAAATAAAAATAATCTCGAAAATAAAATAAATTTGTCTCTGAAATATAATAAAAACTTTCTGACATATATTTAGAAAATTCTGAAATATAATTAGAAAGTTCTGAAATATAAAATAAATTTTCTAAAATAACTTTCTAAAATATATTTAGAAATTCTGAAATACAATTGGAAATGGTGTAAGAAACAAAGTTTTTTTTAACAAACTATTTTCGCATTACCAAACACAAAGTGTTAAAATGTTAATTAAAGAAAAAATAAAATAAAAACTTGAAAAAATCACGACTCAATTCTTTCAGCAAAATACATATTCTATTGTTTGTTAAATGTTTAGATGAACTTACCTCTGGCATACATGCTGGCATCTCTTAAATATAATTCATATGGCTCCTGTTCATTGCCATTCAATTCACGTACAAAACTCAATAAGCCCTCCTGCCGCAAACCGTACTCCAAATTCTTACCCACTGTTAGCGAGAATAAATCAGAACGATCTACTATCAGAGCAACATGTTTCCAATTAAACTGACGAAATACACTGGCAAACACTAATTTTAAACGGCACTGGCAATAGGACATGCGTGTTAAGGTTGGATATTTGGTTTTATCCTTAAACATGCCCTGCAAAAAAAAAAAAAAAAAAGGGAAAGTAAAAACAATAATGAAATTTATAGGACTATTTAGATATTTATGTACTACAAATATGGAAGGAATGTTTGTACTATTTGAGATGTTATGCTATAAGTTGTCACTGTTGCTTGTTATAACTAGTGGTGGTTGGTTGATGGTGGTGATTAAAACAATATTTATTAGATTGTGGTTAACATATTATTATGTATTTGTCGGTTCGTATGTGTATTTAAATCTCAAGAGATTCTAATTTTATAAATTTATAGTAGTTTTGCGTGTACATACATACATGCATATGTACATACATATATATGTTTTTATAAAGAAAGTAGTACGAGTATGTCTTCATTTATTTTTTTCATATCAATTTATCATATGCCAGTCACGTCACGTTTTATGTTTTTATGTATGGATACATTAAAGTTGTAAAATTATATGGCGATGAACTGAAGTTAATATCAAAATTTTCGTAAATATGTTTATATTTCAAATTAAAAATCGATATGGCATGGACTTCTTAAATAAATTTTACATCAGGTAGTAGTGGTCTAAATTGAAAAGGAGAGATAATCTATTATCAATTATATTTGCTACTAAAAATCAATTTTTAGAAAGAATTATAAATATGGCTCCAGATTCTTTAATAGTGGTCTCGATTATTTGCATATGTATATGAAATAATAAAATTTGCTCTATATCCTTTTATAGTATTCTAAACAAGGTTATCTGTGATATATTTTTATTTCCAATCAAAAAAAAACATACATATTTGAATGGAGTTGGTCTAAAGTAGTATAGTTTAATATGAAATTATAAAAATGGCTCCAGTTCATAGGCAGCCAATTGTGCAATACCAGCTTCACAAATATTCTTATGCTCTAGTCGAGAAAGCGACGCTCTTGCTCAAGTTATTCAGTTTCAATGTCATGATGAATTTTCAAATAAAAATTAAATAGTCACGTATGCAGAGACATACATATGTACATACACGTACATACTTGTTAATACATACATATTTTATAAGGGACATTTAGAATTAAGAACATGATCTAATTTGGGAACAACTTTAGATTCAAACTAAAAATACTAATTTATGGCGTTCAAAATTGTTGGACACAAATTATAAATTATTATTTAAGTATTTTCTTAATATCAAAGAAAATATCGTAAGGTGGTCTTATTTTTTTAAGCACACAACTGTTTTTTATCTCTTTCAAGCCAACATAATTTTAAAAGGTTTCTGAACATTATGTAATTTTTGCCACCAAAAATATTTTTAGCCAAAACATCATAATCGAGTTGGATAGTTTTAAACCTTAAAAACTTTAGTCACTTTATTATTTACAAATTGACAAATAAATAAATATTTTGTTAAACGCTTAACGGATGATTGACCTAATCACATAATGACACATTTGAATGCTGGCACATGTACAGTCAGAGTAAAAATTTTGTATACAGCGAACAATAATTTCTGTTAAGAATAATATCTTTGAAATAAGTCTTTAGTTTTAAAATTTATTTACATAAAAATGTTTCGGATAGTTTAACTTTTATTAAGCAGTTATTTTTTTATCTTACCGAAAGATATGTAATATGCTAAGAACACAACTGGTACGAACGGCGAATATCAACCAACACGACGAACTAGTTGGTGACATTTCGCTGTGTAAACTAGTCGTATGAAGCATAATAACTATAAAACAAATACTGCTGATACAATTGACAGCTATATATGTATGTACATACGAAAAACATTTTAAATTTATTGTTACCGGATAAATTCAACATGCCAATCAATTGTATCTTATATAATTATGTAACTATTCATTTTTTAAACATTTCAATTATAATTTTACTTACTACATATATTAATTTTATCGCAGTGCTCAAATAATTTTTAATAATTTAATGTTATTGTTTTCATGTTACAGCTGATAGCTGATGATATTTAAAAAAAATAAATATTGACAAAACCACAGGTAAATACAATTTTTATAGTTAACTATTTTGTATATTTATTTTAAATTAAATAAAGTAAAAAATAAAACAATAATCAAATTAAAAATTAACATTGTTTACAAAAATGAAAAATTATCATCCTGTATTGTTTGTTCGTCATTCGCCGGTGCAAGAACCAAAAATTCGTCGTTCGTCTCAGTTGTGTTCCTAGGAATAAGTTTTATCTAACAAAAGAGAAAATACCCTTAAAAATGAGTATATAATAAAATTAGTACCGTTACGACCACGCTATCTTATTGATTATGTTTTGCCCAAAATAGTCAGAGAGGACAAGAAAACTTCAAAGTCTAGAGCAGTCAAAATAGCGGAAGACATTTCTAAGACACGTGGTGACCCATTAAGCGCATCGACATTTAAAAGATGGCAGAACGACAATGGACTTCATGGAAGAGTGCTTAGATAAAACCTGTATATTTCTGCGGTAAACCGTACTAATCGTAAAAACTTTACAAAAGCTTAAGTATTTAACCTCTCCGCCATCTTTTTGGAATAATGTAATATTTAACGATGAGAATAAATTTGAGTTTTTTGGCTCAAAATCAAAAGGAAAGGTCTGGAGAACAAGTGATAGTGTGCTGTTTCCACAAAACCTTAGTGCTACAGTAAAACCCGATGGTTTGGGGTTATATGTCAGCTGCAGGAACAGGTAATCTTGTATTCATTGAAAGTACAATACATAGCCTAGACTACTTACAATTGTTAAAGGACAATTGGAAGAAAGTGCTGAAAATTTAAGTCTTGTAACGCCATGATCTTTCAGCAAGACAACGACCCAAAACACACCACCAAAATTGCCAAGGAGTGCCTATTGTCACAACGTACCTAAGAAATTAAATTCCCCTCTGAACCACTTGTAAATTCCATGAAAAGGCGACTAGAGGCTGTAAATAAGCAGAATGGAGGACCAACAAAATATTTGACTTTTAATTTTTGGAGTTTAGAAATATAAAATAGGGTGTTTGTTATCTGCCAACTGTATACTAATTTTTGCTTGTTTCTCTCAGGTACCTTTTTCTTCTTTCCACAAAATGTCCATGAAATAAATTTTAATTTTTTTTAATAAGAAAACATGAAACCTTAAATTAGAGAAATGGCGCATCAATGTTCTATGAAGTGCCAAATGTATTATATTGAAATTCTATGCTATTATTTTGCTCCACTCTGCTTTTACAAAAATTCTTTTTGTCCTGTTAACTTTTGCAAGTTCTTTATTTTGTAATATTTTGTTAAAAATTAAGTTTTGTTTTTTTTTTTTTTTTGATTGGACAATGAAATAACAGTTATTTAGATTTTTGGAATTTTCATAAAAACACTTTTCATTTAAACTTTAATATTTTAAATATTTTATTATTTTGTTACTAAAAATGAATACATTTACACAAAACACTACATAGACTCTACAACAACTGCGATAATATTAAAGTTTAAATGAAAAATGTTTTTATGAAAATTCCAAAAATTAATTTTTGATATTTTATTTACTTAGGCTTGAGTTCATTAAATTTAATTTTCATTAAATTATTTTTACTCAAGGTAGGAAGAAAAGGAGGCAACATGTAAATAAATTTAAAAATGATAATTACAGCAAATTTCGAACCACCAGTATCACTGGTTAAAGATTGATGTTTGACTGTTGGCTAGCAGGCACCGCAGTGGTGCAGAGGTTAGAACTTAAAGAATTCTGATGAAAGAATGTGGTGATTCTTGAAACATGTAAATTCAACCCAGGTTCGATCCCCAGCTCAGCCAAGAAAATTATCAATAAATTTTAATAAAATTTCATGTTGTAAAAAACAATTCCTACCTTCAGTAAAAATAATTTAATGAAAATTAAAATTAATGAACTCAAGCCTATCTAAATAAACTATCAAAAATTAAAAATTAACAGTTCAACTAAAAAATAATAATTGTTCTTAATTCCAAAAATGTTTAAGACGCATGCGCGGGCTAAAGATATCACTTAGTTGAATATTTTTTTTTTTTAAGTCTAAGACAGCAAAATATTACTATTAGAACTTTATTAATTAACTTTAATTTTTTCCCAACACAAGGGATCCACCCTACTTTGTAGTCAATGAGCGGGCTGTTACTATAAAAATAATTGTGCAATATTTTACAGGCTTGTTATTGACAAAGTAAGACAGTTTTTCTTTGCTATTAGAAGTTGATTTGAAGAAAAAATTTTTTTGCCCCAGTCTAATATATATATTAAAAGTAAATATATGATTTTATTCCAATATTTCTCAAATTTTTTAAAATTTTTTTTCCTACATTTCTTATTCAAGTGGTCTGAAACACAACGTTAATGTAACTACGAGTACTTAATCATCCCTAATGTGAATAACAAGTGGAATTTTTGTTCCCATGAAATTTGTATTCCCCTCGAGAGTAAATGTAAATAAGAAAAAGAAGTTTAAAATAAATACATAAATCGCTTCAAAAATGTTTAGCATTGGAGCAATGATTTTATTACAGCAGCAAGATTCATCCCAAGGCTACCCAATGCGTTGTAACTAATTTAATAAAAAAATTATTTTAAATTAATATTTGTATTACATTTACACAACATTATAGGGTAAATAAAGCAGCCTTTTCATATATACTGGATGTAAAGTAATTTTTCAAAACTTTAGTGTATATATGTAACTCATTAAAACAAATAAATACCAACAAGATGAATTCAATTTCCCAGCAAAATTAAAGTGAACAAAATGAAGGGAATGAGAAAAATATTTCGAGGGAAAAATATTTTCATGATAAGGGAAATTTTGTTTGGATGTGCAATTTGTCACATACATGAAATTTTAACATTTTTTGGCCGCTAATTTTGTACACTTTTCGATTCTTTTACATTAAAATACAAAAGCTTTTATTTAATGGCAAAATATTTACATAATCTGAAAAAAATGCACATTGTTTTCTTGTAAATGCACTTCCAAACTTCAGATTCGATGCGAAGTCAGTTAACGTTCCCAATCTTTTTTAAAACGAATTTTAATTTATTTAATAATTAATTATAACTATTAAATAAATAAACTTTGAAGAAATTTTGCTGTTAACACGAGTTTGAAGTATTTTGAAGAGCAATTTTGAAGAAAATTTCAATCGTGAAAATGTAGCATAACTTTCGTTTGTTAAAAAATATCCACACATCGTGAGAATGGGGCTAAATTTATTCAAATTAAAACAATTTTTTTTAAATTAAACCTAAACATAAGTTATATTACTTTCTTTTAGTTAATTTTAAATTAACACATTTTATCACTTATGGAAATTCCTCGGCACATTTTCCTTTATATTATTTACAAAATTTGGTTCAGTGTATGTGTGTATGTACACATGTTTATTTTGTTGATATTGGTCACGGTTTATATTTCAATACTTACCGTACTTTCATTTTTCCACTTGTGTATTCTGCCCAAAATACCAGATGTTACAGTCAATTCTCCTTCGGAAGGGGGCTTAAGAATTGTAATAAAATAACAACAAATAAATACAAGAGTTAGAGTGAGTAGGTATGTGAAATGTTAAAGCATACTTTGATATTCATAGATATAATTAAAAATAGTATGTTTAACCAAAAATAGAATATATTAAAACTTCTAGGTCCAGGTTATTGTTTTAATTCATAAAATAATAGGTTGAATGTCAAAAAATATTATCAAAAATAGAATAATTAAATATGTATATAAAGCTTTTTCAGTTTTTTTCGGTTGCTTCTGGTTGTTAGGCAAAATAAATATACTAAATTAGGGACTAAAAGCCTTAAAATAGATATCTACGAACATATAAGTACCTAACTGTACGAGGTCTGATCAAAAAATAACCGGTGTTTTCAAATTTCGTAAGTTACGTTTATTTGATTTTAGCATTTTTTCTCTGTTATGTTGGTACACATGTCTGTTATATACATTGGTAATATCAGCCATTTTGGATTGTCAGTTTGTTTTTGACAGATAAAAAGGTTAGTCGTGTTTTGGTGTGCTCTTCGATTTTTTATTATTCGAAAAAATGGACCAAAGAAACTGTATTAAGTTTTGTGTAAAAAATTAAATTAAATGCGCAAGGACATTTGAAATGTTGACTGTGGCGTTTGGCGAGTCTACTATGAGCAGAACACAAGTTCAATTGAGGTATAACCGGTTTAATGAAGGCCAAGAAGATATCAATGACGATGCTCGTCCTGGTCGCCCGAACACGTCAACAACCGATGACAACATTGAAGCAGTGAAAAAAATGATTTTGGATAATCGTCGAATCACTATCAAAAAGGTTGCTGATGATGTTGACATATCGTTCGGCTCATGCCAAGCAATTATTATGGATGTTTTAGACATGAAACGTGCGGCAGCGAAGACTGTTCCAAAATTGCTAAATTTTGAGCAAAAACAACGTCGCATGCACATCTCTCAGGAGCTGTTGAACATCGTCAACGACGATCCAGATTTCCTCAAAAAGTCATAACTAGTGACGAAATATGGGTGTATGGATATGACATTGAAACCAAAGTCCAATCATCCCAATGGAAACGTCCAGAAGAACCAAGACCGAAAAAAGCACGTCAAGTTCGGTCAAATGTGAAGGTTTTGCTCACTGTTTTCTTCGACGTCAATGACGTGGTGCATCGTGAACTCTTGCCACAAGGTCGTACGGTCAATAAGGAATACTATTTTGAAGTTATGCGCCGTTTATGCGAAACAATTCGCCAGAAACGCACAGAATTGTGGAAAAACCAATCATGGATTTTACACCATGATAACGCACCAGCTCACACATCGATGCTTGTGCGTGAGTTGTTGGCCAAAAACAAAACTGTTATCATGCCTCAACTACCGTATTCAGTGAACTTGGCCCCCGCTGAATTTTTCCTCATCCCAAAACTGAAGACACCGATGAAATAAAAGCGTTTTGCTACGATTGAGGATATAAGAAAATCGAAACAGGAGCTGTTGGTGATACAAAAAAGCGCGTTTCAGAAGTGTTTCGAGGACTGGAAAAAACACTGGCATAAGTGTATTATATCTGAGGGCGATTACTTTCCAGGGGACAAGATAGTTATTGATAAATAAATAAATTTTTTAAAAAATTTAAAATAATGCTTATTTTTTGATCAGACCTCGTATGAAAGGTTTAAAAATAATTTAGTGCTTAAATTTAATGTGAGCTCTTGCACTGAAATGGTATTTTTCTACAATTATATTTCAGGAATTTTCTCCCTTTTAATACTCCTGCATTGTTTAATACTCCTGCATTGATACTGGCATTGTTCTGTCATTCTATAGGTATACACGTCCTGCAAATGTTGTAAATAAACTTTAATCACGCCAAGACATGCAAGTAATTGAAACATACATAATTACCCCCGCACAGACAATTAATTACAAATTCAAATCGACTTAATACACCTAGAACTGTACGACTGTAAACCAAATTACATACATATATACATACATACACATACCTGATCTCCCATACCCGTTATAATGGGTGAATTCCAATAGGCAGCCAGTCGAGCAACAGGTTCCAAAGCAAACGCACATGCTGGTCCTATGAAAGCAATAACGTCATCTTTAAAATGCATATCAGCTGCCAGGCCAGGAGCTTTGGCACCCGAACAGGAAGGATAACTGGATAAATGTTACAAAGGAATAGAATAGAAACGAAACGAAACGAAACGTGGCAAAGTAATTAAAACCGTTGAAAATTAATCTTACAAACACAACAAACAGTACTAAAACTCATTAATTTCGAATAATTACTCGTATTATTTGTTTGTATATTTTGTTGTTTAAAAAAAAAAAAAAAAAACAACTTTGATTTCATTAATGTTTCCATAAGGGTGGCATTGCGGTAGACTGAGTGTAGTTTGTAGTTGATTGTGTCTTCAAGATACCAAAGTCACTATGTTTATGTATTAAGAGTACAACAATTAAACACAAACGATTAATTTTGTTAAACTTAAATGTCGTTTGGGTACCAAGAAATACAGAGCAAAGGAATCTAAAGAAATTATAAATACTGGCATTACATTTAAAGTGAAAGCAACAAGTTATATTTCACGTTATGTACTGCACGATGTGACTGACACAATGTCAATAACTCTGTATTTTTTTAAATATGCTTTCAGTTTCAAATAGCTACAGTTGCGTTGCTTTAAATGGCAGTGAGTTCAGAAAATTGCAATAGGAAAAATAAAAGCAAAGTAATTCAAGAGAATTTAAACACAAAAGCTAGATTTTCAATGTTCAGTAGTTGATTTGTGTTTTTCTCCGTCTTTAAAATCCTTAAATCTGTTAATTTGTTCACTTATAGAACAATTTCTTGTCCGCACATGTATTTGCCTCGTGTGGACATTAACTCTTGTCGCTATTATGTTCTTGTTCAAACAACATTCTTAGAACATTCGTTCGCAAAATATTGTCTGCCATTAAAAAACTTGGTTATTAAAAAAAAATACAAACAAACCTAGAGGTTTTCCCCACACAGAAGAAGTGCGCACAAAATTATGTCTCGTCAAGACGTGGGGGTTAATGCTTTCAGACTAATTGCTGTCTGTCTGTTTTGGAAATTATCGGTTTCTATTTAAGCTATGTTGTCTTATTACTACAAAACGTTCTGTTCTCTGTTAAACACCTCTGGTCTATTGCTACTTTTATTGCTTTTATTGTCGGAAATAAGTCTTTAAAACTAATCACTTTGCCCTTTTTTGTTATAAAAAATTATCAAATTAATGGCATTAAATTGCTGATAGTTAAAGAAATGAATAAAAAAAATACTGTTCTAAAACCGTTACAAAAATTATACGAATGTTGAAGAAAAAAAAAACGAACTAACAATATTTCTTAGAATAACAATTAATTTCAATGATATTAAATACAAGTTACCTAACAGTAGTGCATAGAAGAAATTAAAACCTGCATGGAACATAAAAATATTTATAGTTTTTAAGGCAAGAAGTAAATTTTTTAGAGTACCTTCAAAATAAAGTGTATTTTCTTTAAAATACTGAACATCGTCTTGATATTCTGGTTTAACAACATGTTATTCAATAGAATACTGGTTTAACAACCTAAGTTATCTATAGAAAACTGTGAGTTTTTCGGTCAAATCTCTCAAATCTAAAGGTTCCTTATGATGTGCTAGCCAGATTTCAGAAGCTCATAATAGATAGGATCACGCCATGAATATTTGGCTTTGGTATCGATTCGGTTGATTGGCCGGACTTCATATGCGACCTCTTACACTTCGGGTTATCGTAATGGATTATATTTTCATTGCAAGTAATAATTCAGTGAAAAAATGATTTTAGCAGCATTTTAGACATTAAAAATTGTCTTTCAAGGTCTCTAGGCTGCGATTCAAATGGTACCCAATTTCTCTGCTTTTGGTTGAATGCTGCCACTAGCAAACGTTTTGAAATTGCTGCTTGAGTAGATCTCAATGATTTTGCATGCTCCTGTTGAGTTTGGCAACAATCTTCATGGAGTAATGAATCGAATTCTGGGCCTTCAAACTTCCTTGGCTGGCCTAGGTGATCTTAGTCTTTTGTGTCAAAATCCGCACATCTGAACCGCACAAACTATCTCCGGAAATTTCAAACACATTCTCATAAGCTTCGGTGAGCAAGCCAAGCAAAAAAGGACAAAACAAAGCTTCCCGCATGTGAAGTTTTTTTCGCACATAGTTCTACTTAGTAGCTTACATTAATAAAGTTCAATAACTAAGTGACAATTAATGACAGATATGTAACCTTAAAATAACATATAAGTTACCAAAAACAAAAACCGCATTTAAAAGATATGCCATTTGTTACAAAACCCGCATTTTTAAAGTCTACACGCAATAAATAAAAAATTATATTGAACAATTATCCATCACGACCACACATATCATTTCCTTTATAAATATTTTGTCAGAATATCGAGTATGTTTCTAAAGCACGTCATGGATTTTCACTTTAAATGCATTCGACTGGCTCTATTTAGACTCTGTCCATAATTCGCATTATTTAGGCGGCCAATTAACAGCTGAATTTCGTAAAATTTCGAAATTTGCTTTTCAATTAAATCATACTAAGTGACTTGTAGCACTGTCCTCCGTATTTCCAGCAAATTTTCATACAACTAATGGTCTAGCAGTCTGTCTGTTAGTCTGTTATATTTTACAAAAACTGGGAAAGTAAAATTGAGGACAAAATTTCTTCTTGTGACGTCGCAAGTTAAAAAATTATTAAAAAAAAAATAACATAAATTTAAATTTTTTTTCGATTTCCAAAAGAAAATAAATTAATAAAAAGACAATGGGCATAATTTTGCCACCTTGATGAAAAGACATTGAAAGTGTCTCATAGATTTTATATTAAACACTTTAAGACAGATGATATAAAAGGAGATATGAAATTAGAAATGGGTAATTGAAACGTTTTCCTAAAGAATTTGTGTGTCAAATTAAAAATCTAGAAGCTGTATTTAAATCTTTTAATGGTGACAATCTCTTGATTTGCAACGAGTATTTAAAAAAGCGTATAAATGAGTCAAATATAATTAATGCGGATATTCAAGCTAAAACATTTTTTGTTCAATCGAGAATTTTTTTAAATAGGAAAACTAAATCAACTCCTAGCGGATGAGACCAAAAATATAAACGGAAACAAATAAAAAATTGATAATATAAAAATATATACATATATTTTAGATCACTTTTTTGATATATTTTAATATGTAGGAAATAGTAAATAATTAAATGTTTTATTATGAATCAAAAAATTTACGAAAAAGTTTATTTTTATAAATATTGTTAACAAGAGTTATTTTTTACATGTTGATTATACGGAAAAAATAACCTGTGACGTCATGCGCAAAGAAAGGAAATTTTGTTTACGTTCTTTGATCAATCTTTATTTTTTGATTCATGACAGTAACCCATCTCAACAATTACTCTTGGATTTTCACTGCAATTGAGTAATTTTAGCATAAAATCCTTAATAACGGTTTCAGAAGGATAATAATGTTGACCGAAAATATCACGAATTTTAAGAATTATAGCTTTTGCAGATAAATTTCGAAGTTCACAATGAAAATTATAGAAATGACAAAATTTAATTAATTGTGCAATGGCCAAAGCTTCTACTACTGATGTGTCAAAACTTTCATGTTATTCCAATATGCATTGTTGAACAAGGTTCATCTTAAAAAACCCTTTATACCCTTTTTGGTTTTATTGTTAAATAATTAAATGTTTAAAAAACAATCTTCTATACATTGATATATTTAGTAATATGTCTACCTAGTTTTTCTTCATATGTATATCAATTTAATCGATTAATGGAAGATGAGACCGGCCTTTGTGTTACATTTTATATTCCTGCATGGTAAAGCAGCAATTTATTTAAATGAGTGTTTAGGTGTGTAAGAATACGTGGTACGTGGCTGGTGTAAACACACTTATTTTTCGCACTTACCTTGCTTGAACTTTCCGTAAGGAAATATTATGTGGATGTAAAAATTCCTTATTAATGACATCTAAAGCAATATCCACAGCCGGACCGCAACGTTCCAAGTCAAAAGGTGAATCTAACAACAACAATATTGAAAATAAAAACACAACTCTACATACAAAGAACAAACCATACAAAACCAAGAAAATTTCTAAAGAAAACAAAACATAAGAATGTGTTGCACTGTTGTTTACATATTTGCACACTTCTCTCATTCTCACCCTTGCTCTCTCTTCGACATATCATTATACAGTTAACTGTTTATTAATTTTATATCATATTACAAAACTTAAATATGTGGGTATGTATACTCATCATAACAGTGAGAATAACCAAGTATGTAAGTATGTTTGTTTGTAGGTATGTGGGTTTGTATGTACTTACCCAAATGAGATGCCATCAGTACTCCGACATTGTAAACACGATTGCCCATTTTATCAATTTCGATTATTTCACGTTTTCTGCGTCGCTTCACTTTGTACAGCGATTCGGCCCAATTATGTTGTTGTAATGTTTCATTGATGGCTGTTGTAAGAAATAGACCAGTTGCTAAAGATTGCAAGTCATATGCTAAATTTCGTAAATTGTAATTGTTATTATCGTTGTCATTGTCGTTGTCGCTATCGTTATCATTGTTGGAATTGCTGACAATGTCGTTGTTTTCATTATTTGTGACAATATTGGCATCAATTATATCATCATCTGGCCAAGCATGATTTCTTTGTAAAATAATCCTTTTTGTTCTGTAGACGATGGCTAGTGTTGTGAGTATGACTAGAAAACAACAGCCGCATAAAAAAACTAAACTGTAACGCATTATGTTGCTGTTGTGTGGCACGTTGAATGTTGCTTTCTTTATGGGTTTACACTTGTTGATTTTTGGTGTAATTGTAAACTTTTTGAGGTACTTTTAGTTAATTTTTTTTTTATTCTTTTAAATGTTGTATTTGATTGTAACAATTATGGGTAAATGTAGCACACTGTCATAACGATTACTATTATTTTATTTAAAAGTTTTGCTAAAATAATTGACTAAAACAATTCTATTTTGATTTTTGGTATATTATATGATTATAAATAATCATTTAAATAATAACAGTTTTAAAGAAATAAGTTGGCGATTATTATAAAAGGTTCAAAGGACTTTCTATTCTATTACTCATACGAATCTTGAAACTCCTTTTATTAAGCTCCTAAATCTTTATGTTATTTTCATATAAATACTATACATACATATGTATGTATGTAAATATGTTGAGACACTATTGCGTATACTTATTAAATGATTAACTAGATAAATACATACTCGTATTACGCATACGCAACCATGTACTGATAAATTAGTTCATACAAATAAATATTATGTATACGCAACTATGTACTGAGATTGATTATTTAATTTTAATATATAAGTTAATTTCTGAGCATTTAAATTAAATTGTTTAAACTGACACTGGTGATAAACAAATAAATAAGCATAAAAAATAAGAGGAGTTGCACATCATATTTTAGCATAACTGTAGAAAGATGTGTCCGATTTTGTAAAATAAAAAAACATTTGTAAAACATCTGGGTTTATAATCGAAGTAAAAGATAATAAAAAAGATAAAAAGTAATTTATAAATAAAAAACTTTAAAACAATTTAACAAAAGCACAAAGGGTATTTCGCAATTTGCAAAAAAAAAATTTTTGCAGTTTTACTCATAATGTACCTATTTCTATCGGGTCTGGTAAAATACTTTAAGAATAAATAAGGAATACATGAGGTTTTTCGAAACTGTTTTACGCTTTGTAATCCCAGCTTTGGAATTATAGAACATATAAATTTGGAAAATTGGATTTAGTTTTTATATTAAAATAAGTTGTGTAAATATTCCTTTCAAAAAATTTAAATTTGTTATTTATTCTTAACGAAAGTTTCTTTAAGGGGTAAGGTACTTTTTTGTCCAAACAAAAGCAAAAATAGTTACTTTTGTAACTTTCAACTTTAATTAAAAAAATAAACTTAAAGAAAATCTGTCAAAATTCTGCTCAATATTTAATAGAATTTCGTAAAATTTTAAAATTTATATTCTCAAATGCGTAGAGCTCGCAAACCATAAGAGAAAACTAGAACACGGAAGCATGTATTTTCAAGATATAGATGAAAACTTTAAGAACAAATATGCCCTATTTTGAGCTCCTACAGAAAATGGGGTCCATTTACAGAACTGAAATTCGAATACTATTTGGCTTATCCCACTTTAAATTTTATCTTGAACGAACTAGCCGTTAAGAAATGCAAGATTTATTTCAAAAAAATTCGATTCTGCCGCACTGTGCAATATTAGAATAGAATATGTATGTAAAAACACACTGTTTAAAAAAAGAAATCTATATTAATTATAAGTTAAAACATTTAATTTTAACAAACACTCATAATAAATGATTTATTATGGTTTTTATTACTATGGTTATAGAGCAATTTTAAAAATAGTAAACTCCCAATATAATTACTAATATTTTTATTATTTACAGAAACACTTTTAAAGTTTTAATTTCATAGCATTTAAGATTTGCTTTCAATTAAATTTGAAGTTTAATTATCCCATTATTTGAGTGAACAAATACAATTATGTTTTATTAATAAATTTACACTACATTTAATATTCAAAAACACTTGCGAGTTTAAATTTGAATCTTAAAATTCATTCATAAATAAGTTGTCAACATTTCAATGTGATGTTGAAGGTTAATGGTAGACATCTCAGCAAACAAGCAACACATACTCATTCATAAATTCCAAAAAACAATGTATCAAAGATTATAAACACTTTTCAAACATTTTCTAATATTTATTTTTTTTCTGTAATTTATTTAAATACACAAAGTTATTAAACCGTTTAATATAGTTGTTTCTTTTAACGCAATATTTTTTGTTTGTTTTTTAATATTTTAATCCAAATTGTAAAGCGTTAACGAAAACGTATCAAAGCGAGGGAAACCGTACCATTATTGGTAAACGAATGAAATTGTTGCATATACTGCTACGACTTTTATACCAAAATGTCCTTCATTCAGGATCTTGAGTTTGAATGTGCGTGTGTGTGTGTGTCTGTGTATTTGTAAGTGTTTAAACAAGTGTATGTGCAAAGATAATGAGAATAAGGCTGAATGTGTTTGTGTTTACTTGTGTGTGTGTGTGTGTGTGTGTGTGTGTGTGTATGTGCGCCAGTTTGTATAAACGTGTTGGCAATAACAATTATGCAAAATAGTATAAAGTCGCAATACATACAACACTCACTTCAAAAATCAAAATTTTATATATTTTGTCTTCTTTTTAAAACAATTACAATAGCATTGCACAGTATTTTTTACAGACATAAATATGTATACGATTTGATATTATACTATTAAAATTATTAAAATAATATTGTTACAAGGATTATTACATTATTGCAAGGAATCAAAGACTATTTAGTTGAAACTTTTAACTTTTATTCGGTTTATAACTTAAAAATGCGGAATTTGATAAAATTTGTTGCTTTTATTTCGAAATATTTGTGCAATATAAATTTATTCAAAGTATTGACCATTTTAAGCTATGATCTTTTCCCATCATACCGACAACATATGGATTCCGTACCAAAAGAGCTTGCTTTTGGGGTCAAGAACGTACAAAGTCAATTTCGGATACTCTGTTTTAAAGTGAAGCGTATACCAGAAACAGCGTTCTACATCAAATAGCAGTCGGGCTGGGCAAGGTCTAGACTATAAGAGAAGTGAGCATAAACTTACCAACCACTTCTTTCTAAATAGTTTATAATAAGTATTTTAACATGTGGCCAAGCATTGTCAAGGATATTCATGTCAATATTCTGTACATTTTAAGCCAATTCTCGCTTCAAATGAATCAGTTGTATTCGTTACAGGTTATGATCTGTCTGCCACATTTTAGATTCTCATAACAAATAGAACCCTTTTTGTGCAACCAAATACAGAGCATTACCTTAGCCCCATGAATATTTAACTTTGGTGCCGATACGGCTGGTTGGCCGGGCTTTATATACGATTTCTTGCGCTTCCGGTTATTGTACCATTTTTCATCTCAAATGATAATTCGTTGTAAAAATGGTTTCCTTATATAGCGTTTAAGCAGCTTTAAGGATAGGCAAAGCCACTTTTCATCAATTCATATGGCATTCAATTTCCCTGATATTGGAGAAATCCTGCTGCTCGCATACATTTGCTACTTATTTAGCTCCCTATGATTTGTCAACATTTGCCATTATTGAGTTTGTCAACAATCTTCTTGTATCCAATTCAAAATATTAAGAATTATGTCAGAGAATTTTTATTCTGGCTTTAAATCATTAATAATGTAATAGTTCAAAGAATGCAATTGTAAAGTAATTTAGACAATTGACAAATTGGATTGGAAAGGCGTCATCAACACCTTGTAATTAATGAAAAATAAAATTCGGGAATTAATCATATGTCTTTACACTCAGGTTACACTTGGCTGCCAATCCCTAAATCCTGAAAACTAGTATTTGTTTACAAAGTAACCAACAAAAAATTTAATTTAAAACATTTGTCGAAGAAATAAAATTACTTTGGATTACCAAACTCAAACGCACTATTTGATATATATGTATGTATATAAAAAGCTTTAATTGATTAAACCACTTCTTTTGCCACTAAATTAATTAGAATACAGGATTCGATAAATCAGCAGAGTAGCGCAATTGAAATTTGGCTAACAAAAAATAGACATAAAAAGAGGAAAATAAATTGCAAAAGAAAAGTTTCAGCCCTACCCGGAAGCAAACATTTTCAAAAGCAAAGCTTAGTTAAAGTGTAAACGTTTAAGTTTTTATTTAAATTAAAAAAGTAGCAGCACAAGCGTTAGTTGAAATTGCTTGAACTTATCCTTATTACAAAAGTGCCAGAAAAATATGTCGTAAGAAAACGAATACAAAAATTTCAGCATGACTTCTATCAACAGAAAACCATTATATTTTCATTTCAAAAAAAAATGCTTAAAAATGTATATTCCAATTTGCAAATTTTTCTAGATTCAATGTTTATTGTTAATATACATCCTATAGTAATAAATATGCACTAAACATAGAGCTACTAAAATGCTAAAGAGAACTGGAAACACGAAAATTAAATTATGTAGATCTGTTAATAAGTTTTGCTTCGCACGCATACGAATGTCGCGTTCTGGATTGTAAAAATGTCCATATATTTTTAAATATTAATTTTCTAAATGCTTTTATAATTTATTTCATATAAACCTTTTTCAATCAGTCCAGCGGTTTGAATACATTTGTGTACAAGTATTTGTTACCCACAGTGCAGCAACAGAAACAATAAAATCTTCGACATTTTAATCTGAGTAGAAAATTTACATACTCTTCAACTGTACATACACTCACACATACTGATACATACAATTAAACAATATTACTACTTGTAAATGCAATAATACGAGTACCATTCATTCATTCATTCGTTGATTTAAGTTCGTATAATATCGTGTTCATATTTATGTACATACAGACATACATACACATATTATTGCCAACTGTTGATTATCCTTGCAATTGTTGCTTTCTCTCGTCTATGCCACTTTATTTTGTATCGTTTGTATTTGCAGCACTGTTTGATCAAAACGGTTGTATATACGTATGTATGTACGAGTATGTACTCGTATATGTGCCAAAATTGTTAAACATTTATCACTTAAAGTATGGCATTCAACTTTCTTTCTGGCCTCTTTACTTTACGATTATGTTATTAATTGAATTATTATAATGCTTTTTGATGTTTGTGTTTAAGTTTATTTTTTAATTTTGGAATACTAGTTTGTTTCCGAAATCTCTCTCAACTATATCGATTATGATTTTTTTTACTACTCTATGGTTCAATTTAGATGACGAATTTTTAATCATGATTTTTTCCTTAAACATCTTCTAAAAATCTCTTAACGAGTCTTTATTCATTTAAATGTACAAAATAATTTTAATAATCATTCTGTCTTTTAAAACTCTTTTACACTTTAATGTTTACTAAACAATGACTCACAATAAACATACTCCTGTTTGTTCTCATTATACACTAGCACCATATTCTAGTAATTTCCGGCGGCATCTAGAGAATTATTTTTTTATTTATTTTGATATTATTACGATTAAAATTATAATAAACCTTAAAATTAAAGCAGTAGCAACATAGGCTATCGGCTTAAGAATATTTACAAATTAGATTAAAGTTTAAGAAATTTGTTAGTTAAATTTATATTTTGCTCTTTTTATAATTTATAATAGCGTAATTCACAATTTTGTGCAAATAGTATTGCATCATTGCATTTCCAAAAATGTTTAGCATATTTTTGAGAAACACTAACAATCACATAGCAAGAGCAAAAATATGCTAAACCTTTTTGCAAATGCAATGATGCAACACCAGATGCACATGATTGTGAATTGCGCTAATATTATCTGTATTGCAAATATGTAAACGGGTATTGCAAAGGGAGGGACAGTCAGCTAAGAGGTGCATTGTTGTAAGAGGCACAGAGTAGCTGTGTTAGAGGTGAATTGTGACAGTAGGAACACACAAGTTGTGGATCTTTCGATAGTAGGTAACGGTAGGTCAGTCTGTTATGGGTTAGACGAAGCCTTGTAAAACATTTGTTTTTAAGGCAGCTTGCAATTTCTTTATTATACATAGGTATTTCTTTGTTCATTCCTATTTTAAATTTTAATTAGTATATATATAATTTATATCTTTTCAACAATTTCAGTTATAATTTAACAATTGCTTTAAGTTAGTCAGTTTTCTTTTTCATCAAATTTAGTTAAAATTTAACTCACAAATTTAACTAAAAGGTTTGAGTTAAATTTAACGAAACAAATTTCTTAGTTAGGTCTTAACTGGAAGAAACAAAATAATATTTTAGACAGTTTTGGATTTTTTTTTATACCTGGCGTTTAGGTTTTTCTTTGAACATGTAAATGTTATGAAATATTAAGAAAGTTTATGTAAGGTCTTTCGAAGACTATTCTGAAACAAATTAATACTAATAACAAATAACTAAATAAACAAATTAATAAACACTCAACGTATGAATTTAGAGAAGATCGAGTTTGCAAAATTCACAACCAATGTAAGTTAAAAAATCTTTTGAAACATACATGTACATGTATATAATGTATATGTATGTATGTAAGGAATATATTGTTAGTAACAGTTAATATACTGACAGAAACCAACTCTATTATTATCAAAGATGAATTGTATTTTATAAATTTCATATGATTGAGAAGTTGAGCCTAGCGTTGTAAACATTCAATATTTCGTATCCGCTCATAAACTACAATGTATGTATGTATATACATTCCTAATATTCTTGCCCAGCTATTATAATTACGGTGTTAGGCATGACATACATACATATGTACTTATGTACATACATTTATACATATGCACATATGTATGTATATAACTCACAGTCCAATTATGGAACTATTACAGCTTATACTTTTACTGGTATATGATGATATATGTATGATGGATTCTGTAATTTATGTAATGGTGGAACGCTCATAACATTATTATCAGCCATGTCACAGAATTTCATTCCGTTCGAAAGTGGAATTAATTCCGTATTTTGCTTCTAGAGAAAAAGTGGTTTTATTCCGAAAAATTTTTCCGTTTTGTTTTTTATTCTAGTATATTCTGTGACATGGCTGTATTGTGGTGTAACTATACAAGGTGAGTACAGCTGACTAACTTTGTTAACAATTTACTTATGTATGTCAAAAGTAATACTTTTTCAGGTGTTTTTTACAGTAGCATATTATTTTACACATACGAAATGCCTGTTGTTTCTGTATTGTGTTGTATTTGTTGCCGATTTGCACTTGTTTCAAAATAATATTTTTATAATTCAAAATAAGGGGAAAATGTTGCCTACGCAACCAAGTAATTTTTAAGTTATGTGACCAAAGGATTATGAAAATTAAATATTTAACTGGAAGTTCAAGAGTAGTCGTTAGTCAAACTGGCATTTAGTAATCTTTTCAGTTAAACATAACATATTAATTTTAGTAAAAATGGCAGTAAATAATTTTTTTTTAATTTTTAATATGTATTTAAAATATTTATGTTTTTACTTTTTAAAATCATTGGTCACTTTGAAGCCGAATATTAATAACATATTCACCCCTATCGTGAATAAAAATTCCACATGAAATTTGTTCCCTTTTATTTTTTTAACATTGAATATTAATAGGAAAAATGTGAAAAGGGAACAAATTTCATGGGGAATTTTTATTCACGATAGGGGTGATTAATTACCGCAAGTAAATACAAAAAAAAATAAATTATTGAAAACCAAAATCGTGTCGTTTTTTCTAGCCCTCTTTCGTTTCCGCTCGCCAACAATAAAAAAATCATGAATTTAATTTCTCATCTACGTTGTTTCATATCTAATATGAAACTAATACGGGTTTTCAACACAAATTACAATATTATTAATATGTTGAAATTCACATGTTCATCAATAACAACAACATAGATGATACAAACGTACATGTTTTTTTAACAATCCTTTGATGTTTTTTTACTTTAATTTAATAGCATTCTTCCCTTTTTTTTGCCAATACCTTAGAGATGGAAGCTGTTGTTTGCATAGAAATCACAGAAATGCCATTTTAAATTGAATTTCCTAATAATTTATTTTATTTGATTTTTTTATAATTCTAACAAAAGTATGAATAATATATTAAATTAACAAATATGTCCAGAAGCAAAAGATATGAGTGTGATAAATTTAAGAGACACTGTAATTATTTACGTTTAATGCCGCCCAATGCTTTGATGCCAGTCAATTGTGGTACTTTGGAGGCAGCTTTTTTAGCTTCTTCGATGGCATAAAGAACACGACGTGGCTCAGTTAGAAACCATATCCATAATAATTGACTATAACGCCAAAGTTTATCTTTTTCCTGGAAATTAAATTAAATTATTTAAGATTAAGCAAGAGTTTTCAGTAAAAGAGTCTAACACTAAGTTAGTTTGTAACATAAGTTTGTCTTCTAGACTTTAGTATTTTACCAGTTACTTTTTTACTTTTCTCATTTAGTTTATTAGAAAACTTACCAATCGTTCCGATACATTTTCTCTAAATTGTGTACGCAAACGTCTTAAATGTTTTTCAATGCGCTGTTGATGAGTTTGAACATTGAAAATGGGCCGTAAATAATGAACACTCTCGAACATGGGCACATTTACAGGACTATCGTACACAAAAGGCTGTAAATTTGACTCCAAACGTTTGCTAAATTAAAGCATTAAAACAAATAAAATGTATTTTACAGAATTTTAATCTGTACTAATAAACTCTACTTACATTTCTTTCATTTTCTCTAATGCTACATTATAAGGTTTACCACTAAGAAAACCCTGTAAAGCATAGTTCAATAAACGTTTAAACTTCTCATATTCATATAGACAACCCTTGATATCACAGCGTATTTGTTGCCGCAAATGTTTGCCTAACAGTTGTGACAATTGCGTCATAAACTCCAGGCTAGGTGAGGCTATTGAATGTTGGCTGGTAGCCTGGTTCATACGTTGCATACGCTGCAGACATTGTTGTGTGGCCATTGTCAATTGTTCAGTGTTATCGAAACGATTACGATTCTTTTCCATATCCATTTGTATACTTATCCATATAAGTTCGGCATTGGATATAGCATCCGAGATAATTTTTGTTAGACTAACAACATTTTCATGTCGTTTTAATGCTCTCTCCAGTTTTTGTTTGGTATTTTCATAAAGTATCAACTCTATGGTCTTTTGCGCCTGCAGTTGTGTTTGTATATTGAGATCGACTAGGAGCGTCTCATTGACAATATTTTGATGAGAGTTTACTATGGTCAGTTCACGTGTTTCACGTTCCATATCAGTTAAACTAATGACATGAATTTGTGATAGATTCAATGAGTCTATGACACTTTGGGTGGCACGACATTTGGCTTTTTCTTTGATGTAGGCCAAAGAATAATCTTGCATGCTGGAGATATTCAAAATAAATATTATTTGTTGGAAAAGATTTTAAAATTTCAAACTTGTACTTACGATTTTTTTAGTTTTTCCAATTTTTCAGCAGTTTCCTGATTTTCGGTGATACTGTTATCTAATTCTGTATAATCTTGTATTTTGAAATTGTCCTTTAAATACAATGAAAGGTATTGGGTAAAAGAGTCACATTTTAAAAAATACTGATCCAAAGATAATTGATGCATAAATAATGGGGGAGAGTGCTGAAAAAAAGAGAACAAATTAATTAAATATAATAACTATTTTTATTTTATTGAAGTGTTTAATAATAAAAACCAATACTCATTTAATAATTTTTTTTGTAAGTTTTTAATGAAAAATCGTTAACGTAATCGAAAAAACTTGGTAAATATTTAACAATTTCTTATAATTATAGGTATAAGATTGAAAATAATATTTAATACATAATTATATTTCATCTTCGAGATTAAGGTCTAATATTGTTTTTATTTTTATTTATTCCGATATTTAAAATTAATAACAATTTAAATTTCTATTTTAAATTTTGTTATTGTTTCCCTGAAAATGCTACACATTGTTGTAGCGAAATATCGGAATAAACAAAAAATAAAAATAAAAACAATATTAGACCTCAATCTCGAAGATAAAATATAATTGTTTAATAAATAAAAAGGTCGAACAATCAGTTAAATAATCGAAAATAATATTTATTATAAACGCAGTCATAATTAAAAATTTGAATTAATTTTGCAAAGATTCTTTAGCATGTTAATGCCGAACGAACGAATATTTTAAAAGCATATAACCCACCATTGATGTGAACGTTTTAACCACCTCCATGCATTTTTTATGATTTTCATCTTCCAATTCCTCCAATTGCTTCGTCTTTTTCCTGCATAATGTTATAAGCTCACCCTCTGTATTCGACAAAACATTACAACGTTTCTCTTGATTATTTAATTTACAATTTAGGAAATTTTTAGTTCCTCTGTAACAAAACAGTTTAAGACAAATATGTATTTTTAAATATTTATTAAAAACAAAAAAAAAAACTTACTGCATTTGCTCTACCAAATCACCATACTCATTGCAGGATTGCTCTAATGCCTCTAATTGTTCTGTCAAATCATCTGTATCCTGCTGTGTATCTCTCATTAAGCCGGGATACTCCTTGGTCAATTCCTCTAAACGTAATTGTCTTTCAATTGGCTGTAAATACTGTTGGCGTTTTATGTATTCTTCACGTTCTAATACTTCAGTTTCCTCCAAGATATTGGAATCGGTAATGTTGTTGGCGAAAAAATCAAAGAATTTATGAAAACGTTCATCATAGAAAATCCATTGATTGGAAGTGTCAAAGTTAAGTTTTTTAAAAATTTCCATATTCTTTGGGAGTAAATAATGCAAATAATTGTTAGATAGTACTTTTTATTTATGTATTTGGGACTTACATTTATTATGTCGCCCATATTTTGCAAAATAATTCGATTTCTTTTACAGTCACACAGAAATATTTTTACGAATTAAGGCGGTTTATGAAGTTGAAATTCAAAAACAATAACAAAAAAAAACAATTGACATATAATAATAAGCCAACCATGGTGAAATAACTTTACAAGGTGGTGTTGAAACGCCAGCTGTTTTTTTAGTCATGTTCGTTATGTCAAACTTTATATACATGTATGTATGTATGCTCAAGTTGTGTTAAAAAAATAGCAAACGTATCAAGTTATACAAAAAAAGTGAAAATAACAATTGTCCATAAATTAAATGTTTCATAAATTAACAAATTTATAAATTATTTTTATTTTCATCTTGAAATTAAAAAAATTGTATGTATGTATTTATTTTTCCTGCAAAAATGTTTGTAAACAATAACCAGTTGTTTTTGACATTACAAACATGAAAGCAAAAACAAAAATACCATGTTGTTTCTGTTGCTTTTGTATTGTTGTAATATTTCCATCACCTTGTAAAGGGATTTCACCATGAAGCCAACAAAAATAATTGCGCAGAGTTGCCGTACTTTTAATTAGATACGTTTTTTGTGCTAGAGTTGTATTTATGTACAAAGCCATTAATATTATAAAATATTCTGGGTAAACAATAATGGCAATTCAGCGGTTTTTGTTGGGGTATACAAAATGATTTCTTTGCTTTTAAGACCGCTATTAGAAGTTAAGTCCATAAAGTTGCTGCTTCTGAGTTTCTGAAGATTCAAGACGTATTGTTGAAAGGCGTTTGCATGCTGAACATGTCACCTTATGCTACGCACTATCGTATGAAGGCGTGATTGGCGCATTTTTTGGAAATTCAGCTGCAGATGAGATTACAGTGAATGGATCATGAATCCACCCAACTATATGTTGACCTATTATTTATAATATATATATATATATATGTATACATCTGATATGTGTTTTCACACAGCCACGAAATTTTATTAAATTCAAGGTTTAATAGGCTATTAACATCACTAAATTATTTTTTGTGGGATATGTTTAATATGCCCGGCATTTTACCAAAATGGGTTCAAAAATCTCAATAAAATAATCGGTTTATAACATTTGTATGATTTTTATTTAAATTCTTTGTTTTGTTTTGAAAAGCAAAGATCTTGTTGAAACCCTCGATAAATATAACAATATAAATCGCTAAATACATTTTCTATTCTAGCGATTTTTAATATACATTTGTGCCAAAAAAAAGATTTAACATTACTGGCAATCAATGACAAGTGAGTTTGCATTTTGATACGGCATACAATTTGCAAATAATTAAAGAAATATTGTTTAAAAACAGAAAATTTAAGGAAAATAAGTAGAAATGGTAAGCGAGAAAAGTAAAACAATAAACTTAAGAGTATAAAGGCCACAGCTTTAAAGTTTTTTATGTACATTTGTATGACCATTATTAATATCCTGAATGTTTTGCTTTCCAGGCACGCCGTTATGATTCTCGTACCACAATATTTTCTCCGGAAGGTCGCCTTTACCAGGTGGAATATGCCATGGAGGCTATTTCTCATGCTGGTACATGTTTGGGCATTTTAGCTGAAGATGGTATTTTATTGGCAGCAGAATGCCGCAATACCAACAAATTGTTGGACAGCAGTATATTTTCGGAAAAGATTTACAAATTAAACGACAATATGGTGTGCTCTGTAGCCGGTATTACAGCTGATGCAAATGTCTTGACCAATGAGCTACGCGTTATAGCCCAACGTTATCAATTCAGTTACGGCGAGTCTATGCCTTGCGAACAATTGGTATCCTACTTGTGTGACATCAAACAGGCTTATACCCAGTATGGTGGTAAACGTCCCTTTGGTGTTTCCATTTTGTACATGGGTTGGGACAAACATTACGGTTATCAATTGTATCAATCTGATCCCAGTGGCAATTATGGCGGCTGGAAGGCCACCTGTATCGGCAATAACTTTGGCGCCGCCATCTCCATGTTAAAGCAGGAACTTAATGAAAATGAAAAAATAACTTTGTCTCAGGCTAAAGATTTGGCAGTTAAGGTTTTGAGTAAAACTTTGGACACCACCAAATTGACTTCGGAGAAGGTGGAAATGGCCACATTACAGCGGGTAAACGATAAAACTGTCATTAAGATTCTGAATAAAACCGACGTCGAACAGTTGATAGAAAAGTACACGAAATTGGAAGCAGAGGCAGAGGCTGCCAAGAAAGAAAAACAAGCTGCTCAGAAACCTTAACTTGGGGAAATTTTGTTCTAATTAGTACTTTAACAATGTGGAAAAAATTTATAAATATTAGATTTTTTTAAAAGAAATAAAATTTCTAGAAATAAAATTACAAATAATTGTTTTCATACCTATTACTGTTTATTAATAAAAAACTTTTACGAATTATTAAACATCTTTAATAATAGTTGTACGGCCAGGTAGTATAGGATATCATTTAACAATTTTTAAATTGCCATTAAAATAAAGACATTTTAAGACCTAGAACTAAATGGTATATGTCAAATGAAAGCTCAAATTTGAGAGGCCTTTCCGAGCACTTTCAATGACCAGATATATTATCTGGTATAGTTTATATTCACAGTTATATATCAAAACTTTAAAGGCGAATAACTCGTAAACCATAAGAGCATTTTTAGGTCTAGAAGTAAATGGAATATCAAATGTAAAAAAAAATTGTTAAAATCCTTTTTTCTTATTTAAAACCCCTTTTATTCGGCTAATTACAAGCATTGAGTAATGGTAATTTGTATTTCAAACTAAAAGTACAATAAGAAAATTTTGTATATTTTTATTTATTTTATAATATTTTTTGGTCTGGTAACTTTAATTTGTAGACAATTTTTGTAGTAGAATAGCGTTAGAAACAGTTCGTCGCTGCAGCATCTTAGCACAATGGGTAATTATTTTTATTGTTCCAACTTCTTTTGGCTTTAAAATAATATTATCACATAATTTTTTATTAAAATTTTATGTAAAAATAATTGTTCAATATTTAATATCGATTCCTCTTTTCCATTTGGAGGAGCACAATGTTTCGTAAAAGAAAAATTTTAAATTCCAGTAATAACTTTATGGGTATATAAGCCAAGCTTTAATAGAACATGCTTCGAATTATTGGGAATTTATTAGAAAGCAATAAAATAAGCAATATCTTCTCTTAATGGGTGGCTATATTCTATGTCAAAAACCCTTCAAATGATATCAATATTGGTTAAATTTAATTAAAAGTTAAAAAAATATAATATGTTTAGATGCTTATAACTCGGGAACTATATATAGAACGCCAACTTATTAAGGACAGTAGTATTCAACATTTGAATTGTTATATTTAATTTAACACTTTTATTTTTAAAAATTTTTCTTTGTGGTGTTTTTATAATTTGTGTAATAAATTAATCGTACACTAAATTAAGAACAGTTATAAAATTTCAATATTTTCAAATTTAGGTAATTTTTAAAAGCGAGACTAAATTAATTATGATTACACAGAGAGTTTTTTCAGCATATGAAATCTTCTTAATACTTGCTTACCATGGGTAAAGGCAAATCTTGTGATGTCAGTACTTGAAAGATTACTGTACAAATGCATCAGGATGGAAACACTTATCGGGAAATCGCAACACCTTTGAATGCTTCAAAAACAATGGTTTTTAAAGCGGTGAAATATCTAAGAAGGCCTTCGAATTCAGACAAGGTGTCCCGTAAAATGACGTATTACGACGGGTAGTGAAGATGGACTGATTGTGCGCGAGTCGAAAAATCCGCATAAATCAGCAAATGCCAAAATATAGCAAAACCTATATATAGATACAATAAAAAGTCGATTGCGAAAAGTTGGACTGTTTGGAAAAATTTCACGAAATAAGCTATTATTCTCTGAATATAACAGAAAAAAGAGACTCGAACTTGCAAGAAGTACCATTGAACGGATGTATAAGAAATAAATAGGGTCTCTCCAGATGAAAAAATATATGTTCGCCGGCCAAAATTGAAAGAATTTGATCTAAAGTGCACCTGGGTCACTTTAAAGCATTGAGAAGGTTCTATAATGCTTTTGGGTGCTATGTCGTCACGTGGTGTATTATGATGCCGTATGCTGATAAGAACATACCAGTAATATGTTCTTAATTATATGCACGACTGCTATCAATCTTATTTGAAAATATGACTCACAGATTCATCAATAATAATTAATTTAAATATTTTCTATGAGTAAGAGTTAAACTGATTAATATTTTTGTTTCTATTTTGGTTTCTAAAATATATTATATTATTTATCTTGACTTTTGATTTAATTATATTTTATTACAATCTGGCTACCTTAGTTTGTAGTGCTGAATTTGTAATAGAATAGTATAAGAAAATAATCGCCATCATATTTGAACAACGAATGTGAGAACAAAGTAAATGAGAGAAATCTCTAAATTCCGTCGTGCAGCGCCATTAAAGCGCCTAAAAATAACTAAAATCTACGATTATTAGTGATTTTTAATTAAATAAAAACTTTTAATTGGATAATTAATTAATAATCTAACTAACTACTATAAATTTAATCAGAAATCACAAGAATTTATAAGAAAAAAACGAAATTGAATTTACAAAACTGGTCGTCGGCTGCAAAACACGACATAAAAAAAGTAGAAAAAAAAAACTCAATCGAATGTACGTTGTCGTTTTCGGATAGCTGCTGGTCTTTTTAAATAAGTAGTTGCCACAGGAGGTGGCAAGAGAATTGTGTGTGTGAAAGAAAGAAAAAAGTTAAATAAATTAAAAAGTATTTATTTATAAGTGAAAAAAAACGGGAAAAGAAAATTGCATAAATTGAAATTCAGGAAATTCGAAAATAGTGTTGTATGTATTTTCAAATATTTATATCGGTTGAATATAGAATGCTATTGTGTAAATGTGTTTAATAAAATTGCGGATAAAACGAAAGGAAAAAAATGTTAACGAAAATTGAAAATCATTGATTGCTGGGTGATTTTTTCGGGATTTTCTTACTTTTTTGGCTAATGCGTATACAACAAAATTCCATCTTTTAGTGTATAGCTCAAGAAATATTAATTTGTTTGTAAAAGAATTTAACTGAAGCTAAAAATATATAATAAGAAAAATTGAATTCATAAGTTTATAAATGAAAAGAAACGTACGAAAATGCCAGCTAAAAGAGAAAATTCAAGATAAATATATAAGAAAACACATAATTCATAAGAAAAGTCAATAATAAGAAAATATATAAAATAAAATATACGTGAAAAAAGAAGAGCTAAAGCAACAACAAGAGAAAAAAAAGCAATAAAATCTATTCAAAAAGTAACAGAGAATAACGTAAGCGTTTTCATTCAAGCAGAGCTGTCATCACATAACCTCAATACCATACAATACATCCACTAGGTTTACTACTACTACCACTACTACACTATGACTGTGTAAAATAGCGCGCTTAATTATACATTATTTACGCTGTTAACGTTTAACAGACGTCAACGTCGACGTTGCAGTTGGCGTTAACATTTGTTCTTTTCTCTGGTTAAATTAAATACTAAATTGAAAGCAAAATAACAAAAAAAAATATACTCATAAAAAATAATGAAACAATAATTAAAGTAAAATAAATTAAAGAAGAATGTACGTATAAAGCAAATAGTGGAAATTAATAAAAAAACAAGCTTCATAGCTAGCTGACTGGCAAAAGCAGCGAGTGTTCGTGTAAAGAAGAAGAAAAAATGTTATGTGTATGTGTTTGTTTATATAGCTCTGCGTGTGTAAATATGTGTATTAAAAAAAAAGAAATTGTATAAACATAATAAAAAAATATATATGTACAACAACAAAGCAAACATCCATTAAACGGCAACTAATAATAAATAAATAAAACAGCAGCAACAACAACAACAACATTAATAACATCAATAAAATAGAAAAGAAAAGAGAAAAGCAGAAGAAAATAATAATAAAGTAAAGTAAAGCAAAGAAGGTGGAAAGAAATTAAAAAAATCATATAAACGAAATTAAGCCCAATGCAGAATAAGGAAAAGAAATCAACAGAGCAACAAAATGGATACAAAAACTACACAATTGGATTTTAAAATACTGGTAATTACAAACTTAAGCAGTAACACTATTATCCTTATGTACACAAATCAATTACAAGACCAACACACAGCCGTTAATTATAAAAAGAATAATTATTAATTAAGAATTGTTTTTTTGTTTTGTTTATATATTTGACAACTTAATTAAACGTAATTAAGTAAGTAATTATTACAAAAAAATAATGTGAGACAGTTTATAATTTTCTGTGTTTTCTGTTTTACTTTTTGCTTTGTAGTTTCAGTATGTTTTGCATGCTCTCTTATTGTTTTTGTTATTTTTTATATACATATTGAGAGTGGCTGAATTTCAAAATGAAAGAGTGCGACTGAGAAAGAGTGTTTATGTGTACGTGTTTGTTTGCTTAGAGTACAGTTAAGGTAAATTGGAAAATTTAATTAAAATAAATTCTTTGTTTTAAGCAGCAGGCAGGCAAGCAAGCAATAAATATGTAGTAGTTTGCAGGGGGGAAGGGAGGTAGAAATACAAGATCTATCTCATTAATTTTAGTGAATAACAAGACCTACATTCATATCGTATCTTATAGTTATTTAGATATTTTGTACGTTATTTATTTGCTTAGTGTTATTTAGGTAAAATACTTATGTAAATAAAAAAAAAATACAGTTTAAAATTTATAGTTTTTATTGAACAACCTGGTTACTGTTAAAAGAAAATTTGTTAAAGTTATTGAGTTATACTAGGTAACAGAAAAATAAAAATCTGAAAGCTTTAAAGTCTAAGAATAATTTCGAATAAATTTTATCAATTTCTTACCGGAACTAATTGTTATTTTTATTATTTTTAATTTCCATGAAGTTGTACAGCCTGCTTTTTGATTACAATTAGGATAAAGACCACTGACAAAATTATAGGTAATTGGATCTAAACATTTTGACAACGATAAAATGAGATACCTATACGATTTTGTAGATTTTCTTCCATAACTCTGTTTTAATAAAGAAACTGTTGTAAATCCTCAATAATAATAAAAGGCAAAACTGAACTTGCGAAATATTTCCGTAGGTAGGTATAACGTTGATGAGATAATGTTTCAAGTAAATTTACTATTTAGGTATACAAATTTTTCGAACAAATTTTGTAGATTTTTGAAATTTAAATGAATTATACCATTTAATATAATTTTTAAAAATAGTACATACCTAGATACATATTTACATTTTGTAAATTATCTTTTTATGAATTAGGTATCTTTTTATTTTACATATGGGCATTTCTATCCTCCAGAACGCGACAATCGCACGCTAAGAAATAGAAAAAATATGTAAATCAATTTGGTTTTTTATTTCCATATTTCGATAGCATTTCTTTTGTTATTGTTTCCAATAGGTACCTATATGTATTAGCAATAAATATGGTATCCAGAACGCTACAAATATTAGAACTTTCATTCTACAAAAATATGCAAATTGAAACATACCTACATTTTTAAGGTAAAAGAGACTTATGTGACTTAATGTAAATATATATTTTCATTAGTTTTTCTTTTAAAAATTTTAGTATTATTTAGCATGCGATATTTATAATGCAACTTATTTCAAAAAAACTTTGTATTTATTAATTATTGATTCGATATACATACACTGCGTTGTATAACTATGAATACAGTGAAAGCTCCACTGGCGGACAGCTCTAATAGGCGAACATCTCCACTAGACGGACAATTTTCTAGGTCCCGTTAATTATGTAGGTCGTATTTTTAGAACAAATTCATCTCCCCTGGACGGATGCGGACACCTGTTTTTCCAAAAACATCTCCCATAGAGGGACACATATGTATACATATTACGAAAGGCAAAGCTGAGCAAATTTTTGTATTTTGGTTCATCCCCATTTCATTCTATGCGCAAAGAAAACAGATTTAAGGAAAGAGATTACATTTGTCTTTATTGAGTGTGTATTTTTAAACTTAATAAGATTAACATTGCGTAGTGCGGTAATTCCCCGATTTATTGTTTTATGTATGTAATTTGATGAGATGTTCATAGACAAAATCTAAATTGTGATTCCCCTTTCTTATTCTGGTTTATACAATAGTTAATGGATGGTCATTAAATATGACGTTAAAGTTAAAAGTTAGTGTGTTTCAAAATCGCAAGGTGTTACGATGGCTCCACAAAATTTTCTTTCATTATGCCACTATGAGGATACATATGTATAACATACATATGTATGTACATATGTATATATGTATGTTGTATATGAATTGGGGAAAAATAAAAGTTTAATGAAAATATTTTTGAAGTTTGTTTTTTATCACATTTATCGTAGTCACTAAATAATAAACAGGTAAATATGTATTTATTAATTTTATCCCGAAGTATTTTATCCCTTGGACGGACATCTCCCCTAGGCGGACAAAAAAGCCTCGACGGTCGGTGTCCGCCTATGGGAGCTTTCACTGTACATAAATCTTTTCGTCTTGTAGCTTCTGTAGTCTCTCTATTCGTGGATTTGTGCAACATGTGTATAAAGGTATTAAACCAAATTCAAATTGTGGTTTTGTCATTGTGTTAAATATACATATATATACATATGTAGCAGTTATCGTTGACCAAATCAAGCAAGAACCACCTCCGAAATTTCTTTTTGAGAAATATCGTGGTTCTCTCCTATCTGGACCATTAAGATTGAATTTTTTCTCTTCGGAATAAATAATTTTAAACAAATATACATATGTTTAAATAGTACAACTATTAACAATAGTAATCTATCGGCATTCTGTTTCTAGTTAGTTTTTTTAGTTTATTTTAGTGAATTCAAGTCATTCAAGCAATTTTATGGTAGCGTAATAGGACAACAGCTTTTGTTGAATAATCGCCTGGATTTTTTTTTTTTAGCTGTTTACCTATGATTTGGACATATTTACCTCACTTTCGTTGATAATCTGACCAAGAATCTTTTTTGTGTTACTGTAACAGTTTATAATTCTGCGATTGTCACGTTAAGAAAGTTTTTTTCCGAAAACTTATGCCAATCTTTATAAAAGTAACGGTGGTTACCGATTTTCGGAAATTTTTTAAATAAAATTTTAATAAAATCTTTGAAATGTTTTTTTTAAGGAATGGGTTGTTTTTCAAACTTTTTACATTATAAAATGTGAAACGTTTTTTGTGTTTGAATTCATTTATTATTTTAACAAAAAGCAGCATATTTTTGTTAGTACATATAAAGAAAATTAAATTTAATCCGTCGGAAAATGACAGATACATTTATTTTGTGTAATATTAGCGGAAAAATAAATTAAAAATAATAATTTTATTTTTGAGCTGTAAGGGACCATTTTCTGTGGAAACACCCATAAACTGAAATTTTTCCTTTTCCAAAATTACTAAGGTTCGAACCAAGTAGCATTTTATAGCAAATTGTGGAAAATTGTAAAAAAGCATACCTAAATAACAGTTATGCTTTTGTTTTTCTTGTATTCTTGTTTGTTAATCATAAACTGTAATAATAATGATCTGGTCTCTCTAAAAATTTTACACGTTTAAATAACTGGTTGTAACTTTACAACAAATAGCAAACATCGAATGAATTTATAGTAATGCAACACAGTGTATGTACTCGTACTTTTACATAGAACTTCGTTAACTTCAACTTTTCCTGTGTTTCCAGGTTTCAGTTTTTCCTTCATCAACTTGCTATTTTTCTCTGTCAATTGCGATTGCCCATCTCAGTTGCTTTTTCGATGTATTTTTATAATTTATATCCTTTCTTTCACACATTTTAACATTTAGTTTGTTTGCAAGTTGACATAACAAAAACCTTTTCTTCACACAATAGCGAACGAGACATAAGTACTTTGAAAATGAAAAAAATCTTTGTTGTGATAATTTCATCAGTACCTTCTTTTTCTTAAAGCCACAAAATTTTGATTTCGATTAAAATTTCCAGTCACTTTAGGTACAAGAATGCGACATAGAAACATGCACATAATCAAATCCAAAATTAAACGTTACTCGACCTTTGTTGCCTTTTTTAATTTGTTATTGATACATAGATTTTAATGATATAAATATGAGAACAAATGGTGTTACTACAGATAAAATTTATTTTAGAGAAGCTGAGAGTAAAAAAATAAGTATATTTGCAATTTTCAGTTTAATTTTCTTATTATAACTACATACTAAGATTAGTTGAAAATACAATATACAAATCTTACTTTAACGAAAATTCGATATAACATACAGAAAGTTTATAATATTAATTACCATATAACGTATATTATGATTATTATATGATGAACCTTAAGAAAATTAAAATTAAATCAAACGAACAACCAAATGCATCAAAAACTCGTTCATCTCTAAATAATGGCGAGTATCCCATGATGGAAAAACATTTTATCAGAGTATATATCTATGATAGAATAATTTTTAGAATCCTCTCAATGAAGACTTTATTAATCATCATAATGCTACAAGTCACTTGGTCATGTTCAATATATATAATATGCTTAGATTTCTGAAACTTTAAGAATATCTAGAAATCTTTAACTCAGTTATTATTACTAATTGATCTTCCTATTGAAGATAGAAGTTTGAATTTAACAAAAGAGTATTATTAAAAAGGTTTTTGTTTCTGATTATTTGCCTGAATATTATTCGTTTGGACTCTAGAAATCATATATACAAGAGCTGTTGTAACAGCAGAGTTTACTAATTTGGCAATTTTCGAGCTTGGCCATGCAAACGTATAAGATTTTTCAACTTTGTACTTTAGATTTTTAAGTTATTCCATTTAAAATATGTCTTTTTTATAATTTCATAATTTGTTTTTATTCTATTATGTTCCTCACTTCATTATTATTTAATTTAATGCTTAAATAAATGCCTACTTTAAACTTTAAAAAAGAAACATACCATCATAATTTCTCGATACATTTTCTTTTTTAAACAACAGATGAATTTTTATTTTAATGCTTAGTACATTTTTAATATTTATTTTTTTTTAATTTTAAATGAACTTCCTTCTCATTTTTTATATAAAGCTTTTCCTTAAACAAAAAAAAAAAAAAAAAATTAAAGCCTTTTAAAATTCAATTTTTCTTCATTCATTTACCATCCCACCTCGCGCTTAAAACCTTCCTTTCATTTATTTGTATTGCAATAACATGAAGATACACATACATTTATACTTACAAACAGTGCTGCCATATATTTTTTTCAAAACGCATGAAATTGGAGTTTGAAATCATATATGGTCTAAACGATCTTTGCTTTATTCTCTTTTTGTAAGATTATTGATGAGAAAACTTATATTTAACATTCTGCAAAAAATTACAAATTTTTAGCCAATTTGTAATTTGATAAAACTGTCACATTATTTATTAAAACTTAACCATTTTTTAAATTTTCGACAATGAAAACATGTAAATCCCAGAAATCGAATAAAAATGCCTAAGTCTGGCAAGCTTGCAGACAACATAATATACAAGCAACCCCTTTCTTCGTCTGCCCCCCAACCCCATACATGTTTTCTCTCTCCCTATTACTCTCTTGGTATAACATGTAATAAGGTTTGCTTAGTTTAAAAACGTGTTAAGTACTTTTTTTTGCAAATTTCACAGAAGTGACAAACAATGATCTAAAATAAATAATATATGTACATATATGGACATTTCCACAGAAACGTCCACCGGAACCGAAAAACCAAATTTTATATAATATAACTGAAAACTAAAATTCTTATATTTATATCGTGTAAAATCATTATTTGCTATTACTACTCTTCGATCGTTTTATCGAGTGGCTAAACATTTTAGGTCAAAATTTAATTTCTTCGTTCTAATTAAATTTATTTACTGCAAATAATAAACACACCAACATCTTTATTTTGATTTTCAAAATGAGTCGCATTAGTTATCGTAAGTGCATATTTTTTTAAAATAAAACTTTTTATTAATGGTGTTTTTGTCATAATATTGTTTAGTTTTTATTACTTTAGCATGTAGAGAAGAGAATCAAGATCCTTCCAAGCGATACTTGGAAGGATCAATAAAGTAAAGAGAACATTTTGTATATATCGTTGGTCTTAATTATTCCACGATTGTGACTGAGATTTCTTATTAAAAAACTAACAAATTACTGCATATTATAAATAAACTTAACGATTAATTTTGATTTGGAGATTATGTCCCGTTCGCTATCGTAAGAGTATTTTTTTTTTCAAAAAATGTGGTAAAACCTGTGGCAAAATAAGGAGGAAGGATTAAAATAGATCCACTAAAGTATAAAGGATATTTTGATAAAGCTGTTAAAAAACTGAGAACCGCAAGTGAAATTAGGAAAAACAAATAATAATTTTTTTGAACTAATCCTTTATTTAAATGTTTAGGAAAATATTTCGCGTTATAAATAAGGTATGCCAAAACATACTAACAGTTTTACAAAAAGTAATGAAAATATTTCTTATTAAAAAACAAACAAATTACTGCATATTATAAATAAACTTAACGATTAATTTTGATTTTGAGATTATGTCCCGTTCGCTATCGCAAGAGTATTTTTTTTTTCAAAAAATGTGATAAAACCTGTGGCAAAATAAGGAGGAAGGATTAAAATAGATTCATTAAAGTATAAAGGATATTTTGATAAAGCTGGTAAGAAGCTGAGAACCGCAAGTGAAATTAGGAAAAACAAATAATAATTTTTTGAACTAATCCTTTATTTAAATGTTTAGAAAAATATTTCGCGTTATAAATAAGGTATGCCAAATCATACTAACAGTATTACAAAAAGTAATGAAAATATTTCAATGCAACATCCTGCCAATGCATCTCGAGGAACTTTTTCAAAGAAGATGAAAACAAAATTGTTATTGTGAATGCCGAGCACTGCGATGATTACTTTTTTTTTGCCAAAAATTAAAGTGCTTAACTTGGCGGGCATGTGGTTTTATTAAAGCGGTGCCACATGCCATGCAGCACGCAAAACAATGTCTCAATTGAAGGGTGAGTAAACAGTTTATGTCACTTTTGGGGCCGATCAATTGGCCGCATTTAACGCAAAGTTTTATGCACTAGAATATAATATTGAAGAAATTATTCGTGTGATACCGGCCGATATGTTGAAGAGAGTATGCCAAAATTGAACCCAGCGTTTTAGACATTTCAGGTGAAGCCGCAGTCAAAATTTAAATTAAATCATCTTTAAACATTGAATTATATAGATCGTTCTATTGACTCAAAAATTTCTCACATTTTCTTAAATTTTATGCTTTTGAATCAAATCCGAAAGCTCTTAAAAAATCACTTTTTATAATAAAAACAATACAACAAACTCTACCATTGGGACTTAAGTATGGAGCTAATAAATGCAACGTAATCTTTAAGATTTTTTTATTTTTAATTCCAAAGCCGTGCGCGTGTCGCGTTCTAGACACTTTAAATACAATAGTTACTTTTTTAATGCTTTATTATGTATTTAAAAAATATTATTAAAATTAAATTAATAAAAATTTTATTAAAATCCTAACTAAAAAATAGTGCGTTCTTATCTTTTTAAAGCAGAAAATTAGACGAATAACTAGAATACCTTTGCAAGGAAAAAATTTTAATAACTTTTATTACAATATTATGCTTTTAAAATAAAATAAATCACTGAACTTTACTCACTACAAAACAATTAAAAAAAGAGACATGACTGCTAAAATTATTTATTTACTTTCTATACAATTTGACTTGGTTAAAAAATTAGCATTTTGTAAGTGAAATTAAAAATATCAGCCATGTCACAGAGCATAATAATTCCATTCGGAAGTGGAATTAATTGCGTATTTTGCATCTGTAGAAAAAGTAAAACGAAAAATTTTTTCGGAATGAAAGTACTTTTAATTATAAGTTATTTAATTATTAATTTAATTTAAAGTGATTTCATTCCGAAAAAATGTTTCGTTATACTTTTTCTAGAGAAGTTAAATACGGAAATAATTCCACTTCCGAACGGAATTAAACTCTGTGACATGGCTGTATGTTTAAAAAAAACTAGTTTGGTACTTTATAAATAAACTTTATGCCTATAAACATTTTCATAAAGAAAGGGACATAGCGTATTTATACACTAAGCTAACGACATGCATATCTGCCGCACTCCCTCTTCAAGTAAAACTCCACAAATATATCTAGCCAGTGATGAGATTTTAAAGTGTAACAGTGTCATCGCCAAAGTAGTACCTTTTCAATTAATAATAATAATATTGTTTAAATCAAACATTTCATTAAGGTAAGTAGTAAAATATTTAATATTATATTTGACAAACAAATTTGACAAAACCAAATATCACAAATTTACATATTAAAGAATTACAGCGGTAACTTTGGATCTGGGAAAAATACAAAACAATTATTATGGATTTTCCATCTCTGATACCAATATAAACAGCCAGCCATATAACACTCATTTATTGACACAAACAAACACGCACACCTTACTTTACTTCCGTTAAATGAATGAATGGTTGGATGGATGGATGGGTTGCTAGCCCCAACCTAGGGTTTTATTATTACTTCTCTTTTCTTTTTTTGGTTTTATTTTTGTTATTTCATTTTCATTTATTTTTATATTTTTTTTTTTGCATAGACATTAAATTTCCCATCAGTCTTCTCTTATTTACCCTAAAAATTTTTCTAAAACTCATTCGTACGCTCACCACTTGCTCATTCCATAGAATTTGCTATTTGGGATTTATTTTTTTCAACGAGTAATTTCTATTAAAAACCCTAGTGCAAGAGTCGAACTAGACACACACGATTATTAAGTTAGTCAGAGAGTCGTATGACGTTTGGCTGTAACGTCATCGGTTGTTTAGTCGTTTTTAGGGCCAGTGGGTGAGACGTTTAGTCAATTGGAGCATTTTTTATATTTCTCATTCTCATTTTTTTACTCGCAGGCAACTACGTTGGCAAAGAGAGTGAATTTGTTGTTTTTATTTTGATCATTGTTGTTGTAGTTTTACGTTTTTTTTTTTGTTATTTTTTATTTTTAATTTATTTTGTTTGTTTTTTATTATTTTTCATTATTTGTATATTTATGTGCTGTGCATGATATTTGTATTTGTTGTTGTTTTTTTCTCGTACATATAATATTAATTTATTAGTCTAAAACAAGCATAGAAAACGATGGCAATAAGGTACAGTGGGTAGAAAATACATAAACGTTTAATGCATGTTTTCATATTTTGTTTGAATTTTTGTATAAAATCCTAGAAAAATATAGTTTTTGGAAATAGTTTGAACTAATACCCTTTTTTAGGCCAAAAATTAGATCAATACATTTTTTAGTAGTATAAATCAATTAGAAAAATTATAAAATATTTTTAAAAGGACACTTCCGCTGTCCAGAACGCGACATTCGTTTAAAAAAAAATTTAACATTTTTTTGTTCATGTTTCCATTTTCTACAACAATTTAGCACCACTACCTTTAGTGCTAAAGTTAAGATTTGTCGTATAGTTATTTCCAATAGCTATAAATATGGGATTGCATCTAGAAAACTGAAAAATTTGAAAAAATATTTTAGAAGTATTAAAAAATATTCTTAAATTTTAATTTTAACGGTACAGAACTCGACATTCATAAAACTTTCAAGTGAAAAAAGAAAGTTAGTTTGATGTTTTCATTTTATTAGGATAATGTTTAGATTTATTATCGCCAATATATTAGCAATAACTGGTATCATGAACGCTACAAAAAATAAATCTAGTTTGCTTCAGAATCTAGAAAACTGCAAAAGAACATATTTATAACTACCTTAATACATTACCTTAAAACATTATTTTTTTACATCTTTTTTGTATGATTTATCAAGCGACATATTTGCTTTGATAACTTTAAATCGTTAATTAATCAAACTTCACTTATTCTTATAATATTTATAATATTTTTTTTGTGAGGAAGCATATTCTTTTAGCAGCTTGATAATTATTTTTTCAGAAACCTCCGCCGTCCACATTTGGGTCATAATCGGCATTAAGGATATAATAATTTTTTTTGGCATACACATTATTCAATTTTTAAGAAATAACTAAAATTTGGCTTATATGAAAATTACTGAGAAACGTATATCAAAACAGTCGGCTAACCTGAAAAAATATTAGCCACGGCGCCTCCGCTCAACCTTTCGGTTCAGGCCTCTGCCATTATGGTTTATTATCAACTGCATTACTGAAATATTTTAGTTAATAGTTAATGCTACCAAATCTAGTTTTGAATTAAAATTTTCAATTATTTGAGTTTGGTACTAGAACGCGACATTGAACCATGAACAAAAACAAAAGAAATATTTACCGTTGAACAAGTTCGTTCGGCCTTTTAATGTTTCATAAAATGTTTGAACAAATTATTTGATTACAAACGTTTACCAGGTAATATCTGGTAGAACATTATGGTATTTCAGAAAGCGTGGAGTTGGATGCAATTTCGGGTATTTAATCGGTTTATATTTTCTTGAAAGTTCACTTTTTATTGATATTTGAATGCAATAGTTTAGAATAAGTCAAGACACGTTTTACTCAAAAACTTAAGAACTTAAAACTATTTTTATCTAGAAAGTCTTGTGTTTGATAAAGAAAATATTCAGATAGCAGTATTTTCCGTAGAAAATCTTCACTATAATAACATTTTCCATAGAAAATCATGTGTTTAATAGAGTTTTCAATAGAAATCCTTCAGAATAACAGTATTTTCTATAGACACTTTCAGTATGACAGTATAACAGTATTTTAAATAAAAACTTGTATAAAATATTTAAGAACAAAAATTTGTGTTTTCATAACTTAAAACCATTTATAGAATAATGGTTATCAGAGGTCACGGGTTGTCTATTATTTTGGTAAAGATATACGGTATATAACGGTAGACTGACATAATTTTAAATTGTAATGATAACTTAGCGGTAACCGCAGCTTATTTTGTTAATAATAAAAAACACATTTTATCACATCTCTCTGTTTTATGCTTTACACAGAGATGGATAAATTTATGTCTATCAATACATGACTAAACTTGACCGACGACAACGCATTTATATTGCTTTTACAATTGCTTTTTTTTGTTATTCTTGCTATTTTATTGTTAGTTCGTCTTCATTAGTTCCCCGTCAGTATTTTTTCATTTTAATTTAATGTTGAGCAATTTAAATTTTTATCGCTTTTAATTGAGTTTATGATGAAAAGTAGTTTTTTTTTTATTCTAAAGCTGTAGTTTTTGTTTTTTAATTCCATTTTTATTAGGCCAATAAAAGGAAGGTAATCGCATGTGTTGAGGTTGTTGTTCTTAATTCCAGTCCTAGAAATTGTATGTTGTTTTCTGTTTTTATTAATAAATATAAGTTGGTTGTTTGTTCAAACAAAAGCAAAAATATATTGTGTAAATTCAAAATTTTATACATTTTTGTATTAAACTTAAAAATGCGGAGCTTTTTCGAATGTTTATCTTTTATTTTGAAACCTTTATACAATATAAATTTCTTCAATGTATCGGACATTGTTAGTTATGAGCTTTTCTCATTTTTCTGGCAATATGTGGATTCCGAGTCAAAAGAACTGCTCATCTTTTGAGGCCTGGGGGCAAATTACCACATTCGTGATCGAATGAGCTATCGTATCGAAAAATGATTTCGATACCGAAATTATGATAAAATGTACTAAATTTCTTGCTCGATATCAAATGCCATAATATCATATAAGAAAATTACGATAAATTTTACTCGTTTTGAAAAATTTCCTACAACTTCTTTCTAAAGAGTTAGTTTTTAAGAGCTTTCGGATTTTATTAAAAAAAACGCATGAAATTTAAAGAAATGTATGAAATCTTTGTTTGAGTCGATAGAACGATATACATATATACATAATTCAATGTTTAAATATTATTTCATATTCTTCAATATCAGCTTCCAGTGCGTTAACCATTGTGGGCTTGTTCCTATTGATATGAGCCTTAACATATGAGCCATAAACTTGAAATAAACTGTTTACAGAACTCACTCTCAATTGGGCCTATGTTTCGCATGCTGTGTGACATGTGGCACCGTCTTGTTAAAACCACATGTCAGCCAAGTCCAGCTCTTCCACTTTGGGAAAACAAAAGTTGTTTAAAATTTTATTATAATCGCACGGTAGCAATCGCCATTCACAGTAATGAGTAAATACATGCATGCATAAATTTTTATAATAAAATTCAACAATCTGGTTAAATTATAGACCAAACTGAGCAAGTTTAAGCTGCTGTTAGCAAAAAAAAAGTTGCTAAAAAATTACCCTTTAAATAGTTTTTAACAGGTTTGCAGTACAGGCTACCTGTGATTTTCTGACCAGATTTCAGTAGCTCATAATAGATAGGACATTTTGAGCTTTACCTTACGCCATTGATATTTGACTTTGGTGTCGATTCAACTGGTTGGCAGGGCTTCACATATAATCTCCTACTCGAAGTCGTTTTTCTGGTTCTGTCGGCTTCAATTCATATGGTACCTAATTTCCCTGTTATTGAATGAATGCTGCTGCTCGCAAACGTGTTCAAATTGCTGGTAGGGTAGCTCCCAATGATTTTGCAATCTCTTGACATCAGTCCGAAATTATTATTCATACATATGTATATACCTATTTGTCAAAACTTACTCTTTCCAATACAATAAACATTTTATTATTTTAATATAAATTCTTTGCTTTATTTTATTTTATCATTGAAAATCCTGTAAATTGTTATTTATTTGATAGCTTTTCAAATTAGTTTTGCCGAATTTTTTTTACCATTTTTTTACTGAAACCAAATATACCTACATTGTTCGATTAATTTTTGATGTTATAAGGGAGAGGTTTCTATCTAAGTACATAGGTATTATAGTTACATTATGTTTGATTAATTTAGTTAAAAAATTGTTTTTTTATTTACCTATCTACTTATGCTGTACTTTTTAGCTGTTTATAAATTTATGAGACGGTACATACTCTAGTATTTGTAACATCAAATGCATTTCAATTTTAATAAACAAACAAACATAAATTCATACATAAATATGTGCATACATGTATGTATGTATGTATGTATGTATAAGTAAGTGTGTGAGTACACGGCTACAACAACAACATCTATTAAATTGTTAAAATATGTATTTGCACTAGATTTTATGTGTATTTTTTGTATAATTTTTTCTGTTTGTTTTTGCCAAATAGTAGTATGACAGCTTCTAAAAATGCATTTGTCCCACTTCCCACTCAGAGTCGTCATTACAATACTAACAACAAGATATTCTTCTAGTATGTATTAAACATACAAAAACAATCTACACAATTACAACAAGAAAAGAACTACATTGATGAAAAATAATAATAAATAACGTGAAACAAAATAAATGAAATGAACAAGAACTACAACAACAACAATAGTAACAGCAATAACAAAATAATAATACATTTTCTATTTGAGTGCTTTCTCTTCTTGATAAGCAAGTTTTCTTCCTTTATTTTTAATTCAGCTTTTTTCTCTATTTCCCAACTCTGCTCTGCAGCATAAACTCTGCCAACGTTATTTAGGTAATACTGCTGTTTTTCTGCTTTTTTGCAGTTTCTCTGTAACAACATTTACCATCGTACGTACACACATTTACTTCACTTTATTTTTTTTTCTTATTTTGTTGTTCCTGCTATTATTCCACCGCCCCCTTTCATAAACTTTTCTTCTACCATCGACTGACTCTCTTTTGCGTTTTCTATCTCTCTCAACATTTCATTACAATCCATCCACCAATCCCACCATTTATTTATTATGTACGTACGTACATCTGCTGTGTTTCTGCGTTTCCTCTTTATTCTTAAGTTTCTTTTATCTCCCCACTAGTTTACCCCCACCTTGCGTCCTTTTTTTATACTTCCCCCTTCTATTATTTTTCTTCTTCAGCGTTACAACTCTGAGCACACATAAGCCCGCAGCAATAAATTTAATTTGCTTTAATATAAATATACAAAAAAAAAAAAAAAAACAAAACAAAATAAAAAAATAAGAATAAAAAATTAAATAAAATATTATCGTATTTTTAGCATGGCAGTAGCACAGCAACGACTTCGAAATGCTCTACCGTTAATTTTAAAACTTGAATAGTTTTATTATAAATAATAGATATGAAATGAATTAATAAATTTATGTCCTAGTTTAAAAAGCACTTAATGAAAGGAATCACAGGTTCATGGTTAAAAAATTGACAATAAACCGTCCTTATTACTGAATTAGTTTTTTGACGAAAAATAAATTCCAGAGCTTTAAAATTATGTTTATTTTTTTAATTGCTAAAATATGTTTTAAAATAAATTTTGCTCCTAATTTGCTGTTAGTTACAAAATATTTTCTAACAAAAATATCCTAAAAATGCTAAAATTCTCCAAAAGTTCTCTCAAAAGTTCATATTTTTCTGGCAGTTTTTTTTATAAATGAATCAACTGAAATATCTTCATTCTTAAGCTTCAGTTAGCCGACTGTAACGGAATGTTGTGTAATGACGTAAAAATGTAAGGATATTATATTTCTTACAGATTCATACATTACGTTATTGCGTTACTTTACATCTTCATAACCATTTGCATTACTTGACACATAACAATATCCATCAGGTGTTTCTTACTGTTGCAGTTACATTCCATTACAGTCGGTTAACTGAGCCTTTAGGTTATGTCAAATGTGTAGCAAACTCCAATGTGCAACACACGAGTTGCCTCCATGGTTAGCTTTGTGTTACCTGGATAGAGAGGTCCAGAGAAAAGTAATTTTCCGTAATTGACCAGTTCCATTCTTTAGCCAAAAAATGTTGTTACATATATTAAGCCACCCAAACATTTTGGCTTTCTTCGGTCAGCCATAGCAGTCTGAGAAGTGGCAGAGGAGACTAGAAGCATAGTCTCATTATTTCCTTTATCATGACAATTTCTGCAGATGGTTCGTCGACAGTCTTTTTTAGAAAAACTAATTTTTGTCGTTGCACATTAATTTTCAAGCCATCCCCGATTCATCGTTTGCATGATGAGATTGGTATTCCATCTAAATGGTCAACCTCATTATTCGAAGATGAGGATGAAAGGTTGCCAGAAACATTTTGGTGTCCCGGAATTCAAAAGAGTACAACTGAAAAATATATCGCTGTCTTGTTTAGATATATTTTAGGACCGGATTAGATACCGTGTAGACATTAAGAAATTTCACGATATTCTACATTCGAGTATCCAAACTGTTGACTTTCGCGCAATTATTGATTCTGCTTCAACGTTTGCACGATGATCTTCCAAAAATTAAAAGATGTCCACCACGTCCATTCATACTATATTTTAATTAAGTCTATAATCAATTCGGTTGGCTCATTATCTCTACCATGGCCCCACAAAAAATAATCATGTAGTGTTAGTTCAAATGATCGGGGCGGTCAATTAACAGCTAAATTTCGTAAATAAATTTTTTTTATTGTTTTGGTAGCTGTGTAACATTAACTGTAGGTTAAAAGTTTGAATTTTACCGCTTTCCTAGCCGAATTTTCGAAATCAGCGTTTCCAGACCACATACATAGCTCTTCCAACTTTGACAAGTTCAGCAGGCAAATTGCTCGTGTATTTTCAAAGGCCAAAATGTTGCAATTTTATTAACCAACTTCTTATTAACGATTTCCGAGGGATAATTATGTTGACCGAAAATATCACGAGTTTAACGAAATGTTGAGTTTACAGTTCCACCATTTTCACAATGAATTATATCAATTGTCAAACCCATCTACTACTGATTTGCCAACAAATGCAATATCAAAACTTTCATGTTATTCCAATATAGTTTGTTTGGTTAACGTGCAAAAGAATAGTGTTACTGCGTTTTAACAAGACCACACAACTCGTTAGATATGATAAGATAAACAAAACAACTTTTCAACTTTTGCATTTTTTTTAAAACTTTATGTTCCTCAAAACTATAACATTTAATAAGTGATAAGTTGAAATTGATAAGAAGTGTAATTTGCAAAGTGTTTGCAATTTTTGTATTCTCGTTGCAGTTTCTGCTTCACCGACGTGCAAATTTCAAAGTTAATATTGTAAACTGTAATTTGCAAAGAACCATGCTGTTTCGTTCCACAAAAGTATAATTAGACAAATATAGATAGGACATGTATACCGGTGTGAAAACCACTCATTGAACGTCATGATGATGTGCGGGCCAAACCACTCATTTTACAGTGTAAATGCAAGCGTGTTGCGAAATTCACAGATTTGACAATGGATAAAGTTCCATTCCGGTTGATATTACCATTAGTCCGAAATCCTGATAACCCTACTGCTCGGTGAATAATTGAAAATAGTTTTGGCATTCTTAAAGAAAAATTTTCTTGTCCTAATTAAATGAAATAACTATAAACTTTAATATGTACCAAATATTTACAATAATTTTATTAAAAAATACTTTATTCTTTTGAAAACTAGTAAATAAAATATCTTTTTTCCTTTAATCACTGTAAGTTTTTTCCATTTTTATTATGCGGCTTTTAACAACTTCTATTTAGCAGTGCAAAGCGATAAAACAGAAATGCAAAAATGATTAAGTGTTTTGTAGAACACTTTGCACACTCAATGTGCAGGAAATTTGTTTACTGCAAAGTGAAATTTGCAAAGAATATTGTGAATCAGAAACACTTATAATTTTGCAAAAATTGCAATTTGAGAAGTACAAAGTGAAGATAACAAACCAAGTATATTAGTATGCAACTGCCTAGAAAAATCTGTCTATTTTGTTAGAATCGAGTATTTGATCAGAAAAGCACCACCTGTATGTAGCCTGATGTTATAGTTAACAATTGCATGTAGGGTGATTATAAATATGTATGTATGATATTCGTTTGTATGTTTATACATATGTATATGTATGTATTTATTTGTTTATGTATTTGTGTATGCATATTTGACATCAGATATAAAATAAATGTTTAATGAAAATATAAATAAGAAATTAATTATATTTATTTATAATATACAGCTTATAATTAAACAAACAAAACAAAACTTTTTTGAATGGAATTATATGTATATGTACAAATACATACATATGTACACACAAACAAACATTGTGTACAGAAAAAATAGTAGGTACCGCGCGCGGATATTCTTTAATAACGTTGGGTTTTTTCTGGTTACTATAGGTATAATTTTATCGAAATAAATTCATATTTAAGTTAGGTTAATATAACATTAAAACGTAGGTATTATTTACCTATAAATGATTAATTTGTTATAGTTTATGTATTTAAAATGAGCAGTTCGAAAGTTAATGATATTTTTTTAAACAGAAATTTGTTTAAGAAAATCTTAAAGTAATGATTAATATCGATATGCTTTTATATTAATAATTTCGGAATATCCAAATCACGTTTATTATTTTTGTTAAAAAGATATTAGTTTACAATGGTCTGATTTTATACATATACCTAGGTATGCTTTAAGAAAGTAAAAATTTGCTATAATTTGGTCGCTGATTTCAACATGACCGAAACGTCAAAGATTTTATTTAGCGCTCACAAATATACCTTAAATATGCTGATATCATAATAAATACCTTCAAATTCTGTAGTTATTGAAGAATATTTTATATTATTTTATTTCACTTTTATGTAAAATGTTTTTAACTTCTACTAAATTTAATTCAATTTATTAAAGATAATATGGAAATCTGGCAACATTACATTTTTGTTCTTTTAAATTTTTGTTGTTTCTGTTGTTGTTGTATTCTTGTGTTGTTCTACAACAACAATGACGATGATATTAAACTTACGACACAAGCATACAAACGTGTATTTCTATGCAAGTATATAATTGTTTGTGTTGCTGTGTTTAAATGTTTATTATAGTTTAATACATACTACTTACATACATTTCCACAAATATATTCGTACCCTGTAGTTTCAAAGAAACAGCAATTGCCAACTTTGAATATTGCCTATTACATAGAACAAAAAAACTTAACAAAATACTTATCTTTGTTTGAACTACAGTAGTGCTTTAAGGCCTTTCATTAGCAACGTACTCTTTTCAGATATTTTTTCTTAAAGGGGTTTTCAACAAGAAATTAGTTTTTGAAAGCAAAATAAAACAAAGAATTCATTTGAAAATCATTCAGATGTCGATTCGTAAAAAAAATTAATCACATTTTGACAAAATGGCGAGTCTATTTCGTCAATATCGTTACGGAATTTGGCAAACTTGGTGGCACATGCCATTGATATCTACAGCTATGGTAAGAGGAATAGCACACCAATGTTATGAAGTGTCAAACGTATTAGATGCATATATTGAAAAATGGAATGATAATAACATGGTATTTTATGCTTTTATTTTGATACACTCTTTTTTTCCAAAAAATTCGTTGGAAATGTCCAGTTAACTTTTGCACATTCTTTATTTTAAAACTTTTTGTTAAAAATTGAGTTTTTTTGTTGAAACAAAAATAGTTTATGCTAATTTCGGTGGTAAATTCTTGTGTAATTTAACAAAAATATTCTTTGTCAACAAAACGGGAGGACGACCGCACTGCTCACTCACTTGAGAAAAAAAGTTTATTTGGGAACTTTACCAAAAGGGTACAATACAAACAAATAGCAGAAATAATTGGATGTACTCAAAAGAGATTTATAATGTCATTAATTATGTTAAATCAGATGCAATTTTGCTTAATGTAAAGAAAGATGAAAGAAGTCATTACAAAAGTTAACAGTTCGTGTGGATAAGGCAATCGTTAAAAAAAAGTAAGCTAGATCCTTTCAAGTCATCAAGAAAAAAAAAAATTACTGAAATAAATGAGGAATTTGAGTTGAATGTTCCTAATAGATTTGTACGTAGACGCCTCAATGAAAATCACATCAAATAGTGCACCATACAGTGGCACGTTCTACATGCAAATGCGTCTCAACAATTGCTCTTTAATTTTCAGAATTTCAAATGCTGTAATTTTGCTTGTTGACGTATCCATACAAATGAAAATGTATATCGTCTTTGAAAATTACCTTTTCTGGAAAAACCTACGGGTTGTTCTTCAAGGAATTCAACGAATGTACTTCGAATGTATATATTCACTGATATGTCAACAAATAAAATATCAAAACTTTAATGTCTTGCTAATATGCCAATTTTGGAAGAAAAGTTCTTGTTGAAAAGCTCTTTAATACCTTTCATTAGCGAGTAATATATGTAGGTGGCGTGTTCTTTCTGATAAAATAATGTTTGTCGTAACTGACGTCTTCACTCTTTTGTAGTTTCATTTTTTATAACTTGTTAATTATGCATTAATTAATTTATTATGGATTTGTTAATTATAAACGAATAATGCGTTTCCTTCTATCTTGGGAACTAAACTACATTAATAATCATAAGAAAATTAAATCCAAAAAAAATATAGTTGTAATCAAGGTTTTATTCGGTAGCGGTATTTTAGTGGTAACGGTATTTAGGATTAGTATAAATTAAGGTATATTTTTTTGATAACAAAAATTTGAGCTGATTTAAATTATTAATCAAATAAAAAAGATGTTGATATTTAATTATAGCTTAGCTTCTATATATGTATGTACATATTTCAATAAACTCGATTATGGAAAACAAAATTTTTTTTATGCTTTAAAATCATGTAAAGAATAATGGTAACTTATAGGTATAACCTATAGGTTATATTGTTAACGGTATATCAGCGGTAACGTTATTTTTTGACGACAGCACACAAGACCACTGCAGGTTGTTGTTCATGATGATGCTAATAAAACAGTGTTGACCATATAACAAAATGTGTAAAGCAAATTAGTGCATAAAAATATTTTCATTGTTTTGTTTGATTAAAGTTTGTAAGTGTTTTATTGTTTAATGTCCAGTTTTTAACGTGATATTTAAATACGAAATTAGTTAATTTTTCCTTAAACTTAAGTTGTATTTAAATACGGTTTAATTTTTTCAGTCTCAAATTAACTTCGGTATTTAATTATGATAAAAGTATAGTAGCACTATTAAATATCAAAAAAATAAAAAAAACTTCTTCATTTAACAGCTGACTTACTATTTAGTTTACAAATTGTTGTAAACTAAAGCTGTGTTCACATTATGTGGATTTGTCATGTGGACTGTCACTTTTTCGAATGTCAAATTTGTACATATAGTCTAAACACCTTCTAACAATATCATGTGTTATTTCTCTGTGTGCAATACATATGACATTTTTGTATTTAGAACGAGTTTTATTTTCAAGTGACAAACCATCTGACATCAGCTGTTTTTTATAACCAAACTTTTGTGGCGGCAAAAATTTATTGAAATTTTAATAAATATAATTTATACCTAATAGTAAAACAAAAAAAAAAAAAAAACTACACAAATTTATTATTGAAAATGGAGGGAAAACTTAAAAAGGAGTTAACAAAAATAAGTACATATGTATGTGACATAACCAACATATGAACATGGAATTTATAAACCGTATGTAAAACTCAAATTTTGACATACACATGAAATCACATATAAGTAGAAAAGTGACATTCCACATGACAAATACACATAATGTGAACACAGCTTAATTGGACAAAAGCTGCATCATTCTTGTCCTCTTAATCTAAATTCATTGTTTTAGTTGATATTGTTAATAATAAGCACAATGTTTTTATTCGCTGCGAGTTTATTTATTGAATATTTTTATCAAATAATAAAAAAAACTTCAATGCGCAATTTTCATAATTTGCAGAACTGTCAAAATCATATGGTAGTATGAAAAACTTAAGTTGTAGTTAAAGGGACGTAGTCAGTGATTTAAGTTATATTTAAATACATATGATCTATAAAAATGAATTTGGTATTTAAACAGAACTTAAGTTTAAACACACTTTAATTTTTAAGTTAAAAACTGGCCATCAGATTTATGATTTTTAATGTTTTTTATTTACTTTTCTGTTGTATTTTAGTAATAGCTTCTATAAAATCAACTAAATTCTCTTCAACCATTATGTTATTAAAAAAGTTCGAAGAACAAACTTATTTTATATTAAAGCGTCAAATTTCGAAATCAGCTGCTGACTATGTAGCTGTCGTTTTCAAAATAATTAAGTAGCTGGCTACAGGACGGCATTTATAGCCAGCGGAATTTGCAGTTGTGTAGTCGTGTAGCCTGCTGTGGAGAATGTGTTTAATGCTTTAATGACTAAAAAGTTCATTTACGCGGAGCTAGTTTCATGCACTGCAGGGAATGTAATGTTGTGAATGGTGATTGTATATATAAATTAATAAAAACGTCCATATATACATATGTATAAATATGTATATATGTTTAGATATCTATATGCATTTGTATATGTATACGAATATGTATTTATATATCTGAGCTAAAATGCATTCTACTTGCTGTTGCCTACCTCCTCCTCTGCTGCACATGCTTGTGAATGTTTTTTTTGTTGCTCATGTTCATATTGTACAATAAGCAGTAAGAACAGCGACAACACAACTACAGAAACAGAGAAAAAACACACAGAAAAAGCAGCAATGGCAACAGTGTTGCCAGAAAATAAATTTCAAAATATGCTAAAACTTGAAAAACTAAGTGCTAAAATGTTGTACAGAAGAAAAAATAAGTGCTAAATTTTTTCAATGTAACAATACAATTTTTATTTCAAATGTTGCAAATATAAATAATAGTTTTTTCTAATTTTGTTCATAACAATTGTTGACTTGTTTTACTAGATTATATTTCATATATTAATTCAAAAATTTCCGTGTTTATTTACTTCCCCACCGAAATAAATTTAGTTGATATATTAATAAAAGTTAATTTTATTTCTCTAAAAGTATTTTTTTTCTGTTTGTTTTTTTTTGTTCATGGTAATTGTTTTTACAAGGAGAGGTTACCAGTGCTCTGCCCTCTTCAATTTTTTTTAGTTCATGGAAGAAATTGCGCTGCTTGGTATACAACACCCCTTTGCCACCTATTTGCCTATTTTATGGAGTAAAATAGTATACATTTTTTTGAGAAAATATAGTTTTTTATCAAGCAAATTATGCTAAAAACCATTTAGCATAATTTTTAAAAATTTCAATGCATTTTCGAGAAACAAAATGCTAAATCTAGCACTGAAAGTGCTAAAATGGCAACACTGAATGGCCATAACAACAGCAGCAGAGCAATGGCAACAACAATAAAACAAGTACAACAACTTGCTACAATAATAAAAACAAGTACACAATTTTACATGTGTACTCGTGTATATTCTTTTTTTTGTATATTTTTGTAGTAAAGAAAAACAACAGAAACAACAACTACAAAAACTTGTATATTTTACCCAGCTACGAATAACTCTCGTTAGTGTTAAACGTAAGGGGGAGGCAAGATATAAGGCAAAATACATATGTAGGAGATTTAAAGAATAAGAGGAGGTTGGTTTGAAAGGAGAAATAACAAAAATACAAAATAAAAATTAAAAAAAAAAAAAACCAAAATAACAATTTTACGAGAAAACGTCGGAGCGGAGCACAATGAACGGTGAAATAAAATAGATACAAATTTTTAAAAAAATTTTACATTAAATATGTACTTATGCAGATAAAAGAGTCTATAAAAATTGGTTTAATACAAGGATAAGGATTTATATCTAAACTAACAGTGGAAAAGGCGTTACCAACAGTTTGCAATTTTAATTTTTATCTGGAAATGGATAATTTAAAAGCATTTACATAATTCACACCACTGTTATAACAACACTCCTGATCTTTTTTCTTAAAAATTGCCAACTCGTGACAATTGGAATTGGTTTCCTCGACGTCAGAACTGTTACAATAAATAACTTTTTTAATAACTATAGCCCGTTGTTTTATATTGGATCAAATAATGCAAACAATCATAAACATGTTTCTTTTAATTTAAAACAAACCGAGACTTTTTTAATGTAGGTACTATTAAAGAAAAAATAATTATATTCATTATAAAGCCTGTTTCAGCTCATTTTAAGATTTTGTTGATTATTAAGGCCTTTTTATTCATTTGATCTGTTTAAAAATTGTGTATATGGGGTTTATTGATATACATTTTCTTTTTGTTATAAATCAAAATATACATCGTAAACCCACAAAAATATATGTATATTCTGGGTCCTTAGAAAATTCGTCTGTATATCTGGATAGGGCCCAGAAGGAAAGACCTGGGAGATAAAATTTTGGTCTTGAAGTGGTCAATATTTGAAAAAAAAAAAAAAAAACGATCGTCTTTTCGACTTTTAAACATATTTAAAATATTGCAGGGCCTAAAGACAGAGACCACAAATTTTTTCAGATATACGAGGGTGGTCATATAATTAAAACCTTTATCAAAACAGTAACTTATGGCGTTTTCTTTTCTGGCAAAAATGTTAGACGTTTTTTCCATTTCGCATCTTTTTTAATTTTTTTGTGTTCTTTTCTGAAAAAATGTCAACACTGCTAACGTAGAGTGTGTTCTTTTTTATAAACGTCACACTATAAATTTAAAAAATGTTGCACCTTTCACACTCTGTATTTTTAGAGGGGGAGAATCGCACGATAAAACAGCTGACATTTGTTTTGTTTATGTTATGAAACAAAAAAAATATACAAAATGGAAAATATTACTATTTTCTTATGTGCTGAAAAAATTTTAAATTACTTGTTGGATTCATCTTCATCATCTGATGATGATGAAATATTTGATATGATTATGGAAAATCCAGAACCGCGAGTGAAAGGCTTTGTAGAGAACGTAATTAATGAATACTCTGAAGTTGATATATGTATGTCGAATTTCATAGGACAATATCTCCTTCTTCTTATATATGTATGTATGTAATGTACGTTTATATATGTATATAAATTTTATAGTTTAAGAAGAATTTGCGTATTAGTCGGGTCTTTTGAGAGATTGGTCTTTTTGAGAGATATTCATTATCTTATTTCAAGCGATCTTACCAGGGAGCTATCTGGTTCTTCTTTTTTTAACAAAAAAAAAAAAAAAAAAAAAAAAAAACAGCTGTACATGAAAAAAAGTGTTACGCTGCTGTGATTTTATGTTCTATTCTGACCATTAAAAATGCGGCATCTTTAAAATGTGGGGTAAACATTATAAAAATGTACATAATAAAGGTGTAACATTTTATTTCAGAAAAGAATTAATTATTCAATTAATTTTCTATTTATAAATAGATAAAAAACATTTTTTCACTGCTTAATTCTAATCCTGCTTGCTCAAAACGGGATCATAAATCTATAAAAATACAAAACAAATTGTTAATTGGGTTGGATAAATAATTAAAACATTTGTTTTGTTATTCCTAATAATTTTTAAATTTTCGTCAAATAATTATAAATTTACCTTTATGGGATAGCCTTTACTTATTGTCACATGTAGACATCTATTTGACATACCTTCGACCAAATGCCTGCAAAGTGAAATGGGTACAGCTTTCGAAGCCGCCTCAATGTTTTACCACAATTCATCTAAACTTTTGCACAATTCTCATTTTGAAACATTTATGTTTTGTTCCTATAAACAACGTTTCACAAGTCGTGAAGTGTGTTTGGGATAATTGTTGTGCATAAAATTCAATCGTATTTTCTAATATTTTTGTATAAATGTTGATCCATTTTGGAAGAAATTTTGACTATTGGCCCAATTCCGTGCCATCAGATCCCTAGCGGCAAAACTTTTATTCATCACTTCAAATTACGTTTTTCCAAAAATTCATTGGTTTTTTCAAATTTTCTATTGCAAACTTTAGCCCTGATTTTATATTCTTTTTCAAAACAAACGGTTTGCGTTGTGCAGCCACGAAAAGAAACTTCATTAAGCCTTCGTCGTATTATTCTAGATGAAACTTCAATCCCATGCGATACATTTGATGGCGTTGGCAAATTCGAAATTTGTAATACCATTGTTATGTCAGCAAGCGGCCATAAGTATGCAGTTCACTTAGGTCCATATTACTGGTACTTTTGTGTTGCCTGAAAAGGTAAGAAAGAGAAGAAAGGGGAAGGAGATGGATAGAGATAGATAGTAAGTATATGTAGACGAGAGAAAGTGTAAGTAAAACACTCCTAGTCGGTCAACGACCAAATAGTTTCAATATTTCAGATAGACTTTTAAAGGATAGTTCTCTCAGAATGATGTTAAGCAAAGTACTCATTGCTTTACATTGACGCAGAATATGAGAGACTGTTTTCTCCTCTTCTACATTATTACAACTTCTGCAAAAATCATTGTAGGGTAGACCTATTCTTCTTGCATGGTTAGCAAATTTATAGTGTCCTGTAATCACTGACACCAAGTTATTTAATTGTGATCGCTGTAGTTTTAGTAAGTAAAACGTACGTTCCTTATTTAGCACTCATATGGGTTTGTCTTTAAGGATATACGGCATTCCTGGACCAAGATTGATGTAGTGTATACACCTGTCAGAGAATTTATTGCAGCTTGGCTATCAGTATACATATGTATATATTATTAAGAATTTAGTTTATAAAATTTTAAGATCAATTGTTGGGCATTTTTTTGTGGAAAATTCGACTGTAAATGCGGTAACGGTGAATGGATCACTCTATCGATAGATCTTAACTACTAAACTTTTACCTATTATCGATGACGAAGGATCAAATTTACAAACCACATTTTTTCACGAAATTCAACTGTTAATTTGCCGATATGATCATGCGATTTAACACCACTGGATTATTTTTGAAGGTCTATGTTAAAGATAAAGCAAACATATAATATAAATAATGACAAAATGTGATTGAAAATTTTGATAAAAGAATCGTCATCTGTATGCGTGGTCGTAGTAGACTGTTTTCCTATATAATTTTTCGTTTGTCATACTTACTCTTTTCAATACAATAACAACAGTTCTTGTTGAAGAACCTTATATTAAAAAAAAACTTATTTTCCAATTCATTTTGTGGATTCGGTAACCATTACCCGAATCACTTTTATTATTGCTCTAATTTATGTTTGATACTGAAGAAATAATAAACAATAAAACAATTTCAAAACTTTCCAAAACACCGATAGATATATAATTAAAAAGCCATAAATAGAATTAGAAATTTAATTGGAAACTCCTGCAATGCAATTATAAATGGTGTAGTAAAAAACTTGTTTTTCTTTTCTAAAATTTACAAAAAATTAATTGATATTAGGCTCTTAAGCGACGATCAGATTGTTAAATCTCTTAACTGAGACGATTGATTCCACAACGGTTAATAATAATTGGATACCAATTAGTTTAGCATTGAAGTTATGTATGTACAAGATTTCAGTTTTTTTTTGACCACTGTAGTTTTTGCACTTAGAGAAAAACAAACAAGATGAAAACATGATATTGAAATGGATAACAAAACACTATACAACAGGCTTTTCAATAAATTTGGTGGGTGGGTGGTGCATGGTTTTGTTGCAGCAACTATTATTTCTGTTAGCTACAGTACTCGTATTAGCTTTAAACTTATTTTTTGTGTGTAGGTATTTGAGTGTTTGAATGGCAGTATTAGTAGTAAGAAATTATTGTAGTGTAGTGGTGTAGTGTGGTATGCCTGAAGCGGAACTAGATAAACCCAAGCAGAGCCCCAATATACATACATACATACTGGTATGAGTACTCGTACAACGTTGTATACCTACATACATATATGTATAAGTATCTATGTAGCTCTGCTGATATCATTCATTAAACTGCGCAGCTAAACAAATTTTTGCAGCAACTACATCACACTTACACACACATATATTCTCTATATACCTATATTTATATATATGCATACACATAGACATACATCCATACATACATATAAATAACTATCCTAAGCTTGACTTCAACGTTACTAACGTTTAAAATGTTTAATAGATTGATATATGGGGGAAAAGTGGCACAAATTAAATTTCAGCTTGCTTCGTTCATGTTGTTGTTTTTGTTTCTCTTGGTCTTTTTTTTTTGTTTTTTTTTTTTTGTTTTTCTATATGTTTATTTTATTATATTTTTTTCTGCTGCCATCTTTTTCTTAAAATAATTTGTTTTTGTATTAATTTTAAAATAGTTTTTGTGTAGTTTCTTTGTGTACAAGATAAAGTAAGATGCTTTGAAAGAATTGGTTTAGTCGGGTTTTCTAAAAATGTAAAGATATTTTTATAAAATTAAAAAAACAACTATATTTTTGTTAAGACTGTAGAAAAATTTCAATTTAAAGGACAGAAATAGTGTTAAATGTTTAATATGAAGTGCAATTAAAAATATTTTATCCATAAGATTTAAAAATTAAAATTACTTTCAAATTGGGGAATTCCGTTACGTATATTTTAATCCAACTAAAATGTGAAGTAATGTTGTAAATGAAATATATATTGTGATATATACCGGAAATGTTTTGTTTTTACATAAAAAACAATTCAAGTACGTAAAATATTTTTAATAACATATCAGTTTTTAAATCGAAAATATGTATGAATATACATATACAAGATTATGTGTTTTTTCATATGGCAACATATAAATCCCAATACCGTTTGTAACTAAAGGGTGATTTTTTAGCTATTATCTTTTTGGCAACACTGGTTTAAACAGCTGACGCACGTTTCGTGTTTTGTTTCACTGTCAAACATCTTCAGTTTGGTCTATAATTTAAAAGTCACAGTTTGGTGCGGTTTATGGGCTGGTGGCATCATTGGACAGTACTTCTTCAAAGATGATGCGAATCGTAACGTAACTGTGAATGGTGAGCGCTACCGTGAGATGATATCCAACTTTTTTTTTGCCCAAAATGCAAGAGCTTGACTTGCATGACATGTGGTTTCAACAAGACGGTGCCACATGCCACACATCACGCGCAACAATGGACTTATTGAGAGGCGAGTTCGGTGAACATTTTATTTCACGTTCGGGACCGGTCAAATGGCCGCCTAGATCGTGCTATTTAACGCCTTTAGACTATTTTTTGTGGGGCTATGTTAAAGCTCATATCTATACAGACAAGCCCGCTTCAATTGACGCATTGGAAGACAACATTGAAGCATTTATTGGTGAGATACCGGCCGAAATGTTGGAAAGAGTATGCCAAAATTGGACTAAGCGGATGGACCATTTGAGGCGCAGTCAAGGTGAACATTTGCATGAAATAATCTTCAAACATTAAATTATATGGACCGTACTATCGATTCAAATAAAGACTTGATGCATTTATCTGAATTTTATGTGTTTTTTTTTTGAAAAACTTTCTTATAGCTTTTAAAAAATCACCCGTTACATATACAATCTACAAAATTTGGTTGTATGAAATATCAGATCCACCATTTTCATAGTGAATTTCCAATCGAAATTATATGTCAACAAGCAAAATGTCAAAACTTTCCCATTTCCCTGTTGCTAAAAACCCTTTATAATTACAATCCTACTCTTGTATTTAATGCTGCCGTAAATAAGAACTACATATCTAAAAAACCAGGTTAAAATATGGTTTTATAGATATTACTAATTTAGAGATTCCTAAAAGAACCTTATCAGTATAGATTCATATAAGATCATCATTAGTTTGACATTAAAAATGAACAAAGTTGTTCGTTCTTATTATTTTTTTTCCAAAGCTCTATAAATTTCTAATATTATTTATTTAATACTTAGATTTTAAAATTATACAGTAATTACTAATACTACATATATTTTTAATTTCTCTACATTTCAGGTGGATCAAACTTTAACTTGTCTGGAGAAGTTTGATGCAGTATCTCGTTGCGATGCTTTACACTATTTGCTAAGAAATCTCAAATTTAAATATCCCGAGGTGTGTGAACAAGTCATACCCAGTATTTTCCCGCAAACGACGCTTGCAGACAATAAGAAACAATTACAATTGTTGCTGGTCACCAAAAAGGAGGAATGTATTAAGAGCGAAGATGAAAATGCTTCTTCGACAGATTTGAATCAAAATTTCGAAAAAATCCTCTGCAAAGAGGAGTTTATGTGTGTGGATGAAGACGACAATGCATATGCCGATGATGCTGACATTGAGAATTCCTCGTCGTTGAGTAAGCGAGTTCGTTATGCTTCGATAAATGTTTCACGTGGAGCAATAAGAACAGCGGGCGGATCTACGTCTGAAGTACAGCAGACGGTAGGCGATCCATTGGACTTGATACCATCATCGGTTATACACGCCCGACGGCTCGGAAGAATAGCAACGGCTGATGCTGAGGCTGATGAAAGCAACAGCTTAGATGCTTTAGGACCGGAAAATTCCTTGAAACGATCACGTAGGCGTGCTTTTGGTCATAATTCAACGGGCCGTAGTTCGTTTGGTAAATTAAGTCTTCAGTCATCACGCTTGTTGTTGGGTGAAAAACTGCAACGTGTTTCTCGTTTGGGAGAAGGTTATATATTTCATCCGGACACCGATTTTACGGTACGTTTTCATTATAGTTCACACAATTTGAGTATACGCGTGTACAAAGAACAATTTCGTTTACATTTGAAATCGGCTTTGAGACGTCACGACAAAGAATTCTTAAAGGAATTCCAACGTGAATTTGTTTTTAACGGACGTTTGTTGGGCACAACACCGCCCAAGCATGTTTTAGAAAAGCTGAGAGCTGAACGTCTGGAAGAATGGCAGCAACAAAAGTTACGTAAACAGCAACAGTTGCAGCAGCAACAATTACAATTGCAACAACAACAACAGCAGCAACATCATCAAATGATGTTAATGCAACAGAGAAGACGTATGCTGGCCGGATCTTTGCATAACACAGCGTCAATGTCAGCGTCTGGCAATGCTTATGATTCCGAAATGGAATTCGAATTAGAAACTGAATCTCAATTGTCCTCAGCATCACAAGAGATTATGAAATTTGAAGAAGTTATTGATGAGGGTGTGGGACCCGGTCGTCTGATTGATGGTCTTGTTATGGAGCCCGAAATGGATGATGTTATCGGTGGTGGCAGTGGTGCTAGTGTGAGTGGCGGCAGCGGTAGTAGTAATAGCTCAGGCGGCAATGGTCTAGATAATTTGCCTAATGATTTAGCCACCAATGACAGCTCGTCAACATTTGCAGGCAATAGTTCTACCGGAGCAGTAGGAGGATCAACATTTAAAAATCATTTACCGCAACAACAGCATGGGTAAGTTAAACAGATAATTTGAAAGAGTTTGTTTAATTTTGAAGGAACACTTTTAAACTTAAAACGTGTTTGTTGAAATTTGGTTAAAGTTCAGATATGTTCAGAGGACAAAAGATCAAAGTGTTATTCTTATCCGATGCTAAAATCTAGTAAGTATAATCAAAACATCTGTTTAAATGAGCAATTATACTCCATGGGATAAATTTACTAACTAAACGCTCGAAATGATTATAGTTTAGCATAAAAAATCGGAACAAATAAACCAAATAATAGCGCTTACTTAATACTTTTTCTTAAACTCAAATTGTTTTTTTTTTATTTTTTTATAGACCTAACAACGCGCTCATGATGAATGGTCTTACTACATCGATGGCAAACAATATTATTCCTAACAACATCAATCAACAACAGCAACAACAGGATGCTAATCCACAACAACAATTACAGGCTACAGCCCAAGGTAACAGCCTACCGAATATGGCTTCCAAGGAGCATCAACAACATCAGCTGAACTATCACCCACAAATTATTTCAAATCAACAATTGCAACTACCCCACAATCATAAGGTGGGTTTGTTGAGTGATAAACAACAACCTCATCATGGCAATAGTCTAATGAATAATATGGGACAACCGCCAACACAACAACAACAACAGCCACACTTCCAACATCAGGCTCAACAACAGCAACGCTTTATGATGCAACAACAACAGCAGCAGCAACCACAGCAAAATCACTACAATTCCCATATGCAGCCGCAAAATCATCCTTTAGCTATGATAGGAGGAATGATGGAAACGGCCAACCAACAACATCAGCAGCAGATGCAAGTACAACGTATGCAACTTAATGCTTCCAATAACATGATTAATAGCATCGATAATATATTGGGTGGAGCAGGAACAACACAAAACAAACTCACACCTCCTCCGTCTCTTGCGAACACGGAAAATTTGCAATATATGCAGCAACAGCAATTGCCTCCTCATATGCAAAACTTGCCACCTCAGCAGCAGCAACATATTTTAATGCAACAACAACAGCAGCAGCAACAGCAAACCCTCTTAGGCGGTTCCAATCTTACACCCTCAACCACGCCAACATCTAGCATGGGCTTAATGCCAAATTCATCTACCACTCCCACCGGCAACTCTTCAGCAAATGCTTCCTTCGAACATGATGATGAAGGCCTGTCCCATGATGAAGACGATGAGGATCATGAAAATGATACAAATGATGGCATGGAACCCAAGCAACAGTTAATAGATGGTGGCAGTAGTAGCAGCACCTCCTTACAGGCACCGTCCGGTGCCGGAAATGCAAGCACTCCTGGAACGAAAAAAGAAAAACCCAGTTATAACTGTCTACTGTGTCCCAAGTCATATCGTAAACGTAAATCACTATTGGATCATTATAAAATACATCCGGGGTATTGCCATGATTGTGGTAAACCTAATGGTACCTCATTGGAGGTAATTTTTTCTATACTCAAGTTTCAGATTAAAAAAAAACTAAATATTAAAAAAAAAATAATAATTACAGGAAATTATTCATCACAATCGGACAGTACATGCTAAGGAATTTCCATTTGTTTGCGAAACGTGCGGAGAGTCCTATTCACGGCGTCAACAATTTCATGCCCATGTTGAATCTCACAACAAGAAGGAATTCAAAAGTGAGTTTGTGTCAAGAATCGTTACCGATGATTAACATGAAATCAATAGTAAATTTCAAAATCACAACAATAATTAATCCACCATCCTCAATAACCCCTTGCATATAGTTTTTTCTAATATATTAATACTATTTTTATTATTAAATTCATTTTATACTTAATTGATGTGTATACTTATTTATATGTAGATATTGTTTCTGTATCTCTAGCATATTCCTGTATTGAATGTGGCCAAAAGTTCCCCCACAAGAAACTACATCAACAACATTTAGATGATACTGGTCACAAGGCTGACGGTGCTATTTGTGAAGTCTGTGGTGATGAGTTCCCATCCAAGAATGCCTTGTATCAGCATATCATACGTGTTCACAAAAAGGATAACTTTTTCGAGTGTCACATTTGTCAGAATCGCTTTACGCTAAAGGCGAATTTGGAACGACACGTACAATTGCACACAGAAATTAAGCGAACATATGTTTGTGATTTATGCGGTTCTTCCTATTTTACATATCCAGCTTTAAAAGACCATTACAGTAATGCTCATACAGATGCTTCGGAATGCAAGTGTACGTTGTGTGGCAAACGTTTTGGTTCAGTGAAATCACTGCAGCGTCATTTGCCATCGCATTCGGAGGAAAGACCACATTGTTGTTGTTATTGTGATCAGGTAAATGCTATTTTAACTAAACGATCTTTGATCATTTTAAAATGGAACACTTCACTTTTTTACTTTTAGACATTTAAATGGAAAACACATCTTGTTCGTCACAAACAAACGGTACATGGTAATCAACCGTCGCCTAAAAAAGTTAAACGCTTCTCAAAAGAAGGAGATGGTAAGTTTTACTGCGTAAATTTAATTATTTATGTTATTAACTAACCTTTAATTTATTTATAATCAGAATTAGTCCCAATAGCTGATGAGCCAGGTCCACCTCCAGCTAAAGTTGCTAAAAAATCGAATGCTAGTAAACCAAAACAGCAACCGAATCCAACACCACCACCAATCCAGCAGCAGCAACAACAAAAAATAGGTGCAATAGCTACGCCACCACCACTATCAACTACGCCGGGAACTTCGTCATCATCACAACAAGATCCCTTCAATGCTGCCATTATATCGAACAATAGTTCACAGTCCTCAACAGCCTCTACATCACAGCACTCACTGCAGTCAAGTGAATCCCAACCGAATTCCATGTACAGTCAAAACTTTAGTGCTGAAAAGTTGTTGGGACAACATACACAACAACAGCAGCAACCGCAACAGCAACAACAGATTATAACTGCACATAATGCACAACCGCAGTCACACCAGCTTCCACAGCAGCAGCAGCAACAGCAGCAAAGACCAACACCACCTCCCCATTCTCATCCACAACAACAACAGCCACCACAACAACAACCACCACCACAACAACAACCACACCATCGTCACACACCCAATAGTCATACACCCGATAATAATTTGCCACGTATCAACAGTTTCGGTGGTGGTGGACCCTCTCAGCCTGAGACACAATTTCATTTTGAGCAAAGTGCCGCTGGCGGCCAAACTTCTAACATAACAAATCCAGGTGCTTATCCACAACATCAAATAATTAATCAGTATCAGCAGCAACATCATCAGCAACAACAATTGCAACAAGCTGCCCAGCAGCAACATATGCGTAGTCATACTCCACAAAGTCCACATCATCATGTGCAGCATCAACAACATTTTCCATCGCCGCATCAGCAACACATGCAAAGTGCTGCTCAGCATCAACAGCAACTGCACCACCATCAGCAAATGATGCATCAACAACAATTGCAACAGCAGCAACAACAACACCAGCAACAACAGCCCCATCAAAGGCAACACAATCAACAACGTTCGCCACATCCCCATCAGACACCAACGCAACAATTGCAACAGCAGCACCAACAACCCATGCATTCGCCACAACATGTACGATTGCAATCACCAGCTCCCCAGGCTCATACGCCCCAACCTCATACACCGCAACCACAACAACCAACCACACCGCAACAGCAGCAGCAACCTCAACAGCAGCAACCACCATCAGTTGCTGCAAATCATCAACAGCAATATACAACAGATGCTTGGGGTAATATTAATTTTGTTGGACATCCCTCAAATGCCAGTAGTCACCAACAGCAACAACAGCAACAAAATAATACAGCCAATTTGCCAAGTGATAAAGATAATCCCAACAAATTTTATATAGTTGATTCTTCTGAGTTTCTGGGTCTTCCAATGAATGTCGCTGGCGGCAATACACCAGGTGTGCCAGAAACCAACAATCAGTTAACTAATGCTCAGCAACAACAACAGCAGCAGCAACAGCAAACACCAATGGTTGCTAATAAACCCTCACAACAACAGCAACAACAACAGGAGCCAAACATTGGCGGTGACCTAATGAGTTTTCAGGTAATTAAATTAACAAAAGCATACGAAATTTCGTTTTAAACTTTACACAATTAATACACTAGATTTCATAATATTTGGAGACAAGAAAATGCGGCATTTTAATATAAAGATTGTTTATTAATGTTATATTGATAAGAACAACGAAAAATTTGATAATCATTCGAAATAAATCGATTTATGAAAATTTCGTAAAACGTATTATTCATTATATGTACAAAAAGTAAAATTAATTTTCCGTAAATGCATAAATCTGTTCATTAGCTAATTTATGATTTAGAAGTTTTCAATTAGTATATTTTTAAAGTGTTTAATAGAATGTAAACATTTCCTGTCTGCATAAGGAATTGTATAACTCCATAAAGAAATGGATCTAACAACAAATGACCTCTTCATTATTAATGTCTTATAACATTATTAATTTAAAGATAATTATTTCTTATGTTATTCTAAATTATTTTCCCAAATAGAACATGTGGCCACAGACAAATCAGCCCAATAATCAAATGGCCTACAGTGCAAATGGTGCCCAACAACAACAGCAGCAACAACAGCAACAGCCTCAAACACAACAACAAGGTGCTTCGCAACAACCCACAGCCGCTGTGGCAAGTGTTGCTGCCGCAGATCCTCATAACTACAATAATATTGGCAGTATTTTAACGAATCTCATTGATAATAATCCGAATCCAATGGAATATAACTTCGAATTAATGCAACAACAACAACAGCAGCAACAACAGGGATCTGGTGGCAGCGGAACTTCAACACCAGTAAGTGCGCAACAAACACAACAACAATCACAACAAACACCACTTGGTGTTCAACATCACCAACAGCAACAACAACACCAACCTTCAGCCGCAGCAGCGGCCGCATATGGATTACAACCTACACCTGGAGCTAGTGGCCTAATACGTCATGCCGGTGTTTATGGAGCCCCTTCTTCGCTATATGATCCACACCATCATCCGGCTCATCATCCTTCCAGCTTGGCCGAAATGAATGAACAACAGAAGAACAGTTTTCAACCCTACCATCCACATGCCGGTCTACAGCCACATGCTCATGCCTTAGGTGGCCATCCACTAGCCCCTACAGTTCATCATCCTTTGGCGGCTGCTTCTCATCTTTTGCCCCCTCCACCACCACATGGCGGACATCATGTATACGATCGAGGTGGTTATCCTGTGTTGAGCGGAGTTGATGAAGCAAAAGCCGTTCTTCCCCCTATAAGCGATTACATGCATCACATGCAGCAGCAACATGTCCAACAACCCGATTTGTTGTACTACCCTGTGAAAAATGACTGACATTTCAAATAGGTCATGCCACCTGGTGGGGCTGGAAATAATCAGGGTACGTCGTCGACGAGAGGTCAAGTTTATCATCATGGGCTGCCACCGCCTCCCACCTCTCATCATCAGCATCATCCTCATCATCAGTATGCTGGACAGTCAGCGGCGCATCAGTTTTCTTATCATCACCCACACCACCTGCAACAGCAGTATCAAAGGGGAAAGACGGCAACTGCCGCCAATCCACACCATCCGCATCCAGCACATCCACCTCACCATGGTCATGGCCACACACCACACACACAATCTGAGCTCTTGCACTGGTGGCCACCACCATCATCCGCACCAGTACCTCCCTCAATGACTATATCACAAGCAGCAGCTGCAGCAACATCATCTTCATCAACGGCCGCATCAGCCGCTTCACAATCACCTTCAGCATCTGCATCTGCAACGACAACAAATACAAAAACTAAGAGAGGCGATGTTTTATTTTAGATTGATTGTAAGTTAATTACATTATTATTTGTTCTTTCTTTCTTTTCATTATTCTCTCTGTATTTAAAAATTAGTTTTAAGCGAATAAAAGGATGTCTAAGCAAAGAAGGATTAAACAGATAAATGTATGTACGTGTGTAATTAATATTATAAACAAAAAAATGTTTTTTTATGAAACGAACCTTATAAAAATATTTCCATTGTTTCTGGGACGCGAAGCAAGTAGATTTGTAATGTTTAAAACACATTTATTATTATGTCTGTTATAAAAGGAATTAATTAAATGAAACTATTTGAATGAAATTGATAAGTTTACATAATTTTTTAAAGAAAACTCTTGGGTTACCAAACTAAAATAGTGGTTTATTAAACTGAAAGTTTTTTTAAGTTTTACAGTTACAAATTGACTAATTGTGCAAAAAGAGCTGGGGTTTCCTCTATTATACATACATACATATCTGTATTATTGATTTTTGTTCTTAATTTTGGGGCAATAAACTTAAGAATTCCTTGAAATATTTTTCAATTAGTTTTCCGATAGATTTGTTGATTGGACAAAATTTTGTATTAATACCACTCAACCACTAAATATTGTACAAAGGAAAATAAGTTGAATAAGATCATCAGTTCCTTAAAAGTGACATCAAACTTTATTTTTATAATTAGCAATACGAAAAAATGTCTTTCATATATTTCTTGGAATCTGAAACATTTTTTTTCTAAAATAAATACTTTATTAGGTCTTCCAAAATTCTCTGACTTTTGTATGCGTAATTAGAACAAAATACAATTGATAAATTCAAGACTCTTTCACAAAAACAATCAGTGACTCGACCTAATATATTTGAGAGTAAACTTTGCAAATAAAATTCTAATTAATTATAACTATAATAGGTTGTTGTTGTAACAGGCTTGTTTCCATCAAAAGACTAGTGAGACTTGGGCCATTCCTGAGCGAAGAACAAATTATAGGTTGTAACTAATGCTAAATTGCTAGTTAGTAGCGAAATATTGCAAATACAAAATTGTATATCAAAATCATCTGAATTTGATAAATTAAAACTGCTACGATTAGTTCTTGTGGCTACAGAGTTGACAGTCCTTGAGAGAACTTGGGTTATTACGGTGTACAGAACTGGCTGTCATGTGAAAGGCTCCGATTATTTACATATGACTTCTTCATATTATTGACAAACCAACAAATTTCATTTCTTTGTGTTTGCCAATCTATGTATATACATATGTAGGTGTGTATGTGTGAATAATTTCACTTAAATAGTTTCATTTGTTTTTTTTCTTCTATCAAATGAGTAAAGTAAAAATTGAAGCGTTTTTTTTTTTATAAAAATATGTATGTATGTATGTATGTACGTTTGAACATAAAATATCCTTTGCAATTACATATTAACTTTTAAACCACATGATATGCAGACAAAAACTTGAATATAAATTCATTTAAAATAAAAGAAAATACTACTACTGCAACTACTACTACGTACTACTTATATACTACTTTTATTATGCATAATGCTTTAGATGTTTAAGTGAAATTAAAATAGTAATTACAATTAAAATAGAATGATAAAACTACAACAAATAAAAAATAATAAAATAATTTAAGTTAAGTTAAGTGTAACACAGTAATGGTAAAAAGTTATAAAAATATTGTTTATTGTAATAATATATATTGTTTAATATAAAGTTGTCTTTATTGCGTTCAAAGAATAATTCAAATAATTTATTTTATATTAAAAAAAACACAAGATTTTGATTGGAAAATTAATTCTATTTGACATTGTTTTTATTTCTTTTCATAAATTTAAAAAATTTATAAATACTTAAGAACAAATTTTATTTTAGATTATAGTGCTTTACACATAAATTTTCTTTAAGGAAAAAAACACATACCCATACACACATTAAGCCAGTTTTTTTTTATAAATATATATATATATATATATATATATATACATATATATAAATATATTTTAATAATGTTTATTTAATTAAACTTATCATCATTATACTTCAAGTAAACAACATAAAGAATACCATTTACAACATGATTAATAATATAAATATAATTAATACATATATAAAAATAATACAAAAAAAAAAACTACAATAAATAAAATCATCCTTAAAACTAAGCAATAAGTAGGTTTATATTTATGTATAAAATAATATAAAAAACAAACAAAACAAATATATAGTATATTTTATTATGGTTTAAAATAAGTTATTAAAAATTAAATATTATTATTATTATTTAAAACAGAAAACAAAATCTCTTCAATAAGCAGTTGTAAAAAACATTAATAATTGTTTTAAACACACTTAAACATTTTTAAACAAATACATACGTTATTTTAGTACAAGAAGAAGTTTTTAATTAATTCTTATACTTCCCTCTAAAGCCCATCTTTTCCTTAATATTTTCTCTTCCATTTTCGCCTTCTTAAATCTTAACCCCCCTTCAAAATCTGTTTGTTATAATTTAGTTAAAAACTTTCTATCTCTATCTACTTCGTACTAGCTGTATACTCGTATTCACTAAAAAAATTAACAATTTTTTATGTTTTCTTGTGAATTTTTTCTGTAGATTGTTTTTATTATTTAAGAATTTTTTTATTTATAAAAAAAAACATTTTACAGATTTTAAATTTATTAATAATGAATTATAATAAAAAAAAACACGTACGTTAAACTTATAAAAAAAAAACAAATTATATCTTAATATACATACATATATAAAAATAATGAATATAAAACATTTTAATAAACAAAAAAACAAAATTAAGCCCTAAAATTGTAATTAAAAATATGAAGAAAAACGTTTGTATATTAAATAAAAAAGAAAAATTATAAAAAAATAAACTACGAGCTGTTTTATTGAAGTATTGATGGATCTGTAACTGTTTTTCTCTTGGCTGCATTGCTAATATAATCACCCCTATCGTGAATAAAAATTCCACATGAAATTTGTTCCCTTTTCACATTTTTCCTATTTAAATTCAATGTTAAAAAATAAAAGGGCACAAATTTCATGTGGAATTTTTATTCACGATATGGGTGCATAATTACTTACAAAGGTTCCATTGTTTTAAATAGATGGATTTTATTCGCATAAAATCCTCCCACAATACAGAGCTTATTTTAAAAACCTGGTCGCAACACTTTTGTTTTAGCAGTGATTCGTTTTTTAAACATAAATATTAAAATATTCGTTTAAAATTGATTCAGTCGCAATAAATTTGTACGAGTTCCGAGCAATAGGACATCAAAACAGAATAGAAATCTTGCACAAAATATTTATAAATCCAACATTTTTCATGTTCAATAATTGCAAACAAGCTGTAGATGGCAAAAGATACTGTAAATTATACATATTTTAAACAATACAAGCCATAAGCACATAAAATAAACCATTTATTACGCGTCAAAATAAACTAAACAGTGGCATCATCCTTATGCAAAAAATTCCCTGTCATTCCAAAAGTAGTGACAATTCTTTTAACTTTTTTTTGTAAAGTGCCGTTCAAAACAATTGCAGGTTTCATAATTTGTCATTAGAGATTAACCCCCTTATTCAAAAACGATTATTAAATTTAACAAACGTTTATTAAGGCAGATACAAATTTGCTTAATAAGCGTTTGTTAAATTTAATAATCGTTTTTGAATAAGGGGGTAAGTTGTTACCAATGCATATTGATTATAATTGGTTATTACGTTAAGCAGTGAAAAATTTACAATGCGTAAACAAACATCAATTGAAACTCGGCAAATCATAATGGACCAACATAGAAAAAGTAAACTCCTGCGTGAAATCGTTAGAAGGCATCACTGTACAATATAAAAATATAGGAACCAATACCGTAGAAAATTTGCCTGGTGCAAAACGGTAAGATAAGTAAGAGCAAACAAATATATAGTTCTCTAAAAATAGCTGAAAATGTTACGAAAACTTCTTGAAAACCTGTAAGCGCGGGTACAGTTAGAAGATCTTTGCATCAAAATGTCCGACATGGTAGAGTGCCACGTAAAAAGACCAATATATCGAAAAACAACCAAACCGAACGTTTGAATTTCGCAAAAAACTGAAAATTACTAGCAGAACACATACGCTTCATATACCTAGACACTTCTCAATCGTTATGAGTCGTTCGTAGTGTGTGACTGTCTCTAGATTATGGAATTTAATGACTTCGAAGTTTATCAAATTTCAAACTTATTTTCTTATCAAATTTATAAATGAATATTGAATCGATATTTTTGCTATTTCGAGTTGACCATCAAACAAGTAAAATTGTTAGGAGTACAAAATTGTATCTTGCATAGAAACAAAAGGATGTTTACCAAAATATGATTATATGTGCTGAAAAGGTAATGTATGGGCAAGGAATTTGCTGTTGTGAATACCCCTCTAATTACTAAATTTAAGTATCGACGTAATAGAAAAATATATGATAAAATAAATGAAAAAATTAACTGCAAACATCCAGCTACCAATCCTCTATGTTGCAGGAAAATAATGACATCAGTTGTAGTCTGAAGAACACTGCTTTTGTCACCTCTTCAACTATGACTCACTACTTTTCTGTAAGGGGATTTATTTAGCTTCTCGTTATTTTTGAAAAGCTGTTGTCAGGTCAAAAATCACATGAATATACAAAAATATTTGAAACATATTTTCTAAATTGATTATATACCAGAACAATGTTTGATTGTACAAAATTATTAATACAATCTATGATTACTTCAGAATTAGAATGGTGCCTTTCTACGTACATACATATTATTATGTAGATGTATTTAAATTTGTGACGTAACTGTAACGGTATTTTAGGGTCGAGCTGTTTCAACTAAAATTTGCAGTCGTAATTCAGCTCTGGGTAAAGGAAGAACTCGCGCGTCATTATCGCTTAAGAGCAATCAGACCTCCCTTTTTCGCTGCCTTGGAGAGATTTCCGTCTTACTCTTGCATTGTTTAATTCTTGTCGTCTTCTAACTGTACTGCGTTTCGGTTTTTCGAAGTTGTGCATTAGTTATTCCAGCTTCCTATAAGAAGGTATAGATCGACTAGGGACTTACTTAAATGTAATTTAAAATATTTTATCAGTCAGGAACAAATACATGCATATGTACATATACAGCCCAATCATGAATAAAAATTCCGTGGGAGTTTTTTTCCCTTTTCCCTATTCAAATTCAATGTTAAAAAAATAAAAAGGGAAAAAACTCCCGCGGAATTTTTATTCATGATTGGGCTGATAAAACAGGAATTTTCAGCTCAAGACACAAATGCTTGTACAAAAATTATATGTTCATTAATTTTGTTTAAAACATTGACATGTGATGCCTAATTTGCGGCCACGCAAACGTAATTAGTCAAATACGTTATAGCCCTCTTATCATATTCGACAAGAAGTCGTTTTGTTAAAATAGTGTTGGTGATTATCGAATATGACAAAATTGACAACACCTACACTCATAATAAGTTTGCGTACTTGAGCAACAAATAAATTTTCGTGAATAAGAGTGATTATTCGTATGCGTGCATGATTATTTGTCAGAACACTCCCGTGCACATATCTATTTGAAACATAACGGTAAATTGCTGATTATTAATGTGCAGTTGGTGTGCGTAATAATCGCGATGAAGTGAAATAAAGAACGTGTTTAAAAATAAAATAATTCTAGTGTTAAAATAAAACTGAATTTAATAAAATATAATTAAAATAAAACAAATTGAAGTTTTGTAAATGTAAGCAATATTTATTTAAAAAGCTTTAACATTTTTATTATCCTTAGTGAAAGACAAAAAAAGGAAACCAACAAATAAATGAAAGGCGCTTGATAATGATATACCTACTATCAGTAAGTTGAATAACAATTTTCCCTTTATACCTATATTAAAAATTTACAATTAACTACTAACACCGCCCAACAAATTGACCAAACGATTTTTATAACGTTTTGATATATCCTGCTCAATTTGGCCTTGTAACTTATTCGTTTGGGCCACTAGTTTGTCTAGTACGGGCACTAAAGCCAAGCGTTGTTCTTTCAGCTCAGCAGAACGATTTTTAAGCACTTGTTTGGTGGTGCGTATTTTTTCCACAGCCTTTAACATTTGCTTTAATTTTGAAGCCAATAAATCGGCATATTTAGGTGAGTGTTTTAATTGGAATAGATGACGTGTATGCTCACTGCTTATGTCCTTAAGAATGATTTCGACTTGGTTAATCATCTTACGTATAGATTCTTCATCGTGTGTGGAAATTGATTCCATTAATGAAAACATAATATTGCTTGTGGCAGAATTAACTTGACGTAGTTCGTAAAGACGCATGCGTAAAAATGCTTCCAATTCGTATAATTCATCTGTGAACCTTTCTCGGTAGTTGGGAGAATCTAGTAGTGTATAAGCTTGATCTCCTTTTGCTATTCCGCCATCCATACCAGCACCTTCGACAACAATACCATACTCTTCTATGGGTATATCAAAATTGATTTCTACTGCTTCAGCAGGAGTACTTTCCATGCCCCAATCAATGTCGCCACCTCCATCACCAAAATCAATGCCTCCAGCGCCACTGTCAAGATTCAAATCACCAAAATCAATCATTTCTCCCGAAATTGTGGAAGAAGCTCCACCATTGTCATCGCCGAAATCAATTTCATTGTCTTCAGTTACTTTTGACGAATGTTCCTCGCTTAAATTAAGCTTAATGGGTGGCTCTTCCACAGATAAAGGTGCTTCTTTGTGTATATACTGATATACAGTGGTATTACCAAATTCAATTAAATGCCTGGTAATAGGAAGACATTGTTGTTTATTTTGTCCTGTGGTCGTGGCATATAAATTAACGGCTTCTTCAAGAGAGCCTATATTTTTAATTGATCTTGCATACAATTCAGACAAGCCTGTTAAAATTTGAATGAATTCTTCTCTTAAATTATCGCCTTTAACACCAAGTTGCAGCAATAAAGCGGAATGTTCCTGTAATAGTTGAGCCTCTGGCTTATTAAGATCCTGGCTGCGTTTTAACGCATCATCACTCTGTTGTTCCAATTTGATCATTTGTTTACGCACACTTGGCACTTCATAGTTGACATTGCGTACATATAACTGAGCAGTTTCGGCCAGATATACATTATCCTTTTCGTACAAACGTATAATTTCTTGCCAATCTTTCATACGTTGGCTGCCATAGCTGCCAAATATGCTCTTCGTATCTTTTTCCGTTTGTTTTAAAATTTCCACAATTTCTTTGCAGTGAAAATAATTGATATCTGCAAAATTTATTAATTTAGTATGTAAATTACTTTATTAAAAAACAAATATTTTACTTGATCCCTTCAACAATTTGATAAGGTTATCATTTGATGGCATGTCCTGCAGGGCACTTGTTATTCTGGATCGTATATCCTTCAGAGCAGCTTGTATATTTTTGGGCACAATACGCCTGCTGATAAGCCAATCCTGTAGCTTTAGAGTATGTATATCAATAGGTATATCTGCTTCCTATATATGAAAATAGTTGTTAATGTTTGAAAACTATTTTATTTACATTTTCCAAAACTTACATTCATTTTTATAAAATTTTCTGTCCACGCAAACAAAAGTAAAAATATTTTTAAAAGTTGAATGCCACTTCTTGTTATTGTTTAATTATCATGAAATGCCAACACAAATGATAACACATATTCTTGTCAAAAAAACCAGGCTGCGGGAAATCAAGTTTTTATAATTTTATTTATTTTATATTCATTTAGAGATTAATATGTTGTTAACAACAACTCGTACTGATCCATTTTTAGCTCAGTAGCACAGCTGGTTATTTTTTATTTGTATTTTAACCATAGATTATATCTGTGATTTTAACTCTGATAGTGACAAAACAAATCCATTCTGTGTATTTCTCAAGAAAATTTGAAATTAATCAGTTGAAATCTTTTACCAGTATAAAATATGGCAACTCCCATCACAAGTTGTTTTGTTTTATTGCCCACTTCATAACATATATTATTTTAGAATAATTTACACAATTTAAATTTAATATGAACTTGGAAGATGAGGAATACCATTATTCCAAGTTGAAAACTAAAGGGAAAAATCGTAAGTTAATAAAGCTCTCTTAAGAATCACAGTTTTTATATGGCATTTTTTTTAGAAACTTATTTAACTAATTTGGAGTTTCTGGAACTAAAACCTAGAACGCGGCGTCAGGGCAAATGCGTTGGTGCTGCTTTAGAGTTTTGTGATTTGTTTACATGCAATGTACAAATGCAGAAATCAAATCAATCTCAAGCATACAACTTCATTAGCAATGATATCTGGTTTCATTTGGCCAACTATATCGCCCCAGAAGACGTACAACATTATTCTTTGATATGTAGTCAAAGTGCTAATAGTGTAAATTCCTGTGGATTCTGGTTACAAATGTATCGTCGCTACTGTCAGCAAACGACGGGTAATAGTAATAAATGGATTTTACAATTACCAGAATATTTGCAAATTGAACATATGAAAAACTGCGATAGAAATACGTTACGTCAAAGAGTTATACAAGCTTTATTTTATTGTTACCGACCATTTAAAGAGCGTTTACAAACACGCTATTCCTTGGAATCATTAGTGGGAAGAACGTATATATCATCATGGCACAAACAAGTGCAATGTGTTTGGATAATGTGCTATAAATTTAAACTCAACTTTCCTGTAACTTCCACTAACACATGTGTGAAATTGGAACATAATGAAAACGATACTGTTACTGAAAATGTTGTTTACGATTGGGAATGTTTGGCTGATGAAGAAAATAATAATTTATATAATGTTAAAAACACTGCCTCAACTTCTACCACCAATGATCTCGATGGCATCAGACTTTTAGTTATATGTTGTGATCGATTTATTCCTTTCCCATCGGATATTGTTTACAATCATGCCACTAGCCCTTTTCGTTTTGCTGCCAGCAGGGAGTTGTTGTCAACTGACATGAGATCAATAAATTTAGAATTGGATTTTATCTCTGGTACAAGGGACCAAACTATAACTGTTAAATATACAAAAATACAAAAGTTTAAAGTACTTCCATGGTGGCATCCAGATTTTAGAATATTAAATAAGTGTGAATAGTTTTAATCTGTATGATGTTTTTAGCTGCTTAATAGTTTTTAAAGTTATTTGAAAAGATATTTCGATAAAAATACATATAGATTGTAAATCGAAATAAGATTTTTTTTGGAAAATGTGGATAAAATATTAAAAAAATTATATAAAATGGACATATTTAAATATGAAATTTCATTTGAAATATCCGTCTGGATATGTTTGACGACTTGCCAATTGTTGTTACATTATTTACATTTGAATGTTCATAATTTTTGCCAAATCGATTAATCTTGTTTTTTACTTTAAACTGACAAAAAATTTTAAGGGAACAGTTTTTACAGTACGCTTAAATATTTTACAATAATATACAGTTAGTGTCATTAATATTCGGTATTACTAAAGACATATGTATATACATATGTTCAACTGATTCGTTTTAGGACACATTTGCATATTTTTGTAATATTTTTTTGATTTACTAAGAATATATTAAGACATTTGGGAATTCACTTTTGTATTTATAATAAACAATAACAATCAGGCATGTGATGGAAATCGATATCGATAACGAATGAGTTTTAAAAGTAAATTTTTTCGTAATATTTCTGTATTGAAAAACTTTTATCACATAAAGTATAAAGATATACCTATACTAAAGAGCATTTTAAAATAAAAATTTTAAAAATTAAATTATAAATGCATTAAAATTTATTTCCAAAACTGATTCGTTGTCGATATCGATTTCCATCACATGCCTGAATATAATAAAAAAAAACTAAATTAATTCAGGTAGAAAATATATTGTGCGCCATTAATATTCGGTTTTCACTTTAGAGAACATAACAAATATCGCATAAAAACACATTAATACTAAAATTAGTGCTTTGCTGGATAACCCCTTTGTTTAATAAGTCCCCGTTTACACAGGGAAACATTTGGAAGGGAAACATCTGGAATTCTCTTTTGTATTTTCCTTCGCGGTCATACAGGGAAACATTTTTGTCGCAAACATTCCAGTTTATATTTGTTTTTTGAAATTTGTGTAATTGCAGTGTTGTTTTTTTAATTTCTACTGCTTTTGGTTTGCTAATGTAAGTATGTATATTTGATTTGTGAAATAAATAAATAAATTATAAAAAGTAAAAAAAGCAAATCAAATGTAAACAATAAGAATGAAAGCACAAAGCGTGCATCCGAGAACGGGCAACAAATTTCATATTCTCTTCCCCACCCGTCCCTCTCTTCAAAAAAAATGTTTCCCTTCCAAATGTTTCCCTGTGTAAACGGGGACTAACTTTACTGAGACGATTTGGCATGGTTTTCATTATGCTAGCTATATAGGCTACCGGTATTCGGCCCATTCTTCTTGAATCTCGTTTTCAACTAAGATACTGATGTTATTGTGTGTTTGCGAATATGCCGGTCCAACTCATCCCACAAATTCGCAGTCGTATTGACGTCTGGGGACTGAACAGGTGGTTGGAGAACCTTAGAACAATTATAAAGTAGCTATTCTTGAATTAAATGCGACTTATGTTGTTGATCGTTATCTTGGTAGAATTTGAACGACTCCAAAACGCCCAGCTTAGTGGCACTCTCTTTTAAATTTTGACTTAAATAATTAATTAAATTTGCTCTCGTAGCAAAAATCACTTAGTCCCACCAAGTTATAGGCTTGCGAAGGTACTAACTGGCAAAATTCAATCAAACTTTTCGGGTACGTAAATCATAAAACCACTTTAATGTTATTTTAATTTCTTTTGACTATATTCGACGACACAATTGTGTTAAAAAGTATCGTTTACTTTTGCGTATGCAGACTTTTACATACGATTAATTTAGTAATATCATTGTTTTTAAGTTATTATCTATTGCCAAACTTTGCAAGTTTAAAAGGAAAATATTAAAATAATTTTTAAATGTTTATCTGTAAATCTAATTCAATTTCAAAGCTGCTACTTAACAGTACAATTTGACGTAAACATATATTAGTTTGTGCGCAGATTTATGCTACCGAGTGTAACTGATTAAGCATATTTAAAAACTGTTTTGAATATTTATATTTTAGCCCGTCATCCCATCCCCTCATAGTTGTTTACATATATAACATGTTTCATTGTTTTTTATTAGGCAGTTGTAAAATTTTGTTAGATCTTTGTCGTAAAGGATGTGCGACCGTTTGTTAGCTTATAACTACGTTATTAATTTGGTTATTTAATTGCGCGATATAAAATTGAATGCTGGGATACTGGTATTTTATCCCAGCATATAAAGTGAACAAAAAGATGACACTAATAAGTAGAGAACAACCTTGTTTATATTTGTATTGAAGTTGTGCGCCAACCAACATTTTTAAGAGAGTTATGCTCTTTAAAGTGATTTTCGTAAGTGGGACTTATATGGGAGCTACGACTAATTAAGGACCAATCATAACAAAATTGTACCGTATTATTTGTATAAATATGAAATATATTTGCGTTCAATATTAATTGGATACCAACATTTTTGAGAGGGTTATGTGATTTTCGGGAGTGAGATTTATATGGGAGCTACGAGTAATTATGGACCAATCTGCACAAAATTTGTAGATGTGATTTGGCTTCATTTACCACTAATTTTTGATGAAATTTGTTTGGATACTATGTATTTTTTATTTATGATCGGTAAACCCCAATTTCGGAAGGACATTTGTATGGGGGCAAGGTGAAATAATGGACCGATTTCCACCAGTTTCAATCCCATCCATCCTTGGGTCGAAAAAGTATTATGTACCAAATTTTATCGAAATATCTTTAAAATTGCGACCTGTACTCTGCGCCCAAGCTTTACATGGACAGCCAGCCAGCCACAGACGGAAATCGTTAAATCGACTCAGGAAGTGATTCTGAGTTGATCGGTATACTTTAAGGTGGGTGTTGGACCAATATTTCTGGGCGTTACAATCATCAACACAAATCCAATATACCCTCCCCACTATGGTGGTGTAGGGTATAAATAGCTAAATACCGCTTGGTATTTAGTAATGATTTGTATTTCATATAGAATTAAAAATAGACACAAAAATTTCAGTAAAAGTAAAAATAACATCAATTTATTGCTTAAAAAGTTTCTTCAAAATTCGATTATTTTTATATGCAACAACAATTATTAATTAAAAAACAAAAAAAAAATCATTTTAAAGCTTGATGGTAAACAATGTTTTTTGTTCTTCTATTGGGGCAGAAAATGAATAGTCCTGACGGTGTAACGACTCTCGAGCTCGCAACATACAATTGACCGTGGGAAAATCATAGGGATTCTAGATTTAACCCACACACCATTTTAAAGATTGTCCTTGAGATTTAATTATCATCATTGCGAATGCAAGGCGAACTGAAAATTAGATGCGTTTAAAATTAAATTGTAGATAACTTGGTTTCATAGGTATCCTGGGGATAAGCACTTCTTCACCTTTAAACTTTCCTATAATTATCTTTGCTTTAATAGTGTTTGGCAGCAGCGTTTTAACAACTAATCTAATCTTTTGATATTATCAAACACTCATTAGGAACTTTCCAAAGTTTAGGCGTAGGTTAAGTAAAACAATTGAGTAGTGAAAAGGAGGCAGTGTTGTTAGCTCTTCAAGTTTCTCCAAACAATTTCGCTTAGTTATTAAGAAAAATAAGAAGTGAAAATGAGGCAGTAAAATTTAGTTCTTTTAGTTTTCATAAAATTGTCTCATACTTAAAAAAATGAGAAGTGAAAAGGTGGCTTTGGTGCCAGTTCAAGTTTCTTCAAAAAATGTCTCTTATTAAGAAAAATGAGAAGTGAAAAGGAGACAATATATTAAAAACTTAAAATTTTCGAGTTTTACCAGGAATTTTTTAATTTTTTCTTTTATAAACCATCTCCTGAAAATTTTGAATAGAATAAAAAAAATCAGCCAAATCGCTACAGCCGTTTTATTTTTATATATGTATTTATACATACATTTATAGATATAGAATCAGTTTTAAGCAAAATACATGGTTTGCGGTATTTAAAATACATATTTCCATTTTCCTGCAAGCATTTTATGAAAGATTTTATCATATTTGAGTCATTTATGACTCCTCTGCGCGATTGTCTGATCAGTTTTGACACCTTTGTGACTCATATTTCTAATAATTTACAAGTCTTTTTCGACTCATTTTTTAGTCGTATTTCTGATTGTTTGCGAGTCTTTTTCGACTAATTTTTTAATCGTATTTTTGATCGTCTAAAAGTCTTTTTCTACTAGTTTTTCAGTCGTATTTTTGATAAGAGTATTTTTCTACTCATTTTTCAGCCCTATTTCCAATCATTTGCGAGTCTTTTTTGACTATTTTTTCAGTCATATCATATCAGTCATGTCACTTATGTCATAATTAAAATAACTTTCATTGTTTGTTTGATTGTCCTGAGAATTAGTGTGCTGTTGTTTTGGCGAAATTAATTTTTCGGCTTTCTTATTGGCCAATATTTTTATCTGTTTGGCTAACATTATTTTTTTTTTAAATCACTTTTCACAAAATAGTATTTATTTTTATATACTTTTTGTTGTTGATCGTTTATTTATTTTTGAATCAATGAAAAAATATAACAAACAAATTATATTTCTAAAGCTATATATAATATGTTTCAAATTTAGTTTATAAACAAAGTATTTTTATGTAAAGTAAATTCAAAACCCTAACCCGAGTTTTACCCGGAATTTCTTTTCTTTACAAACCATCTCCTGACAATTTCGAATCGAATAAATAAAAATCAGCCAAATCGCTCCAGCCGTTCTCACGTGATGTCATTACTTACATGGACCATTTCATTTTTATATATGTACATATATATTTTAATAATATTTATTGTTTTTATATATTATTGCTTAAAAAGTAAAATTCAATTCTTTCAACAGCTTGCTAAAAACTAATAAACAAATTATATCGGAGAATCTATTTAAAAGCTAGAAAATTGGTATTAGCTACTTTGAATGCAATTAATATATCATTTGTAAAGTATCATTTCCATTATATTTGGCTCCAACATTGTGGGAGTGTCCCGTACTTTGCTTTATTTCCTTTTTTTCGTTTCTGCTTAAAGTGTTTAACGATTTCGATAAACTGTTTGCAAAGAAAGTAAAACACAGTTATTTTGTTTTGCTATATGATGTTTTTATTTATTTAATTATTAAATTATATGATAATAAATCACTTTATATATAAACGTTTGTTGTTTCTTTTTTTTTTGTTTATTTTATTTTTAAGAGTACAGTATTGTTTATAAATTCTTATACATTTTAACTAAATAGTTTGAATTAGATTTAAATTAAACAATTTTATTTAGATTTAGTTTTTTTTTTAATGATATTTAAATCCACATTTTAAGGCGCATTCCAAAAGCAGAGTTCTCTTTTGTAACAAAATATTGTATGATTGTTAAATGATTTTCAATCTATAATCTTAAAGTAGACAAAAAGAAAAAAATAAACATTTTATTACACATCTTAATGTGTATAAGCATAGAGAATTTGTATTTGTTTTCAACAGAAACAAAAATATATACAAAACACAATAGAAGCAAATTAAACTGAATTAAATTAAATTAACAAGGAGAAATATTAATTTCTTAATAATAAAAATGAAATAATATAAAAAGTTAACAAAAAACAACTTTTTATTGCAAATTAAATGATGGCAATAAATCAGTTATTTTAAATAGATAATTTTGTAAATTTTCTTTAGGCTTTGTTAGCTGCTTTTCAAACACTATAAAAAATTGCTAAAATTAAAAGTTAATTTTGATTAATTTTAAACTCAAATACAAGAAAAAAAAAGTAAAGTACAAGTAAAAACGGAAAATTATTAAAACCAAAAAAAATAATAATAAATTAATATCTAACCAGTGCCCAGCAACCTGTAGATTCATCGCGTCTATAATAGCGAGGTCGATTATCTCGAAATATCGTAATAGCAGGAAATTGATTTTCTTGAATAAATTTAATAGTGGCTCTTACCTAAAATTAGAAAAAAATACAAATATTGAATTTTACATCTTTACAATATACGAGTACACAACTATTAATAAACTTACATTTAAAGCGAAATGTGGTGGCTCCACATCCGGACTGGTGGATAAATGTTGTAAAAGAAATTCATCAGTTTGTGCCAACCATAAATCAGCGCCACGCAGCGGATCATAGTTAAAGGGCCCTATACGCAATAAACCCAAAGAGGCATCGTATATATCTAAAACCTGTACAAACAAAATAAGATTAATTTCTTAATTGGCTGTTCTTAAAGTTAAAAAGAATTTGCTTTACCATTTGTGATCCCATGAAGTTGCGTGCATCACGTAATTCCCGATCGGGTCCTCGTTCTGGAAATGTGGCTGGAAATATTTCTCCAGTTTTTATATTAACACCAACACCATAAATAATGGGACAATTGATATCACCACGCAATATTGTGTTTAATTCACCAACGCAGGCCTGTGTTAAATCAATTTCTAGATGATGTTTATGGAATGATTCTGTAAAAAGAAATTTTGAAAAAAAATTCAAGATTCGTTGTTTAAAAAATTTTAAAAATGTGTAAAATTTGCTTGTCTTAATTCTTAAAAGTAATATTTTTACTTGATTCCCACTCAGTGTATGTAAGTCATAACAGCAAAACAAAAACTTTGTTTCAAAATAAATTTTGGGAATCTGCAAATGCTAAATTTCGCAAAATTCGTTTGTCTGGTCAACGTTAAAAAGCAAATTTGCCGTATTTGGGCTTCCGAAAATCCAAGAGCAATTGTGGAGAAACCTTTGCATGCAATTGTTACTGTATGGTTCGCTATTTGGTTTGAAGGTGTGATTGAACCATTTTCTTGAAAAGTCGACTAGAATGCAGTAACGGTGAATGAATTAAGTTATTGGGAGTTGTTAGCGACCAAATTTTGGCGACTTGTTGATAATACGGATATCACTGATAGTGGTTTTAACAGTATAACACCACATGTCACACAGCTACCGAAACAATGAATTTATTGCAAACCAAATTTCCCGATGGTAAAATTTCACGAAATACAGCTGTTAATTTACCGTGAACAAAATAGAACCTCCATTTTGCCAAAATATGATTGAAATCGTTGATAAAAGATTCGGCATCTGTATGCGTGGTCGTGGCGGAAACTGTCTGATATAATTTTAAATTTATAAAGCCAAACTCTACTCTTTTCAATACTATAAAATTGTTTAATAATAATAAAAGATCTCGTTAAAAAAGGTTTTACAAAAACTCCTATTGGAAAATGGGTCCAGATAAAATGTTCATGCACGCGCTGCAGAAACTAGGGTTCTCGAAATAAAGTTATCGAAAGATAGAGTAACAATTTTACTTTGCCCTAATGTTTCTGGAACATAAATATTTTATAAAAAAGACCTAAAGCTTTAATAATTACCAAAATCTTAATAAAAAAGGTCAAATAAACAATAATAAGAAATATAAACATATTTATTGATTTTATTCGATTATTCTTCATAAAATTAATCGAATAATTCGAAAATGCTTATTTTGAATTTCTTCGAATAATTATTCGAAAGAAATTGTTCGATTATTCGAACAACCGAATGGATAACATAGTCGATAGTCATGTAGTCTAATGACACCATGCTTAAAAACTATTCAAAAAAGAAAGCTCAATGTAATGAGTTTTTTGATTTAATCGGCATCGACATTTTTAAAATAATAAAACAATAACGCAGTTATTAAATTCTGTTAAAACGTCACCATAAAGAATAAGTGGACGTTTTATAGCAACACCATTCTGATTTTTATTACGAATTGTATATTTTGTTGCACTAAAAGTTTGAAAACCAGTAACCACACGTATTCTCTTCTAATAAAACACTGGTAGCTGGTGTTGTATTATTTGCGAGCGGTCATTGGCAGAGACGTAGTTTTTTTATTGAAAATTTTTACTTTTTTTTTGTTTACAATCGGTGCTTAACATTGGCTTGTATCCTCTTATAACAAATTTTACAAAACTCTTTGGAAGCTTTAGCTTTTTTTGCAATTATTGAAGCCCACAATTTTAGATTTTCGGGGAATATTTACATATATTTTCATGTTTCATTGCTTAAAACTGTTAAAATTGTATTCAAATTGTAGCTACAATGGCTCACGGCTTATTTGTATTTTTTTGTTTTCAAAGCTCGATAAAAAGAAAACCAACAAGAACTTAGAAAAGGCATTGTGTTATTTAAAATAAAAAATTCTATATAGTCTAAAGGTACGGTCACATTTCGCAAATATTTGACGAAAAAGACGTAACCACTAAATAAAATATATTCGAACTAAATAAAATATCTTCGGTTATTTATTAAAAATAAACTTTGTTTATTTAAGGCAGGACACAACAAATATTTAATTTTATTTTATTTGATGTTGTTTGATCTTGCAAAACTCTTGTAAGAGTAAACAATGTCAAACAAATTTGTACTGAGACAAGTGTAAATATTTGCCAAGTGTGACCGTACCTTAGCAAACAAAAATAATTTATTGCAGAAATGTGTATTAAAACTAAAAAAACCAAAGAATGCTCGTTTTTTTATGTCACAGCTTATTTTATGCAGAAACGGATGGGTTTCGAAAACTTGAAATTAAAACTGGCAATTTAATATTTGGTGTTATAGCCTTTATTATCTATAATAGATTTAAGGCAATTTAGCACAAATGCGACCAGTTTTTGGGTAATACTCGGCAAAATATTCCACTTCTCCTCAAGTATCGCTTTTTTTTTAAATCGTTTTTGTTAAAAAATTTTGTGTTTCCTTGTGCTGATTTCTCAAAAGTGGTGGGCAGTTATATTTAAGATTTCTGCTTTTAATCGTTATCATGATAAAATCGAAAATCTGATGTTATACACAGGTTCTTTTCCAACAAACTGTCCTTCCGAATCTGAAGGTACTTAAACTTGTATATGGTTGTTTCAACAAATAAATTCCCAGTACCAGCAGCTAATATACAGGCCCAAACCATGACACTGCCATTATCATGCTTCACTGTTGCCTTAAGATTTTCTTTGTTGAGTTCTGTATTTGCCATCTGAACCGAATATTTTAAACTTAAATTAATCGGCAAAGAGCGAATTCTAAAATGCAGATTCCTTGTAAACATGTTCTTTGGCGAAATTTAGCCTTTACAGTCTGTTTTTCGGGTTTATAAACGGTTTCTTGGGTGCAACTCGGCCATTTAAAATCGTGTTGCCGCAAGACACAACGAACAGTTTCAACGCAAATTTTTTTGCCAAAGTCAGCTTTAACTTTGGAGGTGAGCTGTGAAGCCTTGAAGTTGCCCTTATTTTTCTTAAAATGTGTCGCTCATCATGCTCATTGAAATTTTGCTTGACTTTCTGCGTTTGTTATGGAACGAATTTTATGTATGAAGCGCTCAATGATTTTTTGGGTTGTTTGGGAAGCTTTAATGTTAGCTATTTCTGCTTTTTCTCGGTGTAAGTGGCCTATTCTCGTTTTACTATCGTTGTAAGCGGACTCATTTAAAATATTTTAAATTGACACTTGACGTCACAAAATCATTAAATTTAATTTTCATTAAATTATTTTTACTGAAGGAATTGTTTTACAACATGAAATCTCTATTAAAATTTATTGATAATTTTTCTTGGCATAACTGGGGATTGAACTTGGGTTGAATTTACATGTTTCGAGAATCAGCACATTCTCTCATCAGAATTCTTTGCGTTCTAACCTTTGCACCAATGCGGTGCCTGCAAGCCAACAGTCAAACATCAATCTTTTAACCAGTGTTACCGGTGGTTCGAAATTTGCTGTAATTATCATTTTTCAATTTTTATTTACATGTTGCCTCCTTTTTCTTCAGTTTTTTCGTATTCTTTCTGTCAAGACTTCGCCTTGAAAACCTTATTTATTTTACTAACATTTTTGCTTTATTTTTGTTTATAATCGGTGCTTAAAATTTGCTTGTATCGTGTTATAAAAAATTTTAACATTACTCTTTGGAAAATTTAGCTTTTTGCAATTATTGAAGTCCAAAATTTTAGATTTTCGGGGAATTTGTATGATTTTTTTTTATATTTTGATTTTTCATTACTCAGAACTGGTGAAAATACAAATGTACAGTGAAATCTCCCCTAGGCGAACACCGGCCGTCACAGCAGATATGACCGTTAACGGGAGGTGTCCGTTCACGGAATAGTTCACTATAATGCTTGCATTTTTGTTGTCAAATTGTCAAAATTGTTGGCAATTGTATGAAAGCATAGATGACGCCATATGACAACCCGTTTTCATACATGATTGTAAACATAGATGACACCATATGACAACCCGTTTTCATACAATTGCCAACAATTTGGACAATTTGACAACAAAAATGACATAGTGAAAACGTGGCCTAATAATGTCAGAACTTTGTGCTATTAAATATGATATTATGACTAATAAAATTAAATGTTTAAAATGTTTTTGTGGGGAGTGCTCGAAAAAAGACCATTCTAATCTGCATTGTAATTATCTTCTGATTTGTACTTGTTAAGTATCTTCAGCTGCCTCTCCTGATATGCACTTAAAGGCAATATTATGTCACTTACGCCATTTTTGTAGCCACCTATTTGATGCAGAAAACCCATGATAATCTATTTTCTCAGCTATTTCTTTGGCCTTTGCCTTCACAATTGGTCCAGATATAGCCAAATTTTTGCTCCTGGCAATTGCAAACCAATAAAAAACACATCTTGTCAACTTCCAATCCTTTTGTAGAAAGGCAGTTCTATTTATAATTAATGTTAACTCCAGATTGCCATACGGCCTTAAGATCTTTTTATTTTCGAGAATCGGTTAACAATTTTGAATTTTGTCCGTCTACTGAAGGTATTTTATGAAAAAAAGTGTCCACGTCCGGCCAGTAAACCAAAGGGATTAGGAAAATTGTCCGTTTAAAATAGGTGATCGCCTACAGGAGGTGTCCGTTAGTAGAGTTTTCATTGCATATGCTATGTTTAAAAATCAAATCACAGAAAAAAAGTTTTGCCAGCAGGTTTTTTATAATGTGATCGGATTTTATGTTCTATATTTGCCATTACTTTAGAGCTTTCATTTAATTATTATAAAAATTGTATAAAAACTAAATTAAAAATCATTTGTATAGCATTAGCATCATTTGTTAGTAATGCTCTAGTCATTACTAAAACTTCTTGTCGTTTGAAATTCAAATCTAAAGAGATTTTATACTTTTTTGTGTTCGTTACTTACGCATAATATTGTAGAAAACTTCTTCGCCATAGCTTTGGGGATCACGATAGCCACCAATTAATTGCAATTCAATACGGCCCTCGGGATAACCCAAAGCAAGCTCCTGTACACGAGCAACCATGGTACAGACAGCCTCATCGATGCCAGTACCATCAAAGTGAGCTAAAGCCACAGCACCTGAACCTTTATTATTATATACAAGAACAAAAATATGAAAAATAACATAAACTAGTAGTAGTAGTAATAGAGGTACATACAATTAAATTAGGGATTGTCTTACAAAGAAATTCTTAAGATATAAAATAGTAAAATGAAGCCAATTTAATAGAAAGTATGTGTAAAGAAACTGCAATTTTCATCCTTAAGAATCCTTTGAATAAAAGGATAAAATGTCCTTTTAGTATTGTGTGTGTATGAGAGTGTTTGTACCTACATACATACGAGTATATATTTGTATACTAACCTGAATGTCTGACCACAACAATAATGCAGGTGGTAGCATCATCTGTACCAATTATATTGATATTTTTATCGTGTGGTGCTGCTGCTGCCATTTCACGTTGACCTACGTAAAGAAGACCCACTGGACCAACTGATTTAGTTGGTATTGATAACAATTGTTGTGCATAATCTCTGTAGACTGGATGCTGCATAAAAAGACTTGTTGTGTCCATAGGACAATCATCTTGCAGTACACCATTCAATACTAAAACCATTTTAAAGGGATTTTAAATCTCTTCCACTACTTTTCACTCCACAATAATGTAATAATATTAAAAGAAGGTTTGCAGTATGTTAAGACTAAAAGTAAAAAGGATAAATAAAGAAAAAGTTTTTATTAATTAAAATATTCAATTAATTTCTTTTTTATATAAATTTTATAGTTAAACATCATTTAAATGTGTTTTAATATTTCGCCTGACATTTAAAACATAAATTTTACTGTACAACTTGTCAATTTTGAAAGTTTATTAAATGCTTATTTCAGTTTTCAATACTTTTCTGTATAATTTAATGTAAAAAGGGAACAATAATCAGTTATTGGCCATCACAACATAAATTTAACATTCATAAGAGTTTTATATACAAGTTACTGACTGTTGGCATAATAATTTCCACTACCTCCTTCTTTTTCTGAAATTCTTTTTTTTCCCTTTTAGTTTTCGAACATGTTTAACAGATTTGTTTTATTTTATTTAAGGAAATAAAGGTTAACTCAGACTGTTACAATATTGGGTAAAATCAGAGCAGTATTATTTGGTTGCTGGTTTTGAAATCGTTTGTGCAATTTAAAATTCAAATCATTGAATGGCAAATTTATATTTACGACATTGTTTTAACAGAATTCTAATTACTGTTGATGAAACATATGTAAACATTTAACTCAAAAAGGTACCGATACCAACATATGCAGTATATTGTACAAAAATCGATAAATTTGGTTAAAAGGCAATGGTTTGGCAAGCAATATGAACAACTCCCCTTTCCACAACTCTTCAAGAATGACTTTAAATACTTATATAAAACAAAGGCTGCAAAACGTTAGCTGTCAATTTTGAACCGATTTGTTCATGTCATTCGAAGCACTGCTATAATTTCAAACATGATTGCATATACTCGTACATGAGATGTGTGCTGGCAGATATGAAAATCTACATTAATGCGAACCTGAATTTGTAGGTGTTCATTGTTAAAGCAATAAAAAACAGTAAATGACAAATTTTTAATATGAAGACATTACAAATTTATGATACGACCAATAACTAATAAAATTAAATAAATAATTATGTGTTTGTATGTATGTATTGTAAAATGGCAATAACGAATTGTTTTGTACAGTCTAAAAACAAATTATTTTCAAAAAATTTAAAAGTGTAATGGAAATATATCCAGCAAAAAATAATGCAAGTATGTATCATATTTTACAGCGCACGTCTTCAATATAAACATAATAGAAGTTTTCCTTTGCTTATAAATGATTTCTAAATATTGAAATTCCACAATATTAGAGACGTCGATTATGTTTATTGTATGTCAAAAATTATCATCTTTCCAATGACGTTAATGTAAACTTCATTAGTTTTTCACCAGTATTAAAAACACTTTGGGTGTAGTATTTGATTTTCCTTAATGTTTTTTTTTTGCTGGGTAGCTTGAAAAAAATTAATGCTTAATTTAGTTCTCAAACTCGAATTGAATTTGATATTTTCATCATTCCATTAAATCATTCAGAACGAATTAAAACTAAAGATGTATTCATTCATTTTGGGAAATTATTCTTAATTTTTGTCTGAATATTAGCTTACGTTTAAAAAGTAAATATCTTTGCAAATGTTGTTCCTGCTTAAAAGTTAAATTTTTTACGGTTTAATTTTTTTTTTTTAATAAATTCTCTTTTTTTGAAAGAGTGATTTTTAACAGCTTTGGGAATCGATTTAAAAAAAACATAAAAAAATGTATATGAAATCTTTATTTGAATCAATGTAGTCGTATGTTTTAAGCTACACACTTTGAAGCGAAGCAGGCGTTGACGCTTGAAAAGCGAGAAGTTTGTTCTACTTTTGAAAGCGTTGCAAACGTCGAACAGCTGATCAAAACAAATGAAAAGCAAATTTATTTTAAAGGTGATGTCACTAGAAAAAATTACAGCTGAAAAAACATTTTTATATGAAATTGACAAACAAACCAATAAATAACTTCATATAAAAAAAGTCAGCATTAGTATATATACTCGTATATAAAACAAAAATGATTGCCGCGAAAAATCTTCACATGTTACTTGAAATACTTGACGCTAAAAACGTTTAGAAAACTATAAACGCGTTGACGCTAAAAAGCGAGGTGTGGACTTCCAGCTTTAAATATGATTTCATGTAAATGTTGCCCGCGGCTACGCCTCAAATAGTTCATACGCTGGGTAAAATTTTGGCATTCTCTCTCGAATATATTGGCCGGAATCTCACGAATAAATTCGTCAATAGAAGCGTTGCGGGTTTGTCTCTATAGATATGAGCCTTAACATAGCCCCACAAAAATAGTCTAAAGGCTCCAAAACGTAAAATTATTTGTTGACCGAACTCGCCTCTCAATAGGGCCATTGTTTCGCGTACTGTGTGGCATATGGCACCGCCTTGTTGACAACACATGTCAGCCAAGTCCATTTTGGAAAAAAAAATAATAATAATAATTTGTAATCATCGCACGGTAGCACTCGACATTTACAGTAACGTTCCTGTCTTGGTCGTCTTTTAAAAAGTACGATTCAACAATGCCACTGGCCTATAATTCACACCAAACAGTGCATTTTTCAGGCTGCATTGGCAGTTCTTGCAACACTTCTGGTTGCTCTTCACACCAAATACGACAAGAATGTCTGTATCCATTCAACCAGAAATGAGCTTCATCGATCATCCAACTGAATTTTGATAATAAAATTCAATAATATAAAAGCGTTATTCGTTTGTAAGTCGATTCATGGTTAAATTATCGACCAAACTGAACAAGTTTACACGAAATCAGCTGAGCTACCAAAAATAGTCTTGCCAAAAAGAAAGTTGCTAAAAAATTACCCTTTATAAAGTACAATAGTTTTTTTTAGGTATGTTTTCAATTGAATTACAAACTTAATACTCCTACCACAATAAAGTAGAGGATTCTCATCTAAAACTTGTATTTCAAAACATATATTTTACATATGTACATACATATCTATATATTAAGGTGACCAGATCAAAAATCGTAATCTTCAGCATCAAAAAGTGAAATTTCGAAGTTTTGAAAATTATATCATGAAAAAGCATGATTTCTTCAATGTTTATTATTACAGTCCGACCGAAAATATAATATTACCTAAACCTAATATTCGGCATAATCCAAAACAAATCGAAACTTTTTTAATGCTTTATTAATTACTCAAAATATCAAAGATAAATCTTAATTTAAGAGCATTTTCAGCTCATTTTTAGGTGCCCTGCCGCTCATTCATTATATAGTGAGGCTTATTCATCTTGTATCTTCACCTTGAGCGTATGAAGTTATTCTGAATTGTTTTTAAATATATTAGTTCTGGGATCTGTTTAAAACTGTTTAATTCTGGTTCCTGGGTATTTCATTTATTATATTCATAACATAATTCTCATTTAAAAGGTCATGCTATATGAATTTGTCTTTATCTAAATATACGTATACATAAATTCAAAAATTGATTGACACATTTTAGAATTATTCATTATAATGTGTTCCTGGTCAAAGCGCTGAAAATACCAGCAAAACTTTACACTACAAAGCCATGTGTTAAAATTCTAATATAATTACTATTCACTTCTTAAACATTGGAATTTAGCTCATTAATTTAACACAGTGATTTCGTTGGAGGTGAGTAGTAACCACAAACTTTTTAATTCAAACAGTGATTACAACGTTCACTTACTTATAGGGACTTAATCACCCCTATCGTGAATAAAAATTTCACATGAAATTTGTTCCCTTTTATTTTTTTAACATTGAATTTTAATAGAAAAATATGAAAAGGGAAAAAATTTCATGTGGAATATGTTACTACTATTAGATCCATTGTCAAGTACGAGTGTTTTTTTTTTGGATTAAAAAAAAAAATAAATTCAAACGTTGAATGAATTAATTCTGGATTTCTTAAACAAGTTTTTATATAATTACTAAACTACTTCTAAGTAATGCAGATGGTTGAAGTGGTCTTTTAAAATAAAAATGTTCAGCAATTGCAAGCCTTTATCTAGTCCTCGCTGCAATGCTAATAAAAATTCAAAATTCTAAATATATATGTAGATCGATTAAGCTGAACTTGAACTTAGTAAAGTTAACAAATAAGATGGTCACGTTAATAATAATTTTATTTCTGGTCATTGTTTTTTTTTTGCTACTTTTATTTTGTAAACGATAAAACTAAAAAAAAAAAAAAAAAAGAACAACAGTTCTTGGCTTCCATACTCAAAATATGTTCAATGTTTTTCTTGTACAATATGTTGCTTGCTTGCTACAAAGATTTTTGTATGTTTTATGAGAATTATTGCATTTGCTTTGTTGTAGAGCCATTGTGAGGGTTGCTACCAATTTGCACAGAAATTATGATGACGCGTACAGGAGAAAAAAACGACCCAGCATACCATTCTAGGAGCGCTCCGAAAAAGGAGTCAGAAAAAGAGTCCAACAAAAGTGCATTTTCGGAGCGAAAGAAAAATTTGCTTGTTACTGTCCTGAGTCGGCACGCAATGACTCAGAAATTCCACTTAATTATGTGTGTACCAAAGCGTTGTTGTCGTGTTATTTGTGCTTTGAACAAAAAAAAAAAAAAAAAAGACATAGCTGTACCACACAAGAATGATAAAAACAAGATTACGCAGAGCCCAAAAAAAACCCCTCATAAAATACTCTTTTCTGACATTATCTAAGAGCTCTTTCTGACGGACCATTTTCGAATGTATGACCCTCTTTTCTGAAGGTTTTCGGAGCAATTATGGTTGTTTTTTGGGCTCATAAAGAGCGTTAACGGTCCGAAAAAGGTGCCAGAAAAGTCTCTTTTCGGACTCATATGGCTTGCTGGGAATAATCAAGTGTCGTTGAAAAATTATTATCAAATACGTGTATTTAAATCTAAGCTCAGTGGGGAGTATAAAAATAAAAACTTATTTTACATGAAAATGTGAAAGAAATTAAAACATTTTGGAGTTTAATAATAAATAAATATAAATAAATTAATTTCATTACAAAAAAGGTAAGACTAAATAAACAATTTTATTATTTTTGTATTGAACATAATTAATATGGTAGGTATTGATCAGAATTAGATCTACATACATATGTATGTATATGTAAGTCGAAATTGAGAATACAATTTGCAAGCAAAACTTATGCTAATGTAGTTACTGAACAACTTACATTTTACTGATAACTTCATACCATCTGCTTTACTTAAACGTAGTAGTTCTTGTTTACGAACATCAGAACTAATTCATAATAAAATTCAGTCAGCATTTGAATTGATACATTTTTGTTAGTTAAAATACCAATGTATTAGAAGTGAAGATTAATTATTTATATAAAATGCTAATTTATTCTAAAAATAAAAAAAATAGCCCTTGATCATTTATAGTTAGCTATTCGCGGTACAAGATCAATTAAATTCAGATAAATCAGTACCAAATTACTGTCAGTATCAGTTCATGTACAATTTTTATATGAAAAGAATAGTATTTCAAAGGACCAACAACAAAGCACAAAGCACATTTGGAAAAAAGGAAAAATAAATCTGTAATTTCTAAACGGTTATTTAGATTGCAATAAAATGCATAGAGAGGAAGTGTTGTTTTGACCTCATGAGCTCACCAGGATCGGCGCCAGAGATCCCTAAAGTTGGGCACCTCGGGTATGTGAGAAATTTGAAACGATCTTAATTCTTCGTTTGTGATCCAATTTTAAAGAAATTAAATCTACTACACCTTTTCCAGGTAAAATTGAAAAATTACAAATTTATATTAAGATTCAGAAATCTAAATAAATGTTGAGAAATAACAAATTGAAATTCGGAAATTCAAATTTATATTGAGAAAAACAAAATTTAATTCAGAAAAGCAAATTGAGAAATAACAAATTGAAAATGAGAAATCCAAATTGATATTGCGAAAAAATAAATTGAAATTCAGAAATGTAAATTAATATTGAAAATATGCAAATCTAAATTGAGAAATTGATATTGAGAAAATACAAATTGTAATTGAGAAATTAAAAATTTTATGAAACTTTTGAAATATTTTTTTAACTTATAAAATACAGAACATGATTTTAAGTTACAAATCTAATAACATTTTTTATTTCTCAATTTGTGTTTTCACTCACAACAAATACAACACAATACAGAAACAACAGGCATTTTATTACGAGTTACGCTCTTATTTGTATTACATATGTGTATAAAAATGTGTGTTAGTCTGAAATAATAATACGAGTAATTTAAGCAATTATATTGCTGTGTGAACAGCGAAGAAATTTCAAGGAGAAAATTGTATCAATATTTTCAATAAAAATTGCTGCGTGTAAATTGGGAGGAAGCAATAAGTATGCAGCGCAGATGGATTTTATAAAACGCGGCTTTTTATAAGGGTATATGGAAATAAGTTTCTTCTTTTAGCTTTTCTTAAATATTAATAAACGTGTTTCAAAACGTGCTTTTTTATTAAATAAATATTAGAAATTCAAGCGACCGGATACGTCTTCTTGCAAATTAGCTATTACTTTTAAGAAATTGTTTGCTAGATTTCTTAAATAATACTCCAACATACTAAACATTTCAAAGAAATATATTTAGAAACAAAAAAAAAAAACCCCTATAAAAATCTCATATTAATAAATAAAAATAACAAGAAATATTCTTTATTAAATTAACTTTGTCAACGGGTTGGGTCGCCTGGTCATTCATTAACAATTAAATTAATAAACTGAGAGACAATTATAGTTTTCAAGTTGTGTAAATTAATGACACCAACAATAAGACTCAATTAATATTGGAAACTAAACAACAAAAGATACACATGTCTACATATAATACGTAGTAGACAATAAAAAAGAGATTTCCTTGAAAAAAAAACATTAGTTTTCTTAATTGACAAACAAGAGCAACTGATGTGAATGAATCTAAGAGAAAGAATGAAACAAATTAATAAGATCAGCAACAAGTCAATGGGTAAATTTAATAAAAATGTCATTTAACGGAAATGACCACAATGATATACATACATACATACATACATGTGTATAAGATCTTATATTAATTCTAATAAATTTTTTGTGATTTTTTGCTAGCAGGGAAATTAATAATACATAATAACAGTAACAGTAATAGAGAAATTAAGTCAATTTTTGGATTGTCATGTTGGAGAATTTGCATTTTTTTTTTATTAACTAACTACATTGTTAACTATTGTATTGTATTTAAAAATCAAGCCTTAAGGCATTCATGCATGCAATCGTTGTTGGCACACGTATTTCTTTTTAGTTCACAAAAAAAAAAACGAAGAAGGAAAAAACCTTATAACCAAATGTTTTACCACAATTTCACCCAAAACAAAAAAAAAAAAAAAAAACAAACTAAAAAAATCATGTTTTCCTTTTGGTTGTTAATGTTTGCTCGCTGAGGGAAAACTCTTCATCATACATTTTAAACATAACAAACATTTATGATAAAAATATAAATTCTTCTAAGTTTAATTTTTCAACAAGAAAACAAAAACAAAATGGCTAGAAAAACGTTTCTTGGCTGCAATTTACCACAGGATTAGATATTCTACGAGAAATAATTTGAAAATGATGACAGTCAACGATATAAAGACGACAAAAAATTCAAAAATAACTAAAAAAAAAAACAAAACAAAACAAAAAAAAAACGAAAAAAGCTAAACCCCCGAAACTACGAAAAACAAGAAATAACATTAACAAGACAGGCAGTTTAGTTTTTCCATGTCAATTTAAAGAACGTAGCTAAAAGAAATTTTCGTAAAGGCTAAGGGAACTTTAGTGGTTTGTTTCTGAAAATATATTAAGTAGAAATTTGTAACTGATTATGATTGTAAGAAATTTCAGAAGTGTACAGGACATCTGTTATATAGTCCACAAAGTGATAGTTTTTAACAGTTGATCTCCCTACCTTCAAGAATAATGTTCGATTGCAACAAGATCTGGTGGATTGGATTTTCTAAAACCCTAAAGCGCCAAGTACTTATGTATAATGATTAATGAAGTCATTAAGCTGCAAATAGTGATTTTGTTCGAATTGTACCAAAACGAACACTATAATTTAAAATATTCATTTCTAAAATTAATTAAATAGCATCGACCTTGACATTATATGTTAATAACTCGTAAAAAAATAATTTTTTGACAGTCAAACACAATTTGAAGTTTATTGTCAGGAGATACTAACAATACTTTTAAATCAAATATGGAAGGAAGATTTCCAAATATGTCTCACATAGAAAAGACACGATGTTACTTGATCTTAAACATTTAGAGAAATTAAGATCCCGATTACCGTTCACAACACTAAGTACTTTCTTGTTGTATGTTGAAAAATGCGATTACGATTCACAACACTTATCGACTTAATTTAAAAAAAAATGCATGTTGTGTTGTAGTCGAGACAACACAACATTTTAGTGTTGTAAACGATAATCGGGGCCTAACCTCATTGAGTTGTGAGTATTTCCTCTTGTATCTCTTTAAATCGAAGATCTGTTTGACATCTCATCTATTATTTCAAAATATGTATTCAGAAAATCGGTTTCGGTTTTAAAACTGGACAATATTTCCAGTATGGCCTTGAATGAGCTTGATTGCTAGAGACCGAGTGTTGAAAAAAAATTGGCCGAATATAAGTATTCGGTTTTCGGATATATGTATGTATGTATATTGACTGAATACCGAAACTTTTATAAAGGAAAAAAGGCGATGCATGTTTTGAATATTATTAAAGAATACATTTATGTTTTATTGTAAAATATTGAAGAATACTGTAAAAACTATTCCTTTAAAAAATATGTTGGTTGGTTGGTTTACGTGGTAGTTCACTACGTGCGAACACTTAAGTAGAGTCGAAGGGACCCCGTTTTAAAAGACCACACCACTCGTCAGATTTAATGTCGTATACAACATACTGTAGCTAATATGTGTACAGAAAGTTGCGTTTTGCTAGACCCAACCTGTAGCTGTGAGATATCTCAGTCATTGAGTTTTAAACCGGCTACCTCACCAAAGTTATTCAATGTATAGTTTCCCATGAATTTATGTCTCTTGACACTCAGGGCTGGGCATTCGCAGATAAGGTGGAAAAATCGTGTCCTCTTTTTCCCTATCATTACAACTACGACAGTGGTCGTTAAAAGGGAGTCCCAGGTGATTTGCGTGCTTGCCTAACGTCCAGTGTCCTGTTAATACTACCAGCAACCTTGATATATCCTTCCTATTCCGGGTTATCACTTGCGTAGTGCGTTTCTCGTTAAAAGATGACCACATCAACTTGGCTATCCTACATGTGTCAAAATTACGGCATCTATACTCAGCCTTTATAAGGAAATGTCTGAAGATGATCACCCCTATCGTGAATAAAAATTCCACATGAAATTTGATCCCTTTTTACATTTTGCTATTAAAATTCAATATTAAAAAAATAAAAGGGAAGAAATTTCATGTGGAATTTTTATTCACGATAGGGGTGAATACCTTTGATAGTCCCCAGTGGAATTGCTACTGAGACCCCATTGGAGATATCCAAGGCAGACCCCGTTTTGCCTAGTTCGTCTGCCCGTTCATTGCCGTAGTGGTTCCTATGCGCAGGCACCCAGACCAAGGTAATATCAGACAGACGACCTAGCCTTGACATGTATGTTTTTATGTAAAAAATATGTTAGTTTAAGATGAAAAAAACTAGATTTATGAAGTAGTGTTGGTACTTTAGGGCACCTTAAAATTATCTAAACATATTATAAAATTAAAATAAATATTATTTTTAAATTAATAGTATATTTTAAAAGTTTTGGTTTGTTTCGGATTTATCCGAATAACAATTTTTTTTTTGACCCAAAAAAAAAAATGGTTTCAAGCTTAAAGATAATTTGAAATTCAAAGATTTGCGACCAATGTTTGAATTAGATTACTTTTAATAAAATCATTATGAGTTTTTTATGGAATTATGGTTGGATTTATTATGGCCCTGATTACCATTCACAACACTATTTTGATGTTGTATGTCATAAACTGCATTACGATTCACAGCACCTATCAGCTTAATCGGATGAAAAATGCATGTTGTGTTGTAGTCGAGACAACACAAACAACATTTTAATCGTACCCTATATATTTTTAAGACTAAAGCATTTTGTGACGTGACAGTATTTTATATATAAAAAAATCTATTACAGATACATTTTGTACATATATCCGTATTGGTATCACTATTCTCTGTAACTGATAGCAGTTTCTACATATAGAACATCTTTTAATTAACATAGGAGAGTTATAATTTTGTGGCTGCCAGCAAGTTTCATAGATACATAAATATGTATGTGACCAACATTGTCTGTGATATACTGTATTTTCTATAGAAAATATATAAATCTATAACTTCTGTGAAGTCTATAATTGACAGCATTTTCCATTCAGAATTCAGTGACGAATAGAATTGTGTGTGACTGACATTCTATAGAATATCTTGTAATTAACAGTATTTTCTATACTATATAGATAATTCTGTGAATGGCAGCATTTTTCATAGATAAATCTATGGATAAACTACTTCTGATTTTTGGAACAAGTTTATCAGTTGAGGGACAGTTACATATTTCATTGATTTACATTAATGATGTAATTCATTTCAAGTACATCATATACTTTGCAGAAATATTATAATCTGTGGGATCTAGAAGACGTTGCTGCTTTCAAATACATTACTAAAAATTTGATGATTTTCTGCTTCTATTCATTTTAAATATACTCGTAAATTTTAATTAAATTCGGTTTTAATTAAATTCGGAAGAAACTTTTCTTTCGCAAATATTGAAACAAACTTAGACTTTTAACGGATAAAAATACTTTTTATCAAATCTTCACAAATTGTTTGTTTTAATGTCTTTCAATGAAATTTAAAAAAAAATATATATTTTTTTTTCAAATGGTATGTACTATGTGTATTTCAAGCTATTTTTTCAAAATGAAGCTAGTTTTTTAAGATATTTCAATAATCGATTCTGTTAAACCTAACTCTCACGCTAGCTTCAAGCACTAATAGATTTTTATAATATAAAAAAGCTTGTTTTTGAAATCTCAATATTATAATTTTTCTGCTGATATGACAGTTTTCGATTTCAGTTTTAAAATCAAACAGGGAACTCTACTTTTTGCCGTTTAAATAGATTTTTATGTGAAATTATAAATTTTTTTTTACTGAAATTGGTTCTAAAAGAAAACCGTTAAATAATTTTCGGGTTTCAGTTACAGTTTTAAGCCATTAAAACCGAACACAAAACCTAATAATATCTACAAAATTATGCTACCGTTTTCACTAAATTGACATGCTTTTTGTTTAATGATTGAGGGTGGGGGTATAAAATTCTATAACTCCTACTTAGTTGCTAAGGTTTCCCCAGTCCACCCTTTATTTAAAAATTATTGTATTTATTATGTAGTAGTATGTATGTGTAGTTGGAATAAATTTGGTAGGTACTAGTTTTATAGTAAGTCGTGCATTTTATTTGCCAGCAAACTAGCAACCGAAATCAATATAAAAACCACTAAAATATAAAATGAACATGAACATAAAAAATACCTCAAAAAAAAAAAAAAAAAAAAAAAAAAAAAAAAAAACGCCAATAAGATGCAATACATTTGATATTGAAGCAGTACTGCAATCAGAAATCTATATATACATACATATATACATATATTATATACATATACATATATATATATATATATATATATGTTATATATATGTTTGGTGTTGTATATTGTATTGGAGTACGAGTACGATTTCATTGTATTGTGTTGTTTGTATGTTGCACTCTAACTATTGTTGCAAATATTTTTACAATTTGGGGAAACTATCATTGCAATGTGAAAAAGAAGGAATGAATTTTACGTAATGTAAATGTAATGTGGCTTGCCGCCACCATCATGATCGTCATCATCATCAGGAGCAGCAACAACGTTGTTGCTGTTCATGTCCTCATCAAGTTGCAGGCGCATCAGCAGCAAATAGCATCAATATCATGCACCATATAAATCGTTGAAATATTAACTGATCATTCGCGTATCGCCACGAAACCGAACAAAGATATTTTAATAGACAATTTCTACGTGTCTGTCTGATTATCTTTCTGTCTCTCTCTCCGCCTGTTCGTTAGAACATTCTAAGCCATTTTCATGACAATGATTAAATGATCTTATAAAGATTTAAGCAGAAAATAAAAATCTTGCAATGCAGATAATAAATAAAATCAAACGAATTATTTCTTGTTTTATAATTTCTAAGAAAATAATTATTTGTTTTATTGTTGTTTTTAATCTCTTTTATCTTTTATTTCAAACCTGTTTTTTGCAGCTAAATGTGAAAATGTATTAAATTTTAATTCTACATAAACACACAAATCTATTAGCAATATTTTTTATTAAAAGTTAATTTAAAACATAAAACAGAGACATCATAAAACAATTAAATACCTGACGCACTACCATCAATGTCTGGTAAATAATATAAAATATGTTTCTATTAGAATCGTTGAAAACAAGTTAGTATCTAATTGTTATTTAGTTTGGTGCGCAAATGCTCCAAGTCCTAGATTTATGAAAATTTACATTAAAATAGGTGCATATAATAAATGTTATGTTGAAAATTCATGGAAAACATTTTTTCTTTAAAATCTGTAGTTCCAAAGCTTATGGATCTATACATATCTTACTGTTCTACCAATAAATGGCTTCCTTGAGCACTTAAATCCCAAATTTATAAGTCAGTCCTTGGTTTTTTAGAAAATTTTACCTTGCATAATAATTTCCAATTTACACGAGGCTTTGCAAAGATTGATACAAATTTTTCCTTGAAATTTCTTCGGTGTTCACACAGCACAATTTTTATTGCTTAAATCGTCCGTATTTTTATTTATTTGAGAGTATACACATATTTGTATACACACACATATGTAATACGAATAAGAGAGTAAAACGAATTGCACGTACAATCAAGTGTGTACTCGTCTTATCATCCCCTCACCCCGTTGTCTAAAGGGTAATCGGCTTAGCTTAAATAATTGCTTCGTGTAAATTGGGACTAACGAACATTTAAACATAATTTTGATAAACATTTGAGAATAATAACATTCTCAACAAATGAATTACAAATTTCTAAAAATGCACACTTCCATTTGAAACACCCTGTGTGTGTTTATTTAGTTAATTTTGTTAGCAAGGTAGTAGTAGCATTGTAACCTTCTAATCGAAATAACTTTTGATAATAAATACATACAGCGATTTACTACCAACATGATTTCGTCCGGCAAAACAGTGGAACAGAGACTTTTGGCCAACAAATCACGCAGACTCCATTGACTCATAGCCACCAAGCAGTGAACGTAAACGGTTATTTTTCTGTAAACAACACGATTGTCAAAAAAGTTCATTATCTGATTATAATAGATAAATAAACAGGATTTATATATGAATAGCTGTCAACGGATTTGTCTTGTCTTGATATATGCATTTAGATTCAGGCACGTATTAAAAGTTTCTTATCCATATTGTTTTTATAATTTTCTTTTCACGCATTTTCTCTCCATCATCCCACTGTTTGTTAACATTGTTGTTAAAATAAATCGCAACAGTTGTTTAAAAATAATGATTTTTTTCTGTATCAACAACAATTGTAACTGCTAACTACAACATCAACAACATATAGTTGTTTGCAAAGTGAATACCACTTAATTTTCTACCACATCAAGAAAATGATCGTTAGTAACAATGAAAAATACCCAGAAGATGCTGCTTTTTTTTCTTAACAATTTTCTGTTGCTGTTTTTTTTTTTAGCTTTTTTGTATTACAATTTCTTTATATTACATGTTAGGAATAAACAGACAATAGTTGCTGTTTGTTTGATAGTGTTACAGAGAACGTAACAAACATTATGATTGATTGCCGATGGCATTTGACAAATGACGAGTTCTTTGGGTTGAGAGTCTTCACAAGATATTTTCTTCATGTTTTTGTTACCTTTGCTGACTTAAAAGCCAAGACAACAATACAGACAGCCAAAGTCAGTAATTTAGAACTGGCTGGTAAGACTGCGTACTAAAGTAGGAGGTGTTATAGCTGGTGGACGTTTGTCTTAAATGTAATTTACACCAAAAACTATTACTGTTTGAATATAACAAAAAAAATATATACAAGAAAACTGAGTAAATTGAGAAAATTCGCTGTGTAACAAAGAATGTTTGATTAGTATTTAAAATTAAAAGAAAAAAAAAATCATAATATATTAAGTCTATTTAATATCTCTATTACAATCATAGATCATTTCAATCACAATGACGTTTCGGTCAAGTCTTTTGGCGCAGTTGCATGTTGTATGATGTTGCATGCATAAATTGCATGTTATGAATATAACAAACACGCAAAATTATTTTTCTACAAAATGTAACAGGTTCAATAAATTAATATCAGTTGATATCGACTTAATAGATGCCTACCTAAAGTAGGTAAGATATTGACGGAATTGTTAGCAATTATTAATTGTTTAAATGTTGCCTTCTATGTGGCCGAGTTTAGCTCCAGATGCGTTTCTATTATTACCCAGCTATGTATTTGTACTAGAGAGAATACAATCAGGAAAAAATTAATTCAGTAATTGAAACGTTTTAAAGGCAGTACGACATGTTGCACCGCCTTATTGAAATATTATGTCGTACACATCAATATCATCCAATTTCGATTGGAAGCAATCCTTTATCATGTCTCGACATCGAACATCAGTAATTACAGCTTCATTTTTGTCAGTCATTTTTGAATAAATATCAACAATGAAAACGTATTTTTAGATTTTTACTAATATTACACTCTCAGCTATTAAACTGAATTTTTACTGCACCATTCGGTATACGTTCTGGCCTTTTGGGTTCCACTAAATACAGAGCATTACCTTAGCGCCATGAATATTTGGCCTTAGTTTAAAAATCACCACTTCTGAACCGTACGAATCTTCTCTCGCACGATGAAACCGATGGAATACATTCACATAATCCACATAATATGATCAAAATTGTAATTCATGATATATTTCTTGCTTTAATCAAAAATTTCGGCGAAAAATAACTGCATTTTTGCAAAATAGTTTACAGGGAAACATTTTATATAGGCGGTTTTTTTTTTAGATGTATAGAACTTTCAGTTGGTAACACGTTTTTAACTGGCGGCCATTTTATCAGCTGTCAAGTGAGTTATATTTGAAGTCGCTCGTCTACGCCGATAAGCCCGAAAAGATTGATCACTTGGAGGACAACATTCGCAGCGTTATTGCAGATATACGGCCACAAATGTTAGAAAAAGTCAACAAAAATTGGACCTCCAGATTAGACTACATCTGAGCCAGCCGTGACGGTCATATGCCAGAATTCATATTTAAATTATAATGCCAGAAGATTATCCTTCGAATAAAGTTAATTTCGTGTCAATTTAAAAAATTCGTCTTTGTTTTCTGATATTTTAAAGTTCTATACATCAAAAAAAATCACAGAATCATGATTTTCAGAATAAATTTGCACAATTTGGAAGCGTTATTCAGGCGTCACATAAACATAAATCACTTGTCAGCTGACAAAATGGCCGCCAGTTAAAAAAGTATTGCCAATTTAAAGTTCTATAAAACTAAAAATATAAACTGAAGCAAACATTTTGAGTAACTAATTATACCCAACAACTTAATTTACTTTGGCGTAACTATACGTGCATACCTACGTTGTTATATATACATACATACATAGGTATAAATGAAAGAAAAAATAATATTTTTCAAAAGGAAATTATTTATGGTCGACACTTTTATTGACCATTTATGTCAGATATTATGTATAATTTCTATTAATAATGACAATATAGTAAAATTTATGAGATCATATTCCCTGCATTCGTGTAGACAAAATGTAGTGGTGGACATACAAGCAGTATTATTATGAGAAGTATATTTCTTCCACTATCAAGTAGAAAAGCCTTTCAATTCAAACCCATTGATCTGCCTTAGTCGTACAACGAAAAATGGTAAAAAAAGGAGAAATAAATAGTGTATGTATATTTAAAACATTAATCACTGCAAAAGCTTGTCGTCATACATAAACGTTTTAAGGTAATGATTATAGATAATATTTCATATTTTTTTTAAAGATACAAAACTAGATACTAAACACTGATACTGTGGTATTAAGGTGGTGCAACAGGCGATAAAAATAAACGACAGTAAAGTTAAAAAAAAGAGCCGGCAACAAGTGATAAAGGATACATTTAATACACCACTACTGAGTTTCTTACATACATTTAAGTAATTATATAATTTAAGACGACAACGATTGAATTGTTGCTGACTTCTTTTCTCCCAAGACTTTGACACGCCTCAACTGGAGTTACGCTGTCAAGATTTTTAATTAAAACAATTCAAGTCATAAAATTGATTGATATGGCTTTGGAAATCATATAAAAAAAAACGCTAATTATAGCTTGAGATCAGTAAATTATTTTAAATTGTTTTAATGATCTTGTCCGCCAAGATCTTTGAATTAATTTAGGAAATATTTGAATAATAGTAAAAGTTTGCTGATTAAGTCAGATTCCAATTTACACTTTAAGCTAAGCTGATTACCTTTTAGATATCGGGGTAAGGGGAAGATAAGACGAGTACACATTTGAATGTACTAGCACTTTGCGATTTAAGCAATACGAATTGTTCCTTGTGAACACCAAAGAAATATCAAGGTAAAAATTGTATCAATCAAAAAGCTAAAAAATACTAAGTTAAGATTTAAAAAAAACACACTGAAAACCTGAAATACTATCTTTAGTACCATTATAATTGTACCCATTAGTTAGTTGATTTTATAGGACGCGCTGTTGCGCAAAAACTTTTCTACAAACCTCAATTAATTTTATATAATTTTTGCCCTTTTTACTTTTTTGTTGTTATTCTGTCAACTCGTTTAGGAAACCTGCAGCTCTTATGTCTTGGCACACATTTTTTTGTTTTCATAGAACAATTAAATCCAGCCCTGTCGCCAATATTTGTTCAACTTACAAGAAAACACAACACCAATGTTGTATTCTCAAAAAAAAAAGTGTTTTTTCTGGTTGTTGTTCATAAAACATGGTTAAATTTAATTGCAGTTTTTGCTTTCGACATACAATACTGATCTTCATTCATTAGACAGCAAAACGTGAGATTGTAGTTTGAAAAAAAAGTAAAATGTGGAAAATTTCTACAACATTTACGAGGCTTGTGTGAATAAGTGAATTTAAAGGCTTGACAAATTTGGAAAAATTAAAAAAAAGATTATTATAGATTGATGGAATACAATTGGTAAAGGGTTTTGTTAAACTAAATTTTGCTAGGATTAAGATAACTTTTGTTATTCTCTCAAACAAAAACTTGGTAATGACATGTGATTAAAGATTACAATTCTTTGTAATGACTTCCAGATAGTAACTGCATTTTGTAGTGGCTGGCTTAAAAAGAGATATCAGAGCATAACTATATATGTATATATATATATATACATATTTGGTAGCCAACAACTCACTGTCAAATTTTATGAATCTGCATGTCGCCAAATCTAGCAACAGGACGTACATAACTAACATTTCAATAATTTTATAGAAAACAAAGATGATTTTTTATATATTTGGTGTAAAACTTAAAAATATGGGATTTTTTTAAAATATTTATCTTTTATTTCTAAACATTTGTACAAATGTGTTTAAGTTTAAGTTTTACGTGGGTACCTGCGTTTTTTGCCTAAACCGTACGGCGCACTCAAACGCAGGGCGAAACTCGGCTCACCACCGCTTTGTATGTCCAACAAGAGCATAGAATATATGTCTTGCAAGGAGCATACTTGTATGAACTTGCCAGGAACACACAATTAGTAAGGAGCATCTTGCTTAATGTCACCCCTATTTTCAATGCTTCAGCAACAGCACCTAGGACAATTTGGTGGACCGAAATTTGCTGCTCAAACAAACAGCAGTCTTTTCACCAACTGCCATTCTCCCCGCTTTGGATATCAACCACAGCCACTACGTGAACCCCGAATGTCCCTCAACCAATTATCAGTTAGGGAATCTGCTGCTCCCCAATATTTAAATTAGGGAGAAGTTCCCGGGCTCTTAACTGATCCCGTAGTACTAGATAGATACTCCAGTCAGCTTCAAGTTTCATTGGGTATTAAAATCAATCAAACTCTAACCTTTTTCGAATCCCGTGCAAGCTCATGTCACCGGTGTCGTCATACCTCTCCCCAGGATCGAAATAGCGTCAAGGTTAAATAATTACAATTCCCTTCTTTGTGGCAACACATGGATTATTCTGCCAATAAATTAATTTTTCATCGCAAGTATTGATTCTGTATAAAAATGATTTTCTTTTATAGCGCAGCATTTCGGACCTCTAAAATTGTCTGTTAAGGTCTCTTAGGTTTAATTAATGCATGAATCCTACTACTTCTAAACGTTTTGAAATGGCTGCTTGAGTAGCTCCCAATGACTTTGCAAGTTCTTGTTAGGTTTCACAACAATTTTTATTGTCTTCGAATCTTATTCTTCCAACTTTTTGGCTGGTCTAGGCAAGGCAATATTTGTCTTCCGTCGCAAAACCTCCACTTCTAAACAGCACACACCATCTCTCACACGTTGAAACTGATGGAACACATTCAACCTAAGCTTCGGCGAGCAATCGGTGGGCTCCAGCGGCCCTTTTTTTTAAGTAAATAAGTAAATGAAAATTTTAAAACTGTTTTTTTTTTTTGTTATTTTTACTATATGGTGCAATAACTAAGGGAGAAGAAATGCCAGAAACCGAAAACCACGTTTGCTGCCTTCTTATTAAACGTAACCGCTCTTCAGTATTGTTTTGAATTTTATGTGAACAATTCTTAATAAGAGGTACATATTTTAAGCAGAATTTATTATATGATTATACTTATCATACAGTCCTCGTGATATTTATGGTAGTGTAAGTAAATATTGTCGCGTTTTTTATAATTAACTGAAAGTAATTAAAAATAATTTAATTAAATGTTTAGAGGTTTTAGTGCATTTGAACTGTAAGGATCATTTAAGCTTTTCTTAAAATGTTCAGATAAGTTTAAATTTTTGCTATGATGTATTTTGGATGATGTAAGCACAGAAATATCACCAACATTTCTCAGAGTCATAAATTTAGTAATTATAAAATCGCGAGAATAAATTACGAGAATATTTATATTTATATATTTTAAATATACATAGGTTTACTTAGAGCTTTTACAGTAACATACAAGTATTCGTGTATGTGTTGTGGATTTCGATACACAATTCTATTTTATAATTCCACAATCTATGTTTTTTCTTACGAAAATTCGTTCGACCTCCAAATATTTTTGATTTCAACATCATCATTTGTATTTATAATTTAATTTACCATATGCAAATTAATAATAACAAAACTTAATTATGAACATGTTAAAATCCATATATTTTAATTAACGTGGGATCATCTTCATTTTCCAAATATTCTATTATTTCGTCCTAACCTTACAAACAGTAAAATCAATTGAAATTTCAATTTATTTCAAAATAATTCAATAGAATTACTTTTTTATTATTATTATTCTAATGAACTGAATTCATTGCAACACTTTTTCAGTTCATTTGATTCTATTAATTCGCTATTTATTATGCATACCATTTGGAAAAATAGTTAATTTGAATAAGAATAATAGTATTTGTGGGATACTTTGTGATGGAAGGCAAATGATTAATGATGATCGGTAGCAACCGTTGACATTGAAAAGATCACTTGTAACATGTAGACAGAAAATCTCCAAAGAACCTACAGATACGAAAAAAAAGAAGCGTTCGAGCACTGTTAGCTAGCTTCCTTAGCAATTCACAAATTCAAATAAAATGTTCACATTTGAACAATGGCTGTCATTCTTAACGAATAATTCAAAACTTGAATACATTTTCAGCAGACAATAATAGTGAGTGACTGACTGTCTGACGCATGTGTATCTTTAAATCTTAAACAATTTTTTGGAGGAAGAAAATTGTAAAGTCAAAAGTTTTCAAAACTATGTGTATCGTGTGTGTTAATAGAGATGTTTTCATAGGTTTATGAATTCGTATCTGTAATTTTTTTTTTTTTTTGCAATTTTCTATTATTCTGAAAATTTTAAATTAATGATTCAAATTTAAATCTGTTATATATGTGAAAGAGAGAGGGAGTGGAGCAGCAAAATAGAAAGATTTTTCTTTACTAATAGTATTAGGAATATCAATGTTAAGAAAACAAAAAATTAATTTTCGTATGGTCTTACAATAAACCAAGTCAAGTCTGTCAAAAGCTTGCATTACTTCAACTGCTCAAGGAGCGGAATTCAAAATATGAATTACTCAGGAAAAAAGTACAACTAGTATCTGAACGTAGCATTCTTGTACTTGTTTGGCATTGGAAACAATGAATTTTGTTTAAAATTGTCACATTCTGAGCATTGCGGAGTTAGCTCACGCTATTTAGAATGGTTCTATTTATTTAATGATTTCTGTCGGAAATAATCACTCTAGGAACTAGTAATTGGGAACAGTTCGAGAACTTATTATTTCGTCGTGGCTTAGGAAAAAGTTTAAAGAAGATGAGGAATTTGTATTGTTTCTATGGTTAATTTATTTAATACGACTTTCGAAGAAAAGAGTACAATTGAAAGAATTCATGAAAAAATCGTCTCCTTAATATTGTATTATTGTCCATTAAAAATAAAAGCTTTTAAAACATTTCCACAACTAATAAGTTTTCTAAACAACTAGTTTTGAACCAATAACTAATTAACTATTGCCAATAGGGTTCCTTAAAAACCCTATTGAAATATTTCCACTATGGTGGTTCAAGTTCTGTTTCCAGAATTAATTGCAAAATCACTAGTTCCAAGGCTGTCATTAAATAATCTAATTACGCTAGTGCTAGGTTTAGTTATTTAAGAACAAGTTTTGATAATGTTCCTGCTAAATTTTATTTTTGTTGCACAATTAGTTAAAATCACATTTTAAATATAATTGTATTCTTAAGGTTAAGTAAAAAGGAATTTTTCAAATTATGTTAAAATTTGAGATGGAGTTTGATTTCAAATCATTCTTAATTTCTAATGAAACCTCTAAACGTTAAAAGATTTTGCACCTATTTTCAGAAATTAGATGAAGCGAAACTTTTTTAGTAGATTCGTTCACAAAATAAGGGCCAGCCTAGTTAAAAACCAAATTCGTTTTTAACAATAGTTTTTCAATCACTGTCCAAACTTTGCTTTGCAAATCTAAACCTATCTTTTGTCATTTCTCAACAACAACACCTGCCTGCTTAGATTTAAAAAGAAATTATATCAATACCAAAGAAATAAAAAGGTGGTAAAATAAATTCAATGTTTTTTTCATCTTTTCGTTTGTCATTATTTCAGTTATTCTACCATTTATGCCTTAAAATTTATAGTGAGAGAAAGAAAGATTGGAGAAAAACCCCACAAAAAAAAAACACACCTTGTAGATTATCAGTTTATTTTCCCTTTAAAGACGTTGTTCTTTCTTTTGCATTCAGTCAGTCAGTTGCCATCATCGTCGTTCGCTATAATGGTACATCAATTATATTCATTTTATTGTAATTTACAACGCCTACCACCTTTCAACGCGATTATTTCGCATTGCATTCTAGAGATAGCCTTTGAAAATAGCTATTGCAACAACAGTAACAACAACAGCAACTACTACAACAATCATATTAACACAATAAAGAAAATAAGAAACTTTAAATCCTGCCTAGTCTGGCAAATATTATAGGAAGAAAGAAACCAGCAATGAATTCCATTGAAAATCTAAATACAAAGTTTCTCTTGGAAAACCGCTGTTCCACACAACAGTCAAATAGACACTTCATCGCACCGATCAATCTCTGGTTTTCTTTATACGGTTTTTTTCTATGGTTTTGGCTCCCAAAAAAAGTATAAATTTAAAATATATATTTTTTTGTTTTCGTTCGCTTTGATTTGGTTTTCAAATATATATATATGTGGAGTGTAGGGAAGTATCATCAGTAGAGAAAAGGTATGCATTTTTTATTTGGATTAAACAAATTGTTTTTGACAAATATATGTATAACGAATACTTAAACATTATTTTTTTAATTGTAGTAAACTGAAATAATATTTCATATAATGAAGAACCGGTTAACGGAGTTTTCAAATAAAACCGTATTCGAAAATCGTTGTTCAATGTATTTTTTCGAATAACCCGAAAACATAGATTTCTACAAGAGAAACTACTATTTTGTTTTTTCTTTTCTTGAATGTTATTAAATGAGTATGAATTTGTGGCTGAAAAGCTTTTTTGTAACATAAATATTGAAACATTTCTGTCTCTGGATTTTAGGTAAACAATGTTTTATGTACAAAAACCCGTTAAACCGAAAATTCTTTAATCCAAGGTAGGTTGGCCATCGATTCGAAAAGGTAAAAATAACGTCAGTTTGCAATATAGTAATAAAGATGATTTAATAGTAATGATAATTGTTGTTAATTCGGTAAAGCTCTAGAAATGTCAACGGTAATTTGAGTCTGCCTTAATTTATTAAAAAAAACTTAAAAAAAAAATAAAATAAGATGACAAAAGGGCCTTTTCGGAAATGTATCACTGCGCTGAATCTGATGCGCATTTGTGATTAGTTTGCGATGCTGATGCAAATCAGCTGATGTTGATGCTCATTTATTGCATCAGCCATTTTTGTGATGTTTTTTTATGTTGTTTGCGAATCAGCTGTTTTACTGTTGCATTTTGGAACACAATACATTTGCAGTGATGCCAACTATTGCTTTTTCGAACGTACTGCGCATCAGATGCAGTGCAGTGATGCATTTTCGAAAAGACCTAAAGTTAGTGTTGTTTTACATTTTAGCATTGGTAGAATCCAAAAAACTTAATTATGTAAACAACGGCAACGGTATTTTCGATTATTTCAGTAACGCCATTTTAGCGATAACGATATTTAAAGTATTTCGATAACGATATTTTAGTGGTATTCGGAATAAAGTGGTATATTACGAGTAGCGGTGGCGGTTAGCTTCTGTTTGCGGTAACCTTGAATTATACCAATTTTCTAGTCTGAACTGTTTTAAGGAATCCTTTTTCTTCTCATACACCCTTAAAATTACCGGTTTAAAAACAAAATGATTGCATTATTTCAAACAACTGAACCAAATTTCTAAAAATGCAACAATTATGCAGCTCTTGAAACTGTGTTTTCACTATAGTTGGTGGCTCAAAAAGAGGGATAAAAAAAACGTTGCAAAAAAATAGCAAGCCGTTAAACTAGATCGCACACTAGAGATAGAGGCGTGCCTCCTAGCTAAAAATGTTTATACGTGTTGGTATTACGTCCAATAAAAACTTGCAACAAAAAAAAATAAATAAGAAATATAAAATAAAATCTACGTTTAAACAATAATATAACAGCAAGATGCTTTCTTTCTTCTACGTTCGCAAAATCTGCTCTAAGTGTACCTGTCTGTCCGTCCGACTATCAGTCCGTCCGTCTGTTTGTCTATATAAAAATGTTGCTTTTTATACCTTGATTTCTTTACTAAAACTCTCAGTCAGTGGAAACAAACGAAAAAAGAAAAAAAAAATGACTTTGACTTAACTGCAGTTTTATTTGGTTGCTATTGCAGCAGGCAGAATCAGAGAGGTATTGTTTTTCTTATAAATTATAGTGTAGCGGTCTAAGAGTGATGCAATTGTTTGTTGCTACATTTCAAAATGGAAAAATACACAAATAGACAGAAAAAAACGTCCTATAAAAACAGTTTTGCCTACAAATACTTTAGACATCAACAATAATAATAAAAGCAACAGTTACAAACAATGAAATTGTAAAGACCCACAACGAAAATAAACAAAATAATTCAATATTACGATTAAATTTTTAACTTACAACACAATGAAGTTGTGTGGTGAACAAAAAATTATAGCAAACTTAATCTCTTAAGGTACGGTCACATTTGGCAAATACTCGTATTTACTTAAAAAAGCGTAACCACTTGTTTCAGAACAAATTTGTTTGACGTTCTTTACTCTTACAAGAGTTTTGCAAGATCAACCAGCATCAAATAAATTTAAACGAAATATTTGTTATGATTTGGCCAAAATAAGAAAAGATTTTTGCATTTGAACAACGAGTTCAAATATATGTTATTTAGTGGTTACGTCTTTTTCGGCAAATATTTACCTTTAGAAAATTGTGCCACATCATTAGATAAACATACGTGTTTAGAATTTGCCTAATCATTATCATAATTAATATAAAATGAATTGATTTTCCTAAAATATTAAAAAACTTATTTAAAAGAGTGTGAACCCATCCATGGTTATTCAAAATATTGTGGAACTAAATGTCCGCAGTTATCTGCAATATTTGCGAATTATTTGTCACCAGTCCTTTATCCAGTTTTTCCGTTTTCGTCTACAAGTTCTTCTTTCCAAAATGCGTAATTTCTGAAAATTGTGTTAACAAATATAAATGCATGACGTTTTCCATCCCTGAACAGTTCTTTATAGTGAATTGCAAATTTAATTTGAAAATCAAAACTATTACATAAGAATTTATGATTTTAAAGGAATATAAAACATTTACAAATATTTCCGGAAACACCTATTTGTTCCCATACACAAACTATGACGCACTGTTCTGTTTTATTTTGACCAGAAAAAAAAAACAAAAATGTGAAACATACAATACAATACAAACTCTTTGTGTTCAATCATAATTTTGGAATCGCAGCTTTTGTATGTTACATTTGTTTGTGGCACGTATGTGTGCTGCAAGTATCTGATACCTTAAAACACATGTTGAACAAATATATTTCGTTTCATATTGAAACTTGTGCAGTCGAAGAGAGCAGTTAAACACAAACAATATCAATGAAGTGAAAAAAACCAAGCCACTCCCCAGAAAAACACAGCAACTGCGAAAAATCGACAAGGCTAGAGCAAAATTATGTACAAACATACAACAAATGTACTGGTATGTATGAATGTCCGTTTGCGCACCACAGTGCTTCGTAAAGATGAAATAATTGCAAGAGATATTATTACTAATGGCACTTACATACATGTACATACATATGGATGAATGTAATAAGTCTATGAATTGTAAACAGCAATTATTTAAGTGTTGTCGATATGTTTGTGTTGCATGCCACAAAAAAGTTTGGGATAGTTAAATGTGTTTGAAAACGCGTTACCTTTTTCTATGATCGTATTTTTTTTTTTAATATTTTTTTTATAATTTTTGTGTTAAATTTTCCCATTGACAATTGAAAATCGAGTTGAAGGAAGTACTAATGGCAGGTTTTAATGTTGAAATCGTAAATAACGGCTTCACTTTTGTATAGATGTGTGGCAATAGTGAAGAATTGGTCATTTTTCTATTTCTATTAAAACGAATTATAGTGTTATATTCGTATAAAAAATCAAAATCAAATTTTATTTAAAAATTTATTAAAATTATTCCATAAAACCATTTGCAACAAAACAAGTTCATTAGCTTTATTCACTGATTTTTGTTGAATATAATTTATTCGTTGTTAAATTAATTCATAATGGAATTAATTCTACCCTTGAAGTGTACACAATTTTTGTTAATTCAAATATAATCGAAATTAAATGAAAATATCTTTTTGTTTTGTTTTTAATAATTTACAAAAAGAATTAAAACAAATCCTAATATTTGTAATAAGTAGATTTAAATAGAAGCAAACTTGAATAATTCAATAAATTTTATTAAGCAATACATGATTATACAACGGGTGATTTTTTAAAAGCTATAGGAAAGTTAAAAAAAAAAAACACATACAATTCAGATAAATGCATGAAGTCTTTATTTGAATCGATAGTACGGTCCATATAATTTAATGTTTGAAGATTATTTCATGCAAATGTTGACCTTGACTGCGCCTCAAATGGTCCATCCGCTTAGTCCAATTTTGGCATACTCTTTCCAACATTTCGGCCGGTATCTCACGAATAAATGCTTCAATGTTGTCTTCCAATGCGTCAATTGAAGCGGGCTTATCAGTATAGAAATGAGCTTTAACATAGCCCCACAAAAAATAGTCTAAAGGCGTTAAATCGCACGGCCAATTGACCGGTCCCGAACGTGAAATAAAATGTTCACCGAACTCGCCTTTCAATAAGTCCATTGTTGCGCGTGCTGTGTGGCATGTGGCACCGTCTTGTTGAAACCACATGTCATGCAAGTCAAGCTCTTGCATTTTGGGCAAAAAAAAGTTGGATATCATCTCACGGTAGCGCTCACCATTCACAGTTACGTTACGATTCGCATCATCTTTGAAGAAGTACGGTCCAATGATGCCACCAGCCCATAAACCGCACCAAACTGTGACTTTTTCTGGATGCATTGGTAGCTCTTGCAATGCTTCTGGCTGATATTCACTCCAAAATCGACAATTCTGCTTATTTACGTACCCATTGAGCCAAAAATGAGCTTCGTCGCTGCACACAAAGAAGCGCGCGATGAACTTTCTTAACAAAGCACGCATTTTGATAATAAAATTCAATAATTTGCAAGCGTTGTTCGTTTGTAAGACGATTCATGGTTAAATTATAGACCAAACTGAAGATGTTTGACAAAACACGAAACGTGCGCCAGCTGTTTAAATCAGTGTTGCCAAAAAGATAATAGCTAAAAAATCACCCTTTAGATAAAATAAATTCTTTACAAAATGAATTCTCAAAGAAATGAAATCTTTATGTTTAAAGAGGCCTTACTATTTACTAAATAAATGACTTCTTTATAAATGATTCTTTGTATTCTATTTAAATTAAAGAAAACTTGAATGATTTAATAAGGAATTCATTCAATAAAGAATGAATTCTCAAAGGAACGAATTTAGTAGGTTTGTAGTAATAAGGAATTAGGTCTATGAAGTAATTCTTATTGAATTGTCTAATATAATTGTTAAGACATAAAATTCAATTTTAATTTGTTTTAAAAAAATAAATGAAAAACTTGTTCTTTGGAACCTTTGGCTTTGTACATTTAAGTTAGCTTTTGACAATAACTATATGTTTAAAATTTCTAGGTCCTTCACATTTAGGCCCTATCGTGTTTTTATGTTATTCTAAAATATTTTTAAAATCCATTTTCAATATTAAACATTTCTGATGAAAAGAGAATATTGTGGACAGGTTCTTCCTAAGTTCTTTTTCAGGCCGTAACATGCCTTCACCAGGCAGGCATACCAATATAGCTAGAGTGTCTTTGAATATTATAAGGATCCTGAATATCTATACTTTTGTGATTCTATGACCAACATTTCGATATTTTACAAATGGAATGGTACAATCATTTCAATATAATTATTTTCAGGAAATTTTCTTGTAGAAATTCATACAGAGTCGTTTTATAAGTTAAGCTAATTCTTTATACACTGTCCTTATCTAGATACTTACGTATAGTTTTTTCAGGATATTTTAAATTTTCTTCAAAAAGTAGGTTTAAAATATATTTTTCTAAAAATTTACCAATTGTTGAAATTTCTAAGTTCAGTTACAACTCGTTAGCAATAATATATTCGCATGTTTAAAGCCAAGTTCATTCGAAAGTAGACTTAAGGTATGGTCATACATGGTAAATATTTGACGAAAATGACGATCACTAAATAAAGATTTTTTTAATTCTTGTTTTTATTTAGAAAACTTATTTTACTAAGGAAAAATCACATAGAAGTTAGGTGTTATATTATTTAATGCTAGTTGTTTTTACAAAACACTTGTAAAAAAATATTGGTCACGCCTTTATGAGTAAATATTTGCCATGAGGTAAAATTTGAACGTAATATGAAAAATTTAACTAAAATCAAAAACGGGGTTTTATAAACAGCAATTAGGGACAGATTTTGCTGACCAAAATTTATATTAGCATTTTAACTTAGTTTTTTTTTTTAGTTTAGTTTTTAACGTACGTTTTTGCTTGGTAAATATAGCCATACCCGTCCAAGGTAAAGTGTATACCAAAAAGGTTCATGATATGAGTTTGTAAATGATTATCGAATTATTCATTCCGTTCTGCGATTGTGGAAAGGAATTTTTTGTACGGAAGCATATTTTAAAATTATTCATTCCTACTGCGGTATTTTTCCTTGTTGCGGTGTCATCTCTACACAGACAGTATTGCGGAATGCCGCAGGAATGAATAATTACATTTTACATATCGATCGATATTTCTTTCCGCTTAGTTTTCCTTTCCGTGCGGAATCAATAATACCACCCAATATGTTGTTTTACATATAATATAAAATAAGAGTTTAATAAGTTTCAATAAACAGTCGAGTTTACGTTGTTGTACACTGCTGCGTTGCATAACTATAAATACGTAAAACTTGTATCTCATGTATGTGAAACGAATACTGTTTAATAAAAAAATCATTTTACCTCTTAAAAAATATATAAAGAAATTAATTAGTGTTTCATAACTATAAATTCACTGAAATTGAAATAACTTAACATTACCAATATTCGCAAAAAATTTTGACTTTAATAATTTCAGGCCTTCTTTTTTAAGAATCAACTCAAAAATTCGATCAGGCATACCATTCACCAGATTTATTCTTAGCGAATTCAACTCTAGCAGTTTTGTGTCAGAGTAATAAACTTGGCACAGACAACATTTGTCGAGTAATAATCTTCGATTTTTTGGCAGTCTACTTATGGTTGATTTGAACACATTTGCCTTACATTCATAATCAATTTGGCCAAGATACTTCATTGTGTTACCGACATAGTTTATAGTTTTTGTTTTCGGGCTTTTTTTTGCCAATTGCTGAAAAACTTAAGACACTTTTTATATAAATTCGACTTTTTCAAAATCACCAAGATACGAACCACGCGACATTTTTTTTTTTTAGCAAATTGTTGAAAATTGTATTATATGAATAATTAACAATTATTCTTTTGTTTTTGTAGTATTCTTCGTTGCTTATTATAAAATTTTATTATTAGAGTCCGATCGTAACCGGTTTCGGTATTCGGTAAAAATGTGACCAAAAACCGAATATTGGTATTCGGCCAATTTTTGGCCTTATCCAAAACCTAAACTTAATACTCGGATGGACTTTAGTTTTTATAGGTAAGAAACACTAAAAAATAATGCACAATCTCTCTCTCTCCTCTCTTAAATTAATGAAGTGGTCTCCTTGTTTTTTTTTTTGATAAAAAGAGATCATTAACCATATTGTTAAATAATTGTAAACGTTTTAAAAAACTGTTTGTAACTTTACAACAAATATCAAACATCAAGTGTAATTATAGTAATGCAACACAGGCTGTCATGGAAATGGTTGAGTTTTTTGTTCGTTATATGGACTGTATTCCACATAAACTCTCATAACTTTCATAATTGTACAATAGCGATGAAAAATTATAGTTCTAAATTGTAGTGAACTAAAAACAAAGTGAACTATTTTGAACATTATATGAAAGATCAGACTACCTTGTTCGCTAAAGAGTTAAATTTTGAAACGTATTTTTCAGTTATCTTCACAAATTATAAGCATTTGAATATTACAAATATACAGCCCTGTCTCAGAATTTAATTCCGTTCGGAAGTGGAATTAATTCCGTTTTTTGCTTCTATAGAAAAAGCAAAACGAAACATTTTTTCGGAATGAAACCACTTTTAATTTCTTATGTGGAGTTGTAATTTTAAGCATTTCTAGGTTTCATTCCGAAAAAATTGTTCGTTTTGCTTTTTCTATAGAAGCAAAAAACAGAATTAATTCCACTTCCGAACGGAATTAAATTCTGAGACAGGGCTGATAAAATCGAAAACCTTTGCTACAAATCTTAAGTTAGGAGGTACGAATTTTGTTTTATATTTGTATCTATCGATACAATAACAACTTAAAATTTAATAACTTACCGAATTATCTTGTAGTATTTTGTTTTTGCCGTTTGTGCTGATGATAAACTTTCTTTTGTTTCGATATTTTTTTTTTCAATAGTCAGCAATAGTTTTTGGTTTATTCATATAAAACTCATACTTCCTCTGGCGTTGAAGGTTTTCCTCTATAGCTCACGTTTAAATATTGAAATTTCTGATTTTATTTTGTGTGAAGAAGAGCCACCATTAACATTCACCACCTGCTGTTTGCTAATGTTGCAAATAGATCAAAAATAAATACAAAAGATTAAAATTTTGCAAAAAAGAAAAAAATAATAATACAACTAATATAGTTTTAAACAATGGCCAGCCAATATTTAAAATTGCAAAAAAAGACAAGATAAAAAAGTGAATTAAAAAGTAAATCAGCTTAAAAAAAAACTTTAGCCATTGAATATTGTATCTAATCAATTTATACCCTCGTCGCCGGGTCTTGTCCTCATTTAAATTGGATTTTTCTATTAATATTGTTGGTAAAACAAAAAGCTGTATGGTGTACCACCGGATATTGAGTTTATGTTTTGGGACTTGCTTACTTATTTATATAAGTATATCATATACAGGGTGTTTAAACAAAAGTTAAAAACTGTTGGCAATAAAAATAAATAAGTATAAGTTTTATGTGTTTATACAAACATACATTTTTTCTGACTCACTTTTTCTATCTTTTAAATATCATTTATGCATCTCCATGGAATTTGTCACATTAATGACATAAATGTGACAACTGTAAACTGTGATCATAACACATGAAAATTTTCTTAAACCAAAATAAAGCAACTCCAAAGTTTTCTCCCATTGGCCGACATGTACGTTATGTTTAAGCCAATCAAAATTTAGTTATTAACTTTTTAATGGCTGCTTACTTGCGATTTAATTACAGCAACTAGATTTTTTAATTACTATTATTGTATAGTTCATGTAAATTTGAGAGCATTGCAAAGTAAACTTTCATTTAATAAAGGCAATTTATTGCTTGTACTCGTATGTGGAATACACATTTAAAGTATATAAATTATATATTTTAATAAGCAGATTTAATAAATTTTAAGTATCATTGTTCTAGAGAAAAGCCAATTTGCAATTGCAATACAAATTAATGAAACTTGTATTAAATCTTAATAGTTTAGGTTATCCACAAAACTGATCATTTACTACAATAAATTGGGTAATAATGGGTGTATGGAACAGAATTTAAAAATTTTCTTGTTGCATCAACTTTAATATGTGTAATATAAAGAAGGATGAGTATCGTTGCTGCTAAACCACTTACTGTTGATCCTAAAATACTTTTCAGCTCAATGTAATATAGGATGTTTTTTAGATGTATATAACTTTGAGTTATCAACACTTTTTTAACTGGTGGCAATTTTGTCAGCTTAACTAGAATCGTTACCGTTCGAGACACAATTTTATTGTACGAAATTGTTGTTTTAAATAATCAAGTTTATTGAAATCTAATTTTTGTCAATTAATTTAAGTCAGGTCGTTATTATAGAATTGAAAGTACCGGAAAAAAAAACAAAAAAAAAAAAAATTGGAAATTTCCGAAATAATATTAAGGCATTACCGCTTTAAAGCTCCAACGACGAAATAAAATCGCAAAGAGCTGGTAAACTAAAAATATGCGTAAAGCATAAACATTATCTTAGCTTAGAATCAGTAGCCAAACTCGTTAGAGGAGGATAAGAAACCCATAAGAAACGAGGGGTAGCAAAAGTTATCGGGCGGAGAGCAAAATGTTGCATTATGTTTGGACCGAGCCTTCCGTTGTAGTTATTTTATATCAGATAACATTTCAATGGGAACAGAACAGAATGTCATCTTTAAGCTACTGAAATAATATCGCAACACAAAATATTTTAACAATTAAAAGATCTTTGCCTTAAACTATCGACTATCGTTTAAGTATTATTATGGTGGTTGCCTACCATTGCAAAAAAAAAACTATTTGTTTGATTATGTAAATGTTATAAAAACACAGAAAACTAAACTATTACACAAGCAATCTTTATTTATAATCCCATAAAATAAAGTAGACAAAAAGAAAAAAAAAATACAATAGTAATTTATGCCATCATAGATTCATACACTCTCTAGTAGATTGCGTATGTATCGATATTGTAAAACATGTAAAATATTCGTACAAATATGTACATAGTTAAAATATCTTGATTAAAGAAAAGCTAAATAAATGTTTAGACATCAATATGTCCAAATAAAAACTCCACCCATTTGTTAAATGTAAATGTCCGATGTAAAACGTTTGTAAAAGGACATTGGAAATGAAGTATGATAGACAGACAGACGGACGGCAAAATACTAGTGTCGTACAAGTGTGTTGTTACTTGCAACTATTGAAATAAATATGTTTACCAAAATGACTGGACAATTCATACCCAGATACTCACATGCATACACACCGATTAAAATACCTACGTACATATGTATGTATGTATAAAATACTGGTTGTATAAGACAACTAATTTCAAAATGAAGAAATTTTCCAAATACATAATATTGATGATGAAAATAAATGACAAAAATGCTGAATAGATACGTATTTAAAAAAAAAACTAAAACTTAAATGTAAAGGATTCTAATTTAATTAATTCGAAAAGATTACATGACTAATAATGAACAATAGATTTGACATTCAACTCAAAAGGGGAGGGTGATGTTGTGTCAGTGAAGATGATAAAAAAAGATGAAGTTTGGTTAAATGTACATACATTTATTGAAATACAAAGAGTATATGCATTTATTTATTAATTTTAATATAGTTTATTAACTCTTTATTAAATAAATATAAAATCATTTATTTGAATTTGATAATTTAACGGGAGGAAGTCAAAATATATTAATATGTATAACCAGCAAAAACTTGACAAATAATCTATTTCGTATACAAATATATGTACCTACCTATATATACAGTGGTGGTCTTATAATTAGAAATGATGCTTTGTTATAATAAGATCGCTGTGTAACTTCTTTAAAGACCTACACTGTAAATTGTTTTTACCGTTATTCAATTAGTAAACAATCAACATTGTTGTTGATGCATAACACGTTGAGTTCTAAATTAAATTAAAAAAATATCAAAATTCTATAAATTGTTTTTTCAAAGCAATTAGGTCACTTTTAATATTTATATAAAAATGTTTTATATATTTATATATTTTAATATCCAATATTTCGCTATCACAATGGATAGCTTCCTCAGGGATAATACAATTTTTGAATTATAATCAAAATATTATTAATTGTATTAATTGTTTCTTTTTTGCTGGCCACATAATTAGAAACGCGCATTTTTTTCTTCAACTAATAAACTTTTCTAAATATTAGTGATAAAGTGAGTATAATTTGTTTAACAATAGAATAACTTGTAATAATTTTGATACGGTTTAGTTTAGAAAATTGGCAAAAACATGTCATGTACTCCAGAAATGAGACGGTTAATTGAGCAGTGTTACCAAAATGAAAAACTTTCAATGTCGGCTATTGCACAAAAGTTTTCTTGCTCAAAAAAATGGTATTTGGTGCAATTCACTTGTACAAAAATACAAAGGAGTTTTCAACTCCAGCTAGGAAACCTGGGACACGAAAGACCATTTTAGCTGAAGATAGGGTTATTTGTAGAGCCAGTAAAATAAATCTTTTTTATCTTCGCGTGAAATAAAGGCTGAAATTGGACAGGAAATAAGCGCAGAAATATCCACACGGCCAATAAAAAGACACTTGAATGTGCCCGTACTTCGTGGGTGCATTGCACAAAAAATCGTATGTTAGACGTCCTCCAAATAAAGCCTTAGACCCCAGGTACACTGTTAAAATAGTTAAACACGGTGGGGGGTCTATTATGGTCTGAGGTGGCTTTTCTTGGCGTGGTGTGGATCCAATTGCAATTATGGATCAGCATCAATTTAAAAACATTTTGCAAAATGTAATGGAACCGTATTGCTTTGAGAATATGCCCGTCCAATACATTTTCCAGCATAATAATGATCCAAAGCACGGTTAGTTGAAGTGTTGGCTTTTGAATCAAAATATTGATGTTCTTGACTGTCCACCCCAAAGTCCAGATCTTAACCCAATTGAAAACTTATGGGCAATTGTAAAAAGTGACCTAAAGAACAAAAATCGACGAAATAATGATGAATTGTTTCAGTTGGTGCAACAAAGCTGGCAAAACATATCTCTGCAAACATGCCAGCGTTTCCGTTTTGTTAAACCTCACTAAGGTTTTTTGCATATATTTTTTTAATTTCTAATAATGTGACCAATTTGATATTGCGTTTTTTGGTGTTTTAGTTAATTATCCTTAAAATAGTATTGATGCTGTGAATTTTTTTTATTTTAAACTGAATAATAATTTGTTACTTTACCATTTCTAGTTATTAGTTTTAATATGTTGAACTAAATTTTTATAATATATGAACAAATATATATGCTGAAAAGTCGTTTCTAATTATATGGCCATCACTGTAGCTATAAATTTTCTATTCACATTAGCAGTTTTACTTCAGAGTTAATATTTTTTTAATTATACAACAACCGCTTGTCTCGAATGTTTATGGGCATTTTTAAGCTCTGACGCTGAAACACAGCCGCAAACAGCAGTTAAATTAAGAATGTGCTTTATGAGTAATTAATTAACAATTTTGTTATAAAAATTGTAAATGTCGAAAAGGCACTCAAGTTTGAAATAAATACAAAAAACAATAAAGACAATAACTCGTTAGATAATTAAAAAATACTTTGAGCGTTGTTATAATTACAGATTACAACTTCAATTGCGAAAATTTACAATTTAACTGATATTCAAATCAGTGGCAACATTTGATTGCAAGTGTGGAGTTGACAGTGGCTCTAGAAGCAATGTTTCAATATTAATTATTAAACTAAGAAAATGTGTATTTCAATAATAAATTTGTTTTGTTAGATTCTTAAGTTTGTATATATTTTTGCGTCTTGCCGGATACTTGTTTATTTTGAAAACAATATTTTTTTGTTTATATACGAGTATTTTGCTTGTTCATAACTTAATTGTTTTCTTTTAATAAATTATAAATTATATGTACATGAATGCGACATGATAACAGCGTGTTTTTAATATTGAATAAAAAAATGAATACTCACACTTAACAAGAGCGATAATGACATATTCATATTTATTTGTTGTTTTTTTTCAAATAAGCTCTTAGTACTTTTTTCCATTTTAGATTAAAGTCCTATTAGTCTGTTTATAATAGAAATTCTAACAACAATCGTTTATAATTATAAAGTTTCGAGCGCAGTTGATAGGGCGATTAATTATGTGAATAAAACAAACAAATCAGAAAATCTCTGCAATATGGTAATAAGTAAATTTAATATTAATAAGTAAAAATATATTAATAAAAACATTGGAAAATTATTTTAGGAATGAAATTATAAATGTAGAAAGTATGTGTTAGGTAAGATTGTTTTCAAGGGGAATAAAACACTGAAGCCAAGCGAATTGAAAACCCAATGCGATTTGTTACATTACACTTAGAGAAAAGGCTTGATAATTCATCATTTATATAACTATCTCCTTATTCAAGAGAATTTTTAAAAATTTTAGAATTTATTCATTTTATGTGAAAAATTCTGTATGCTTTTATACTTTAATTATTTGACAAAGTTTCCTTAAACATTTCTTTTACATTTTTGACCTTAAAATTGTATTTTTTAAATTGATATGTTAATTAAATTTCCTCTAAACGATTGAAGTAAATTGCGTAATTAAATTAAATCATAAATTCCAAACTAAATAAAAATATATATTGAATTTCGTACAAGCTGTTCAGTTGCCTTACTGGGCTGACCGCGTTCGTTGCAACAATGAATTAACTCAATTTATATTACACACATTCGAACAATTCAACGTCTTTTGCTCTCCACCAAAATATTAACCACAAAATTAATGATGCTACAGACAACAAAACACCACAGCACAGTGCCACGCATTCTAACTCAAACTATAATCAAAAGGTATTGCAAAGAAGTATAGAAATATGCCATCGTGGGCTTGCTAAGATTCCAACCAACCAACCATCCGTTTGGCATCTAAAGCCAAAGTCCTAAGCAAAATATGCCTAGGATGATAATATTTTCTTTAGTTAGCTTAAGAAATAACCTAAACATCACGTATCTAGTTTTTCAACATAATTTTTTCTTTTAAATTTTTTTAGTTCCTTTTTAAGATTTTGAGTAAATGATCAACGTTGTCTGTCTGACTATCTTTTTCTGTGGATCATTGATTTTTGAACGATTTGTGCTTGTTGTATTGCATGTCGTATGCGTGTAACTACAATTTATTTTCATAACAGTTTAAACTACAACACCACCACCAAACCACACGTATCAGCTTTTTTACTCTCTTTACTTGATGACGATAATGATGCACTCAGTCATTGAGTCCATACAACACAGAGTTTCGTTTGTGTTCTGCAAGTTTAGGCCTAAAGTAAATACAAATGGGTAAACGAAAGCAAAATTATGCTGGATTTATAATTCCCTACACTACCCAAAAATGTCTGGATATACTTTCGTTTACAAATGTTTCGAATTTAAAGGTTAAATTTGTTTATATAATAATATGAAAATCCTTTGTCATGTAGAACTCTTGGAAGCTTTAAAATACTAAATTGAGTGACTTCGATATGGCTTTTGCTGAAACTTGCCAGTAATCTGTTCCTTGTCTGTATTATAGGAACTAACGACTTCTGTAAGTCCTTATGATTAAGAGGAAAGTAATGTTTTTGGACATTCGATTTGAACTTTGCTACATTGGTAGTGAATTTAAAGGCCTGCTGCAAGTTTATTCGAAATTTTCCCTGAAGTGTGTTGTGCTCTCCAGTGTCCAATATTCAAAAAATTAATGACTTCTCGGTGAAAAACGAGTATTAAGTAAAAATCTGTGAGTATCAGGAACAAGTTTCCTAATTTCAGCAGAGTACATTTCATTGTAGTATCAATAGAACAGAGAAATAAAACCCATATTGCAGCGGTGGACCGTTGCCTTCTCCTTTACGCAGTCGAGAAGCTCCAAAATAGACATTGAATGACAGGATAATGATAAACATGTATTATTGTTAAAAATCTGCTGTAATATTGTTACAACCACAGAAGAACTAGAGGAATCCGATGGCGATATGGGTTTCGCTCTCTTCGACTAAATTGACAGAAATACATCAACATATATAATGCTCCAGCGATACCCTACTGCCACCCATTAGAACCGAACCATACCTGGAGCTGTATTTCATTTCCGGTAGAATCACTAAGATCAGATTTACACTTGAAAAATGAAAAATCCAGAATATGAAGAGCGTCTGATTTTATATTATTCAAACCACATTACCTGTCTTGCGTTTGTGTGTCAACGTACAACAACCAGTTTTGCCAGCGTTTAAATCAACTCATTTGCACGACCCCATTTATAGATTGTCACAAATTCACGATTAGGCGAATTCATGTCTATTTTAGGATAGAAATTTAATGTCTATTTTAGGATTTCCATAAAAGCGAATATTTATTTAAACGTATGAATTTTTATTCACAAGCTATGAATAATACGAAATTTATTTCGATTACGAATGCGAGAATTAGCCCCACGATCATATACAGGTTTAAAAGTGGTGGCCGATTCTAAATCAATTGTAGAAACATTTGTAGAATTCTAGATTTTCGTTATGGGTTATGTGATACCGGTAGCAGTACTAGAAAGATTATTATTTTAGAACAGTCAAAACATTGCTGACAGCTGTTCATTGTTGAGTTTTCACAATTAAACCATGAATTGATTTAAATTCTTCAAGGAAGTAAATTACTTCTTTTTTCGTGATTAAATATATTAGGGGTTTGATATTTGCCTACCATTTGTCGATCCTAAATTTACGCCTCTTTGTTGTATTCTGTATGTTGCACCTAATATTAGCTAGTTTGCAATTAATTTAACTTTAATAATAATTTCATGATGCTTTTATGATATGTTTCCAGATGTATTTGATTTTTTAATTTTCAAATCTTAATGTTAGTCTGTTGCGTTACAAACCAACTAACAAATTTTATATACGGTTTTGATCAAGTATCTTTATAAAAAAATCCAGCGACATTACGATAAAAAATTACTGATCATACATGCAGTAATGCGTTACCATCCATAATATTATCCCTAACGATCAATCAATTTGACCGGATCATACATAAGTTGGATACGGTTGTATGTCCACTTAAGAAGGTATTTGGTGGCCAACATCATTATGAACATATACAAAATTAAGCTTAAATATTACTTGCACCTTACAACTGGACAATGACTGTGTGTCGTCTTCGACATGAGTACAACATTCATTTATAAAGCTTCTGCTAATTTTACCAGCATAGCATAAATGAAATGAAGGAGAGACGCACACAGATCGATCGTTGAATATAAATATAGATGGATGGATGGATGATCATGCGATGGCTGGTTGTTTGGTGACCATGTTGTGATCACTGACAGTTGATAGTTGTAGCTGGCGCAAGCTTGCTGTTTTTTTTTTTTTTTTTTTTTTGCTACATTACACATGAACTCCAACTACATACATAAAGTTTTTTTTATTTGTCTGAATCATTTTTTATTAAAACGTGAACTTATCGTTGGATAATTTAATACTGTCGTCTGCGGTGTCTTCATTTAAAATTTACTCACAAACTTGTAATCGGAACAATATAATTTTCTGAATTGAGATATGATTATGTTCGATGATTGTTTGTAACTACTTTATGAATGAACTATTTTCTTTTTTAATTTGATCTTGTATTTTTCTAAAACGTTTTAAACATAATTCAGCCACAATAAATTAAAGGGTTTTCGATTACTTTAATGCCAAAGAAAAACAACAATTACTGTCATCATGTTTAAAGAAAATTGATTTGTTATTTTGAATGTATGCACGAGTATTATTTTTTTAATATATTGAACATATTAATTTAAAGAAAACTTTTCAGTTTTAAGGAGATAAACCAAGTAATTTATTCCAAACGTTTAATCTTGTTATAGTATAGAGTTTTTCTTTAATTTGACTTAAACACTTGACTAGATTTGGTAGCACATAGAAGTTGGAGGGTTCTTACAATTGTCTACATGAAAATAACAATTTGAATAAAAAAAAGTCAAGTTGCTCTACCCACTTTCAAAGAGTGTGTAATATTTTACTTTTTAAAATGTTGTAATATTTTTAGGGACTTAAATGATCAAATAGTTCATCGTTTAAAATTATTAATTATTTCAAGATAATGTTAAGAAAATTATGCAAACATATCTATATATTTGTTTACGAACTCTAAAGGGTTAATAAAGTATTAATAAATAATTAACAATTGACCATTTTCTATAATTATCAGCACAATTCATAATTACATGTATGGCTCAATTATACAAAAAAATCTGAATACTATAAGCATTATTATTTATAAACAATATGTACTGCAACTATACAAACTAAACGTTTTTTTTTTCTTGATGAACTTAGCAAAATAAAACCGTTTAACACTAAACTGATAATTTTGAAAGTTAAAAATAATATATACTCGTTCGTAATAGGTACATAAATCTTAATAAATTGTCTTAAACAAACGAAAGAAATCTCATCTCCAATTTCTTAGAATTTTTTATTTTCATAAAATAAAAGTGATGCTTTGCTGATAACAAAATCAAACTGAAGCTATAGGGGAGTATAGACCAATTAAATCTGTGATTCCCTACCATTTGCATAAATTGTACCTCCAAACTTCATATTATCAGAAGAAATTGTTCAACATAATTTGTTTAAAAAAATTAAAATTAAAGCCAGGTTTGAGTTTTAATTTTTCGATGAATGATTTATCTTTAGAATGAAAACATCTATTTTTCAATTAATCTGTCAAATTTTGAAAAATTACAAAAAATAGTACATAAATTCTAAATTAGAAATACACCTAAAGTCGTAAAAGTGTCCGATTACCGGAAAAGATAAAATAAAAAATAAAAATATAATTTAAAAAGTTATATGATTCATTGTCTTTAAAATTGAAAAATCATTATGGTGAGCAGCTGGATCTGTCATCTGTTTTCTTTGGGGGTTATATGTAGTACGAAGTACGAGACATCGGTAGTAATGGTAGAAGATGTCGGACGTTCTTTTGGGTCATAATAAAAATTCCTACAGACAATTCAAGTGGTTTTGTTAAAAATAAAAAGGTTTTTAAATGAATCACAATATATACTGGATTTAAGGGTCATGATGATGTTGAGCACGGCCAATGTTAAAAACCGTTTTATCAAAATGAGATATCCTTAGCGTAAACTTTGCGCCTTTGAACATTTTTTACGACGAATAGTTTGCCATGCAAAATCGGTGTAAAAGACATAAATGTAAACTTTAACTATTCGAATTAAAATTAACAAAATCTGATTCTAACAGGAAGGCGTTACGTGCCTTATGCTTGGTTTTATGAAGTCGCATGCCAATCTAATGAGTAGCATTCGACCGATGCCCTTCAATGTGAAAATAATCCATTGCACCGCTCAATTACAGGCGCATCTGTTCTTCAGTTACTTTATAATATAAGAGCTCTCGGATTCGAAGAGTTTCCGCGCGCGGATATTTAAAATATTTCATATTCATATTCCATAATCGGAAACAAATTTCTTTAATAACTTCTACAAGACTTGTTTTAATCCTCTCCAACAACGGCGTTTATTTGAAAAACGTTTTTGTGTGTAGGCAACATTAGTAGAGGGTTTAGCAATATTTTAGCACGATTTAGAAACGGCTCATTAACCACCAAACAGCTTTTCAATCATTTAATGAACATAATTATGAATAAGTTTAATCTCACGTGCTCTTGTCAGAAATCTTAGGTAGGTCTTAAGGAAAGAGTCAGTACAATATTTTAAGCAGTTGTCCATTAATGATTTATATTTAGAGTTTTTCATTTATAACCACACTTACTGTAGAAATGGCCTTCCAATTTGTTCTTAATAATTGATTACAGAAACAAAGGAATTATTAAATATAGAATGCATTTTAACTTGTTTTGTATGTTTCTCCTATAAAATGATAATAACCCCTGTTCTGTAAATCGAATACGAGTAAAGTTTTCGGTTTTTAAACGAATTGACTGTAAATAGAATCAACATGATTTACTCGTTTTACTTTCGAGTAAACAAACATATTACAATGTACAATCACTTTATCAATTATCAGTTTTTAAAAATCGCTCAGGTCAAATTTTGTTGATTTGAAATGCTAATTTGTATTATTTCGGTAACGTTCTTTTAGAGTTAATTGCTTCTTTAGGCCAAGGGCAATTTCGATCTGACCTAAATTATGATTATTTCTGTAGATTTAAATTGACTTAGTTACGAAAAACAAAAATGTTCGAACAGTTATAAAATAACAATATTTTAGCGGTAACGGAATTTAATTAAAGGGGTATTTTTGGGTAACGTGGAATGGAACAAACTGTCTCTAAAAATAAAAGTCAGTAAATTCATAGAAAATATAAAATTTAAATTTATTAAAATAAATAAAGGAGTAAATATAAATATTTGACCTCTAAATAAGTCCTACATTAAGAAACTCTGATTTAAATATAATAATATTTGAAATGTTATGGACAATATAGAAGGGACTCATCATCGATTCATGCATTCCTAAATACAACGAAAGGCGATAAGAACATTTTTTTTTTCGTTTTTGTTTATATTATTATTTGTTTTAATGGCAAAAGATAATTTTGTCATAATTATGTAGAGAAGTGAGATTTCAAAAAAAAAAAAAAAAAAACTGATTTTGAACTGTATTTGAAATAATGTAGGAAATTATTTTGTGATTGCAGCGATACGATTATCTAGTTGTAAGTAAAAATCAGTACACTAAGAATACTCGTATATGCTTGTGTTTTAAATTATCAACAGTGATGATGATTTTGTCTCACAGTTGGACATAGTGCGAGTATTTTAATGTCTTTTTTCCCTCAAGTATGTCCAACTCTATGGCGGCATTATTAAAATGTTAACTTGCGTTTTTGTGTTGTTTAGTTTTATTCGTTATTGCGACTTTTTGTGGGAAATTTATGCGTTTAATGAACTTCTACAATATCAGTGTGTATAGATCGTTTGTTCGTTCGTTCGTCCAACCGTTCCTTGAATATTTAAAAACGAACAAACTATTGCAAGGCTGATGTGTCGTTAATGATAAATTTTATTTTTTAGTTTTAAAACGTAGCAAAATAGTACGTACTCCTTTAGCACCGCTTACAGTGCAAACACACGGTAGTAAAAATTAAACAACTGACAAACTTTTTTGGTTTTAATGTTTTGAAGAGAACCCCAAAACTCCCAGAAACAAATGTATAAAAGAAAACATAACAAAAAAAATACATACATCTAGTTCTTAGTTGGTAGAAGTAAAACTAAAATATGTCTGATTTGCTTTATACATTGAAAAAGTGAACAAAAATTTAAATCTGTTTTAATTTAAATAAAAAATTCTAAAACTCGTTGTAATTTCTTTGAACGAATCAAAACATTTGAACAGTTAAACAGCCAACATTTTGTCGTTACCGTGTTAAAAATTGGTTGTGCGAAAAAACATTTGTTTCATTAGGGGTATTCAAAGACGAGTTTGACATGAGTGAGAGAATTATTTTGAATGTCAAACTCTGTATATAATTCAATAAATTTTTTCAAGGCCATCCGGAATACTTAGAAATAGTTTAGTATTGGCAATTTGATATATGGTATATATTGGTAATTTGATATAGTACATATGTAGAAGTACTCGTTTTAGAAATTTAGAATGAATTCAATTAAAAATTAAGAATTAAATTTTTGTAATACAAATCTAGTCAAAATTTACAAATTCAGTTAAAAAGTAATAGGAAATTGTCGACCAGACTACTTACAAATCTACTAGAAAAAGTATTTATTTTTGTTCGTGATGTCCAAAAAGTAATCCGTTATAATTTTGCTACTTTTAACCAAAAAACTAATAACTCATTTTTATACTTTAAAGTTTTATAAAAATGTGTAGTTGTAGACTAATTACAACAAAATGTTATAGAATAAATAAACAAACTTAACAAATACTAAGAAAACTTATTCAAAACTTATAATAACTTCTTTAAATCTATTTAGTATTTGAAGTAAATTTTTTTGATTTTATACCTAATTCTGACATTTTTCAGATATGTACTATATATGTACATATGAAGTAATTCTTGTATTCATTCAAATTAAAAATGTAAGTGAAGTTTTTGCTGGGTATTTTAGGTTTTCTTTGATAAATTTATCTTTTTGATCACTTGGAAAAATTACGAATAATTTTGTAAAAAAAAATTGTAAAAGATTTCTTAGCAATAACATATTATAATAATAAGTTAAATAAGTCCACATTTGTAAGCACTCGTGATAATGACTTATTTAATTACCTATTTGTAATCTTCGTGTTATAGTAATGAATTAAAAGGTAGTAACGTAGTAAAGAGTACTTATTTTAGAATCTGCACTCATTAATTTGTAATGTAAGTTTTTGCTGTGATAACAGCAATTTACAGGAGACACAAAAAAACTTTTAACAATTTTATTAATCTTTTAATCCAGTTTTCTAGTTTTTTGGTGTGATTTATAAAGATAAATACAAACAGTTTTAAAGAAGTCCATTCCAGACTTAAAAGTACTTTTGGGACATATTTTGTGTTTTTAGTGGACTTTTTTATAATTGTTTAAATTGTGTTACATATTTGATTTAAAGTCTCTATTGTAACTAAAGCTGATCTTAAACTGCTTTGATATCAGTAGTCAAGATGATAATTTTAAAATTATTCTGATTATGATTGATAAAACAAAACAATTGATTTTAAGAGCTTCGCACTATTTTTTTGGTAATCGTATTTCTGTGGTATCGGTATTGCAGCATTTTCGGTAATGCTATTTTAGTAATATTACCCGAGTATTCGAGTTAGAAACTGTCACCTCTTAAAAACATACGTATTTAATCCAAAATTTTATCTGTTCAATTTATTAAAAAACCAAAACAATTTTATATTGTTTTTTACTTTAGGAGGATTTCTAAACAAACTTTTAAAGAAACGTCTGTTTAAACGTTTTATCTATATAAAATCTAACAGTTCTTCAATACCCTTTTTAATTGTAATAATAGATTTTTATATTGAATAAAAATCTGTTTTTACCAAACAAATTGTTTAAATTTTATTAAAATTTCTTTAATATATTTTTTTAATTATTAGCTTTACTTTTAAATAACTCATAAAGCAATTAAAAATATGTCTTAATTAGTATGGAATTACATTAAATTACAAAAAAGAATATAGTGAAATTTTGATTTTAAAAATCTACACAATGATGATAAATCTTTGGAGCAAATATTAACAATGGGCTGGCAATAGTCACCAACGTTAAAAAAATGTTGCTATCCGCAAAATATTCAACTAAATAATTCATAACTGCTCCAATCCAAGGATCACTGTTGAAAATCTCTTCAATGCTCATTAAATTTTAAAATTAAAACTACATTAAACGCAAAATGTTTTTTAACAATTGACGCATAAATGATCACAGTTTCTAGAGTCTGACAGCAAATATACAGCCAAAAGTTATTACTCGACAGATATAATACGAATTGTTGTTGTTTATTTGCATAATCTAAAATCAATACGAAATATTCGGTCGGTTTTTGATAGTTCCCATAAAAAGCCCAATTTTTAATATCTCTTAAATGCTAATCAATCTAATCAATTTCATTGAAATATTGGTGCAGTTGGCGTCCAGTAATATGAATGACAAATATTGATCGGCTTACATAATTAACTTGATGTTTTAAATAAAGTGTTTTTATATTTATTTCACTATCTTTCATTCACGTTTTAGTAATTTTTTCTTCTATTTCAAATAATTAGGACATGAAGCTATGAATAATATGCAAAACTTTTAAACACGTACGCTAAATAAATTCCTACGAATTGTACCCCACATAAAATATACAAGAATATGTGAATTTTTCAACTATTTAGTAGGTTAATATAAAAATAAAAGATCATAATTTCTTTAACTTTTTCAATTCGACCTTCGGATTTTTAGGAACATTGTTAACAATCGTGTTGTTTACAGGTAAAAAAACAAAGTTTCATGCCAGATGGCTTGTGTGTCGAACGCTGATGTTTGCACAAAATAAAAACTATGAATAAAATTTATTTTCTAAACGATGTTTTTTCCTAAGTAAAAATCTAATTGAAAGAAATGGAATTTAATTAAAGTAGATTAACATTATTATTAACATATTATTTTACATGTGAGCTGCCATAATGTTTTAATCATGCACATATTTTTAATCACAATGTTTTACTTTTTTATGGACTTAATAATGTTTGTGTTAAAGAAGAACATTTTTAAAAATATATGTATATACATAAATGACATTATAGATGTTAACTGATTACCGCAAGGAATATTTGAAAAATTAAAACATTTTGCTCACAATAGGATATAAAATGCATAAAAGACAAACATAAATAAGTAAAATGCTAAACCTAAGGAAGATGAAGCAAATACAAAATACAATTATAATACAGTGGCTTACAAAAGTGGTTTTGGCAATATATAGAGCCCTAACATACCTATAAATATCTTCTGTATTTAACAATAAAATTTAAAAGAGTATATTTTTTGTAATTTACTTGTTCGGTTTTATTTTAACAATACATACTTAATTTATTTATATATAAAAGCACTTTATTTTGCCCTACACTGTTATAATTTATAAACTTTGTCATTTAACAAATACAACATAAAACATGGCAAATTTTTCTGTTTATTTTTTTCCACAGAACGTGCTCTTCAGAAACAAACTGAAGAAGGAGCAACAAATAAACAAAAAGTACCAGTAACATTTCTTTATGTGTTGGAGATTGTTGCAGTTTTTTTTATTTGCATTGCAAGTCTGTCCGTCCAGCCTATGTACAATACAAGAAGCACAACAACAAAAACAAATATAAGAGAAAAAACATGACAATGACAGGGAAAAAATTAAAGGAAACGAACACCACAACCCACAAAAATACACATTAAAAAAACTCACTACTGACAAATGCATGAAGTGAAGGAAACTTTTTTTTATTAGTTTCTTTGTTGCTGCGGTAGTTTGGGGAAGCTCGAAACAAACGTAAGACAACACAGAGCAACAATGATACATATATGCAACACGTAGTAAAGAACCGAAAAAGGAACCTTAACAGCAACATCAGCCCAAAACATGAAACAGCAGTAACACAACAACGAACGACATAAAGAAATTACGCAAAAGCGCAGGCGCAACATGCTGCTATTCCACACAAACACACACATACACTTTTACACGGCTATTTAAACATACATACATAATCAACATAAAAACAACAACGACAATGAAATAAAGGAACAAATCTACAAAAACATTGATGAAAATTGCTGCTGATGTTGCTTCTTGTTAGTTAGTAAATGTTAGATGACAACAGAGTTTCAAAAGAATAACATTTTAAAATTTATTATTTCAAAACCTTTCATTCAGTTACTATTTCAAATATGAACACTAACATTTATATTATATTAGGTGAAGTCTGTTTATATAGCGTGATTTATTTGGAGCTTTTTTCCACAGATCACGCGTGGCTGGTGCCATATTTTCAAAAAGTAAGTATCGTTATTGTTCTTTCATAGTAAAGAGGATAAATAGATGTTTTATTTCAAATAAAAATAGCGCTTGGGACACTTTCATTAAAGGGCTAAAAATATATAGCATAGCAAAGACGCTCTGTTCAACTTATAAATAGTAACTGAGGTCTTAGAAAATGTAAGTAAGTTTCAGAATGTCCCGCTCATAGTGTTTCAGACGAACATTTGTTGGACACATTAAACAACCAGTGGAAATAAATATGTAATTTCTATTTCTCGGTTCGAATTTAACTAAAATTTCCAATGTATAGGATAAGTATAGGAGGTGTTAATTCAAAACTTAAACTCGACTAAGTTTTGAATTCACACGAGCAGGGTCACAATGCCCCAACGTAAGCTATCTTGGTGTATTTGTGCATTTTAAATTTAATTTTTTTTAGTAAAGGGGGTTTCAAAAAGAACTTTGTTTTCCAACAATGCTATATTAAAGTAACATATCAGTAGTAGAAGCATTGGCAATTGTTAGTGCTGTTTCACACGTTTCAGTTTCAGCGGAACAGTTTCTATTAAATTCTCTGTTGAACCTGCCATTTCGTTCACATGCGTATGTTCAACTTTCATGCTCTATATCAAGTTTCAACTTTTCCATGCGAATCAACATGCAAAGAGCTTCGCGTAGCATAAGACGGGGAAAATACGAGAAGAAATCAAAACAAAATAATTCTTTATTCATTCTCCTTTCCCTTCTCACCAAAAAATACTTGCCTTGAAGAGTCAGAATTGAAACGTGTGAAAGCGGACTTACAATACATTCGATTTCAATTGAAAATAGCATTCATTCACTATTTCGCTACATAATGTCTAACACCAACGCGTTTTCGACCGTTTCGTTCAAGTGAGAATATTCCAGTGTTAAAGAAGATTCCAATTTGTCAATTCTTCGACATTCTTAACGAACACTTAGCAAATTTGGTGTAACAATTTGGACTTACAAGGTACAAGGTGTGCAGGAATTGAAGCCGCATCATTCACTTCGCCATAGATATGCTATATTTATTCAACAATAATCTGCGGGTTTTTTATACATAACTATAATTAAGAGTTATGTTAATCATAAAGTTTTTATAGATTATAGCCGTAAAACTTCAAATCCATGGCGTGATTAACGAAATAGGCTCGCCATATTGTCTGAAATTTTGGTGTCCGATACAATTTTTTATTTCTTGAAAAAAAGTTGTTGTTGGTAACCCATTTTTTTGGTCACTAGATTACCGTCATATTATTATTGTCAATGCAATAGAAATACAATATTTTCTATATATATTTCATCTTGCTAGAAATCTTTATAAAGCATTGTACACATAAAATTGGGCCTCACTTAAAAAAGAGGTGATATTCTGAAAAAAAAAAACAACCAATCGTAATATACATATTTGTACGAGAACTTATCCATTACGAGTATTCAACATATGGGAAATAACCTAAACTAAAACACAACAAAATGTTATTTAATTCCAAAAGAACAACTCTCTGGCTCACTATGTGAACTGTTTATAAGTTGAATTTTGAAAATAGTTTTTGAAACACATGATATCTAGAATGTGATTCGTGTATTTGCATAAGGATTTAATTCCTTTAAAGACTATTTTCTTTAGAAATATTTTCATGTTTGTTCTTGTTGATTTTTCCCCTGTTGATGGCTTGTAGTTATTTTCAAAATCTGTTAATTTTTTTCTGAGGTAAAATTTTTGTTTAAAGTTAAAATCACAACAAAAAATATTGTTTTAAAGACGTACTCAAGATATCTTTCTAACTAAATTAACTATTCACATTATATGTATGTATATACACTAAAACAAATTAGATATTTGTAATAGTATTCAAAATACGAGGCATTCCGTCTTCATTCAATATTCAAAATTAATATTTCATATTAAAAATAACTGGGTCAGGTCATTTTAACTAAATAACTCTGAAATTACTTAATAATGTGTTGTCGTCTTTTTTCACTTTATTTATAATTTTAGTATTTAAAACAAAAACTATTTGCCTCAATACTACTTATTGTTTCAGTGTACTTAATGTGAGTGCAAATTTGGTGTGTTTTTATTTTTTAGGTCATATACAATTTTCGTATTTGTATCCCATGCGAAAATGCAAAGCAATTTAATCTATGTGAAGAATTTTTAAAATAACTCATGGTATTTTAATTTCTTTATACAAACGATTGTTATAAAATTTAGTTGTTGACATGTGAATGTGGGTTGTTTTCTTTTCGCTTTGCAAAGGATTTTAATGATTTATATTTAATTTAAAATGCAATTTACGCCACTTTAAATTGTTTGCGGCATAAAGTTAAGAGTTTTCGTTAGACATGATGGAGATAAAACGAAATTAAAACTTTGAAACAAAAACTGCTGATATCAGTAGAAAATTGAGACTCTATTGCTAAACGTTAAAGTAAAATACAGAGAGTTAGTTTAGAAAACGTTTACGTTATCTCAATCAAATGGAATTGAGTTATAAATACTTTAGTAATATGGAAAAACTTGTTCTAATTATTTGTTTATTCGTTTAATTTCTATAATTTTTTTATTTGAAAAACCTTTTCGTGTATGTAAATTTGTGAAAATGGACTTTTCACATTGCAATCTAAGCTAATGATATTTTTTTTCACAAGTTTCGGTTTAATTTTAAAGAAGTATGTCCCAATTTACACGAAGCAATTCTTTAAGCTAAGCTGATTACCTTAGCTTAAAGTGAGGAGAAGATAAGACGAGTACTCAGTACACACTTGATTGTACTAGCAATTCGTGTTACTCTCTTATTAAGTATTACAGTGTGTATACAAATGTGTGTATACTCATATAAAAAAACTAGCGATTTAAGCAATAAAATTGTGCTGTGTGAAGCAATTTTAAGGAAACAATTGTATCAATCTTTTTAATAAAAATTGCTTCGTGTAAATTGGGACTTAAGGTATGTACAATGAATGGTACTATAGGTGTTAAACTATACAAAGAAAGTCCTTCAAAGAGACTAAGAATTAACGATAATGTAGTAGAAAATGATCGAGCCAAAACAATATCATACGCTTAAGTAGCGCTATTAAAGGGTTCTTTAACAAGAACTTTCTTTTCCGACAGGAGCTTAACATAAAAGTTTTGGCATTTTACTTGTTGACTTGCTTGTTGTAGCAGCTTTGGCAATTTTTAAAATGAATTCAATTTCGCTCGAAAATTGAATTAAAATATTAAAAATCCATTTAAGAACAATTTAACAATTTAATTTATTTTAGTCGGAATTCAGTCTTATTTGAATGCATACATCAAAATGAGCTAAAATGCCGCAATTGGGCTTCTGACAATTCAAGGGCCTTTGCAAGCTGAACTTGTCACTGAATTGTGCGCTATGGGGCCTGACATTGAATGGATCACGCTATAGAGAGTTGTTATGAAAAAAATATTGGCCTATTATTGATGATATTGATATCACTAACATAGATATTGCAACAATGAATTCATTGCAAACAAAATTTATTGATCTCATAATAAACCACTTGGTTTATTTTTTAGGCACTATGTTGAAGATAAATCCCCTTATTCAAAAACGATTATTAAATTTAACAAACGTTTATTAAGCAAATTTTTATATGCAAATCTGTCTTAATAAACGTTTGTTAAATTTAATAATCGTTTTTGAATAAGGGGGAAAGACTGTACAAAGCCAATCGAATAAACTGCAGTCGCCCTAATACTCAAAGTTCAAGAAGTGATTAATAATTGAAAACTTGAAAAAATGAATAGACATCTGTATGCATTGTGGACATCTGTCCAATATCATTTTTCATTTATACTTGCCAAACCTTATATAACAATACTATAAAAATTTTAATGATTTTCATATAAATTCTTTCGTTTTTTTCGATATCTTTAGTTTGAAAACCCTAGTTTACACTATTTGTAGCAGTGTCCACATAAAATTCGGTAACACTACAGAAACTTTTCTTTAAAACCTGGTGGAAACACTTTGATTTATTTCAAGGAAATTGAATCAGTCGGATTGCATTTGTACGAGTACTGGTCAATGGAAAACAAAAATATGTAAATAGAAGATTATCAATAAGTTCCTTGAAAATCTGACATTGTCGTGTTCAGTGATTGCAAAAACGCTAAAGTTTCCTAAAAATGCTATATTAAATGTTATGATGAACAAATCGTTGTGAAAAGCTGAATAGTGTTGCAACAAAACGGGCATGCATTTTACAAACCAGTTTTAGCAAAATTTAACAACTGCTTTTTTTTATGGATGATGAAACATACATATGTAAACCAGGACCAGGTGAAGTGTAAGAGCACGCATTTTGAAACCTCTTTAACTTTGACTTTATATATTTATTTTAAAGAATGCCGCTTGCAAAAACAGTTGCTGCTTCACCCCTTTTAAAAATAGTATTGGCCCGACGATTTTGCGACGCAAAAGAAAAATATATACACCCTCCCCAGTTTCGGAAAATTCAACAATGTTGGCCTATTGTCAAAGGGAAAGTTAAAGCAGAGTGGTACTGTAGTTTTTGATAATAAAAATATGTTTGTGATTTGAAATAACAAAGCAGCGATGGTGGATCGAAATATTGTAATAGGAAATTTTTTTGCAGTTTCTTCTTTTAGCTTTTATATTTATAAATGAGTAACAATTTGTGGTTCAAATGTATTAAATTGCTTTTTATGTTAGATAAATATTAAAAGATTAAGGTGACCGGATTTTATGTGTCCATTATTTTGCTTTAGTGGAGGAAAGGAGAAAAGACTACCTTCAGAAAAAGGTTACATGGCTTTTAAACAGAGACAACATATTCTCTGAAATCAAATACTCTCCAATGTCAACAATTTGTGAAAAATTTTAATTTAATGAAAAAGGAATCTCATGATAAATGGAGAAATTGTTGTGGTAGAGAAGATTTTTTTTTTAAATATAGAAACAGACAACGAATAAAATCGGTTAAACAATTTTTCCAAAAATACAAAAGAAAGACTGAGAGAAGTAAAACTTAAAAAAATCCAAACCATTATAAAGTTAAGGAATTAGTAAATGATAAAAATCGTTTGCGAAAAAAGCATTTCAATATATTTATAATCAAAGTTCAGGAAGTTTTTTTTTATCAATGTTAATGATTATATCATTTTATGAAAATGCCATTCTTGCACTATTTTCACTATATTTCTAACACTTTCACATTTTTTTGCTAATTTAAAATTATAATAAAAATTTAATTGTCAGTATTTTTTAGTAGAATAATTCGCAATGCTTACTTGATTTTGTGTTGTTTTTTTTTTGAAATTATTCTGTTGAAACTGAAATAGTCTTGAGGAAATGTTAACTTGCAAATTTGTTTATTAGTTGCACACTTATTATGAAACAAATTTTCGATGTATTATTTTCAATTATTTATGCACTTTCAGCATTTGCTTAAAATAAAGAAAACCGCATAAACAAACACTTTAATTATTTATTTTCACAATTTATGCACATTTTTAATTTTTCAATAAATATACTGAAACAAATACCGGCGGCAATTTTAAGAATACGCAGAGAAATTTTTGAAAAGGTATCATCCAACAAACGAACAACCAACCAAAAGTATTTATTTATTTAATATAAGAAATACTATACACTAGAAAAATTGTCGTTGTTATTTTTGGATTTGAATTTTTAGTTGGTTGGGTTTTTTATTTTAAACACAGATACTCGAGGTTCAACACAGATATACCGAATGAAAACTGAATTGAAGCCAATGAAGAATATTTTTTTGTTTTTCTTTCCTCTACTCGTAGTATCCCAGAGCCAGGTTGCGCTCAACGACAAATTCAAAACCGGACTGAAAATGAGTAGCGGGCGCACGTCTACGAAAGCGATTGCGGGTCGGACATAAACGAATAACGACACAATTGGAATTTAGTCAAGGCAGGCAATCGTTGTTGTGGTTGTTGTGTTGCGTCGTGGTTTTGTTATTGTTTTGTTTTGGTTGTGTGGTGGTTTATAGTTGTAGTTGCTGTTGTTGCCGTTCGAGTGGATACAACAAATACATATTGACAACAACAAAGGCAGGAGAAAAATTATCATCTTCATTGTACGACGACGAGTACTTACCCATTGGGGATAAGACTATTTTATATGGATTGATAAAGTACTTGTAGAAGTTGAGCACAATACGAAGGAAAATACTTATACATACTTATATATAAGGCAGGTATGGATAATCCAATACTAATGTAATTTTTTCTTCATTAAATAAATTTAAATTCGTATTGTTTATCAATCACATGGAGAAGAGCGAAACCTTATTTTTAATTGTATGTCTTTCTGAGTTAAAATAATGCCACTTTGGTTCAGAGGTAATATAACTAGATATAATTGTTATTTTAAAGCATTGTTCACACAAAATCCGGATGCAAAATGTTTTAATATTTAATAAGAAAATAACTACTTTTCAAACACAAATTGATACTCATTTATCCATATTTATTTCATAAAAATTCGTGTTTTTGCTTGATGGATCGCATTAGCTGTTGCTCAACATTCAAACGATTGTCAATAACTACAGTACATATGTTTTTCTATTTCATCGAACTGATTTCTTCTATACCAATGCATTGCAACTTTTGAATAAGCTAAATCGGGCCCAAATCAAAAATAATAGTTTGAGAGCTGACAAAAGGAATGTACAGTAGAATCTCGAAAAAGTTAAACGCTCGGATAAGTTAACAGTGTTTCAGCATCAACGTGCCGCTCTAAAAAATTAACCTTTCAGTTAACTTTTCCGAGCGTATAATTTATTTTTAAAACGCTCGCTTTTTGGTCGCTTTTAAAATATTCTCACTGGAAACGCTAAGCTTTAAATTTTTTTTGTTGGATTATGGTATTCCCCGAACTTCTTTTTTATTTTGAGTTGCAAAAAACTATGACCGTCTTCAACAACATTGTATTAGTAGTATTAGGTGTTAAGCTTGTGAGTTGTATACTGCTTATTTAAAAAATGTCGAATTGCCAAAGAAACCATCACAAAACAGATTAGATTTGCAGCAGAAACTGAAAATTTTAAAAAAGCTTGATGAGGGTATTCACGAAAGCCGATTGGCGTTTAATTACGGTGTTCATAAACCGGAATATGCTGATCTTAAGGCAAGCTTGTACAAATATCTTTGGGGCACGAACTTTTAAACCACAAAGTACATATAAAAATAAATTTATTTTTTTTTAATTAAAATTAAAATTAATTAAAATTTAAGATATTATATCAAACAAAAAAGATGTTTATTATTTATTTATTTCCCCTTTCAATAAAAAATAAAAAACGCCTAAAAAAGTTAATAGTTCGAAAAAGTTAACAGCCCTTGTAACATTTTGGTTAACTTTTTCGAGATTCTACTGTATTTTGAACCATAACTGCAAATTGATATTTTTTTTATTTATTAAATAGCTTTTTAAGCCCTTAGGGCCAATAAACCAGTACAAAATACGTACATACATATATGGAATACAAAACATTTTAAAGATAAATATTTTATAATATGATTAATTTCAAATTCAAAAGTTATGTGAAAAGAAAAAATGTGAATTTAAAATTAAATAAACCCCCTAAAAGTTAAGAGTAAAAAACACAAAAATAACAGACAATTTGGGTATCCGAGACAACAGACACATTGAATTTAATAACAAATTCATTTATAAGTTTCCAATTACTATGTTTTTAAAGTGTTTAATAGAATGTAAAAATTTTCTGTCTGAACAAGGAATTGTATAATTCCACAAAGCAATGGAAATTGAAACATAGTTCTCGAGTATGAACAGTTAAAGTAACAAGCTTATATTAACGAAACCTTGTAAATTACATCCAGGAAGCATAGCATGTAATTCGTATACATATATATATATATATATGTACCTTACTAATCTGTTGAAGTACCACTATATACTTCTATTGCATACAAAAATATGTGAACATAAAGAAAAACCCACTTGGACGACAACATTCGCCGCGTCATTGCCGATATATGGCCACAAATGTTGGAAAAACTCATTGAAAATTGGACCTCCAGATTATACTACGTTCGAGCCAGTCATATGCCATTAGTCACATTTAAATTATAATGCCAGAAGACTATCTTTCGAATAACTTTATTAATTAATTTCATGGCAATTTAAAAGAATCATCTTTGTTTTATTCAATGTTCTATACATATAAAAAACACCCTCAATACGTATTTCGAACAGAACAGAATATACAGAATAGTTCAATTTGAAAGCGTTGTTCAGACGTCAGTCTATTTATGTTGAAATGCCAAACTAATCAGTTAACAGCTGACAAAATAGCCCCCAGTTAAAAAAGTGTTGCCAACTTAAAGTTCTACACATCTAAAAAAACACCCTACAATTCACGATTTCCTATGAATGAACTTGTTTTACTTGAACTACTGTTTTACTTGAGATACTGTATTGACCAAATTATTTCCTTAAATTACAATTCGCAGTTATTATAAAATTATAAGAGTAATTGACCTATTTCTCATTCACTTTTATTCTCGTATGTTTAATAACACCTTAAGGAACAGTTCATTTAATTTTAGAATATTTTCAAAAATTTTAATTGTTTTCAATAGTGTTATACAAAACACTTTTTTTTATAGCTGATGGCAATTTGTTATCGTTATTCTAGTAATAGGTGAAGACTAAAAAAATTCATAACAATTTTTTCATTTTCATTTAAATGTGGTCTGAGACTTTTGTCGGAAAAGTTCGGGAATTTCTTAAAGTTCAAGTATTATTTCTGTACAGAGAAAAATATTAGATTTGTTGCCAATCGAATGATATGATTATATCTACCAAATTTTTAAATTTTAGCAACATAAATACAAATTTTACAAGTTTTTTTTAGCACAATAAAAATATTACAGCCACAAAATATCAATTCGTTTATTTCGATTATGAACAGTTTTGGTCATGAGACAATACGACAAACTATGTGGCAATAAAAAAATATTTATTTAAAACAAGAAAAGTACGTTCCTTAGGAATGAAAAGATTTTTACTAACTTGCGTTTTGGCCATGAAATTATATAATGGTCAGAGGAATTTTTATAATTTTTTTACTTTTAAATTATTTTTAGTTTAGAAATTTTATCTAATATATCTATATTACGACTCAGTTAAATCTAAATTAAATGATAAAAACTGAAAAAAAAAACCTCACAACCAATGTATGAAGCCAACTAATATTTATATATATGTATATATAAAACTGCATTTGCGTGTATTACCCGCATTAGGACGTTCGCAATAATTTCTCTTTACTGTACCGAAGTTTAAACTAGATGTTTGACTCTAGTTTAGCATTGTTAAAAAACTACGGAAACACAACGTTGAAATATCTCATAGTACATTAAATTGATGCTTACAAACCGAACTATTGGGATCAAGACTTGACAAATAACAATCAATTTCAATAATATTTATAAAATTTGAAATACATGTAATACAAAGTTGACTTATATTATGGAGTCCAGACAGGAATCATATTGAAATATTTATGATATCAATGAACATTAGCAATTAATAGCAATAACTATTACAATACTATTAATAACTTTATTTTATATTCTTTTAAAATACCAATTTACCAACCCTGACATAAAACCAATATATATACATAAAAGTACGAAAATGAACGAGTACACAGCACAAAGGTATCAATCGTTAATTTAATCTTGCACTCATTTAAAATGCCAAGGAGTTTGAGCATATTGATGGTGAGTGAGTGAATCAGAGTGAGTTAAGCTTAAAAGTTGCGCATTTGTTTTTTTAATTTCTACAAGAGGTATAAAAAAACAAACAATAACAACATTCAAAGCAAAAGAGCACAAATAACTACACAACAGCAGCAACAATATGGGCAACAAAAAACAGCAACAGATGATGTTGTATTAAGAAATAGATATGTGTACTTTAAGGAAAATAAACAATAAATATAGAAACTTGTACTCAAAATGTTTATATTTTTCTGAAATCTAGTTTACAATTTCATAAAAATTACTCTGGATTTTTATATGAATTCGTGGTTCCCGAGAAATTAAACTTTTTAATAATGAAACCTCTTTCATAAAAACAAAATTTAGAAAAAATAGTACAATTAGTTTTAAATACTTAAATTTTTAAATGTGAGTATTTTACTCACATTATTACCCAACAAGTAATAAAATTTTGCCGGCTATAAATAGCTCATGGTTGCAATGAGAAGATACAGCCGATACATCGTACGAAATAACAGTCGTATTCAGAAAAAATTAAAGTAGACTTCAAATGTACTTCAAGAAAATTTTGTATGAAAATTTTGTCTAAAAGCACACTTCAAACCTATTTTATTTTTTATGAATACGGCAGTAAACATATATAGAAATAAACAAGGCCGGGCTTATATTTAACACATTTTCTTATTTCATGTCTTCGTATTTATTTGACAATCAGAAAAAAACCTTATCAGTTGATTGTGAGTAGTGATTGAGTGAGTGAAACTTTCCATGTGATAAAGTTAATGTTGAGTGTTTTTTTTATTAAGGAGACAACAACAAGCAAGAGCTATTGAAGCAAAGAGTCAGGCTTAAATAGAAAGAGAGACAATGAAACAAAAATATGACCCACTGTGGCAGAGAGTCTACATAACCCGCATTTCTTATTAGAAAAACAAAATATTGTTGAAATTCTACAATGTTCCCTTTTTGGTTGGTTTTTAATTGTAAATTTTTTGTTGTTTTAATAGAGGGGGTTTACTTTGCTTGACCAACTACTATGTACATTATTATTTATATTTTAGTTGTTGTTTGTGTTACTAATTTGTTGCTATTTTTATTATTTTTATATGTGTAGAATCTTTCAAGGCAGTGTCTTATGTACATTCAATACCAAGGGTTGATATTGGTGAGTTTATTTAATTAGTATGTCCACATACGAGTATATGTGTATTAGGATGGCCCTGAAACAAAGATTTAAAAATGACTCATCATTAATCCAATCATATTAGAATTTTTCTGATTTTTGACACAAATTTCATATTTTTCCAATTTTTATACACATTTATTTACACTACCCCACATTTAAGATGATTAGGCCGAATGGCGCCAGCCTAATATGTAATACAGACATATGTATGTATTGACCAGTGTGTTGTTGGTAAAGTGTTTATTTCTAATTGGTCAGTTTTATATTTTTGTGTATTTTCATACACGTACATAAATAGGTATTTTATTATTGTTGTTTATCTTAATTAATAGTATTTATTTATTTTTAATATTAGATGCAACAGAAAGAGACGTAGTGATAAAATAAAATTTCAAGTTATAAAATAAATTAAGTATGATTCCAAAAGAGTTAAGGCAGAATTAGTCTTTACTTTCTGTTCCGTTCCGAATCAGCTGACTTGATTCTGTTAAATAGAAAATGTGTAGAAGTCGTTAGTTGTTTTGTTACTTTCTGTGCCGTGGCGGACGAACCTGTTAAAAACAAAAATTTGTGACATCCGCACAATTAAAAAATTTTTGTTTTATTACAAACATTTTCAATTTCTTTGAATTTATTTAAGTTTTTGTATAAAAGTTAAAAAAAATATAAAAAATAAACGATGGATTACGAAAAACTCATTTCTTTAGTCGAAAGTGACACATTGTACAATAAAAAAAACTTTGATTTGTATTTTTTGATTTATTTTCGCGGTATGTGTTGTCTGTTTACCTAAAACAGCTGATACGTTTATACGGAAAAACTAAGTACAAAAATATTTAGTTCGTTTATTTGACCTTCTTCAGGGATAATATAATATAATATAAGTTTTGAATTACAATAAAATAATAATTGAAGTATGTATAAAAATTAAAAAATTTTTTAACAGAAAATGAAAAGTTTATAATTATGTTATACAGTTATGATATATATATATATATGTATATAAAACTTGTTTGGAATAGTAAATGAAAAATTATATATGTAATATTTTTAGTTTCTAAACTTATTCTTATAAATTAAATGTCTGTAATTTTGAGCTACATTGTCTGTATCTGTTTTAAAATTAATTCTCTTTTCTATCAGTACATTAATAATCTGTAACATTTCTAACATAAATCGTCTTTTATAATTTGTTTCTGTAATTAATATGGTGGTATTTTCAAAATCTGGAGAATGATCTAAATTGTAACAATGTGATGTTAATGCAGTTTTTTGAGAAGAAGTATGTTTGTGTTTTTGATTAGATTTATGTCCAGCTAATCTAGTTTTCAATTTGTTTTTAGTTGTACCTACATATATTTTATTACATTTTTCATTATTTTTACCCTTACACGGTATTTTATAAACAATATTGGATTTATCTAATTTTACTGTTTTATCTTTTATTTTACTATATAGTCTATTTAATGTGTTATAAGTCTTATGGGCTATCTTATAATTATTCCTGTCATAAAATTTTGAATTTTCTAATCGTTCAGAAATTAATGGAATATAAGTTAGAGATTTATACATTTTAGGTTCAGAATATATATTTGTATTATTATTTATTGGTCTTTTATATTGTCTTATTAATTTATTAATTAGTTCATTTGGAAAACTATTATCTTTTAAAATTTGTTTGATTTTTATTTTATTATTTTTATGAAATATTTTGTCACTAATATTTAGAACTTTATCTATTAAGTTTTTAGCCGTATTTATAATAACTCTCTTTGGATGTTTAGAATAATAATTAATAATCCTTCCTGATGAAATCGGTTTTTGATACCAATCTATTAGTAATTTATCTCCATTTCTAATTACTATTGTATCTAAATATGGAAGTTTATTATTAGATTCTTTTTCAATTGTAAATTTAATATTTTGGTGAAAAGAATTAAATATGTTTAATATATTTATTATTTCATAATCTGAAATAATACAAAATAAATCATCCACATATTTTGTTATAATTTTTGGTTTAATGGACAATTTGTTAATACAAGTATTAAGTAGTTCTTCCATAATTATATCTGCTATAATTGGAGAAGCTGGAGAAATATCATAACTGTATATCATAATTATAAAATTTTCATTTTCTGTTAAAAATTTTTTTCATTTTTATACATACTTCAATTATTATTTTATTGTAATTCGAAACTTATATTATCCCTAAAGAAGCTATCCATTGTGATAGCGAAATATTGGAAATTAATATATATAAATAAAATAAAATATTTGTATATAAAATGCAATTGACCTTATTGCTTGAAAGAAGAAGAAACTACTAAGTAAAAAAACTTAACAACAGAACGACACGGAACAGAACAGCAACAGAAAGTAAAGACTAATGAAGCCTTTACATGAACAAAGTATATACAGCTACGTGCCACTAATTAAGGACACGATACTAATATGTGAACTTGAAGCAAATAGTACGAAAGGTTTTATGATATTATCAATTTTTTTTTGTAGTTTAACACATACTCCTTGAAATTAACTGCATATTATGTAAAATTATTTATTATTTATGAATCTGGGAGTCATCTTTTCAAATAACATACTTCAAAGTAGCGTTGGTGTACTTTGGATCAAATTCTTTGAACTTTAGCCGGCGAACATATTTTTTTTTCATCTGGAGAGACTCTATTAATTTTTGTTTCGTCCATTCTGCATTCGTCCAATGGAGGTACTTCATTGCGAAGTACTCCCGCGCCACTTGGAAGCATAGAGGAGGTTCTATAATACTTTGGGGTGCTATGTCGTCATGTGGTGATGGGCCCCTGCACAAAATTGAGGGAAATATGGGTAAGTTTAAGTATGCAAGAATTCTAAGCGATACAATGATGCCGTATGCTGATTAGAATATGCCAGTAACACGGATATTTTAACAAGAAAATGATCCAAAGCATACGGCTGCTCACGTTAAGAAATGGTTTTTTAACAGTTCGGTAACTGTTCTTGATTGTCCTTCATACAGTCCTGATCTCAACCTGATTGAGAACTTATTTCAAGTTGTAAAAACCGAAGAAAGTTTGGAAAGCCATTCCAAGTAGTGTATGTAAAAATTTGGTGACCTCAAAATGCCTCGCAGATGTGCACCTGTTATCGATAACAATGGATTTGCAACAAAATATTGATTTATTTTAAAATAAATACTTCTTTTGTAAAATTTGTGATATGTCCTTAATTATATGCACGACTGATATCAACCTTATTTCAAAATATGGTTCATAGTTTCATAAATAATAATATAACACAATATGTATTTATTATCTAGGAGTAAGAGTTAAATTGAGTAAACTACGACAAATTGTATTATTATCGTATTATTTGCTTCAAGCTTACATGTTAGTATCGTGTCCTTAATTAGTTGTACGTAGCTGTACATGCATACAGTATTTACGCATTTAAAAAAAATCAGATTCTGTTAAAATCTATATCGATTATGGATATTCGTATTAATGTTTCGTGTTTGATTTTAACTAAAATCTCGGTTTTTCATGTGTTAAACCCTAAAACGATATGCGATTTTTTTTATTCCAGCAGAAATTTTGGAAATTTCGAGCTGAAAAACAAGTATTTTATTACATCATAAGTAAAAAGATATTAATAGCAGACCTACTATTAATCTAATGATTCAAGTCAATAGATTAAAAAAATAATTTTTTTCTACCACATGCATTAAGCGTAACCACTTTTTGGCACAAATTAGTTTAATGTTGTTTACTCTTACAAGTGTTTTGTAAAATTAAACATGCATCATATAAAATAATACAAAATATTTGTTGTGAATTGTCCTAAATAACAAGTTTTTGAAATAAAGAGACCGAATTCAATCATACACGCAAATCTCGGTGTAACAAACGATATTATGCTGTGACTCCCTTTCGTTAAATCGAAAAATTCATTATAATGAGATTTTTTTATTTAAATTTTAAGAGATGTGGCGTGAATATTGTCGAAATTAGTCCATCTTTTGTGTATTAAACTAACTTAGGATGAATTGGCGCTTTATCAAGGATTAATAAAGTTTTCATTGGGAGGGAAATTTATAAAAATTATTCAAAATATGATTTATTTGAATGAAGATAATTTAAAAGCAACATCTTATTACGAAGGGTACGATGTTTTTTTTGCTTTAGAAGAGGTTCAGTTTTATTTGTTTCAAATGCATTACCGCAAATTAAAATCGTTTCTCTATTCTTCGATAACGTTCTTTCTTTCTCATTTTTTATCTCATAGAAATTTCCAGTAGAGACAAGTTTTGTACACATTGAGAATAAAATCAATAGATTGTGCTCAAATAATTTTTTTTGAAGGGCTCTTCTTATTCGGTGTAACTTCTCTACTGATTCTTTTAAATCCACCAGTATTCTTTATCTTTAGTTTTCATGCGATTAAATTAATTACAATATGAATCTTCCTTTTGTCAATAGCAAAGCCATTCTGTAGCGATCGCCGATTTTTTTAATCCATTCTTGATCAATGTTAAAAATGTGCTTGTTCGTTTGATTTTGTTTTATTTTTCTCAAAATTCGTTATATCAAGCAAAAAATTATTTTTACATACGTAATATAAGATGCATGAATGTTTTGATATTTTACTTGTAGACATATCAGCTTTGGCAATTGTTACAGTGAATTAAATTTCGCTAGAAAATAGCTGAATTAATTCAAGAACAAGCCGCTGCTTTATTCAGAAAAAGTAATTTTTAAAGACGATGCCTTTTTTGTGACCCTTTTTCTCGGGAAAAAGGTTTTTTAAAAATGAAATTAAATATATATGTTTTTTTTTTTTTTTTTTTTTTTTTTTTTTTTTTTTTTTTTTTTTTTTTAGCCTTTATTTATTTATTGAATCTTCATATAATGAAATGACAATAAGTATTCAAATCTTAATACTAAAAAGAAAATAATAAGCCCAGCCAGTGCTAGACAAAAATTTTATGATACTAAAAAAATTTCACATCAACTGATCCAGTCATCTATTTTGCGCTTGAGTTAAAGCAAGGGTATCCCTCCTTCTCAACCGATTATGGCCACTAAAGTTAAGGATGTCTCGTGCAAGTGGGTTTGGGTGGTGTTCAAGTTTGCTGACATACTTTGACGCGTGTTTTGTAAATTCAACTTTTACTAATGGCACGCATAGATCTTTGTGAATTCGAGAATTTTTAACATACCATGGAGCTGCAGTAATTATACGTAGAATTTTATTTTGACCCCTTTGAATTTTTTCAATGTTTGATGCTGAGGCAGTACCCCATAATTGAATTCCATAGCACCAGATTGGCTTTAGAATTGCATTGTACAACAATAGTTTGCAGTCCAACTTTAGTGAAGAATTTCTGCCAATTAGCCAATTAAGTTGCACTGCTTTTAATCTCATCTGTGTAAGTTTCGCTTCAATATGAGACTTCCAAGTTAAACGGCGGTCGAGGTGAATGCCGAGGTATTTGACTTCATTATGTTGAGGAATAATTTGATTATTTATTTTGATGAACGAGCAAGTTTCTTTTCGCAATGTGAAAGTGATATGAATACATTTCTGTTCATTAACCCTGATTTTCCAAAGCTCTAGCCAATTCTCTAGTTTATAAACATAATTCTGCAAATTCTGTGATGCTACTTGGTGGTCCTTATGAACGCTGATAAAGGCTGTATCGTCTGCGAAAGTTGACGTGTGGATTTTGGGGTCTGACGGCATGTCGGAGGCATAAATCAAATATAAAGTAGGACCGAGTATGCTACCCTGTGGCACACCTGTTTCAATTGGCTGAGCGGGGCTTAAAAAATTACCTTCTTTGATTTTAAATTTGCGACCGTATAAATAGCTTTCCATAAGTTTATGGGTGTTAGCAGGCAGAGTTAATTTTATTTTGTGCATTAAACCGTCATGCCAAACTTTGTCGAACGCTTGGGACACATCAATGAAAAGGGCGGAGCAGTATTTTTTGTCTTCAAACGACCCTCTTATCACATTTACCAATCTGTGTGTTTGTTCGATGGTGCTGTGTTTAGCTCTGAAGCCGAATTGATGATTAGGAATGCATTCAGTGTCGTTCAGAATTGGAATCAACTTAGTCATTAACAATTTTTCGAACAGTTTAGAAATTGTCGGCAGTAGGCTAATTGGCCTATATGACTCTACTTTGGTGTGATCCTTCCCTGACTTAGGAATCATAGTGATCATAGACACCTTCCAATCTGCAGGATAGTATTCTAGGCGTAAAATAGCGTTGAAGATAAAGAGGATAATTCTTCTAGCTACACGAGGTAACTCCACAAGCATTTTATTGCTGATTTTATCCATACCTGGAGCCTTTCTAAGGTTCAGAGTACCAATAGCGCTTTGGACATCACCAAAGTTTAGTCTTAGAGGTACAGGAGGTCTAATAACGAGTGGTGGCAAATCAGATACGTTATTTGAGTTGTTTTTAGTAAACACATTTCTTAAATGGTTCACAAATAATGTCCCTTTCTCGGAATCATTTCTAGCCCAGTCACCAGTCGGATTTCGCAAAGGAGGTTTTCCTCTCACTGGTCTTTTTAAACCTCTTGCCGCCCTCCATAACGAGTAGTCAGATTGTGGGGTACTATCAAGACCCTCCAAGTAGGATCTAAGTGAAGCCGTTCTTTGTGTTTCTAAGAAATGTCTTAGTATATCTCTGCATACCCGTAGCCTAGCTTTCAGTTCAGGAGACCTGTGAAGTTGCCACTCTCTTCTCATTCTTCTTTTTTCTGATAGGAGATGTTCGAGTTCAGATAAATAAGTTCTGTTTGTCCTATTTCTACATTCAACGTGATAAGTGGAAGCGTGATGCACAGCTCGTCGAAGGTCCTCGGTAAAGTTGCCAATCGACTCATCGATATCGTCGGTAGTTCTCAACACAATATTTTCCGTGCAATGAGAACTTAAATACTTTTTGTATTTTATCCAGCTTACTCGGGTCTTAGTCATGTTTCTAAATGGAGAGCCACACACTTGAGGGAAATGCATTGAAATGATAGTAGGAGAGTGATCTGAGGACAAGTCTAATGAAGGATCCACTTGCATCCATTCTACAGGGATATTTTTCACTACTCCAAAGTCAATAACATCGGGAATCTTCCGTCGGTCCGTCGGCCAGTAGGTGGGATGTCCGCTTGAGAGTACATCTAAGCCCATTTGAGCAATGGTGTTGAAGAGTACGCGACCCTTTGGGGTTACAAGACGTGAACCCCAAAATGTGTGTTTGGCGTTAAAGTCGCCAGCAACTAAAAATCTAGCTCCAAGGGAATTAAAGAAGTTATGGTATTGGTGTTCTTTTATTGAGAATCGAGGCGGAGAATAAATCGATGATAAAACAAATTTGTATTGACAGAATTCAATGCAAATGTTTGTTGCTTGGAGGTAATCCTCACTTATGTTATTCATTAGATAATGTTTTATTCTGTTCTTTATAAGAATTGCCGAACCTCCACAAGCTCTTCCGCGGGGATCTTTAGTATCGTACAACACGTAGCCATTAATTTTGAAGTACCCTGTCGACGTCAAGTGAGTTTCAGCAATCATCATAACATCAATCTGCTTATCCATCAGGAAGTATTCCAGTTCGTTTTTATGTTGGCGGAGGCCGTTCGCGTTCCAAAAACAAATTTTTAAATAAATCATTTCTTTAAAATGGCTTGCAAGATAGTGGATTGCATTTTCAGCATTTCCTGCATCATGGATGTCATGGTGGTCGTAAAAGTGTTCATAGTTTGGACAAGTGTCTGCAATGTTGTCTCTAGATTGTTGATATGTGGCTCAGAATATTGCGATATAGGTTCCTGCTCCAGACCTGGCATATTAGATTTGACCACGTTTGCGTAAGAAACTTGTCTAGAATTAGGAGCGTTTACGTGAGTAGTTGGTCGTACAATTTGAGGAAAATTCTTACTCGACGTGAAATTAGGTTGTTGAGGATGGTCAGGTAATACTGGCGACTTATTGGTCCTTATGCCCTTCAAATAAGTATAAACTGGACAACCTCTATAATTAGCGGTATGATTTCCTCCACAGTTACTGCATTTTTTTATTTTTATGTCCGTTTTGGACTTATTACATTGAGCAGTTGCATGTAGTTCCCCACATGCAACACAAACAGACGGCAATTTACAATACGCTTTGGTGTGACCAAATTCTTGACAATTAAGACACTGGACGGGTCCAACACGCTTATGCGGTTCCTCCACGGTAATTCTACGATGCAGAAGATAAATAAGATTGTAAATTGGATGGGACTCGTTTTTCTTTAAGGCAACATCTCCAGGTTCCAATTCTACCCTGAACATGGGCTGAGGAATCTTTTCACGGTTTCTAATATTCACTACGCTCTTGATTTTGAACCCTTTGTCCATTAATCCGTTCTTTATCTCCGCAGGATCAACACATGGGTCTATACCCTTTAGAACGACTTGGAGTCCTTTTGCGCTTTTGAGCTGATAGGTATAGAAATCCCTGGTCTCCCTCTCCAACTGGTTGGACAATTTTCGAAAATCATCTTCCCTATTCACTTGGATCTTTGTCTCGCTGATTTTTCCATGTTTAATTGAGGTTACGCTAAACATGTTCTCACCTATTACAGCAACAATTCCTTGTACCAGTTTATTGGAAGTGGGCTCTCTCAAGTAAATTGGTGGGGGCTTAAGCGTCTTTTTCGGTATTTCTGGGTCATCCGTCTGAAGTAGAGCAAATCTGTTTTGATCATTTGGCTTATCACTGCTGACGGTCTTAGGAACTTTAGAATTGGAAGACATTTGAGGAGATGTCGGGCTCCTCTGTCGCTTGAGAACGGTGATGTACTTATCCATACCTACTTGTTTTTTGGGTTTGACTGCACTATTTGATGAAGATGATGATTTCTCATCGGATGAGATAACTATATTGGGCGAACAGGAACGGCGCCGTATTTCGGCCTTTGTAGTGAGAAGAGACTCCACGGATTTTCTTAAGGATTCTTCCTCAGAGATCCATAAATTTTTTCTACTGTAGCTTAGCTCTTTCTCAGAATTACATCTGAGCGGGACACTCATGCAGTTGTTATGCGATTTTTAAATTACCGAAAAACCACTATAGATATTTTTCCACCTATTACGATATCTTTTTTATATATATATATATTATTTTTTTTTTCACTTATTACAAGTTTTTTTTATTTTTTTTCACCTATTACGAAAATTCAGCCGCACTAAAAATAACACGTCCGACCAGTTCAAGCAACACTATGTGAGTAAAATATTTTTTAAATTTTTTTGTGAGAAAATATAAAAGGAGATCTAGATCTGGAGACTGTAAATATTGATTTCGAACAACACACTTAACGTGTTTCAAGAGCTCTATAAAACAATCCGCTTAATTTTCTAACACAAAATTTTTTTGGAACAATACAGTTTTCTTCTTTCTCATCTTTGTACATGTACATTTTTACATATGAAAAGTATAAAAAGAAGCTGTGCAAAATATAAACTCACGATTACAATTTACAATACAAGTCTCACTCCATAAAAAATTAAAAAAAAAAATTGTAAATAAACATTTTTACGAGAAAACTAGTGACATCTTAGTGTATGAAGTTAATTGTTTGTATCGTTTTACTTGCTTTTAGGTCGTTTAACTTTTCGAAAGTACAAAAAAGTAAATTTCAGACCTAAACAAAACCAAAAAAATATAAATATACAACCAAACCAAACTAAACTAATGGAAAATTAAAGGGCAACATAACAAAACACAACTGAAGCAACAAAAGCAAATAACAAACAACTTTTAACTAATCTAAACACATAATTGCGGTGATAATTGCCACATTAAGAAGTGACATTGCGCTTAAAAAAGGCTATACAATACACATCACAGAGAAGATGCTCACTACCAAAAACAATGAATGTTAAAAGCAAAAAAATCCCATAAAATCCTCTAACTACAAAAACAAAATTCGTAATTAAAAAAAAGGCACACAAAAAGTCTTCTAACTCAGAAAAAATTCACCTAAGATTTTCAACGCAATCGACTGTCGGCATTTTAAGGTGTAAGATCATAAAAAAGATCGTAAAATTGTGGAAGATGAACTAAAAAAGCAGTAAAAATACTCATAACATTCAGAAACAGACAACCTGACTGAAAGTGTTAAAAAAATATATGATGCTGAATTATTAAAAATAATCAGATTTGTAAAATATTAAAAAAAAAATAAATAAAATATGAAATTTGTTTCTTTACGCACATGCAGCATTTGAAATGAAATAAAAGAAATTAACTTTAAAAACATTTAAGTTTTAGTGGATTTTCATGTCCAGCTACTACAATTAATTAACACTTTTGAACTTTACAGAATTCTAAAGTTCCACACTTGAAAGAGCAGCAGCATTGAGATTGTTTTTACCCTTGCTTTTGTTTTTAGTTTCTCTGCTTTTCAGTTTAATTTATAGAAACAACCAAAGTTTCAAGTTGAACGTAATTAAATGATAACTTCCGGCCATTGCCAGAGAATAATCCTGGCATCAATTACCGAGAAAACTCCAACGAACATCGTTTAGAAGCTGACTGAAGGAACAAAACAATCACAAATAACAATTTACAATTGGTGAGTGACTGACTTATTCTGGCAGTGCAAACATTTATGAATGAATTTATAAATGGAAAATAAAGACAAGTAGCAGAAGACATTCATTCACTAGCGAACAGTCAGTTGTATGTATTGCAACTTTACACTTAGAAAAATTATGTGTACATTACTGTTTTGAATTTTATGGCATCAACAAAAATTTTTATGTGTAATGTTTTATAGTGAATTTTATTTAAAAAACAAAATGATTTTAATAATTATTTTTATTTTTAAGTATATGTATTATGTCTTATGGTGATTTAAAAATAATTAAAAAAAATTTTCATAAAAAACAAAATATACAGTCATGTCACAAAATTTAATTCCGTTCGGAAGTGGAATTAATCCTGTATTTTGCTTCTATAGAAAAAGTACAAGGACAAATTTTTATGGTTTTGTATGTCTTTTATTATTAAATCAAAAATAAATGTAAAGCTAACTTTTAATTCAACGTTAACAACAACTTAAGAAATAATTAAAAAAAATTTTGTAGCTTACACATTGTTGTCTTTTTATACAGTGATTTATTTTTATGCACTATTTTACTATTTTGCTTCAAAATACAACTCAGAAAGTATCGAGTAACTACTTTTGTGTATTGTGTATTGAGGAAAGGGCAAATACTCGATACTCGGTACTCATTACTCCATACTTTGCCAGCACTACACCCAATATGAAAATGTTTTAAGCTAGATGAAATCAAATACGATAGAATGAAACATTTTAATTTTCTTATTTTGAAATTCAAGATTAAGCGGCCTAAAAATAAAGCAATATTAAATATGAAAGTTATTAATGTAATTTTTCTAAGTGCATTTAAGTAATTAGTCTAATAGAACAATGACCACACTAAGTATTAGTTGTTAAAACACTATCATGTACTTCAACACCTAAGCCAATTTTGACTGGAAAAAACTAAAATTTAAAATTGTATATATGTATATTTTTATACTGTAGGATTCTTTTTAATTCAACTCTCCTCTGCAATTGATTTTAAATAATAAAAGGCCGTTAGAAGAGTCCTTTATATTTCACATACACAATAAACATGTGCCGCATGTACTCGTATGCAAAATTGCCCTCAACTAATTGACTTCATTTAGGGATTTTGAACAAGAACAAATCTTTTTAATTTGTTCCTACATTCAGCAATAACTTGTGTAAATGTTTTTACTGTGTTTGAGGAGACAAGGAGCGGCAATAGCGCTGAGAGAGGTGTAGTTAATAAAAATTAATAAGTGCAAATGATTAATTAAAATCTTGGAATATAAATTTTAACGGAAATCGTGACTGACACATACTTCCGTAGAAAGAACAAAACTTTACAAATATCAATAAATATATAAGGCTTTTAAATGGCATACACGCCAAATGCAATGAAAGGGTGCAAGAAATGGTAGAAATAAATGTAAAGAATATATACTTTTAATTGCCTTTAGTAAATTAATGATTGAACAGCAGTGTTTTGACTTGAAACGCAATGAGTAGAAAGATTTAAAATTAAAGGCGCAGTAATAAATTTAACTTTAATATAGCTGGTTGAAGAGAACGGATTTCTTAATTTAAAAACTTTTTATTTTATTCACAATGAATTATTGTATAATTTGTCTGTAATACTCTGTAATACATTGTGTCATTTACCTTTGAGATTAATACTAAAAACGGCTTGTTTCCAGTTACAAGCTAAAGACAAGACAAATTAATTTAACTTAAGTTTCGATAAATTCACCATCAATATAAATTTACCACTTTACCACAAACGATACTTGCAACCCATGGCCATACAATGGTCAAAAATAAGTCTCATTTTCTTTATTTAAAACAACATTGACATGATAAGAGATGGGTAAATGTGAGTGTGAATTTGTCATCTTGGGATATTGGTTGGTATACATTTGCAATAGTCGAAAGCAAAACTATTTACTTGTGCTTATGTCTGCTCACACCATGTGTGTTTAAAAGGTAGGTTCACATTGTGCAAACAGTTAACGAAATAAGTATGTACAACTATTTACATCAAATGTTTATTTGTAAGCAAACAATGTCAAGCAATAAAAACCTTATATTGTTGTTTTTTTTTTTTATTAAATATTGTTTAAATAAAAAAACTTTAAAAGAAAATATTCTAAATATTAAGGATTTATGCTTGTTTTATTTAGTCAAATATTTGAACAATGTGATTGCACCTTAGGGTTTGTGGTAAATATGGTATGTAATGACCGGTGGTCACTGAATCTAATTTGTTTGTGAAAAAGGGAAAGACTACACTAATGTTCTCTTGACAAAGTGAATTTAGAAGGAAACAGTGAACTGAAATGAAGCATTAGTGAGCATGGAAGAGCGAAAATAAATGCAAGTGTTAGGAAAACTTTATTTTTTTTAATCTGTAATTGTATATTAGGGATATTCTCAGTAATCAAATATCAAAGCTAATTTTAATAATTTTAAATACTACTCCATTTACAATTGCATTACAGAAATTTCTAAGAAATACTACAATTATGTAGTATTATTTATTTAGCTTAGGATATTCATTTAGCTAAGTACTTTAAACAAAATTGGCAAATAAATACACCTTGACTGCCCCTAATCATTTCACTCAACACAAAAGAATGAAGTTAAGTAGAGAAAATCGTTTTTCCTGTTTTTTACGTTTTTTTTTTTTGTTTAACATTTTATGTAGCATTTAATGACCAACAAATGGCAGTAGAATTATTATGTAATATAATGTGGTATTACCACAAACCGGACAGATTTTCTTACAGGAATTTGAAAAATGATATTACAAATTGTACGCATTTGTCAAATTATACCAGGAACAGCGGCAGATACGATACCACAATGCAACATACGCATGCTGATGATGTTGATTGTTACAAGGCAAACCCATAGAATATAATAATACTACACACTACCAAGTTTTTTTTTAACAGGATTGTACAACTTTATTGACAGTAGTAATAATGATAGTATATGTATGTATAAACAATATACATACACATATTGTATGCAAATGGTAATTTTAGCAAAATGTTATGTTGTGTTAGAAGTTTACAACTGGTATTATAAAAATTAATTGAATATTGAAACAAAACTGAAAGAAAATTGTTCAGTAAAAAGTAATGTTCGCTGAAATTTATAGTGTAATACCATACGGAAGATAGTGAAATAATAATGCATTGTTGATTTAAAATTCACCTACACTGCAGAAGTTTATTTTAAAAACTAAGTAACAACAATTTACATTTTTTAGTGATTTATTTTTTCAACATAATGTTCAGTCGAAATATATTTCTATAAAATATCATAATAGAAAGAAAGTCGTGTACAAATTATTTGAAAATTTGTCTTTGTCGGGTTCAATAATTGCGAAAAAGTTAAAACTTCCAAAAAGTACTGTAAATTATGTTAGAAAACGATCCAAAATATCCTTAAATACATATCGAAAGCTAAAATAAAGCAAAAGTTTAATTAAAAGAAATAAGAATCTCTCTATAATTAAAGCAGATTCCTAGTCTGTAAGTAACGAAAGAAAAATTCTTGTGGGTGATACAAAGCTACAGTACAATTACATATCCAAATCGCAGAGAAAAGCAGAATGGTATTGCTATAAAACGAGAACGATATATTTACGACAACTAAATTTAATAAAAAGGCAATAGTTTGGCAAGCAATTTGCAGTTGCGGTCGGTCACCTCTTCAACTATGACTTCGGAAAGCCCGTTTGCTGCCTTTTATTAGTCGTAACTACACTTTAATAAAGTTTTGGCTCGATTTAGCTCAATTAACATTTTTCAAAAGCTGCAATTAATTGAAATCAAGTCGAAGTAATAGAAAAGTACACGATAGTCCCCAGCTTCGGCTAAGTGTACTTTATGGTTTTTGCTTTAAATTTTTATTAAAACGATTCGAAACCAAACCGAACCTACTATTCGCTTTAATTTACTAGGTGAGAATCATTGCTGATTTTCCTCATAATTTCTTCTGTCAATAACAAAATACATTTCTCATTTTTAAAATATAGAAGGTATTTAAAATTCTGTTGGTTTGTTAGTTCTCAACTGAGAGATTCAAATTTATCTAAATTAAACTCTCAGTCGATTTTAATTTAACTACAAAAGACAAACAATTTGCAACTTTTTTTTAGGTGACAGCAAGGATCAATGTACAAGCACACGAATTCTCGGTCATTAGTTAACCATTGGTAAACTAAAATACTAACTATTGTTTAACTATTACTTGGTATTCTTATGGCAAACTAAGCATTGCGAATAAAGAATCATTAGTTAAGCCTTTGCCTTTAGTTAACTAAAGATATTAGTCGATTAGCACAGCTTGGACAATTATCAAACAGAACAGCATCCGCTCCAGCTACAAACTGGTTTAGCACGGCACTGACCGATCACTACAGCTGTCTAGAAGCGGATCAGCCAACAAACATGTCACGTAAGCCGCCGCCAAAAAACAACAATCTTCTTCTCGCGTATCTTTGGGTACAAACACAGCTACTACGTGCTTTCCGAAGGGATCTCACCAGTTACTAGTTGGAGACAAGTTCCTGGGCTTCTAACCTCAGCTGCAATTCCGTTCCCAGTTCCGTGCAACTCATCGATTTCGTCAATTCTCCCAATGATTGCAATAACATCAATGTGAGGGAAATTCACCATAATCATATAACCCGTGGGATAATTTAACTACAGTGGTAGGCAATCGTTTTTACACAACATGTTATTTTCCTTTTTTTAATAATTTATATGATTTCTATAATTTCTATTGACTATGGAATTTCTGTTATGCATTGAGTTTACTAATTTTTGTAAAGTTCGAATACAATTTAAATGATCAATAAATTTAAAAAATATTTTTTTACGTATAAACAAGTGTCGATCACTGTATTTACATATCACTTACTTATAAGTAAAAGATATAAGGTTCCACAAGTTGTTGTGGAAAGAATTTTGATAGTGTATGGAAAACTGAGCTCCTTTTTAATTTTGTACCAGTAATTAAGTTATGTTAATTTATTTTACAAACTTTGCTAATGTTGAGTGTGTTATAATAGTTTTCTTGTGTTGAATTTAATAAAAATTTAATTTAACTATACACTTATAAGTGTGCAAAAGAGCTAAGTACATTTTTTAATGAAAAGATTAAAATATTTTTACTTATCAAAATTTTAATTACCAATTCCAGAAAAAATTACCATCTCATTAAAACAAAATGCAGTAACGAATGAAATCATTTCATGAAAACATATTTTCATTGAAAACTTTGGTCATTAAAAGAAAAAATGTCATTAATAGTTAAAAACAAGTAAGAGTGATATATTCGGTTATGCCGAATCTTATATGCACTTCACCTTTGTTGTGTATATATATATTATATTGTTACGTTTTTACATTTTAAAAACGGTGGTTTATTTCCTTTAAATAAACCGGATTCTTTTTTATTGCAAAATAAAAGCGTCAAATAGTTTGAAGAGAATATAACGAGTCTTTATTTATTTAAATGTACACAAACACAATTAAAAATGAACACACTGTCTTTTTACTCACTTTTATTACGGTTTAAGAACACACTTAAAGTTTTCGAACACTTTGATGTTTACACAACAATGACTCACAATATGGCCGTGTAGTCTATTTATACAGCACTCATAATTTCTGGAAGGTTCGAAAATAAGATGCTAGAATGTTCGTTACTGCAAGTCTAGAATGTTCGTGTCTAGAATATTCATCCAAAGTCGTTAAAACTCAATGTTTCCATATTGCTAAGTTTATAACAGTTTATAACAATAATGTTTATAACTCAAAACTACTACAAATGCTAAACAAGTCGATAAACACGCCATCTGTTGATAAAGATTTTTGCTCATATCTCCGTTTTAAATAGAAAATTTCTCGAAAGCATGTCTGACAGGATTATTGAACATTTGGATCCCGAAGATATCTGGGGACTTCAGAAAATTGATTTCAACAGACATACAGACATGGCTAAATAAACTCCGCTATCTATAAAGATCCAGAAAATTATATTGTGGAAATTACAAACTGAATGACTTATATATACCCTTCTCATGAAGGTGAAGGGGTATAAAAAACAAATAAAACAAACAATTTTACAAGGTTTATTGTTTGTTTTGTAAAATATATAAAGAACAGAGTTAGCACTTTTGCCCACTAAACTAAGTGACACTAATACTTGGCCATGCGTGTAGGATACATTAAGAGCTGGTGAGTTGTGGTACATATAATTCCATTTAAATTATCACCTTTAATTCTAATTAAATACAATTTTGTTATACCGATAGTGGCATTTAATTATTGCTTAAGATGTTTGTTTGTTCTTGCAACAAACAAACCGAATATTTATATAGGCAATTAGTGAAACATCAACAAATAACTACAAGATACGACAGCAACAGCAAGAACAACTACAACTTCAGCATCAAAATCAACATCAACATTGTATTTGAGACAGATCTGTTGCAAAATCGATACGAAAATAATACGTTGCGAAAGGCAACACAACGACAATATTAAACGGAAACTTGTTTTATTGAATTTAACGACACCCTGTGGCAAGGGGAGTGTATTACTTTTTTTTTGTTCAGTTTGTTTCATTCATTCTGTCGTCGTCTACAATTCTTAAATTTATTTTGCATTTGGCCAATGTACAAACCACTACAATCAATTTGTTTGGTTGTTTTCGGCTGTAAATGACACTTTTTGTATTGTTGCGGTTGTTGTTGGTGACTTTTTTTCGCTAATACTATAATTAGTAGCGAGAACAAATTGTTGATCGCACTTTAACCAGCGCTAGTTTTTGTTTCTACTTTTAAATTTCATAGTTGCCGATTTGTTCTTTGTTGCAGTTGCAACAGTTCGTAACTGTTTGTTTGGTTTTAATTTTAGTGGCCATGATGTTCGTATGTACGAGTGAGTAACTGAAGAGTTGTTAATTTATACCACAATATTTCATGAAGGGAGCTGCGTAGCTCAGTTTGAAACAAATAAAATTCTAAATAAATATGTACATATCTAAAATTTATGATGGTTATACACGCAGAGTATGTTCACGGCTGTGTTTTCATTTAATGGGTGCACGCTGTCTATTTGGTGCATGTGATCAGGGCGAGAAGATGTGTTTATGTCAGTAGTTGATGAGGCTTAAATTGGGGTAGATTATGATCTAAGTTATGATTATTGACAATTTGTTAATTAGTTTTGGAATTTTGTTGCAGTTTGTATGTAGTTTGTTTCAGTTTTTATTGCTGTCAAATTAACAATTTGAATAATTGTTTTTGTGCATTTGGAAATTGACCATAAAGGAAAAAGTAACAAAAAATATCATTATTTAAATGATATTTAATGGTAGGTATTATTAAAAAAATTCCATGCTTTAAGAAATCGGGATTTGAGCGGAATAAAATAAATATGTATATCGTCACCTAAAATGCCCAAAGACGTAACCCTCATTATCATAATTTTACAGGAGAAGAAAAAAACGTTACACAATGAAAACTGTTTAATTGAAAATTGCGATATGTACATATCGTCACCTGAAGTATATCTTAAGACAAGATGTGAAGAAATCGCGATTTTCAATTAAACAGTTTTCATTTTATAACGTTTTTTGCTTCTCCTGTAAAATAATGATAATGAGGGTTACATCCTTGGGCATTTTAGGTGACGATATATTGTTGTTTAGTTAGTAAGCAAATGTGTTAAGTCCACTTTCTATGAAAACCATGATTTTTTTCTTTCGTACTGTGCAGAAGTGGTGATTTTGACACGGAAGACAAAGGCCGTCCGGGTTAGCCAAAAAAGTTTTAAGTTCAAGAATTCAAGGCATTACTCCAATTGTTATCAAAGTCAGCAATAGCTTGCAAAGTCATTGGGGGCTACTTACGCAGCAATTCCAAAATATTTGCGAGTAGCTGGATTCATCCAAAAGCAGGGAAATTGGTTGTCATATAAAATGAAGCCGGGAGACCTTGAAAGACAATTTTGAAATGCTGCTTAAAAGCTATAAAAGGAAATAATTTTTTGCAAGGAATCATTACTTGCAATGAAAAATAGATCCATTACCATAACCAGAAGCGTATGATATTGTATGTGAAGCCTGACCAAAGCCAAATATCCATGGCGCTAAAATATTGCTCTGTATTGTTATTGGAATCAAAAGGTTTAAATCTATTATGAATCTGGTCAGACCATCACAGGAAAGCTGTACCGAATGCAACTGATTCGTTTAAAGCAAGCATTGACCGAAGAATGCCACATATTGCAATACCTATTAATATCTTACCCGCCTAAAAGTCAAGATCAAGCAGGACGCTCTCCTTGAGATCACAGTGATGTGAGTGAACACAGATTGAGCTTGTTTTCACAAAAAAAAAAAAAAAAAACCAGTGTATTAACCAAGTTGTAATGGTTTAAGTATTGATTGAATTTGATATAAAAAATCTATTTTAGATCCAAAGTAAAAGTGAGCTTATTTTCTCAAAAAAAAAACTCATTATTTATCGTTTACACGATTTAAGTTTTTATAGAAGTAATTACAGATTTAGCTTATTTTAAAAAAAAATCAGTATTAACGAGTTAGAGAAAATCAAGATAGTGTAAACTAAAAACAGTTTTTCTTTTAGCAAACCTCAATTACAATTTCGAATATTTCTTTGTCTTCTCACAAGTTCTTCCACAACACTAAAACTTCTCAAATTCTTTATACAACTCCAAAAATTATAAAAAAGAAATTAACTTGTTTGATCTGCATCATCCAAGATAAACAATCATAATCATAATATAATAGGTTGCCTGCAAACAAATATTTATCATTAGGCCAAAAAACTACTTAAACTTGGTGATACAAAAAACCAACTAAAATACCAAAGTCAAGTTCACATTAAATTGAACTATGTAAAAGCAATGAAGAAAAAATACTAAACATAAACAGTAAGTGGCAGTAGGGGAACAGGATCAATATTACAAAAGCTGAATATATCAGTCAATTTAACACCAAATATAAATGTTGAAGATCAAATAACAAAATCAAGAGATCAAGATTTGCAAATAAAACTTGATGAAATTGAAGGCTATAAAGATCACCAGCACCACCATAGTCAGTGATGGCGGTAAATTGAAGTTGGTGGAGTTGGAATGGTGATGTATGCCGTCAAGCAAACGACTAAAATCGTTTTTCGAGTGTTTGCATACATATTAAGCCAGAGAAGAAAACATAAATGATTTAGTAATTTGTTTTTCAGTTTCAGCAAATTTTATTATGATGAAGCACTAACAAAAGTTAAACCACAATACAAAGATTACCTACCCAGCCAGGTAATTTAGTATAAAACTAAAGTTGATTTGTTTTTGTGGTTTTTATGCAGCAGAAGTATGCGGAGAGATGTTAAAAATGATTGACTTGAATCCATAGCCAACTAAAATTTTGATTGACTGACTCACTCATGCAACACAAAAAGGGCATACATATTTACACATCATAAAAAATCAAAGTAGCGGCAATACTGCCACAAAAACACAATATGTGTCAATAGTAGAGGAGGAGGTGTTAAAATCAACATCAATTGAAACGTGTAGAGCGCCCTGTGGAATGACCTCTGCTGCTGCAGAAGTTGGAAATGAGCCACAGAAAATAATCAACACAAATGATGAAAACAAAGCCAACTAAAATTATTGCGTGATAAAAGTGTTGGGGCGTTGAAGCAGTTGTTAAGTGTTGCTGGCAACAGAAAAAATGAAAAATTCTTATAATTTGCATAAACTTAAGATTTTTAGGTCAAGGCACCTCAAAAGAAAAATAAAAGAAAAGGTTTTAACAAACAAAATCTTTACATTTTACTTTATCAGCGGAAATGCAAATCCCAGAGTTTTTTTTATAATAGTTTAAACTTAATGAGCAACTAGAAAAAAAGGGGAGAAGAATTAATGAAATGCATTAATTAAGCATAAACTATCAATTGATCGAACACATGTGAATATTAGTTGAGGGAAATAACTTGAAAAACTACGGACACAGAATGGTGGGAATGAAAACAGAACATTCTAGTTTCCCGTGGCCAGTTTAAGCAATTTAATTTATTTGTTTTGTGTCTTTGCGATTAAGTAAATAAAACAGAGATACAAATACTACAAAAGTGGCAAAAATGCAAGACTTCAAAGATTAACTATTTTCGACAAAATTTTAAAAAGAAGTATTTTATATAATTCCGTTGATAATATCGAATCTAATTTACCTACTGACTGAAAGTAAGCGAGGAGTGTTTTGGTAAATTAGATTCCATAATATCGAGGGTATAATTTTAAATACTTTATTTTACACATTTTACTTGATTTTATGGAAAAAAATGTCTTTAGCTTCCTCAAATTATTATAAATTTATTATTCTTCACGTTTATAAATTTTAAATCAATAACAATTAATTATACACTTAAACAAATCTTTGGATTGTGTTTATTTTGTAATTTAAGCACGTTGTTTTATTACAAACTAAATAATTTTTTCATTAAACAAAATTTATTTTTATTATATGAACACGTTTCTTATCGGAAAAAATAACTAAACTTAAATAAATAAATATATATTTTGTTACAAATTATTGTTATTACTTGTATTATTATTATTAAAGATGAAACTCCAAAACAAAGTAATCTTTATAAATCTTTAAATGAAAAAAAAAACAAAACAAAAAGCAGTCTTCAAAACGAACTAAAAAAAGAACTTAATACATTGAATTTTTCTCTTGGCCAAACATCTTATATTACCTAAGACCTGACCAGTTGGGATAAAAGAAACCATAAAACAAACAAACAAACAACGATGATCATCTAACACCAAACATTTAATGAATTTTCGTTCCTTACTCAACGCTATCAACAACAACCAAACAAAATTGCTACTCGTACTCCATGCTAGTAATTGGCTGGCTTAAATTCTACTAAATCAGCGCTTTAAAATGAACACATCATGAAAAGGCTTAATTTGTATTTGCTAATTTCATAAATTTCTTATTCCTTTCCAGCTCTGTTGAGCAAACAATTGTCTTGTTGCTACAATAACTATTTGGCCTGAATACTATAAGGCCTAAGATGTATCCCCAAAAAAAAAACTTAAACAAAATATGCAACTACGTGTATTTTAAACCACAACTTACAATGTGCGTGAGATATGCATTATTTATCTTTTTTGAATTTTCTTCTCATTTTAGCCAATTTTCGATTTTCTATTTTATATCTACCTCTTTATGTTGCATTATGTTTATTTTTGTGTAACTGGTCACATTGACCAAAAAGTAGTAAATATTTTGCGGGTTTTTGTTTCGTTTTTTCTGTCTGAAGTCTGAAAGAAAAACAATAAAACTTCCTGGTTTTTCTTATTTGATCACAATATCAGGCATTAATATACATTACTTTTTTCTATCTTTTTGGGCAAAAAGAAAATGTTTGAATGTTTCGTTTGGGATGAGAGAGAAAAAACATTTAAATTGTGTTTTTTTTTACTTTTAAAAGTTCATGAAAATTTTTTGGTTGTTTTCTTGCAACTCCTTGACTAAATGTTGTTTTTTTTTAATTTGTAGTAGAAAATTTTAAAAAATACTAACGGAATAGATATTTTAAATAAATTTTGAAAATTGCAGTTGTCATCTCTATGCTTTATATTTTAATAGTCAATCTGTAATATTCTAAGTTGTTTAAATCACTCTGTGTATATATCCCAAAGAAAAAACAAAAGCAATTTAGAAAATTCTTACAACTTTTTACATTGTTAATTAAAATTAAATTTTTAAAAACCAACATATACACCAGCATACTTGTAAAAGCCACTCATATATTAAAAACAAATCCATTATCAAAAAGCTATTCATAGTCAACCAACAGTTAAACATCGATTTGTGGTTAAACGTCATGATCAGACAACAAAAGAGGTCAGTAATTTTTAACTGGACATAATTATTTAACTCGTTAATTAGAATTGCATGAGGGTGCCACAGCAAAGCCTGATCATTTTTAAAATATGTATTGATGTATGTATGTGTGTAATTTGAAAACTATTACAAAAATAAGTCAAATATTTAACTGAAAAAATAAATAAAATAAGAATCATAAAAACCTCTTGTTAGCAAATACAGTTGCTTAAGAAAGTGAGTGCTCTTCTTACATTTTTTAAAAAAACTCTTTGTGGTGATTAAAATCCTGTGATTTTAATTCAAAATACATATATATATTCTAAATGCATGTGCACCCTTATTGAAACCACAAAATTAAAATTTGTTTATCATTTAAGCCGCATAAATTTAACACAAAAAGCAAATGTCCTTCAGTCCTTCATTTTAACTTCACAAAGTGAGTGCTCATCACTAACAAGCTTTTATTTGAAAACAAATAACTGAATAATAACAACAACAATAACTTTAAAATGTCATAGAAGCTGTAGCAAAAAAATTCAAATCGTTTTATTAACGGTTGTTGCCAAAAGAGTTAAGAAATGAAAAAAGTTTAAAAATGTTACCACAGCGAAATGGAACCACGGAATCAGAACGTAAAATAATAATAAATTTGAGAAAAGTGAACAACTCGTTGTGTAAAATTGGTGAAATAGTCAACATATCTTAATCTACTATTAAAAAAAATATTGCAAATAAGCCAAGATGCGGACTCCACGAGATCAAGCGACTTAAATACGCCAAAGAACATCGAAATAAATCGAACGACTTTTATTTATATTTTAAAAACTCATCATTATTCAAAAAAGCGTAAAAAATGGGTATTTTAGAAAACCACCCTTGGTGACCCAAAACTTAGTGGACTCTATTCCCAGAAGACTAGAAGCCATAATTAGGAACAAGGGCTCGCATACAAAATACTAAAATATTTGTTCTACGCGATTGTTATTGCAAAAATTCAAAATGAGAACTCACTTTTTTACATTTATTATTTCTATTATTATTATGTACATATTTTTAAATATTTACTAGTTTTAAGTATTACTCAAAGTGCTGACACTTCTTAAAGTTAGCCTAAAATATGTACTTTTAAATTTAATTTATGGGTGGGCACTCACTTTCTGAATCAACTGTACAATAAAATTAATTCTCACTTGAAACAGAACATTAAAAATAGTGGCAGAATGTAGTAAAACAATTCAAGAAATAGGGGTAGATTTTGGGTTTAAACTGATGGGTGTTTAATGAATAATAAATAAGGCTGATTTGTCTTCCTGTCAGATAAATATAACTTTTATTTCCAAACAGTTATGGCGAGGTCCATTAATGATGTTGGAATAGTCCTATCCGACATCCGAAAAACAGTTTTCAATACATGAGCGCTATATGGGCACTAATTCTCATAAAATATTTATGCATGTTTAAAAGATTTTCAGAATAGTGCCTTATATGCGAGATATGACAATATTTAAACCGATCGTTAGAAAATTAGGTTAAATGACTTTTATGAAACTTATTTGTGTTGAATTTTATTTGGAAGAGAATTGTAGTCCTTAAGGTGAGTCTTATATATAAGCTATGACTAATTATGTACCGATCATCATTAAATTACGACGAATTTTTTGCACATACGATAATTGATATACTTTAAGGATATTGTTAGACAGAAACATCTGCAGAAATCCAATATACTATGAGCCTCAAAAGTGATTAAACACAACAAATTATTTGATTTTTTTAAGATAATGAAAATCCTAAAATGTATCCATCGATTGAAATTTAAAAGTTTCGTTTTGTTGGATATTTGGTTGAATAATAGATTCGGTTATAAAAAAAATTTAAGTTGATCTATAATGCTTTTCATAATCTTAAAAAAATCAAAAAATTCACTGGTGCTTACACACGTTTGAAGCTGTGTGTATGTATACCCTCATTAATTTTTTGTTATAATAATAAAAATTAGTGTTTTTAAATCATAAAATCCGGATACATCGTAGAAGATTTTTTTAAAAACCTGGCAATACTTTAGTTTTTCTGTCTAAACAATTTAATAAGTCAAAATACGAGGCCAATCCAGTGGAAAATCAAAATTAAAAAAAAAAATCTATACCAATATACCTCGAAATCTGGAAAGGCTAAAAAAGTGCTCCAAATCGTAGTGAAGCAGAATCATGTAGCTGTAAAAGAGGCACGCATTCTTTACGACAAAATTTAAGAAGTTTCTTATTAGGATGATGATATGTACATATGTAAAAATAGATCCTAAATAACTACCAGGACAATGTTATGTTGCAGCGAAACGAGGGGATGCCGAACAGTAAAGGAATGCAAATTGCACGAATTTTGTCAGCTCTTCAACTATGACTTTGAGTATTATATAATAAAATGCCTGCATAAATGTTTGCTGAATTTTTATAGATGCATCTTTCATCAGTAAAATATTGCCTGAGTATCCGCTAAGGGCGGACTTAAAGTTTTAGGATTTTTATCCGATTTCAAAGATTTTTATGTTGTCTAGATCTTATAAAAAGCATGCTTCTTATATTTATCGAGTAAAACGCATTTACACTTGATTCTGAAATATTCTTTAAACACCCGCGACTATCTTTGCGGAATTTATTGCAATTACCTTTACAGATATTCTATAAATAATTTTACTTACATAAGTACAAACATATGTATGTAGGTATATTTCTTAGTTCTATGAACTCATTCGAATGGAAATCCGCATGGTTCACATGATCTCCAATGAAACGCCAGAGTAAAAACCATGCATTTTTGAAATCCAACGACTTTTTGTTAAGTAATTCCGCATCAAATCAAAAAATATCTCAATTGTATCAGGTTTTACTGTTTAAAATAAGCAATTCACATAAATGTCATTTAAAGAATATTAAAATCAATTTGAACTTTTTAATACCATTTTCACGAAACAATTTTGGAGTTATTTATATACATACATATGTATGTACATACATACATACATATATTTTGTTCAGTGGTTACATCTTTTTTTATGTGTGACCATATCGCAGAAATTAAAATAAGTAATTCTATAATTCTCTTTATAATTTCTAAACCAAAATTACACTGAAAAATTATCAAAAATGATTTCATTTAACTTTTTACCAACATTTAGTAGGTAAAAAATTTTGACCACCATGTTTTTAATTAAAATAAAAAATTTGCTGAAGAGTAAGTAGAGATATCTAGTGTACAAATTATCTAAATCTTTCAAGAATATAAAATTTTCTAATAAAAAGCACTTACCCTTTTAATTTAAAGAAATATGTATATTGTTAGAAGATTCCAATTAGATTTTGCCAATTTATGAATTTCAATGAAGCACAAACAAAAACTTACACTGGCAGATATACATTAACAAATCACTTTAAAGACTGCAATTTCTATTAAACTACTTTAAATTTAATATAATTAATAAGCACTTTATGTTACTTTAACAATAAATTCGATTTTAATAAATTGTCTTTTGTTTCTATGAATAAACAACACAAATAACAAATTCTGAACAATTCATGCTGGAACTTGTCAAACTAAACAACAACAAAAAACAAAAACAAACGCCAATTTAGTTAAGAAAACAGCTGTTCAATTGAGGTGAAGTATTAATACAGAGTTGTTTAAATAAACAACGTGGTGGAGATGTGTTTAGTTGGCATATGTGCAAAACGGTGGTTGTATGGGGTATGCGAGTTTTTGGAATAAGCTGCGATAATGCAGTGTTTCAAAGTTAGTTACGGTGTTTGTCTTTGCTGAATACAAGCTAAATTTTGATTAATGTGATTGTCAGATTGTTTTTTTTTTATTTTCTTCCTAAATAAAATTCCCGTATGTATTCTTTTTTTTAAGTTCGCATAAATAGAACAACCAAGAAGTTTTCTTCTTTTCAATCTCAAAATCTACGCAGAGCAGGCAGAGACGAAGATGACGAACGACAGACAAAAATCATGATGAGCATTAAAATAATAATAATGAGTATAAAAATCGTGGTGAGTTTTTTAGAATTCTCCACAAAGACGAAATTTTTCAAGTTCATTAAAAATTTGTCATCCTAAAAGCAAACAATGTGTTTTTTTTACATATTTACGGGGTGGTTGCTGAATAAGCTAAAAAATAAAGAGAAGAAAAAAGTCCTGTCGGTTTTTTTTTGTATGTGGTAAAAATAATTTACAAAATGTTGAATGGAATAAATGAATGTCGTTTGAGAAAATTTTAATATGTAATTCAGAATCGTTACTTTCAAAGAAGAAATATCAAATCACTACTTTGATATTTTTGAAACAAAAAAAAAAAAAAAAAAAAAACGATAAATCGTCAAATCTGGCAGCAAGGTTTATAATACGAAATTTGATAAAATAAAAATTTCCTATGAAAATAGTAGTAAGCCTTAGTTTCGTTAGCCTAAGGTTCACCGGCTTTAAGTCGAAATTAACAAGAAAATTTATTTTTTAATAAATGCTGTTTTTTTAATACATACCCTCATTTTTAAACAAAAAAAAATTTTAGACTTATTTATTATTTTTGGTAATGGTGATGTTTTTTTTTTAGATGTATAGAACTATAAGTTGGCAACACTTTTTTTAACTGGCGGTAATTTTGTCAACTGTCAAGTAATTTATGTTTAAAGTCGCTAGTCTATGCCGATAAGCTCGAAACGATTGATTATTTGGACGACAACATTCGCCGCGTTATTGATGATATATGGTCACAAATGGTGGAAAAAGTTATCAAAAATTGGATCTTCAGACTAGACTACGTCCAAGCCAGTCATATGCCAGAAGTCATATTTAAATTTAACTGCCGTTGGTAAAAACTAAGATCCAAAACAATGCTGAAAAATACTTAATAAAGCTTGAAGAACACCCAAACCCATTAGCCCGAAACATATTAAATAATAGAAGAGATACAGCTGATCTAAGCCGAAGACGGAAGGAAGAATGTCTATTTAATACATGTAACTCCAATGGTCAAACAATTTTCTTCCGGCTCTGGCTGGACTAAATAATTAATTTATTAAATATACTCGTAAGATTTGAAATACTTATTTATTGTTAGTTCGTTTTTAATGAAGATACAATAAATAAATAGAAGTTAAAAAATGCCAGAAGATTATCTTTCCAATAAAGTAGTAAATTTAAAAAAATCTTTATCTTATTCAATTTCAAAGTTTTAAAAAATACAGTACCATGATTTTCAAAACAAATTTTTGATCAGTTTAAAATTCTATTCATGTTAAAATGCCAAACCAAACTAAACACAAAAATCACTTGACAGCTGACAAAATGGCTGCCAGTAAAAAAGTGTTGCCGACTTAAAGTTCTCTACATCTCAAAAAAAGCACCACATATTTTATTATAAAATTTACAAAATGTATTTAATTTTATTTTATTTTAATATGACTAATGACTATGTCCACGAAATTTTCCAAATAACAATAACTTCAAAGGTTCTTGTTTCAAATTATTAATGATTATTACATAAGCCAAAAACGAGTAACGATTCCCTATTAAACAAATTATAAATAACTCTGACCTACATATACAATTAAGAATTTTTTCCACTAAAATTTTTGTCAATACAGGTAATTGTTGTTTAACTAAGCATAAAAAACAGCCAGCTAAATATTTTGCTTAAAATATGTATGCCCGTAATTCAACAACTTATGCAATTTTTTTTTCCAATTTTTCAATTGAAATTGTAATCATAAACAAACATATTCAGTGAGGTGTGCAATAATAGTAGAAACATATAAACAAACACATACAAAATTAAAAAAAAAGCTTAGACCAACGTTGACCACACACAATAATGACCAAGTTCAACTTTAAATAAATAAAAAAAAAAAACATAAAATTGTCACTAACATGAACTTTTCACAAAAAAAAAAAAAAAAAAAAACTAGAAAAAAGTTATTAAACTCTTTAAAAACACGCATGCATGTACAGGTAGAAAGATGTAGAGAAACTACAGTGGCTGACTCTGGTTGGCTGGCTGGTTGACCATGTGTGGTTGATGTTGATGATGCGTCGCTAAAGTCAAAGTTAAAGCAATTAAATGGTCAGTGAATAAGGTTTTGTTATTTGTTTAGTTTCTCTTAATGAAAATGGATTTTCCTAATATGTGAAATTAATGTGCAAACACCATACTACATACATACATACATATTTACAAACAAATGTTATAAATCTATTTTCACTCTTTAGAAAATAAATTTGTATAAAAGTTTATATGATTTGGTGTGTGTATAAATTCACAAATTTATAACATTATAAAGTTATTAAGTAGCAAGCCTTGCTTAAAACTGGTTGTGTTTGTTAAAAGCAAAGTTTTAAAAATAATTTACAAAAAGTTAAAAAAAAAATGTTTAAGTCTGTGATATCCTTGATTTTGTTATTGAATGCTAGTTTACAAGTGAGTGTTTGAGTTTGAACAATTTATTACAAAACATTAAACAGGTATTAATATATAAGAAATTTAATAAAACAAATGTGTTTTTTAATTATAATTTTAGTGCTACACGGCAGAGATAATTGATTGTCAAAGGCCTCCTCAACTAGTGGTGAGTAAAGTGCTTCCACATAAAACTTTAGAAAATTAATTCATGTTTTATCGAGAAGTTGTTTGAATCTTTAAAAGTACTCGCATAAGAGAAATAATCTCGATTTTCTTTATAACAAAGTTAAATTCAATGTACAAAAGTTTTGCTAACCAAAGGTGCTCAACTTTGAATTGTATTCTAACATGGTGGTAAAATTTTTAATGCTATGAAAGCTTATGTCCTTCTCTAAGATTCGTTCGTACATTATTTTGCAATCGATTATTACCATTTTTTCCAATCGACCCCACAGTGTAGTAGTGGATTTAAAAATGCGTTAAAAAATAAAAGACTTAAGACAGCAGCAGCTCTATGCCGGATCATAACAATGTTTCTTTCTTTAGTCTTTTGTTATCGTAGCTAATGTTAAAAAAGAGTTTTGCTATAATTTGGTAAATACACATTTTTTTAAGAAAATAAGCTCAATCTGTGATTATTTCCGTTTTAGATCAAAAACCTATTTTTTGATGGAAATATAAATAAAAACTTAAATCGTTTATATCTTATTATATAACGAGATTTTTGAGAAAATAAGCTCAATCTGTGATCACTTTTCTTTCGGATTTAAAATCGATTTTTCGATAACGATTTCTAACAAAATTTAAATCGTTTATAAGTCAGTGAATACTTCGTTTTTTTTAGATAAGCACCGTGGTCCGTGGTCACTTCTACTTTGGATACAAATTGATTTTTTTTCAATAAATATTGAGTTTTTTGAGAAAATAGTTTAGTCTATGATAATTTCTATTTTATATACAAAATCGTTTTTTTTATAAAATTTTTAATTAAAATTAATTCGTATATAACTCGGTAAATGCTGCGTTAAAAAAACAAGCTCAATCTGTGATCACATCTAATTTGGATCCAAATGGATTTTCGGTAAATAGAGGCCCTAAAGACAAAAGGGTAAAAATCGGTGGTCATTTTTTTGCAAAAATTCTTTAATGTTAACTGGAAATATAAAATGGTGATCACTTCATGCTCTATAATTCTTTAGTTTTTAGTGAAAATATAAAAGTCCATTTCCTCGATAAATAGAAGCCCTAAAGCAAAAAGAGTAAAAATCTGTGATCACTTTTTTTCTAGAAATTCTTTAATTTTGGGTCCTACAGCCAAAAGGATAAAGATCGGTGATGACTTTTTTCTGTTTTAAAAATTTTTTTCGACACGTCCAGACGGTCAATACATATTTTTATTGTAATTAAAATGTTTTATCTCTCTAAAGTATTATGAAAATTAAAAGAAACGATTTTTTAAAGTGCAGTACAAAAGAAATACACTCCAGATTACTTAGAGACACTAAAGTGGCAACTGTGTTCCCCTTACATTAATTGAGATGCAAAAAGAACCCAATTGACTTATGTTTGCATTACGAGTATTAAGAACGCGACTACTGGTTCTTCGAATAGAAATATAATAAAAATTTCTGTTGATAAACCTGCAGCAGTATATATTTTGTAGTGTGTAAAATGATGCACAGAAAATTAAAACACTTCGTAAAATAACTATTTGCTATAGTGCAATGGAAAAGAAAGTAAAACTCGACTACACTCTACATTACTTAGAGACACTAAAGTGGCAATTGACTTCACGTTAGATTATTTGGAATGTATAAAGTAAACAATTGATTTTTCTTTGCATATTATTGGTCAAATGATTTAATAAATCTATTAAATATTTTAAAAGTGATATCTTCACTACTTGTAAAACTACTGGAGAATTGCAATAATGATAGTACTTAAAAGATTAGTTGGTAAATAATGTTTCTGCTGGCATATACAGAAGTTTTTACTGAAATTGGGAAATGTTAAGATCCTTAAGAATGGTACGAAATACTGTGAAATTAATTATAATTTCTTTAAATGTGGTTCATACATTTTAAGGGTTGAACAGCATTTAAACTTCGATCTTTAAAGACAATTTTTCTAAAGTTTTTTTCTTTTTTTAACGCAAAATGCATAAATAAATTAGCATTTCTTTTGATCTGGTTTGATTTTGGAATTGGTTTATTTTTTGAAAAAATCTGCAAATTTTAATATTGAATATTTTAAATGTTTCTTTAATTAAGTTCTAAAAATTAAAATTTCTTTTGCTAATATACTCTAGGATCCCGCTAAATGTTGCTCAGATGGCGGCAGAGATGAGGTTACTGAAGCTTGTGCTCAACGTATGGGTATAACCGGACGACCAAGTGATGCCCCACCCACCGTAGAAACCGCTACAGTAAGTTTTACAAGTTATTGCTCAAAAAAAAAAATCAATACAGATCTTGCTTATTACCCATCATCTAACCCAACAGTGTCTGGCTGAATGCATTTTAAGCGAATCGAAATATATGCAAAAACCGGAAACTCTAGAAATAAGTGTCATCAAATCCGATCTGCAAAGCAAATTCGCCAATGATACAGTTTATGCACAAACCATGGTCGAAGCCTTTCAGAAATGCCAACCGAGTGCCCAAAAAAAGATGAAGGCATTCAAACAGATCCCTTTGGGAAATTTGGCCTTGCAAAGAGGTTGCAGTCCCTTTGCCGGCATGGTGTTGGGTTGTACCTATATGGAGTATTTTAAAAACTGTCCGGCTCATCGCTGGACCGACAATGCAGAGTGCAGCTTGGCTAAACAGTTTGTAACGCAGTGTTCTTTGGGTGCTTAAAGATAAATTCATATATTTACTACATTTACATCACATTCGAATTTAAATTTTTAATTATTTTCCATTGTTATTAATTTGAAAATTATCACTCACATTAAAAATTTTCCATAAAAAAAAAACAGTTAAGAAAACAAATTTATTTTAATTTTCGGAAAAATCTTTTGGCAAGGTAATATCTGCACAAAAATCTTCTCGGTGATCACGTAGAAATTCGAGTAAAGCATATTCTACTTGGCTGGTAATACCTAAATCTTGACAGTAGCTAATCATTAATTTTAGCCGTTCATTACGTGGAATATCCTAATGATTAGGTTTCTTTTAATAGCATGCTTTTATTAATTTATATTTTATAAGTTTAAATACCTTTTTTAGTATGTCTTCAGCTGTGTGCAGTATCAAATATTTATTAAGCAGTCTTAGGTTTTCAAATTGATCGTGCATTAATAGTTCCGTCCAGGGTTCTTGGAAGAAATCTATAAAATTTACAATATCCTTGAGATACCAACGTGACTTGAGATTGTTTAGCAATAGCTCATGACGTCCACAAAAGAATTTCAAAAAATCAAAATCTTTTTTCTGAAAATGGAGAAGACCAAACAGATTAGGGTGCTACTGAAAGTTAATATTATTAATTAGAGCGAAAGAGTTCAGCTAAAGTGAACGCGTAAAAGATACAGTAAGTAGTGTTTTGTCTTTGAAATTGATATATTTACATATTGTCTATGTAAATTCGAGATATATAAAAATGCTTCCAAAAATCGGAGTAGTAATAATTGTTTGCTCATATCTCAACCAGTTTTGGTCAGATTTTGTTAATTTTCATTGCCAAAAATCTGTTGATAATGTTAGGATGGTGAGTCATTCAACAGTTACACTCATATGAGTGTGTGAACATAGGGACGTAATAGGCAACTGTGTTGCTGATAACTTGGCAAAAAAGGTGCCATGCTATCTGATGGTGACATTGACCACCTATGCGGTATTCCACTATCAACATGCAAACAACAAATCAGTAACTCTTACTATGAGCCCAGGTGGGCAAATAAACACACCTGTACAATCACACGACTGATGTGGCCTAGGCTAAATAGGGAACGTACGTTGCACTTAATAAAACTAAAGCGGGCACAATTAAGTAATTTGGTGTCAGTGATCACAGAACACTATAAATTCGACAACCTTGCAAGAAGACTAGGAATACTCTACAACGACTTCTGCAGAAGCTGTCATAATGAAGAAGAGAAGAGGAGGAAACCATTTCTCATCTTCTGTGACACGTAACATTTTTCTGGGACAACCAACCTTTAATAGTTTATCTGAAATATCCGATATAAAGTTAGAGAGTATTGATGCCTTCATTAGAAGAAGTAGTTGGTAAAACTATTTGGGCACTACTCCATCCATTTCTCTACACAAACTTATGGACTCGACACCTTCTCCTTTGTATACATCTACTTTCTATCTATCTTTATCTCTTTCTTATCGTTTCAGGCAACACAAAAGGACCAGTGATATGAACCTAAGTAAGCTGTGTACTTTACGGCCACCTGCTTATCTAAACTTACCTAACTAACTGATATATTGATGTCATTATTGGAACCATATAGCACCTGGGAGTACCTATGTTTATCTAAAGTTTTAGGGTCGTAAATTAATATTGTTGAAATTATAACTGGAATGATAAACTCGCGGTAAATGTTATACGAATTAACGATATTCTATGGGTAAACTAAAACCTGAAGAAAGACGAATTCTAGTTAGTTAAAAAACAGTCACAGTTAAAATTAAGAATACAGCAAACTATTATTTTTTATGAAGAATAAACCCCCTTATTCAAAAACGATTATTAAGTTTAACAAACATTTATTAAGACAGATTTGCATATAAAAATTTGCTTAATAAACGTTTGTTAAATTTAATAATCGTTTTTGAATAAGGGGGAAATCTTTAAAATTAATTAAAATTAAGCTTTTCTTTTAATAATATGTGGTGTTGACTTTATTTTGATGCTCATAGCAAATTGTAGCCATGTTATTAAACAGTATTGATGATAAACGATGATTAACGCAGTGTTTAAAATGGTGCAAAGGAAATTTAAACAGTTCGTAAAATAACTATTTGCTAAAGCTAAACGTCACTACACTCTAGATTACTTAGAGACACAAAAGTGACAATTGACTTTACTTTAGATTATTTGGGATGCATAAAGAAAACAATTGACTGCTCACTCGCAAAACAAAATAATCCTATATACATATTTAATAGACATTTGACATTGAAGAAATTACAGACCAATACTTAGACGACTGTAATATGTAATATATTGATTTGAATCTAACTTGATATTTATGCTTATGACAATGTGAAAAAAAAAACTATTTTCTTAAGAGGGCACAAAATACCGAAATCTTAAATTAATCCCCTGGCCCACGATGTCGAACGATAACGTTCGTTTAGATAAGACTTAAGACACAAACTTGAATGTAGAATAAACAAACTTGATTGAGTAAAAAATAGATACGATAAAAAGTTTGTGTCTTAAGTCTTATCTAAGCAAACGTTATCATTCGACATCGGTGGCCAGGGGGTAAATATTTATCTAAATTTACTTAATTTTAACAATTAAAGTTATTTTGTTTCATAAAGTACTCACCTTTTGTGTTACCAACACAATTTCCTCCACCATGCCATGTTCATTTAAACGCACCCGGCTAAAATCTCCCTCATAGTAGGTGATCATTGGAAAGCCATATTCATTATCTAAGTGATTGGCTAAATAACGTTTCGGTGTGGTTACTTTAATGAATAAATAATCCAGGGGCAGTTGAGCTTGAAAGTAAGAGGATTGTGAAAATTTCTTCTCTGGCATAGGGGCTTTCTCTTTAATATCAATTAAGCCTAAAACATTGATGATCTGAAACAATTATTGGGAAGATAAAAAATTATTTTAAAAAAAGTATGAAGTACATTTTTAAGAATCTGGCACGATTACATTTTTTTGTAATAATTTAAAGTACTCGTATATATTGAACAAATAATTTAGATATATATGGCAGACTGTATCAGTTATATTTAGCAAGATCATCAGTTAGCTTTAACAAGGTCATTTAGTTAACTCACCATTGTTAAGAAATATAATAGAATTACAAACAAACTCAAGGTTAACACCTGGTAACTAACATTTGTATTCCAAGAACGATTCTACTACCAAACTGTATATATGTAAATTTGGCATCATTAACTCATCATAGAAAAATATTTCAGAAAATTATTAGTTTTTCCGCAACTGTAAATTCCTTTTTGAAATATATGGCTTATTCTAAACAATGCAGCCATGCAAATCTTTTACCATTGAGTTTTCTTCTTATAGTTCTAAAGGAATTTTAAACCGAATTTTGTTGAAAGATCTCTTTGAATTGCGATGGAGCTCTTAAATGTGTCTGCCACTAAGGCTCTGTAAATTATAGAGTCCTCTTTACGGGCTGTTTTTCTATATCTTAGAACCTGTTTAACGTTTTTATATACATATCTCAAAGGTTCGAATATGGCCTCATCTATTGTAGACAATCTTTGAGCTAATTAAAATACTTGTAATCTCGCCAATGAGTTCATCTAGTGAATAATCTTAAGCTCTGTGTGCACCACCTTTTTTTTAGCCATATCAAAATAGTGCTTTATGACCCTTTGTATTTTATTTAATGAAATATTTTCGGAACTTATTAATTCCTGAAAACTTACCACGAAAAACCAACAAAATATGTATATATAAATTTACTTTAACGTTCTAAATTATTTTCCAGCTTAAATTTCCTGTTAATTGTAATTAACAATAAACAAAAGAAAGGAATATATTATTACACTAATGAACAAAAATTGCAGTTAATAATTGTAATCATGGAAAAGAAGCATATAGGAAGCTTGCTAACCTCATGTCACAGCTGACATTGTGCATACTTTTCTTTAATATTAATACATACATACATTGGTTATTTTATTAATAATAAAATTTACCTTTTCCGCCGCTTCTTGGGGGCTTACAAAACGATATTGATGATTTGGTTCTGTTGTGTGTTTAATAAAATTTCCCATGGCATAAATATTGGCTACAGATGTCCGATAGTTGTCATTCACCAAAACAGATTTATGGTCAGTATCTATGTTGGCCTTTTTAAAAACTAGAAAAACAAGTATGATGTGTATAAAGTAGAAAAATTTAAATAAAAAATATTTAAGGCAGTCTGTCCTGAAGTCATACAAAGATCTTATACGAATACGGTTTGCGCTCATGGATTCTCGTTGAAACGGCAAGACATTTCCAATAGAGATCACGTCGTGCTGCTGTCGCTGCTCCTGAAGCTGCGGAAACCAGTGGCATGAAGGATTGGTTCGAAAAAACATCTATTTAACAGTTACAATCTTGCTGTTGTACGTGCAAAAGCTTTTTTTTTAAATATTTAAAACTTTTGTTAACGCTAAAACCAACAGACCAATGTCTTTTTGTCACATTTTCTGACATACGGTTGAAATTTCATCGTCAAGTCGTATCATCTAACATACGATCTGACTCATTTAATATTTTACTTACTCTCCAGCAGCGGTCGTGGAAAAAACACCTCATAGAAACTAACAAACAGATCACATTCCAGTGTTAACTCTTCACTGCCAATAAACTTCTTAAAACTGAGATCTTTTAAATTCTTATCATCATCATGCAGGGTATATGAACTTAAGATCATATTTTCATAAATCTTAACATCCAAATCTTCTATCATATCCCTTAAAATTGCCTCAATACGTATGTCCTGTGCTGAATTATTCAACATTAAGCCCATTTGTAGATTGTCCATTGCATGGGGCATAACGAAATGTACTTCATTGCCCTTGATGTCATGCTTTAAAAGAAAATTTATAAATTCAAATGCTCTCACATGTGCGCCATAAACTATAATGGATTTTTTAATATTTTTGGGCAAATCATTGCATAATATTTGTAATTTGTGATAGAGTAGGATTTTATCAAAACGATTGTTAATGTGCGAGTAATTAGCAGGCGTGTGAGTATCCTTAAATATTCTCTGTGGCACACCAAACTCTGTGCCACACATTAACAGCAGAGTTTCGTAATAGATTTCACAATCCGTTTCCAATTTAATCAATTGTGTGGCTCTGTAAATTATTTATAATCAGTGTTGGATATAAATATTTATTGTTGGGGTATGATTTACGCATTAATGGTTTGGATTTTTCCGCTTACAAATCGTATCCAAGTTCTTACATCCAGGCGTTCGCAAACATCTCGTATGAATGCGTCACTGTTGTTGAAATTAACCCAACAGGTTTCTCCTGTATGTTTGCTGCAGGTTTTACATTCAAATGCATGTTCATGGTCAGCCATCATTACGCCGGGACTGCAGATTACGGTTATATTTAACTGAGGCAGGCAGTTAGTGGTGGCCTGAGAGTTTTTGCTAAATAGAAAGAGTATTTAGTTTAAAAAAATCTTTTTCTATTTGGGATTAATTTATTCTTTCAATTAGCGGCGGTAACCTTCCCACTATATTCACCTCAAGTTATGCCAGCTGAAAATCATCAATCTCAGGAAGGCCTTACAGATATCGGTGAATCCAAAAATCACTATATTTCTAGAATTGCCAAAATAAGTTGAAGGATGTAAATTATGAGTAAAGATCACAAAATGATCGTTCAGCAAATTGGTGTTTGTCATGATTTTGTCAGCATGACTATTGAAAACACTGGCAGAAAACTCAGCCTTAAAATCTGTTCCCAAGTTATTAAAAAATAGCTTCTTAATGCGTCGTGGTTCTAAAGGTTGCATGCTAGCAACCAGATCATTGGACAGGTAATAATGATTCTAATAAAGTTAAAATAAACTTTTATAAATTCGGTTATAAAAAATTGTACAGAAAAACTTGCATTTGGTCTAAAATAATAAAAATAACAGTAATTCGTTTGTCTGGCCAGTTCCTGAAATATGAAATCCGCTTGAAAAGCAAAGAAAGGGTGCAATCTTAAAATCACCAGCTCAGCTTTAAATAAATTTTGAAACTCATCCTCATTATGCACAAGATAATGTTTTTTTAGGCAGGAATTCAAATGAAAAGGTCTTTAAAAGCAACACAATTTATTAGTGATTAAATTGTATATAGCATTATGCCGAAATTCTCACCTAACAATAGCAAATCCCACCAATTTGTTGTCGTCCACTGATCTAGTAGAATCACCACATCTTATGGTGAAACATTTATAAATTGTAAACGGGTCTTCGAAAATATTTTTTAAAATATGTGTAACTTGTTCCAAGTCATACTGATTGCTTGTTAATTCCTCATATGAATCACTGTGTTGGGAAATGTATGACTTAAAGGATATACGATCAGCTAAGGTGAAAATACGAGATCTGGCTGCACGTTTCGGAAATGGTGGTGAATTATTGGTTTCTTGCATTATCATGTTTGTAATATCGTCCCTGTCATTTGTTCTGACGGGATAAACACTTATATCACCATAAACTGCACAGCGATGGGTTATGAACAGTTGTTCATCACTACGGCAATCGGGTCGGGGAGGAACTCGCTTGTTTAAAGAGAAATTAGTTTTAGATTTTATATTTTTGAGAGTTTTTCTTATAGGATTTGTTGGAGTTAGAAGCAATAAAAAACTGATTTTTTTTGATATATTGTGGCTTTATTAAAAAAACAAAAAAACGAGAGCGATCGAATTGATTTTTTCGTAAACGAATTTAATTGGATGTTTTCTTTTCGTCTCCGGAATTTAATAAATAAAATTCGAGAAGGAAATTAAAATTTAAGAATGCAAAATTTAACTCTATTGCAAATTAAGGTAATACTGGGATCAAAAGGAACCCATATTTTATCTGTTTTTGAAATCTGAACAGGCAAATTGTACCTAATGCCACTCAATCGTTTGCAGATAGTATTGGCCGAAAAACACCCAGAATATGCGTTCATGTCTGTTGAAAACTATTTAAAAAGAAGTGGTTGGGATGTTTAGCCACACCCGCCTTGTAGTCCAGAACTTGCCCCGTCTGACTACTATTTGTTTAGAGCGATGCAAACTGCTCTCTGGTATACGTTTCAATTCGAACGGGTTAATCGAAAATGGCTTGATTCGTTCTTGGCTTAAACACTACAAAAGGAAATCATATTTACAGTGAATCACATATTTGCGATGAAAAATGAAACTATAAAACGAAGCGTAAGAGATCGCATGTGAAGCCAGGCTAACCAACCAAATAGACAAGAAAGCTAAGTATTTATGGAGCTAAGGCAATGCTCTATTTGGTGGCACCATAAGGGTCTTATCAATTATAAGCTGCTGAAATCTGACTAGAACCTTAACGGTTTCGTTTAAAGCGAGCATTGGTCGAAAGAAGCCCAATGTATGCGGCCAGATATGAAAACGTAATATTCCATAATGACAGCGCTCGGCGACATGATGCAATTCCTATTAGAAACTTTTTGCAAAAAAGTGATTGGGAAGTTTTACCTCACCCGCCTTTGTTTCCATCAAAACAGAACGCTTTGTCTGGGACACGCTTTACTTTAGAACAGGATATTCAAAATTGGCTAAATTCCTTCTTGTCCTCAATAGAGGCGCAGTTCTTTTGGTCAAGAACCCATATGTTGCCAGAAAGATGGGAACTAATTAACAATGGCCAATATGTACTTTGATTTAATTTACATTGTACAAATATTTCGAAATAAAAGCTTTAAATTTTAAAAATCCTGCATTTTTAAGTTACACACCCAATACCAAAAGAAATCAAGATTTTCATAAGTTTGTTTTATATTTCATAAAGACTACTTGTATTTCCACCATCCTTGGCAATAAACTTACTATAAAATACTTTAACATTTCGAATAAAGCCAGTGTCGCATGATTGTTTACACTTACGGACAGCAAACAATAGTCTTTGTTGGGAAATGCTGCAAATGCGGTCATAAGAAATTGAAATATTAGCCGATAATCATATGAACCCATTAGGTCGTATAGTTGTATGATAAAAGCATTTGTGCGGGAATCGTATGTTGCATTGGTTTCACCATCCGGTATATTAAAGTAAAAGCCAAATTGTTGCCTACGAATTTTTACATAATAATCGTAAGACTTCATTTCTGTGTTAAAAAAAAAAGTGCAAATAAAGTTATAGATAGACATTGAAAACAATTATTGTCAGTTATGATCTCGTTCGAATAAAAGTATAAAACAATCACACAATTTTCTCTTTCAATAATATTTCACACTTACGTTTATTAAGTAGTTCTAGGCGTTTTAAAATCAATTCACGCATAAATCTTTTCTCATTTATGGCCAGAATACGACCCTCATGCGATTCAATATAATGAGAGCATATACTAAAAAAAACAAATTAAACAAAATAAAATAAAACTCAAAGCAATTTCCTCAATTCAGAAGCTCACCTTAAATTACTAACATTGCTCATATTTCCAACTTCTCCCATACTCTTGTAAATTTTATTTACCGATTCCGTGGTAAAAATCTTCTCTAAAGGACGCTTTATAGCACTACTGTTTTAATCAATTTAAGTTGTTTTCAAATTTCAATTAGTATATGTATAAGAAAATTTCTTTAAAATGCAAAATAAAAAAGCTTACGTAACATATAAAATTTTTTCTTTGAATCTCTCCTGATTATTAAACTTCAATAAATTTCCAAAAGCTTGAAGATCGTAGTTTTCCAATAGAGCTAAAAGATTTATATTATCATTGAGCCATATAAAGCCAGCGGTAAGGTGATTTATCTGGTGTTTAAAAAGAATTTAATAAAAGTTTCAGCATACTACAGAGTCAGATATCGAGGCAAAGGAGTAGCAGAATAAGGAATTACCTCGGTAACAATAAGCAAGCTTTTCGCATTAGATAAAAGCTCTTCGGCTATATAATATTCACCCAATTGTTTTTTCAGGTCAGGACGGTCTTGATTCACAAGTTCCACAATATCATCGTTATCTTCGGGTCTAGAAAAAGAAAACATTACGAGGTCGAATTCGCTAACAAACAACATTAAAAAAATTAGCTGGAATGCAATGTTTTTCACAAATGAAGTGATTGAAATTAGTAAAGCCTTGAAGCTTATAAAGAGTGATTTTTAAGAGCTTTCAGATTTGATTAAAACAAAGAGATATGTAAGAAATCTTTAATTGAGTCGATAGAACGATCTACATAATTCAATGTTTAAAGATGATTTCATGTAAATGCTGACCGCGGCTACATCTGAAATAGTTCAGACGTCCAATTTGGGGGCATAATTTCTCCAACATATCCGGCCAATATATCTCACTTCAATATTAGCTTCCAGTGCGTCAACCGTTGCGGGCTTGTCCCTATAGATATGAGACTTAACATAGCCCCTTATAAAACAGTCTAAAGGCGATAAATCGACCAAACTGTTTACCGAATTCGCCTCTGAATTGGGCCATTGTTTCACGTGCTGTGTGGCATGTGGCACCGTCTTGTTGAAGCCATATGTCAGCCAAGTCCAGCTCTTTTATTTTTGGCAAATTACAGTAACAAGCCATTAACAGTAACGTTCCTGCTCTCGTCGTCTTTGAATTAAATATGGATTAATGATGCTACTGGCCCATACTTCATACCAAACGTGTAATTTTTCGGGATGCATTGGCAGTTCTTGCAATGCTTCTCGCTGCTCTTCATACCAAATACAAAAATTTTGCTTGTTTACGTATCCATTCAACCAGGTATAAGCTTTTTCGCTGAACAAAAGTTTCCGATAAAAATGTGGATCTTCACTTTCTTAACCGAGTATGAATTTTAATAAAAAAAAAAATCAATAATCAGCAAGCGTTGATCGTTTATAAGTCGATTCATTGTTAAATTATACAGTCATGTCACAGAATTTAATTCCGTTCGGAAGTGGAATTAATTCTGTATTTTGCTTCTATAGAAAAAGTAAAACGAACTTCCAAACGGAATTAAATTCTGTGACATGGCTGATAGACTCAACTAAATATGTTAACCAGTAACATTATAGTATTCAAAACACGACTTTTTTAGAAAATCGGTTATCCAGTTATTCGAAAAATTGCATTTTCTAAAAAGCGGTTTCAAAAACACGGTTTCAGCTTATCCAGTTATCATTATATGCGGTAATATTTAAGTTTTACTTTATTTTTTGTATGAATTCTAGATATATTTTTACGTATACGGCCCAATCATGAATAGAAAATCCGCGGGAGTTTTTTCCCTTTTAATTTTTTTAATATTGAATTTGAATAGGAAAAATTGGAAAAGGGAAAAAACTCACACGGAATTTTTATTCATGATTGGGCTGATAATGAAAAATTTAAAGGAAAACAAACCAAAAATATTTAATAAATCATATTAATCAAAACTAGTTTTTAATTAATATTATTGATTCCTCAGGGAAAGGAAAACTAAACGGAAAAAATATCTATCGATATGTAAAATATAATTATTTATTCCTGCGGCAAAAAGGAAAAATACCGCAGCAACGGAATGAATAATTTCAAACTATGCTTCCGCACAAAAGATTTCTTTCCGTAATCGCGGAACGGAATGAATGATTCGACCCAATAATAAAGCTGTTCGACAAAAGTCGTGTCACTAGTATTTTCACAATGAAATAAAATTGGCTTAATATAAGAAAAAAACGTTGTAGTATACTTCGCAAATATGTCCTAATCAGTTGGGATCCATTTTAGAACCAAAAATTGTTTTTTGGTTTTTTTTACAAACAGGCTCTGTTCAGTTATAAATATATTTGTAAGTTCTTACAGTATATTTTAGAAAAAAACCGGTTAACCGATATCCGTTTCGTATATTGAATATTCGAAAGCTATGTATAGGCGATCGTCAGATATTACAACGGATTCCGAAAAACGAAAATGTCTAACAGCTGTGTGAACTTAATATTTTTGTCTTCCAACGTTGTAAGAAAAAGCATTTTCAGTACATTGCAAGATAAAAATATTGTCAGACATCTAACAATCATGTAAACACTAATTTTTGTCATTGTCATTGTTTTAAGACAATTCTCAAACACATTTAATTGTCATATATGCAAAGTTTATGCATCTGCCAATGGCAGCATTGTCATAGAAATTATTTCTAAATGTATATACATAAATAAACAAACATAATAACTAATAACATTTTGGATAAATAATTTCGGTTGACAGATAAATTCGTTATGTGACAATTGTGTGCCAATGAAATTGTTAGTTTTCTTGCAGTCGTTTAAACTGACAATTTACCTTTTGCTAACAATTTTCATTGTTAGTACATTGCTAGCATATTGATAGATCTGACAAAGTTGTAATATCTGACGATCGTCTATACATAGCTTGAGTAACATGTTACACGAAAAAAGTCTTGCTAAAAAATCAACCTTTATTATAAGACAGACAGAAAGACACATATCATACTTGGCAAATGTATCTCTTAATATATATTAATAATGATACAGGGGGGTTACTCCGGATTTCGATTCGAAAGCAAAAGCTTTCGAAATACAATGTAAAAAGTATACAAATTCGAATGATTTTCTTTTCGAATCGAAATACGGAGTAACCCCCCAGTACTTTTCGCTAATAGTCCACTACTATAGTTGCACAACTTTTGTGGACTAGACTGGTGGTTACGCTACTAATGTGTATTATTTATATTGTAGCTGCGGGCTCATGATTTATTCTTATACTAATTTCAATTGTAAATTTAATCCCATTACCCCAAATATAAATGACTTCGGTCAATCTTTTCAATATGAAGAGGTTTTTTCTGCTGTGTTCTAACTTTGTGTCATTTTTAAGGAACAATTGATTATCTCTTATTAAAAACTATTTGAAATGAAAACTAAATTCACTTACAAGGCTCTTCTGTAGCTCATTTGAGGCAACAAACTATCACGCATTATTATATGTAACTTCTGGGTATTGGCACACGTTATCACACTAAAACATTTTGGATAAAGGATCATGGAAAAGGCCTCCAAGCAATTATAATTTCGTACATCTAAATAAAAAGAAACATTCCTCATTATTTGCTAAATTTTATGATTAATATATATACCCTTTCCGGGATATCGCCTACAGTCTGGACACTCCACTACCACAATATATCTCACTTTATTTTCTCTATAGAAAATTTCACTTAGCAATTGTTTTAGCATTTCCGGATTGTAGTTATTGTTATAGACAAACTTGTTCAGGAAACATGTGTTCGTGGGTGTCAATGGAAAATTGCAGCAATAGTGAAAATTTAAGAAATCCAACCATAAATCGTTTGGCAGGGCTGGTATGTTGGGAGCATTTGAGACTTCTGCATAACCGATAATGCATGGTTCTGTAGCACTAAATTGTATTATAATACGATGCGTAACATGGTGGTTAAAAAATATATCTTCGAGGCTGACTTTTTTGCGATGGTGTCCAAAGTATTGTGTTCTGGCGCTCAGGAATAGTCGGCATATGTTAGTGTAATCCTCCGGACAGGCATTTTTGATATAATATGCGTTTGAGGAAGACATGTTTAACAGACTTTAAATATTTTTAAATATTAATTGACAAAATGTTTTATATTTATTTTCATATTATCTTAGGAACAGAATTGTAACGTTAGACGTACGATTCATTACGAGTTGAGGAAGATAGCATGACTTGACAATGTTTGGGGTGACTTTTGTCGGCATGTTACACAATACAACATTAAACAAAATACGAGTAAATGAATGACTCTAGACTAAATTAAAATCCCTATAAAATAGAAAAAAATCGTCATTCGACGATTTAAAATCGCAAAAAAAAAAACGGAGAAATAAAAAGCCAATATTTCTAATAGTAGTTTAAACTAAAGTAAAAAATTTAAGTTAGTATAGTCTCTTTTACTTAACATACTCGTGTTAGTGTAGAGCAAAAATATGCTAAACCATTTGCAAATGCAATGATGCAATACCATTTGCACAATATTGTGAATTGCGCTAATATATTACAGTATTTAACAAATAAATATCTGAATGTAACACATTTTATAAATTCATGTTTAATTGCAATATCAAAACAATTTGTTTATTATGTTTTAAAAAACATTTTGAGTAAAAAATTCATCCAATACATTTATTTTCAAAGAATTTCGTGTTTCTGTTTCATTTATGTATATTTATTTGGCCGATATTTTTACACGTTATATTAAAATAGGAAAGGTTTCTGTAGAATTTTCCCGTGGATTTATAGAAATTGTTTCCTCTAAAGACTCATAATATTATTTGGAATTTTTATACTTGAATTCAGCCATTGTCAATAATTAAGTCCTGTTTCACACTCATCAGAGAAAATTATCTTTTATCTTTTTCCTTCTCATTGAATAATACTTGACTTGACACAATCATGGTGTAATATTACTTATATTAAATAAAAAAGAAAGTCAATCAGCTGTGCTCCTGCACTCACCTTATTAATTACACCATGATCACAATAATTTAGTTTTGTTCATGTTCTTCTTACTATTTGCGCACAAGCTTTACATGGACAGCCAGCCAGACGGACGGACGAACATCGTTAAATGGACTCAGAAAGTGAAAAAAAATTAAAATTTGTCTCAAAAAAAAAAAAAAGAATTTGGTACCAAAAATATTAATAAAACAAGTAAGTATAGTCGGTCATGCCCGAACATATAATACCCTACACTCAGTATATGTATAAAACAGTTTTTAAGAAATGGACGTTATATGGGATATATAAACTATTGTGGATCCATCATCCAAAAATTTAGTGTCATGATGTCTGTGAATATAAATATTATATGTGTTAAACTTTATATCGATTTTAAAAGATTCATGGAGCTTAAATTGAATTACGGAGAGGGCCTTATATGGGAGTTTGGACTAATTGTGGACCGACCATTATAAAAAAAAAATACTAAGTAATAGTAGTGTTTTCTTAATTACTGACAATTGTTAAGTTTAATTATAATAATTCCAAATAATAGTAGAAATTACTTATTTATCTGTAAACATAAAAAACAATTTTAAATACTGAATTCCATGAACTAACATTTTTAGAGGAAACAATTTCTGAATTTGAACGAGGAAATTTCTATATTAACAAAACGTCGAAAGAATATTCAGCCAAATAAATTTAAATAACAAAAATACGTAAATCTTTTAATATAAGTACCTGTATACGATGGATGAATTGGATTCTTAACTCAAAATGTTATTGAAAACTTAATAAACTAAATTGTTTGGACATTGTAATTTAACCTGAATTAATAAAATATGCCAAAATTCTTCAGTTTTAGCCGATCAGGTTTTGTTCAATTCTTTTTTGAACTTTCCATGCCATTTCATTTACACACGTCAATTCAATTTTCGTACTTTTTAATGCAAATAAACATGCATTAAAGAAGAAAACAAAAGGAAATAAAAGAATTGATTAGTACCATCAACTTTGTATCCCTTTTGTTCTCTTTTCCCTTCTCATCCAAAAATACTTGGCAGAAACGAGTCAGAATTGAATAGTGTGAAAGTGGACTAAGATATTATAAAAATGTTACACAAGTAACATTGATGTATTTTCATATGTATTGTACAAGAGACTATATAAACTTAAAGTTTTATGTTTTCGTTTAAATAAACATTTCAAAATACTATTAGAAATAGTGAGTTTTTATTTTTCAGATTTTTTTTTGACGATTTTTTTCGAAATTCATCTGACAGCCCTGGTTGTAACCACGTCATAGTTATTGTGAACAGTCCATAATCAAGAGTAAGATAACCGATCGTATACTGAGGTGATAGCTAACAAACGAAAATTCTTTGAATAAATTTATATTGTAAATGTTTGTTATAATGTTCCAAAGTAAAAAATAAAATTTTGCAAATAAATAACCATTGGCAGGGTATAAATATGAATAAAATCAAAAGTCCCTAGAATAATAGGGATTGTACACAAATTAAATATTGATTGCCGAAAATTTGTATTAAACAAGGAGTACGTAATTATTTATTTGCATTCACCTTCAGTTTGCATTCGCTCGTTAATTTTATTTCATCTTATAGTTTTTATTTTATTAAAATTTTTTTTTTTTGGTAATTTTTCCATTTCTAGACACTATAAATAACGGGCATATATCTTGGGTAGTGAACTCTGCGATAAACAACAAGAAAACAACAACACCACTACAAACAAATACGAACTCCGTTGCGTAGTTAGTTTCCTTTAAGAGACTGTAAAAAATTTAAAACAATTTTTCTTACAAAAGATAAAATAAAAAAAAAGTTACGGAAATTTAGTTAGAGTTTTTTTTTCTTTATCTTTGCAATATTTTATGAACTGCAAACATATACATACATACATACATACATATGAACTCGTATGTAGGTATATGAACAAGTAGTTGCTGTTATTGTCATGATGATAAATATCACATGTGTGATAGAAAGTATCGCATAAATACAACCCACTTGTTTATTTAGTTTTTAGACAAAAAATAGAATAAAATAAATAAAATAGAAATATGAATATGAATGTTTTCCATAAATAAGATTATGCAGTATTTGATATAGCAGATATTTCTTTTTTGGTGGATTTCATTATGTTGGGGAAAATTAATACATATGTACGTAATATTTATTCTCTGCTCAACTTGTTTAAAGTTTTATTAAATTGTGTTTAGCTGTTTGCAATTTCTGTTGATGTAACAATAAACATTTATTCAATTAAATTAGTGCTAAATTACAAAATTCATTTGATATTTTTGTGACATTTTAAATTGTTTGAATTGGATTTAATTGAGCAAGACTACAACAACAATATTATACATATATAGTGATTGTAATGATTTTAATAATAATGTTCAACCATTGGAACTTTACAAATATGAGATATACTATACATACATACATAATACCGTACTTAGAATGGTTCGCCTTCCATATGGTGTTCATGGCTGTGTTCATGGCTGTCCTTAATCATTTTTTACTACCACTATTTTACTACAAATAAGGCGGCCCTTTTTTCGTACCGTACAAAAATATTTAGCATTATTGTGGGTACAAACCGAGTTTTTAAAAGTCATGACTAGAATTTGACGTGGTAGTAAAAAATTATTAATTATTACAGAAATGTAGCCCTTACAGAGCCATGAATACCGGCATACAAAATGTTATGATTGGACTAAAAAAAGCGATACAGTAAACAAAATACTAAAAGGGCGGTATTTGTAGGCGTGGCATTAAAATAAAGAAATATTTTTAGTATTGTTCTTACATTATCTTTTATCCTAGCCACTCTATGTACAGTATACATATGTACATATTTATGTACATATACACATACATATACTATAATTACACTTGATGTAAGCTATTTATTTTAAAATTACAAATAGTTTTTTAAGTATCGTAAAATTTTGTACGATATTTTTGTATTAAAAACTTGGGACACCAATATGCATTAATATTTTGTTAGTGTTTCATAACTATAATTACATTTTATGATAAACAAAGACGAATAGTAGAAAAACAAAAGTATATATTCTTATTATACAATTTTCAACAAGTAAATTCCGGAGGTGGTTCTTTGCTGCTTCTGTCGTTTCCAAACATCAAAATCAGTTCTTCTGATTACACAAAATATTTAAATGAGCAATTAATGCCACTTTTGGAAGGATTCATTACTTCCTTCCAAAAGTGGCAATTTATTTTTCAACAAGACAACAAGTCGTCAAACATAGGAATGGTTGTCTACAAAAAATATTAATGTATAGATACTTGAAGGGCCAGTTGTTTTTTGTTTGTTTCACATGCACACAGATTAAACCGTTTTACTTTTTCTTTCACTTACAAAATTGACAAAAGTTTTATGTATTTATAGTTATGCAACGCAGTGTATAAGCGAAATAATGATATTGCATTTAATATGTAGCAGGACGATGGAGCACTTTGATGTTTTTTATATTGTTTTTTTAAACGGACCAGTATTTAGTAGATATATTTTTAAATACATATACGAGTATATTACAACAACTTTAAACATTTATCCAAATTTATTTTAGGTTTCGTACATAGTTCGAAAATATTTTTAATTAAACTTAAAAAGGGTTTTTTCTTCATTAAATTTTAATTCCTTATTTATCGTTAGTTACAATTTTATTGCCCACCCGTTTGTGAACAATAATTTTCCTTGTAGATTATTAACAAACCTATAAAGCCGTCAACATTAAACGCTATTAATTTCGATGTTCAGTTATTGCTACACTCAAAAGGAAGTAATTTCATTTTATTGCAGTCTTATGTCAACATAACAGAGATAGAAAATACCAATTATTCCTTAGACAAACTCTTCCACACAAGGTTTTCTGTAGAAGAAACTGTTATATACAAAGTTTTCTACAGAATAAACTATTATATAGAAGGTATTTTCAGAAAAAAAAAAACTGACATACAGAAGGTATTGTATAGAAAAAACTCTTTCACTAAAGGTATTCTCTATTAAAAACTGTTATACAGAATATGTTCTATAGAAAATTATAATAATAATATTTATACAGAGCATTTTCTATAAAAAAACCCGTTATACAGAATATTTTTCATAGAAAAAGCTGGAAAAAACTATTATACAGAATATTTTATGTATAAAAAAACTGTTATACATAATATTTTGTATAGAAACACTGTTGTACATAATATTTTGTATAGAAAAAACTGTTATACAGAATATTTTCTATTTAGAAAACTGCTATACAGAATATTTTGTATAGAATAAACTGTTATACAGAATATTTTCTAAAGAACAAACTGTTATACAGAATATTTTGTATAGTAAAAACTGTTATACAGAATATTTTCTATATATAAACAGTTTTACATTTATACGTTATAAGTTATACTAACTCCGAACTATTTTAATCGATATACAATTTTGCACAAATAAATTGTAAGTCGAAATTATTCCAGTGAATATTGAAGAATAAGTTCATAAGTGCCCACAGTTTACATGTAAGCGTGGTTTTAGACGGTATGTATTTTGCAAATTTCAGCCTGCATTTACAGTGTAAAATTTTCAATTAGAACATGTTCTATTTTCATCTGACAACGCACCTGCAACCAGGAGCCAAATTACCGTATTCGTGATCGCATGAGCGACCGTATCGAAAAATGATTTCGATATCTAAATTATGATAAAATGTACTAAATTTCTTTCTCGATATCGAATGCCAAAATCTCAAATAAGAAAATTACGATCAATTTTACTCGATATCGAATGCGGTAATTAGGCCCCAGCTGTTTTGCAAGTCAATTGTTTATGACACCAAGAACATAGTATTTGTCATTAAGTCAATGTTAAGAAAAATTGTATTAAGGAAAACAATAAATTTTTATTGAAATATTTATTGAAAAAACGTATTTATACATATTAATTTTAATTGAACTTAGATACAACAATTTTTGACTCCATATGGTACATTTTCTCTTTAACTGTTGGTTAAGATTTTTTATTTTTTATAGCAGCTATTCTTGCAATAATGCTCCAAGTTACAATTATTTTATTTTTTTAATCCATTTTTTCAAACTATATTTGCAAGAACACAAAATTCCCGCGAAAATAATCATAATAAAATCTGCTGTTGTGTTCTATTGTAGATTATGTTACATGAAACTAAAAACCGACGTGTGAAAGCAAAAATTATAAACTGCGTGTAAATTGCCAATTTTGACAGACATGAACTCTATGTATGTATCGTACAACTGCAAAATACATACCGTCCAAAACCACCTTAAGGCACTATCCCGAAAGTAATTTTAAAGCTAAAGTTAATAAAAATCTATGATGGTCAGTTAAAAATTTACCAGCCCATTGTGCAGCCAAATTTCAAAGCCATGCTATATATCGCTGTATAGGTCTTTTATTGTCTGTTTTAATTATGATTTTCGTGTTCTAGCTCACAATTGATTATTTCTAGTTGTATTTAAAGTTTTAGGGTGCTATACAAATCATTTAAACTCCATAACAAACTAAATTCGTTGCATTCTTTCTTGTAGACGTGATTTTGCACATTTCACCTTAAGCTATAGAGGAGTTTTCGTGAGTGTGTTTGAGCGAGTGTTATTAACGTGGTCCAAACAAATTTATTACATGCCTTTCGCAAAAGTATTAAGTAGTAGTTGAGACTATAAAAGCCATTAAAATGTGAAAAATAACAAAGTTTATACATTTTTCGTAACTATATTTACTTGGCACCTATACACCAACACTAACTCCAACCGCTCTCTTCCAACCAAAGAAAAAACACAAGACATCCTTTTCGTGTGTTTTTTTTAAGAGCTATCACCTCCTTATGGCAGATTACGCCATTGCTAACTACTACTACTGCTGCTGTGTCTCTTCAAACCAAGCTAGTGAAATCTCTATAACCGATTGTAATGGAAAAGTTGTTGAAAATGGTTTAAATCCTTTTAAAATACTATTGTTTTTACAAACACATTTTCAAAAGTGTAATACAGAGAAAGGATGCAGTTAGAGAGTTGTTAAGGTGTTTTAGTTTGTTAATGGCCACAGCAAGTAGTCATGTGTTTGTATTGTCTTTATTGTCGATAATCATTGTGTCTCACGGCAAATGTGGGTATGAGTTTAAATGCGAATTATTTCCTTAAGTTGAAATTGCTGAAAACAGTGCCCAGTAGTTCTGAATGATTGTCTCGGACTACTATTTAACCTCTAGCTAAATAATCAGCTAATTGACTGATTATTTTAACATGTGCATGTCAGACGGGGAAGTCAATTGACCACCATAGTTTACAGAGAGACTGTGTAATAGCTGGTTAATAGTAGTCAATGCATGGTATTCACATAGAAAAATAAAATGAATTTTAAGCGTCGTTTCATAACTGTACATGTGACATGGTTCCACCACTATACTCCAGAGATAAAAGAACAATCCAAACAGTGGACTGAAGCTGGAGGAACTGCCCCAAAGAAGGCAAAAATAATTCAATAGGCTGTTCAGATTATGGCAACGGTTTCTTGAGATTTTTCAGGTAAAACAATAAATTCAGAGTAGATACTATTGCAACATTTTGAATCAATTAAAAGTAAAAATTCGACAAAAACGTCCTGGCTTACAGCACAAAGAAAAAAATAATTTTTCATCAAGATTTACAGTTGTAAGCCACTATCTTGAAGGCCTTGAGGAAAACTATTTCAATCAAGGGATAGAATTGCTAGATAAGCGTTGGGTTTCAGGAGATTATATTGAAAAACTAACTATTTTCTTTCTGTGCTAGGCTAAGAAGTTTCCGAAACGCCCTCGTACTTGTACTACAAGATACAAAATTAATAATTTTATCAATTAAACAAATTCTCAAAAAAAAAAAAATAAAAAAAAATATGCTTTAAGAAACAGTTGCTGGACTTTTTAATAGAAAATGCTGCTGAATAAATTATATTTAAAGAAGGTATTAAACATTTAATACATACTCGTACATACATACATACACTCAGAGCAAATAAAAACTATTGGTTTTAAGTGTTGCATATAAATTTACATCTAGCATGTGCATTGCTGTGTATTTTGTTAGTGTAGAGCAAAGAAATGTTAAACCTTTTTGCAAATGCATTGGTGCAATACCATTTGCACAAAATTGTGAATTGCGCTAATATGAAAAAATTTTGTATGTGAAGATAAGCAGACATTTTTAACATTGATAATAAGGGTACTCATGATATTGCTTAAAATTGCTGTTTGTGCAATTGGTCAAACTTGCGAGACTTGTTTCATGAAGCCCCTTTTAAAGTTTTGTGCAATCTAACAACGTCAGCTTATGAGAAAGGTCAATTTTATATTAATAAAATAAAATAAACTCAAAATTTTTGTTTTTAAAATGTCTAAAGAAAGCCCAAAGACTAAATTACTCAGATTATTTGATAAAAATTATGGTAAGCATAAATCTTTTTGTGTATGTATATGTATGTTGTTTTTTGGAGATTTTGAAAGATTTCACTTATGTTCTTGCAGCTGAATAAAATTTGCGCTATGCAATGCCCTTTGTTCATCATTCAGTCCCGAAATCAAACAATTTTGTGTTGTCTAGTTTATATGAGAGCAGATTTAAACAAATTTTGCGGCTTAATTGGCATGGGTTTCAAACAATTCAAAATTTGATTAAAAATAACGAAGTTTTTCATGATATCATTCCTGCAAGCAATTTCTTCATCTGAACTATCTTTAGACACAACTAGTTTTGCCATCCTACTCTGTGATGGAATTTTTTAAAAGTAAATAAAAATCAGCTGTTGAGTTAAATGCACAATTGAATAACACACGTTTACGAGCCAAAATTATTGGGCAAATTTACAAAGTATATGTAAACAATGTTTCATGTAATTTTTGACAATTCATTTAGGAGGGCTTAAAAATGCACAGTTTGTGAGACTTTTAAACGATATCATGAGGACCCTTAATGTTACAGTCAACGACCACTGTTAAGCACTTAACAGTCATATTACTTACAAAAAAAAAAAGTAACTTTTAGGATGAAATTCTCTAGAAGAATTTGGACAAATACACACGCATTCCACCATGGTATTCCATTATGGTTTTTGCCTGTGCTTTTTTACATGTTCGATATATTTGTAAAAGAAAAATTTATTTAAAGTATTAGCCATTGTCAGTGTTGGCATTTTTCTGACAATATATGGATTTTGCACGTAAGAAAGAATCAAGCAAATTTCGGATGCCCTATTGTGAAGTCAGGGAAGGGGGAGAGAGCGTTCTACAACGATCGAAAGTAATAGTAGTCAGATGGGACAGGGTCTAAACTATAAGAAGAGTTAGGCATACCTTTCCAAGCACTTCTTTCTAAATAGTTTCTAACAGGTATTGCATTATGTGGCCGAGAGTTGTCATGATGGAATATTTCACTTTCATGTCTGGGCGTCTTTTGTCAAAGCTCGCTTTTAACAAATCAGTTGCATTCACTAAAGGTTGGCTGTAATGATATGGCCCGATTTTACCAACATACATCACCCAGCGCAATGTATATTTGGCTTTGATAACGCTGGTCGGCCGGGCTTCACATACGATCTCTTATTCTTTGGGTTATCATAACGATTTAACGAATTTTTTCATTGCAAGTAATGACTCTGTAAAAAAATGATTTTCTTTTATAGCGTTCAGGCAATTTTTTTTTCTTTGCAAAGGGGATAGCTGAAGAAGTAAAGGTGGTGAAAGAAGAAAGCTTTTTATATCACAACACTGCAATTGCTCATTATGTTTGTTTTTAGTGCAGAATTGCAGCGCCTCTGGTGGTGAGTAGGCGCATTAATGTTAAAGCTTGATTTATAGCCTTTATTTAATTATTTTACTTCGTTGACGTTTGAATGCTAAGGTGGGCGCTGTAATAAATATTTGTTATGATGGACAGAAAGAAAACTAATAAATATCAGAAACTGATGTTGTTTGAGTGGCAGCGGCTGGGAATCGAACCCGGGCTACAAATACCAACTCGTGCTTAATGATCAAATGCGCTAATCAATTAAGCTACAGCACCCTCAAAGATATACAAAGTAGTTTTTCAATGTCTTTCAGCTCTCGGTATATAAATTGATATCGTACCCAATTTCTCTGCTTTTGTATGAATCCTGCTGTTCGCAAACATTTTTAAATTGCTGCTTGAGGAGAGCCTAAGATTTTGCAAGCTTTTATTGAGTTTGACAAGAATGGCTGTTTAAGCTTTTTTGGCTGGCCTGAGCGATCTTTGCCCAAACCAATCAACTGTCGCACGTTGAAATCGATAAAAGACATTCTCCAAAACTGCAGTGATTAATCGGCTTGAAATCCATGACGTGTTTTTTAAATAAACCCGCCATTTTGCCAAATTATAATTAAATATATTGATAAAAGAATCGAAAACTGTTTTCGTGGTCGTTGTGGACAAATTACAGTCAATGTCTGACCAGTCAAGTGATCAGACATTAGTGGGAAGTTCCTGACTACAGGGGATGCAATGAATACTTGAAAAACTGCTGGGCACTATTAGCTAGTGTTGGTGTTTAACTTCAATGCTATCATTTAGCTTTTATTGCCTGCAACCAACCAACACAGTTAAAAGTAAAAAGGCAGCCTAATAAGTTCTTATTATTTTGGTTAAAGAAAATTTTTAATTTTAAAAACGGTTTCATTGAAAAATTCAATATTTCTTTATTTTGCCTGCAAAAAATTTTAAGTATATTAGTACTATAGTTCCTGACAATATGAAAATGTTAGCGATTTGGATTAAGTAAACAGCGAAAGTGGATTGAAATGTCTTAATATTACAGATTTCTTCTTTTCAATTATACTATTGAAAATGACAAATCCTACAACCCTTTTTTAAAAATATGCCTTTGATATTGTTCAGTGTAGTCATTTACTTAACGCTTCCCCAAACACAATTGCCATTATCATTGTCTATTCTTTATATGGGTATGGAAGCACTAATATATATTTTTCCTATTTTCCCCCGTACTTATCCATTTGTATGCAACTTAACAATCAAACCAAAAACTAACATTTTAAAAAACTTTTTCCAAACTGCCATTACACCTTCCACCAGCTAAAACACAAGTATCTGTCTGCTGTGCAACCAACGAACTACACTCTCATTTCACAACAACACTGTGGAACAAATTCAGGTTAGCAAAAGTTAGGTCGATTCTGAGAGTGAGGGGTGAAAATAGAGGCTAAATTAGAAGACCCTTATCGCGGCGTTTATATATAACTCGTCGTCGACTAATTGATATTTTTTAAATCTGTAAAAGCTAAATTAATTTTAATTGTTGCACAGGTCTCTAGTAATAATTTGGCTTTTACAGATTAAAAAAAAAATATCAATTAGTCGACGAGTTATAGCCAAAACACCATATAAACAATATGCTGAAAATCGGCATTTGACTGCAAAGTTTGAAGGTCGATTAAAAAAAATCGAACTAACATCAAACGCCGCGATACAGGTCTTCTTATTTAGTCTATATTTTCACCCCTCACTCTCCGAATCGACCTAACTGTTGCTAACCTGAATTTGTTCCACAGTGCAATTGGACAAATGAAATTCACATAATTTCCTTAATGCAAAAATAAAGATTAAACTATGAAATTCCAAAATATTTTTCAAGCATACCAACGGGACCAATTTGAAGCTTGCATTGCATGTGGGAGTTGCTTATGAGGAGCATGTGAGCAGAGCAAAGTGAAGTAAAACTTTCAAAACTAATCATAAATTATATCCTTAAATGTATGTATGGAGAGAAAGAAGGCTGAAACTACAAGGATTTAGAAAGTTTTTCCTGTTTTTTTGTTCGTTTTTTTATTTTTTTTATTTTAGAATTATTCGAATAACTTCTAAGGGATTAGTTGGAGAATATGTAGAAAATTTTAGTTGTTAGTTGAAGTAAAAAAAATATATGTATGTATACTAAAATGAAAGCATAAATTATGAGTGATTATAAAATGTCGTATAGTTTTTAATAACTTCAAAATTTATAGAAAATAACTTGAAGGATTAAATTAACGATTGCAGGGATTAAAGAAAAATGTCAAGAAATTTTTAAATTTGAAATTCCATATGACTAACATAGTGTGTAAATAGAATATTTAGAATATCTTGATCATTGCTTGAGGAGATAGAAGATTCAAGAAAGCAATCACTTGTTCTCTTTACAGCTTTTATTATTTAAACTTGAACCTGTACTAATAAACGTGCAGATAATTCCCATTCGGGATTATAGAGAAATGTCAAGATATTTTGAAACATAAAACTCCCTATGAGTAAAATGCAGTGTGTGGATAGAGTATTTAGAATAACTAGATCTTTGTTTAAAGTATAAAAGAGACTTGGATTAAAAATTCCAAAAAGCAATCACTTGTTCTATTTACAGCTTTTATTATTTAAACTTGAACCTGTACTAATAAATGTGCAGATGATTCCTATTCGTTGTTTAGTAAGATGTCTCGATAAAGCTTTGGAACTAGCCATCTCCACTAGGAAAGCTAATATAAATTGTGTAAGTCTTTTTTTGTATTATTTAAGTTTTCTCTTAAGATTAGAAAAACTTCATCAAAATAACTTAAACACTTGTATCTGCACATACAGTGGTGGCCGTATAAATAGAAACGACTTTTCAGCCTATATATTTGTTCATATATTTTAAAAATTTAGTTCAACATAGTTCAACATAATAAAGTAACAAATTATTATTAAGGACCCTATTATCGTTCACAACACTAAAAAGTTGTGTTACGGATCACTTTAAGCCGATAAGTGTTGTGCATCGTAATCGCAGTTTACAACATCCAACATCAAAATACTTAGTGTTGTGAACGGTAATCAGGGTCTTAAATAAATGCATGTTGTGTTGTAGTCGAAAATTCACAGCATCAATACTATTTTAAGGAAAATTAACTTAAACACCAAAAAACGCAATATCAAAATATACGCAAAAAACCTTAGTGAGGTTTAAAAAAACGGAAACGCTGTCATGTTTTCAGAGATATGTTTTTTTTAGCTTTGTTGCACCAACTGAAACAATTCATCATTATTTCGTGGATTATGTCCTTTAGGTCTCTTTTTACAATTGTCCATAAGTTTTCAATTGGGTTAAGATCAGGACTTTGGGGTGGCCAGTTAAAAGCCAACATTTCACTAACCATAAAGTGTGCTTTGGGTCATTATCAACATGGAAATTGTATTTGACGGCCATATTATCAAAGCAATACGGGTCCACTACATTTTCCTGTTTATACCCTACACCACCATAGTGGGAAGGGTATATTGGATTTGTGCTGATGTTTGTAATGCCCAGAAATATTGGTCCAATACCCACCTTAAAGTATATAGATCGACTCAGAATCACTTTCTGAGTGTTGTGCATCGTAATCGCCTAGCCCCCATACAAATGTCCTTCCGAAATTGGTTTTACCGATCATAAATGTTTGAATTATGCAAGTATCCAAACAAATTTCATCACAAATGAGTGGTAAATGAAGCTAAATCACATCGTAGCTCCCATATAAGGCCCACTTTCGAAAATCACTTTAAAGAGCATAACTCTCTTAAAAATGTTGGTATCCAAATAATATTTAACGCAAATAAATTTCATATGTATGCAAACAATACGGTACAATTTTCTTGTGATCGGTCCATAATTAGTTGTAGCTCCCATATAAGGCTCACTTTCGAAATTCACTTTAACGATCATAAATTTCTTAAAAATGTTTGTATTCAAATAAAATTTGACACAAATAAGTTTCTTATATACAGAAATAACGCCACCTAATTTTATAATGGTCGGTTCATTATTAGTCGAGACTCCCATATAACCCCCATAAATCTTTTAAAAGTATTTGTATCGACATAAAGATTAACACATATTATATTAATATTCATAGACATCACGACACTAAATTTTTGGATGATTGGTCAACAATAGGTTATATATCCCATATAACGCTCATTTATGGAAAACTGTTTTATACATATACTGTGTGTCTTACTTGTTTTATATTAATGCTGATCCATTATTTCCTGAACTCGTGCAATTGGACACGCACCACGCCAAGAAGAGGCACTCTAGACCATAATAGACCCGCCACCGTGTTTCGCTGTTTTAATTAATAGTGTACCTATAGTCTATGGATTTATTTGAAAGACTTCCAACATACGATTTTCCATTGGAACAAGTTAAACTTAAATTCGTTGCTCCAGAGAACTGGATCTTTTCTGAGCATTTCACTTGCAAACCGCATTAGCTTCATGATACTTTTTTCAAACATAAGGTTTGTTGTGCAATACACCCACGAAGTACTGACTCATTTAAGCGTCTTCTTATTGTCTGTGTGGATATTTCTGCGCTTATTTGCTGTCCAATTTCTGCCTTTATTTCACGCGAAGATAGAAATGGATTTTTTTTTACTGGATCTACAAATAACTCTATCTTTTGCTAAAGTGGTCTTTCGTGTCCTAGGTTTCGTAGCTGGGGTTGCAAACTTCTTTGTATTTTTGTATAAGTGAATTGCACCAAATACCATTTTTTTGAGCAAGAAAACTTTTGTACAATAGCCGACATTGAAAGTTTTTCATTTTGGTAACACTGCACAATTAACCGTCTCATTTCTAGAGTACATGACATGTTTTTGCCAATTTTCTAAACTAAACTGTATCAAAATTTTTACAAGTTAATCTACTATTTAACAAATTATACTAATATTTAGAAAAGTTTAAAAGTTGAAGAAAAAAAATGCGCGTTTCTAATTACGTGGCCAGCAAAAAAAAAAAACAATTGTAAAAATAAAATGTTTATATTCTTTTAATTTAACTTAGAATTCAACGTGTTGTGCATCAACAATTTACAAATCATAGTTAGTTAAAGCTACAATTTACATGATTTAACCCTGCTACTATGTTAAAAAAAAATTCACATGTTATGTTCGGGTCATATTTTGACCCCACATTTTTTATTGAGAAAATTCAAATTTGTACATTTCAAAAATATTTTTAAGGCTTGTGATCAATGCAATATATCGTCGTTAGAGTGATTGTGTGTCGGTGTGACGGACAAACACGTTTTTTTGCAAGTTATGCAATGTTAAATCAAAAAGACCCTAAACGCAGTAGCAGGGTTAAATCAATATTTTTTCCAAACATCCATAAGGCTTACTTAATTACGTATGTATGGCTTTGTGGTGACATTTACAAATAGTTACGACACATGTCTCCGGTCACACTCTTTAAAAGCGTAATTTGTAAACAAATAGTTTTCTATCACTTCACAGTATAATTGATAATCAAATAAACTCGTAAGATAAAAAACCCCATAGAAAGCAAAAAAAAAGAAAAAAACTATAAAGTGATAAAGAAAATTACTCCATACGCATCTTAATGGGAAAATCTTGGTAAATGTTGGCAACATAAAAAACTATACAATAAAAAAGAAAAAAAAAAGAAAAAAACAGCAACAACTATGACAATTGAAAATGTATTTGAGTATCAGTGTAACAAAATCTATAATATGTCAGTTGTGTTCGTTCGTTTAGCATCAGCACAATGACTAAAAACTAAGAAATGAAATAAAATTCTCTTCATAGAAACAGATGTGTTTCGTATATTTTCACTTCATCATGTATTTTTCAAGGATTCTTTCTTGGAAAGAAGCTGCAAGAAAATATATAATGTCACTATACATATACCAGCAAGAGAAATTTTGTATGAGTGTTTGTGTATGTAGAATTTGTTTTTGTTTTGTTTCCAGTTCAATGTGGTTGGGCATGATTGTCAAATGTTGTCAAGTTTATAGTCATTTTTTAAAAGTCCCTCTGTGGGAATGGGGAACATGAAAATGCGATTTAGTGCGTGTGATTGAATTTAGAAGTTTGAAAGAGTTTATTGATAAATATTACTAAGCAGTTAGAAATTATAACTTAATTAAGGTAGATTCACCCATTTGTTCCAAACAAAATATTTATTCAGACAAAGTTTTTTTTTTCATATGAAGTTTGAAGCCTCTCTTTTTAAGAGGGAGAAAATATTTTATTGGTTTATATTTATATTTTAAAATAATTTAATATTTGTTTTTTGACACTTGAAAACCAAAGCGAAATAAATCATTGGCCGGCTGCACTTGCAAAACTAATAAATTTTGGTTACATATGGCAGCTTTGATTTTCTAGACAAATCGTTCGAAATGGGTGAATCGTGTTTCCAAAAAATCTCAGTAAAATTTTCTCAAGCTTTAAAACCTTACTTTTCTTGGTATGAAGGTTGTGGTTGTGATATAATGTGCCCAGTGGTCCACTTTTGTTAAGCAGAACTGGTGCTGTGGGATGAACCAAACGTAATGTTACGGTGCCAAAACTAATTTTTGTCTCCGGACAAAATTTTTGTTGGTAACAAATGGGGTGGATTAACAAGTGTAAGGGAATGCATAAGGTGGCATTAACGCAGAACACTAAATCTAAAAATCAGTAATTTAAACCATGAAACAAGGTGAATAAAATTTAACTTAAACTGTCTGACGTTTAAGCGATTTGTTTTTTTATTGGTTTTACCATATCTATCTTTAAAATCCGGGTTTTTTATTTTAAAAACAAGTAAGAAAGTATAGTCGGTCAAGCCCGACCATATAATACCCTACACCCAGTATATCAATAAAACAGTTTTTCATATATGGGCGCTATATGGGAGATATTATCTATTATGGACCGATCATCCAAAAATTTAGTGCCATGACTTCCGTGAATATAAATATTATGTGTGTTAAACCTTATCTCGATATAAATACGTTTAAAAGATTTATGGAGGTTGAAGTGAATTACGAAGAGGGTCTTATATGGGAGTTTTGACTATTTATGAACTGACTATTATAAAATTAGGTGCCATCCTATTTGTACATAAGAAACTCAATTTTGTTCGGATAACAACATTTTTAAGAGATTTATGCTCCTTTAAGTGATTTCGGGAAGTGGGCCTTATATGGAAGCTACGACTAGTTATGGACCGATCATCATAAAATTCTACCATTTTATATGTATATGTACGGGACATATTTGTGTTGAATATTATTTCGATATCGACATTTTTAAAAGAGTTATGCTCTTTAAAGTTATTTTCGGAAGTAGGCTTTATATGGGAGCTACGACTAATTATGGACCGATGTTCACGAAATTTTTACTGTGATTTAGCTTTATTAATTACTCAAGTTTAGTGAAATTTGTTTGCATACTTGCATAATTAAATGATTTATGATCGGTAAACCCCAATTTCGGGAGGACATTTGTATGGGGGCCAGGTGAAATAATGGACCGATTTTCACCAGTTTCAATCCCATCCATCCTTGGGGAGGATTCTAAGCCGATCGGTATACTTTAAGGTGGGTGTTGGAATAATATTTCTGGGCGTTACAAACATCAGCACAAATCCAATATACCCTCCTCACTATTGTGGTGTAGGGTATAATAAAAAAAAATATTTAAATCACAATAAATAATAACACATTACTATATATTTTATACATATCATATTTTCAAACACCGAAATTGCTCATGGGCTTTGAGTTGTATATTTTGACATTTCTGACGTAACAACGTAATCACTTTTGATTGTTTTCGACACGAGTTACAGACAAATTCTTTTCTCACTTTTCGAGAAATGATGGAATATTTTGTTTCACATCTTATCGACGCGAGAAGTTTTCACTAAAATTACAGAAGCACCGTGTTTCGCTGTTTCAATTAATAGACTTCCAACATACGATTTTATATTGGAACAAGTTAAACTTAGATTCGTTGCTCCAGAGAACTGGATCTTTTCTGAGCATTTCTCTTGCAAACCGTAACAGCTTCATGATACTTTTTTTAAATATAAGGTTTGTTGTGCAATACACCAATGAAGTACTGACTCATTTAAGCGTCTTCTTATTGTCCGTGTGGATATTTCTGCCTTTATTTCACGCGAAGATAAAAAAGATTTGTTTTACTGGCTCTACAAATAACCCTATCTTCAGCTAAAATGGTCTTTCGTGTCCCAGGTTTCCTAGCTGGGGTTGAAAACTCCTTTGTATTTTTGTACAAGTGAATTGCACCAAATACCATATTTTTTTGAGCAAGAAAACTTTTGTACAATAGCCGACATTGAAAGTTTTTCATTTTGGTAACACTGTGCAATTAACCGCCGCATTTCTGGAGTACATTACTAGTTTTCGGAATATTTTGTTTCACATCTTATCGACGCGAGAAGTTTTCACTAAAATTACAGAACATGGGCACAGCTTCTTTTTAAGTTATAAAAGAATTTACGTCCTTGTTTTCCAGTTCTCTCGAAATATTAATACATACATATATTAAGTCTAGAACTTATTCATACGCATAAACAGTCCACCACCAGAAAATGTTTGTATTTCGCTGCGATAATTGACCCGATAACTAAATAAAGTGAGCTTACAGGCAAAACAATACAAAATAATTAATTCGGACTAACAATGAGGAATACAACTTAATTTACAGGCATGCCACATAATGCGAACAAAAAGAGCGCTAACAAAGAAATTTTAAATAAAAGTAAACAACATTTTTTAAAAATGCCCGGAACTTCAATTGTTGCTGTTTTTAATGAACAAAGCCATCCAAAACGCAGTTGAAAAGCTACGAAGAAGATTATATGTAAATATATTTAATTCTTGTAATTTTGTTGCTGACACCAACTTTGAAATTTTAAACATTTTATTTAAATATCAATGAGATAATTAAGAAAAAACAATGAAATAAAAAAATTCATTTTATTTATTTATTAAGCATATGTATAATTAAAAATTACAAGCTAATGTTACTTAAGGGCAATGGCGACGTAGGCCTTCAGCTCAGAAGTTAGTACTGATATAATAAGGTTATAAATTTATTTATTTATTTTAATTACATATATAATTTAATAGATAATTTAGATGTTTACAGATGAAAGTATTTTCAAATTTCGCTATAGAGTTTAGAGATTTTAAGGAACTTAATCAATAAAGTTACGTTTTCTATTGAGGGGTTAGATAGAAGATGTAAAGGATCAATGTTCTGGAGTGTTGCTATTCTAGAGATTTGTGTTTTTGGACATTCACATAGAAAATGGGAGAGATTTGTTGGGTAAACTATGCCACAGTTGCAAAAATGTGGCAAATTTGGGTTGATTAATTAGTTTTATGAGTTTTTTTTTAGTATAAAATCATAAATAATAACAACTCCACTTTAGAAATCTAAAGTGGTTTCATTTCGAAAAAATTCGTTTTTCGTTTTCTAAAGACTCAATTTACGGACTCAAAACTACCTTCGATCGGAATTGAGTTCTGTGACAATAATAATTACCTAAAAGTATTATTTCCCCTCTTCCTTGTGTAGCAAAAGCTGTTTTTAACAATAATTTCAAAAATTCGCATTTAAGTCCATCAATGTTATTCTGAGCGAGCACGGTTAAACCCTCTTATTTCAATCATAAATTAAACCATAGAAAGACCAACGATTGAAGCTAAAATTTAACTACACAAAAGCCTACCTACGATTACAGCTAAATCCAAGAAAAAAGAAAAGTCATCGATTGAAGCTAAAATTGATATACATTAGATGTACGGTTGAAGGTTAAATTGAACTATGTATAGGGAAACCTAAGCTTATTTTAAGCGATTTTTTGTTTTCTTTTACAGCTTGCTTAACGATTGTTGAATAAATTCTTAAATATTTCTGTCCTAGAAACCAGTGCAAAACCAGAGCTGAGGGAACTTAAATCTCATCTGATCATTGTGTGTGTATGTGCGAGTAAGTGCAATAGATTGTTTTTTGTTGTCATTGCAAAATAGAATTAGTGTAATAAATAAAATTGAATTGGTAGTATTTTTGTTTTTGCACTCATAGAAATAGTTATTGTCCTTGTCATTGTGGTAGTTGTTTTTATTTCATGTCCTGATAAAATGTATGTCTGTTTATAAATATATATGTATGTATATAACCCAGATAGCATTTCATATGAAACAAGTCACTAAATCGTAACACTCCGATGTACAAATTCATTGAGGATTATAGGGGATTCAGGCCAAATTCTAGTTGAATTGGTATTCCCGGTTGGCAAGAAATATGCAATTACAATTAGCACTTTAATTCGATCGAAGCTTTCTTTGGCATATGATATGGGAAGAATTCGTACCGTGATTGAAACAAAACAGCGATTTCGGAATGCTTTAGACAATATTGGGACAAAACAGTGCATATTTTGCTTGCTGCTTGATGAAACCTCGAGCCGAGCGAAATAGCTCGGAAGAACCTGTCTGGATCCTGGTGATATTTTTGTTCTTTCATCTAAGAGAACAATTGGCTTCATTCGTAGTCTAATTCTGCTATGACGAAGTTTAGAGCTTGGCATATTTCGTTATTATTAACAATAATCAATTTACCTCCTCCAATTGTCGGCATTTGTGCCGTTAAATACTCCCAAACTAAAGAAACAGCTGACGATTAGCATACCTAAAAATTTAATGGATTGTTGAACAATAAAAAGTGGATGCTGATGGTAGATACTCGATGAAGCACATTTACACCTTAATAGATTTTTTAAATTTCCGTATCAACAAGCGGTGCCACATGCCACACAGCTCGCGAAATAATTCAAAGACTACATTTGGCTGTCGTGTAGTATGTACACTTTTATATTGGTGATCGTGAGATTTAACACTATTTAATTTCTTTTTATGGGATTACTTGAAGCCAATAAACCTTCATCTTTTCGTGAAATAAAAGCAGCAAATTTAATGACGCAGCAACAAAAATATCTACATTTATGGAAAATCATCATTGAGAATTTCGCCAAATGAGTGCAAAAGGTCCTGCTTAGCCAATGTGCTATTCCACAACGAAATAAAAAATAAAAATCTATAGAATGAAGACTGTGTTATTAAGTAAAAAAAAATAGAATCTCTATTAGTTTTTTTAGTTGAAAATTAATAAACTTAGCTGCATTAAATTTAGCAGTTGGAGGAAGGTGCACTTAATAGCATTTGTTGTTGGTAGCAAGTGCTAAAAGTACTAATCGATTTTTCAAGGGGGACTTAATATAACTTTTTGTAATGGCTCGAACAAAGTGAGTATATATTTGATTTAGCAAAATTAATGAACTTAGGAACATGGAATTAGAAAAATAATCGTTGATATTTTAGTACAATAACAATGGATATTTCAGTAAAGAAATCGTGGATCTTTCAGTACAGCAATCGTAAATATATGTATATTGGAATAAATGTGGATCTTTTAGTAAACCAATAGTGACCCTTATTAAGTAATATTTGAACTTTTACTAAAACGACCCTGGATCTTTAGTAAAGCAATATTGGATATTTTAGTAGAATAATTATGAATCTTTAATTAGAATAATTTAAAATCTTTTCGAAAACCAGTCGAGGATCTTTTAGTGGAATAATTTTACATCTTTTAGAAAAACAACCAGGGATCTTTTAGTAGAATAATCGTGGATCTTTAAGTAGAATAATCTTCAATTTATTAAAAAAACAATCGAGGATCTTTTAGTAGAATAATCTTGAACCTTAATGTAGAATAATCATGAAACGTTTAGTAAAACAATCGAGGATATTTTAATGGAATAATCGTGAATTATTGAGTAAAATAATTTTACCTCTTTTAGAAAAACAATCAGGGATCTTTTAGTAGAATAATCGTGCATCTTTTAGTAGAACAATATGGAATCTTTAGGCAAGTAATCGAGAATCTTTTAGTAAAATAATAATGGATCTCTCTTTCTTAGCAGAATGCTCTTGAATCTCTTAGTAGAATAATCGTCGATCTTTCAGTAAAAGAATCGAAGTTCTTAGGGTAGTAAATATAATAGTGCATAATTTAGTAGAATAATCTTGAATCTATTAGAAAACCAAACGATAAACATTTAGTAGAATAATCATGGATGTTTTAGTAGCATAATCGTGGAAATTGTAGTAAAACAAAACAGAATAATTTTCGGAACATTTTATGCCTCAAATTGAATGTTTTTTTTCTACATTTGTAATTTTCCTTATTCCCACGACAGCCGCTTCTACGTACCGGAATGACCCGAGATCAGTCGGCCAAGGGCTGTCACCTCAGCAATTACTGCTGTTCAACAACAACAACATGAAAGCTCATAGGAACACTAAACTTATACAAATTTACAACCATTAGCAAAAAAGAAACATAAAATTAGAGAATTTTGATTCTGAGTGAGCACTAAAAGCATCTCTATGCGACTTTTGCTAAATTTTAACAGTACATTTTAATTATTCTAATATATTAATAAACAGAGACGCATGAAATTCAGTACTTTGAACCAGTAAATTTTCCTCGTAGTAGTTTTTCGGAATATTCTAAAAACTGTTTTATGTTTTCTAGAATTAAACAAAAACAGTTTTCTAAGACAAGATAGGAAAAACAAAATATGATAAGATAGTATTTTGCTTTATATAAAATTTGTTTCATTTACTTCCACGGGTGACGAAGGAGTCACATTTAACAAAAAAGCACTCACCAAATACTAGCAGTGAGATTAGACAACCAAATGTACATATGTGACTGACAAGGAGTGAGTGTTTATGAAATGATTGAAATCATTTTACATTTTACTTTAATTCTAGACTAATTTGTGGTTTTAGATTTTCTGTGGTTGCAATACCATTCTATTTATGATTGCGACAACAATACCAAACAATTCCATGATTGGCTGTACTCTTGCAATGAATATTTATTTAAAGGCATAAATTTATGTATGAATTGTTACTTTTTTTTTGGTGCACACAGCCTAACAAATTAGTTTTTGGTTGCAAAAAAAAAAAAAACAAAACATTTACTGTCATTTAAAATATGCAAATTTTTGAAGATTTATTTATAAATTGGCTGGGTTTTCAAATGTGCTAAAATTTTGTAATTGTGATTTTTTGTTTGTCATTAATAATGTGGAATAAATTTACAAATATGTAGAATAGAATAGAACTTGCATAGCATGATAATGTAATGAAATTATCAAATACTCGTACATATATGTATGTATGTATGTATATCATTTGCTAATTTGTGACATAAAAATCAATTTTCAAATAAAATTTCTGACAATTATTTTAATACGTTTTGTATAAAACAGAGGTCTTAAGGTACGGTCAAATTTGGCAAATATTTGCTCAAAAAAGCGTAACCACTTGTTTTAGTACAAATATGTTTGACGTTATTTACTCTTACAAAAGTTTTGCAAGATCAAACAGCATGAAATTAAATAAAACTAAGGATTTGTTGTGTCTTGTCCTACATTAACGAAGTTTGTTTTTTTTTTAATAAATAAACGATGCAAAAATATTTGCCAAGTGTGACCCGTACCTTTTGTAAACAAATTAAACAATCTGAATATCTTTTTGAAGATATACCGTGGCTCACAGCCTTTTTTTCGCCGAATATTACGCAACTATGTCAAACTTTAAATCTGTTGTAGATAATAAAAGCTATTACACCAAATATTAAATCGTGTAATTATCATTTTTTTCGAAACCCATATGTGCCTGCATAAAATAAGCTGTGACATGAAAGAATTCTTTTGTTTTTTTAGGTTTTAATATATTAAAATGTAAATGTAAATACAATAAATTATTTTTGTTTGTTAATGTGGATTCACTCATTCGTTCTGAACAAAATATGTTCTTTTTAAGAGAGAGAAAATATTTTTTACGAAGAACTCTCAGCTTGAAATTAATTTAATTTTATATTTTGTCTGGACAAAAATTAACTGAGTTGCCAATAGGTTACATTTCTATCTGTGGTGTTTGTAAAATTAAATTATTCATTTCATTTATTTGTAAATTGTTTTTGAAAAATATACACAATATTTTAAAATAACTTAATATGTGTTTTTGACGCTTAAAAACCAAAGCAAAATAAATCAATGGCCGCAGTATTACCACTTGTAAAACTAATTGATTTTGTTTACATACGACTGCTTTGATTTTCCAAAAAAATTGTTCGAAATCGTTAAATCGGGCTGCAGAAAACTCTCAGTAAAAAAATGTTTCTTCGGACAAAATTTTTTTTTTTGTTCGGAACAAATAGGTGAATCCACTTTTAGTACACAATATGAATGCCCTTTTGAAGACATACAGTGGCTCACAGCTAACTTTTTCGCCGAAAAACTGTTTGCATCTATGTAATATTGCCTTAAAGCTGCTATAGATAGATAATAAAAGCTAATGCACCAAATTTTAAATTGTGTAATTGTTTTAATTTTAGGCGTTTGAAAGCCATACATGCCTGCATTAAATAAGCTGTGAGGTGAAAAACGAACATTTTTTTAGCATTAATATATTAAAATGTACATTTTTGCAATAAATTATTTTTGTTTGTTAGTCTATAATAGTTTTTTTTTTTAATGAGAATTTCTTTTTTAAGTTCCTGTTAGTTTTCTTTTGCTGTATTTTTCTTGTTTTCTATTTATAATTTAATGAGCTTAATTAAACTGTTTAAAATCAAATCGATATAAAATTTTAAGTAAACGAATTACTTTGTGAGCTTGTATTACATTAATTGGTTAAAGATGTTGCGTATGGTATAAGAGACACTGGGAATTCTAGTATAGGGAGATTGAATTACACTACATCTATTTATCTGTGCTATAAATTATGCTAAAAGAATCCTGCTCTAGTGAGCGCTGTTATGGAACGAAGTCCTTATCAAAGATTCACTTTCAATCTATATCATGAAACACTCTAACATTTACAAAAATGTTTGACATATTTCTGTTTTGACTTTGGAAAACAAACACTCGGTAACATGGTGAAATAACTCTACAAGGTGGTGTTGAAACGCCAGCTGTTTTTTTTTTTAGTCATGTTCGTTATGTCAAACTTTATATACATATGTATGTATGTATGCTCAAGTTGTGTTAAAAAAATAGCAAACGTATCAAGTTATACAAAAAAAAAGTGAAAAAAACAATTGTCCATAAATTAAATGTTTCATAAATTAACAAATTTTTAAATTATTTTTATTTTCATCTTGAAATTAAAAAAATTGTATGTATGTATGTATTTATTTTTCCTGCAAAAATTTTTGTAAACAATAACCAGTTGTTTTTGACATTACAAACATGAAAGCAAAAACAAAAATACCATGTTGTTTCTGTTGCTTTTGTATTGTTGTAATATTGCCATCACCTTGTAGAGTTATTTCACCATGCTCGGTAACATGTTAACAAATAGAAGGGGAAGTACAGTCAAACTTCGATATAACGACCCTCACTATAATGACCTCCTCGATTTAACGAATTTTTTGAAATCCCCTACAACGCTCCATAAGATTTTATACAAAATAAACCTCCCTATTACGAATACATTTGTTAATAGCCTTGTTATAACGAATTTTCATTCACTGCAGATTATCGAAAAATAAAGAATTATTTACCTCTATTTAGCGAATTTTGTCAACTTTCAACCTTTTCATAAGGATTTCCATCAATTAATCCAAATTATATGAAACAGCTTAAATATTCGAAGAACAATTTATTGTTGCCAAGCGTACAAGCTGTACGCTTGTTGCAGCAGTTGTTGTTGCAAGCTAGCTAGTTAATCACTGGCTCAGACTTATTATTTTAGAAATATAAACTATTTTTGAATTAAATACAATACTATTTTTGAATTTTAAAACTACAAAATACAGTGTTTTCCTTCAACTGTGTTTTGATTTATTAGCGGATGATGATTAATATACATACAAAATTTTTTATTACCTCGTTATAACAAATAGAAGTGCAACTTCACCTCGATATAACGAACCTTATTGTAACGAATTATTCGATATAACGTTTTTTTTCTAATCCCCTTAAGATTCGTTATACCAAGGTTGAACGTATATATAAAACAAAAAACTTTTTTTCATTTACCACTGTATCTGGCTGTATTGTTTTATTCTTTATGTGATTTGTTGACTTTTATTGTTTTCATTTGCATGTTAAATCTATTATTATACACAGAAAACAACAGGAACAAAAAATAATAATAAAGTTTTGTAAACGACAAAATTCAATTTTAAGCAAAACAGGATGGAAATCTAACAACATGCAAACAAACACAAACACATACACATTGATGATAACATCTATTATATCCTGGAAAAAGTTAATACATACTATATGTGTGTTTGTTTGTATTTGTGACAAATTCAAACATAAAACCTACAGGCAGATCTACATACACTCAAAAAAAAGACATGTACTAAATTTAATGAAAAAAAATTCCTTACAAATAGTTCAAAAAATTCCCTAAATTTGAGTAAAATTTAACTAAAATTAAGGAAATTTTATTAAAATGTTATAAAAATGACTAAATCTGAGTAAAAAAGCAAATAGTTCATAAACTTGAAATTAGTTTATTATTTTCTATAGATAAATTACTTGATTGTAGGAAAATATTATTAACCGCAAAATAATATTTACTAGAAATTAATAATTTTTTCCTAGACTTAAGGGATTACATCATAAAATTAAGTAATTTTGCTTTTAGTTCAAAAAACTGAGTTCAGTAAATGGTTTACTCCAAAATAGTTCATAATTTATAATATACTTAAAACTTGTTAATGGTTTTCTTTGACATTAGTTAAAATTTTCCTAAATACTGAGAATTTTATATTGCATTTTAATACATATTTATTAAACTTCTACTTCGAGTTTATTGCTTACTAATTATTAAGAAATGCTTTCAAGAATCTAGTTCAGATAAATTAAGAAGCAAAGCAATATATTATTTCCTACCATTGAATAAAAGATGTCTTACTTCTTAAAAAGTAACAAACTGATATTTAGGAATATCTTCCTTAAAAAAAGTACAGATAAATTTTAAACAATTGTATAATTGAAAATCGTAACTGGTACAATTGTGCTTTGATTTTAGAACATAATTAACTAAATATTACTTAAAATGTAGAAAAAATATAGTAAAAATTTACTTGTATTTAGTATATATTTTCTTGAAACAGGTAAGTTAAATTCATAAACAAATAATGTAGATAATTTAAAAAATAATGAAAAATTTTACTAATTTGAAGTAAAAATTTCTTACAAAAATATTGAACATAAAGTCGTTTTCTTGAAAAAAAAATAGTTTTTGAAAACATTTTTATAAGTAAATATTTACTAAATTTTAGAAAATAATTTACTTAATTTTGAAATATTTTGAACTTAAACGTAGAACATTTTATAACAGATATGACAATACCAAACTTGAAATTAAGGTAATAAGTAATGCTAAAGTACTGGTTTTTACCTCTAAAAATGATGAACCTGTTTTTTTTTAAGTTTTAATAATATATTAATTAAGTACCAAACTATAATATATTAATTAAGTAACAAACAATTTACACATTTTCATTGATTTAATTTCTAATATTCGAAGTTTTATAAAAAATGTCTTTAATTATTTAATTATCAAATCTTCATTATTAAAATTCTACATAATATATTTAAAAGAGTTGACACTACTATTAATGTACCAAATACATATAAGGGTTATTTAAATGAAGAAGAGAGCGAGAGAAAGAGATCTATAAATAGTGCTGATAAATCTTACTATTTACATAGATACTTAAATAATCGTATCATATTATTTGGTTAATCAATGTAAAAACAACGCTCTTTTTATACATTATATAAATGCATAATATTGTTACAATTTGAACCAGGAGAAATTGTTTAAAATTGCATTTTTATTAATAAATCTTAACCATATATATATATTTATGTGATAACAAACTAAATAAATAAACCGAATACCTAAACTAAATACGATTAGGTAAATTGCAAAATTAAGCAGCACTTGCGTAATATTGGAATGTTGAAAGTAACTGTTTTAGTTATACAAAAAACACACATACCAGTTTTCTTTTGATTTTAGTTTTATTCTGAACGAGTTGTAGTTGAAAACAGTCGATTGAAATATAAAAATATAAACTGTGTATTAACACTTAAAATAAAATAAAAGTGAAAAATTAAAAATATAACAATTAAATTTTAAATACAATTATTAACAAAAATATAAAAAGGAAAGTGGTAAGTATTTATTGTCAACTATAGAATATGTACTATGTACATACATACATACATTGCCGTGTTTAAGTTATACAAGTGTCAATTTACAATATTAAAAAGTGAAAAGTTAATTACGTTAGTTTATGAAGAGTTAGTTTATATTCGTAACATTGTTTTTGTATTTATAAGCATATTTGTGCATGCACATTCTTTTTGATTATTTGTTGTTGCTTCATTTGTTAGTGTTTAAATGCGCCAACGTCGTCTGATGAATTGAAATGTTATAATAATGGAATCCGAAGACACTTTAAAATATGTATTAACACTACTCAAGGGAGATGAATTTTTGGAAATTTTTAAAGGTATTTTTTCTTGTTTTTATCATATTTTTAAAACGATGGCTAATAATTACATTTTGTTTTTTTTTTAGACCATAACATTGATACAAATGCATTAAAATATATGACACCAAACCGTTTAGATGTTATAGTTCCCAAACCATTATTTGGTGTAAGAATAATATTATTCGAGCATCACCTTAAAACATGGCAAAATGAGATGTCGTCGTCCTTTAATGATTCAAAACAATCATCAATAAACTCATAATTAGAACATGAAGAAGTATGTTTATTTTTCGGTCTTTTTCTAATATATTTACAAAATTTATCCGAAATAGTTTAGTATTGAAGCAGTATTAAAATCGTCTATATCCGGGAAATCGATTTTAACTTATTATGACATCAATATATTTGCATATTCTTGAAAATAACTCGGAAAACTTTGAAAATATAGAACTGATATGTGTGTTACAAATATATATACTTAAACAATTTTCTTTAAAACAAGGTTTTCAATTTTTAAATTTGAGCTTTTACGTAATTATTGTTTGTTTCCTTAAATTCAAAAAGTGCATCTGTATTCAAATTTCATATTTTCCAATGAATATTTAATTATTTGTAACTCCAAATATATGATGCGCTATTTGTATTTTTGTAACGATTGCCTTGGAATAGTATAATTAGGAAGACTAAGGACCTTCAGTGTTCCATAGCCAAAGAAGCAGTGTGTCACAAAGAGTGTCCCTTCCACGTAGTTCTTCTGAAAAGAACCATAATTTAACTATGAAAAGGCTCTGAATTTTCTCACAATTTATCACGTAGCAGTAAATTCTGAAGTACATTTTTTTAAATTGTTTTCCTTGTTTAAACAGAATCCTTAAGTATAAATATTTTAACTATATAAAATTGGATCTGTAATTTATGGTTATGACCCAAACTTTACTGCATCTAAAATTCAAGAAAGTTATGAAGTTAATGGTAATATATTTCTATTTTGTCAAATTATTAAAATTTTATCATATGTGAAAGTATTTTCATCATATTCTGTTAGCCCTGAGTTCTTAGAATATAAAATACTACCAGCAACATCCATAAAGTCACCTCCAATTTATATTCATGAATTAAACTGTAACTGCTATTTAAGACCTATTAAATACTTGGTAATTATAAAGAAATAATAAAATTAAATTTTAAATCCTGTACAAATATTATATTATAATTTAAAAATATATCTTCAAAACTATAATTAAATCAAATATTAATCTAAATTTCAAACAAAAATTAAAAATACTTTTTATATAAAAAAAATTAAATTTAAATCCTGTAAAAATATTCTATTGTAATTTAAAAATATATCTTCAAAACTATAATTAAATCAAATATTAACCTAAATTTTAAGTACTTTTTTGTTATTCCTACATTGTAAAATATTTTAGTAATAAATAAACCTTTTAAAGAACCTATTCGTATACATTTATTTCTAGATAAAGCAATATTTAGCATCTAGGAAAATAATATTAAAATTAAGTAAATATACTACTCCTAAATTGGGAAAAATGTAATTGTATTTAGTACTTTTATTCTAGTAAGCTAGAAAAAATAGGTTACTACTTGGTACATTTATTCCTTAAAATAATGAATAAATGTACTAGATAGTAACATATTTTTTATTTTATTAGAGTAAATGTATTTAATAAGTAACAGTACATTTCTTCCTATTTTCTGGGAGTAATTTACTCTGTTTTAGTATTTTTTTCCGTTAATTTTAGTCAATTTTTTTCTACTGGGGTGGATGCGCTTACTCAATTTCAGTTCTTATTTGCAGATTTTTTTCCTTGTTTTAAGGCTTAAATGTACTCTTTTTTTACATATATTGTATCCAATTTTGGGAAAAAATTAACCTAAATTCATAACTTTTTTATAAGTTTTTGGTAACATATTTATTAAATCGAAGTAAATTTTTACTCAGAACTATTACATGCTGTCATAATTTTAAATAAAAAAGATTTATCTTTTTAACTAAAATAGAGGAAAAATTTCCTAATTTTTATTGTTCTCTCAAATTTATCTGAACTATATTCTTGTAAATATTAACTAAAATGAAGGAATGTTTGAGATAATTTATGGACTAGTGTAAAAATAATTTTTTCCACTATTCTAGTTAAAATTTACTATAATTTAGGAAAATTTTGTATAAAAGTAGGAATTTCGGACTAATATTAAGTAAATTTTTTTTCCCAATATTAAGGAAATTTTTTACTGACTTGTAATAAAAAATGTCTTTGGCGCCATACGACAACCATTACGTCCTTAAAATAAGTAAAATTTCCTAACTTCTAGTTCATTATTTTTTTGAGTGTATGAATGTTGTACTAGTATGTGAATACTACCAGCTGACCAGCAAATAGTTGTTAGACAGAAATGTTTCAGCAATTATCGGAAATGATCTATTGCTAGAGTGAACAATTCCGTAAAATTATAGAAACATTTTTAAACCCAAAAATAAAAGATACAATTTTGTGGCTAGAAGTATACAACAACATTTATGTTTTATATGCATACGTTAAGAATGTCTTTAAAAATTTAGTTTTCTAATGCTGTGGTTAATTGGGCTAAATAGCACAACTGGTCATAGTTATATTTTTGTACACCATTTACATTTATTTTTGATGACTTTCTGCATTTTGTATGTTCGTATGTATTATGATGATGTGTATGTCTGATGTTCATTGTTGTTTCAGATGAATGTACAAAACATCAATGAATCATTTTAATCAATGACTAATAAATTATTGACAGAATTGAATTATTTTTGGGCAGTTTTATTTTGAAAATTATGGATTTTAAATCTATACTGATGTAAGTGTGAGTAAATAGTTTAAATAAAATTGAATTTTTAAATTCATTAAACAAAGTGATGCCTACATACATATACATATAAATTTTAATACTCACTTATATGTAGGCAGTGTTGCCAGTATTTTTTCGGCACTTTTCCAATTTTTGATTTTATATCCCCAAAAATCCTTTAATAACAATTTGTTATATGAAGTTTTTTCATTTCACAGCAAAATGATTTATATATCGTAGTTGAAAATTCAAAAGTACCCTACATCACTTTTTTTCATTTTTACAGGAGTAGCAAAAAAATGTTATAAAATAAAAAATGCTTCAGGTATAGAAACAATTGATGGAATATGGAATTAAAACAGAGCAACTAAAATAATTTAAGCGAAAAAACTAAATTTTTCGAAATATTTTAAATATTATACATATTTATAAAATCATAAATATTTTTTAACAAGAGTTAAAAGTCTTTTTATTAACGCTTTAAGTGTAATGAAAGATTAAATGTATTTACTTACCATCTGATAGATAGAATAAAGTTTCGTTAATATAAATGCTAACAATTATAATATTATAACTTTAATAATACAAATCACAATATGTATTATACAGAAAGCAAAGCAATTCAATGTTCGAATAGAAGCAATAATTTAAAGTTCTGTAAATGCTGCCATTTTAGGAATTTTTATTCTTTCAGGATGCAAGAGGTTATGATGGGTGAATTTGAACTTTTTGTCTGACCGTTAGGAAAGCACCTTATAATTTTTTATATCAATTTTTAAATAAATTGTTCCCGATGGATCATAAGCTAAAACATGGATCATATTAAACGAAGGATCTTCATTCTTTCCCTAAAATTTTAAATAATTTTTTAAAGTTATAGGTATTTATTTTATAATGCACACCTGGTCTAATCGATGAATATTGCTTAGGAACAGCTTCATAATCAAGAATATAGTCATGTTTAAGATGATAAACGTTAAGAGGAAATTGACATTTACGAGAATCCTTTATTACATCTACAAGATGTGAGGGTAAATTTATTTTCTTGTTAATTATTCTTCGTTGAATAAGAGAGTGAGTCGTAGCATACTCCATTTGAGTGTGTGCCCTACGATTAAATATTTATTATATTATATTTATTATACATTAAAGCATTGGATAACAAGGTACACTGCATTAGTTTGCTATAAACATTGTCAACACTTACACACAAAGGAAAAATCAATGCTTGTTTTGTTATTTAAAAATCCAAATATTTTATCAGGCATGTGATGGAAATCGAAAACGAATGAGTTTTAGAATTCAATTTTTTTTTCGTAATATTTCTGTATTAAAATACTTTTATCACATAAAATATAAAGATATTGTGCTACTAAAGAGAATCTTAAAAGAAAAATTTTAAAAATTAGATTAGAAATGCATTAAAATGTACTTCCAAAACTCATTCGTTTTCGTTTTCGATTTCCATCACATGCCTGAATAATATAATATTTAGCCAGAATTTTCATAAAAAAATCATGAAAAATAAGAAAATAAACTCAAATAAATATAAGAATTATTTTTTTAAATATTAAAAAAACTCATTCATTTCTTACGCCAAGTTTGATGAAACGTTCATTTGGCTAAAGAAAATAATGCACATGTTGATACGTTATTTTGAATCTAAAAGTTGTTAGAGATACAAACGATAACCTAACGAATATTGATCAATCAAAAACTCGATTTTGGTTTTTCTGATGTTACGTACTTTTGGGTTTTCGGTGATTATATATATATAATTCACATACATATATATGTTTATAAACCACGGTTTCGAATTTTATGACAATATGTGCGTATTTAACCATAGTCTCCATATAAAGTCCAATTACGAAAATCATCGAAATCTGTTAAAAACATCATTATCATATTTATTTGACACAAAAAAACACATATTTAAATTACACTTTTAAGTTATACATTCAATATTAAACAGAAGCAATGTTAAAGCTTTAAAAGCTGATATATAATTTTACAAATGCTAGTTAAACAAAAATACAGTCCGAAAAAAATTTGAAAAAGTCAGGATATATCTCAGATAATGTAAGTAAATCAAGTAATTCACTCAAAGTCTTTCCTAATAAAGATTTTTCGAAAAAATCTCTCTTGCGTCTGTAAAAGGACGTTAGTTCTTTTTAGTTTCTCACAGTTCTTTGATAAAAAAGGACATTGGAGTCTGTTCCCGGTAGTGTCAAGATGTGCAATTTCAGAAGTCTTAACAGTTTGTTCTTTTCGAAATTGTAAAGATGTCTCAACAACTTTTTTTAAAAATCTAAAAGCATTTTGGTTTTTTTTTCTCACAATTCTTTAATAATATGCGGAAAAACTATATTTTGAGGTTATACTTGGTAGTGTCTAGATGAATACTTATTGGTCAGTTTGTCGTTTTAAGAATTAAAAAGATTTTTCGAAAAATTGTTAAAGATCCTCAATTTTCATATAACGATCCATGTACAATATTGATACAATTTACAAGGCTCATCCGTTTTAGATATGACTTGGTCGTTTGCTTTATAACTCTTTTGAAGCTGTCTTAAAAGTTTGACCACATATTAGTTATTGAGTAAATGAACAATATCATGTACAAAATTATAAAATTATTATTTATAAAAAGTGTCACATCATAAAAACGTACACCTTGTTGAATGCTTCAATTCAATTGTTAAAATTTCTATTTAAGTTGAAAAACATTGCATAAACAATTTTAAAATGAAATGTGTCTAAATTTGACATTTGAAATAAAATTAAAATGTCAACAAGCCTATGCAACCGACATGACATTAGCTGGCATTTCACGAAGATACTATAAAAATGCAATCTGTTGCAACAGAAAGCCATTTCAATTGATATAATGCTGCCGGCCGGAATAAAATTAATATTGCGCTTAATGATCCTAGAGTTCATTTTTATAATGATGCTCCTAAAGAGCAGTTACTCTTTAAGATGTCGCACAGAAGATGGTCCTTCGGATGGTGAGTTGAAACGAGTAGCTAGATCCTGTATGCGTAAATATGGTGATATTGTAATGGCCCAGAATGCTCAACAGCAGCACCAACAACAACAACAACAACAACAGCAATATCAAGGTAGACAGAGACAAAGAGTAAGGAATAGAGAGAACTATGGCAACACTTATGAAGAGAGTGATGAGGATAATGATGATGATTTCAATGAAGATCAGTATTATTACAACAATAATCATAGAAATCATCAACATCATCAACAAAATGGCAATACCAATGAAAGGGCTGGCAATAATGGAGGGGGTTATAATGATGATCGTCAACGTAGTCGTTCACGTAATAATAGCAATAACAATAACCGAACATCAAACGGAAATAATAGTAATAATAGCAACTGGAATTATTCAAATCAAACAAATTCAGCTGGTAATAGAGGTAATAATAACAATAATAATAATAATAACAACAACAACAACAATCAAAATAATTCCTCAAAAGATGCAGCCTGCATAGTGCACTGTTTCTTCGAAGAAATGCATATGGTATGTCTAGTAAAACTTCTGTCTCTCTAAACAATATTTCTTTAATTTTCTGTCTTTCCCATGTAGCTCAATAACAATAACTATCCCGATCGTCATAAGATGCTGTATATTCTTACCAAAGATCTAAGAGATCGTGAACTTCGCAATTTTTATACCGATACTATACAGGAGTGTTTTCGCTATTTGGAGAACCAACGTAGACGTGATAAATGTCAATTTTCCAGAGATTTAATAACATGTATGACGGAATACGCTAAGGGCAACTGTGAAGATTGGAATGAGTTTAATATGATGTTCAATTAAGTTTCTGTTTGATCACGTTTTAGAGGTATATAATAAAAATTTGGAAAGGTTATATTAAATGTTTGCTATTAAGGGTAATTTTGGTGTTAATTTAAGAAAACTATTTTATGTACATATAAACCCAGAAAAATCATACAATTAAATACAAAATATTCAAATGAGGCAAATGTTTAATATTCACAATTAATGCAGTTTGATTAACCGCAAAAAATTGTGGTTAAAATTGAAAGTAAGAGGAAATAGATATTTTAAAATATATTAACATGTACACCAATACCTCACTTTGCGCCGGGGTTACATTCCAGACAACACGACGCAAAGTGAATTAAGATTTTCTATAGCAAACCATGTAAAGATCAAATATAGGTTCCAGGGTTACGAAAATATTAAATCGTTGGCTTTCTTTCACAGATAATTGATCCAATGTTTGCTGAACAGCTTTTTTTCAGCGTAAAATAAATATTCTTGTAACAATTGTCTGTATTACGAACACTAGCATTATCGTTGGATAATGCTTTACTTTTTATGTCATCAAATAAGCATTTTGCTTTTGTCTGAAATAACATTTTACTTACCAATTACTTCCGAAGCGCCCTCTTAAGTTGTATTCTGCATGCAAAATAGATATTTATTTACCCCCATATTCAAAAATGATTATTAAATTTAACAAACGTTTATTAAGACAGATTTGCATATAAAAATTTGCTTAATAAACGTTTGTTAAATTTAATAATCGTTTTTGAATAACACAGATATTTAAATTATGTTAAAATTTACTAAATAAAGAAATGTATAAAAATTTAATAATGTTTTAATTAAAATTATGTATACTCGTATATAAAAATAAGTAAATAAATATTCCACTATTTGTCTATTGATTTACATAGATGAGTAATTTAAAAGAAAAACATAAACATCATTAATAATGGACGGTTTCGATGTTTTTTTTTTTATTATTTATGCCTTCACATTGTGGATAGAAAAAGTGAAAACCATTTGAATTGGATAATAACTTTAAATCTATAATAATGATTAGATTGTATGTACATACTATGTATATTGCAAACTTTTTCTTGCTTCACCTACTACTACTACTCCTCCTCTCTACCCCCCCCCATCACATCTTTCAATACAAAAATAATGTTCTCATTCTTCATTTACATTTTTTTTACATTTTTCTTTGAATTTTAGTTCTCTGCTTTAGTTGCGATTTGATTTGGTTTCCTTTTTGTTAAGGGAAGTAGAACCAAAAAAAAAATATAGAAACAAATATGAAAACTGAAAGTGAAGGAAATGGTAGCAGCAAAAACTAAGTTAAGATGGAATGACAGGCAATGTTTTTATCAATGAATTATGACCGTATAAAAATGACGTTTGTTAAATCATCATCATTCTTGTTTTTTTTTTCTTTTACACTGATACAAAATAAATGGTACTTTTAGCCAAGTTGTTAAGCAACCGAAATAAAAAAAAATAAAATAAAAAACAAAGATGCGTGTGTTGAGATAAAGTATAAAAATTATTTGTTTATTAAGTACCTTTAAGTCAAAAAGATAAAAATTTATGTATTTGAAATTCCAAATATGTATTTGCAATGTGTTTATTATGTATTTCATGTTGTTATTGTTGTTGTTACTGTAAGCTCCTCCTTAAATTATGCTTTAATTTATATACTCGTATACATACATTTTATTGTAATGAGCAACATTTATTTATAGGCATAAAATTACACAACATTTTCTGTTGCCTTTGGTTTCGTTGTTGGTAAAAAAAGCTTAGTATGTATTACATTTGTACAGTGGGGGCTAAAAAATCAAGTGGGTAATATAACGGAGCAACAGCTAAAAGTAGATTGTAGGCTTTGTTGAGGATTTTATCATCTCATTTTTGAAATCATGTACCGAATTCCAAGACATAATTTGTAGATTTCACTTACCCACACAATTCTATCTTATATGGAAATAAATCGCTTATAATAGGCATTTTATAGACTCTGATGAATTTGACTGTAAATTTAGCACAGTAAATATCTCCTGTTGGAATTAGTGTAAATACACCTAATTCTCTTTTTACGCGAATTCGATTTAACGCGTTTTCAAATAGATATTTGATTCAGTTTTTATGCGACTAGATTTGATTTAACGCGATCAAAAAATGTATGCATTTCTACCAGAAAAACGTTGTTTGCACTGGATTTGGAGGATTTTAAATTAAACACATAGTTGGCAGTCTGGTACGAAAAACAATACAATCGAAACAGGGGATTTCCCTTGTTTATTTCAAATAAATGTATCTATTGCGTAAAAATAGAATTAGCTGTACATATTAGGATGGCACTTATTGAACTATTGCGATCTTCGGTGCTTCCAAGCTATAAAATTGATCTTTGTCCTCTTATAAAAAGAAACTGAGCATTTAAGCATCTTTTTACAAAAAAAATTAAACAAAGTTTTATATTTCATTCAAGTTTAAAAAAAACTTCGTACAGTGGGGCACAATTGCAATTTCTTGGTAATAATACTGCCATTTTCACGCGGCTGATCTGATCAACATAACATTTTACATGAGCATAGTCCAGGAGTCTTTGAGTTCAAGTTTTGTAAATGAACTCAACACACCTTACAGACGCGGCGCTATAGATGCTCAAAGTTGAATAAATTTTACATGTACATTTTTAATCCTTTGGTAATTTTGTTCTTCATACGATTTTAAAGATTCTTATATTTTCTAAAAGTCCCACATATTAAAATTTTGCTTTATCTATGTTTCATTAAGAACATATGTATGTATAATAAATTTATGTTTTTTTTTTTGAAAGAAAGAGTTTTAAATATGTTGACCCTATGCGCTTTCGAGACCTTCATGTTTATCAGGCCTGACAGAAATGTCGACTTTATGAGCAAAATTGAAAATTTCCAATTTAGGGATTTTTATGTTATAAATGACACACGTCCTGTTTTCCTCCAAGGCCTGAATCGAAGCGGGTTTGTCCGCACAAACTTTAGACTTTACATATCCCCACAACAACACGTCTAACGTTGTGATATCACACGATCTTGGTGGCCAATCGACCGGCCCAAAACGTGAAATTATGTGCTCACCGAAGTGTTCTCTCAATATATCCATTGATTGATGCAATGTGTGGGAAGTGGCGCCGTCTTGCTAAAACAATATGTCGCCGAGATTACGAGCTTCAATTTCAGGCATCAAATAGTCGGTTATCATGGCACTGTAACGGTCGCCATTGACAATTACGTTCGCACCAGCATCATATTTAAAGAAATATGGACCGATGTTTCCACCGGCCGACAAATGTGGCAGTTCTTGAATCTCTTCAGGTTGCTCTTCGTCCAAATGCGGCCATTTTGTTTGTTTACATTCCCATTGAGAAACAAATGGGCCGATTATGTTGCCCATAAGTTGGGCGAAGTAATTTTCGTAATAAAGTTGAACGTTAAAGTTAACGTTGTTCAGGCGTAATTCTTTCCATTATGAAATGCCAAACAATACTAATTGGCTCATGTAAAATCTTATGTTGATCAATCTAGTTGTTTAGAAATAGCAGATTTATTTCCAAAAAATTTTGTTTCTGCCCCACTATGCCTCGTTAATACATTTTGTTAGCAAAATAATCATAAATTTCATGAATATCTCAAAATTTCCAAAAACTCAAAAATTAGTTTGCAATTCAAATAAATGCTAAATGAAGATTAAAAACTAAAATTTTAACGCTTACGGATTAGCGTGGGCCAAAGAATTTAAATGTGTTTCAGGGAAATTTTGTGTTTAAACGGAAATTGGTTTTATTTAACATTGTTCCTTTGATTTGCTAATTAAAGATTTCATAATTTAAAACTTCTAGGATTATTTTTAACACTTTTATATCAGGAGAAGAATTTCTCCAAGATAGTAAAATAATTAAAAATATATAAAAAAAATGTATTTCCTAAAAACATTTTTTGTGTTCTATTGGAAAACGACTATTAAGTTTTTACTTTAACTTCACTTAGTACTTAGTTCTAGAGTTTATTGATTATAATTTTATTTTATTTGAAGAATGTAAATATTAATTTATTTTACTTGAAAGTCATTTCAAAAAGATTTTCAAATCTTAAGTGCCCAGCAAAAACTTTCTAATATTCGTAATTTTAATGACTAATGCCACCTTTTTGTATAGGAGTTGTTTTTATATGTATAGAACTTTGAAATTGAATAATATGAAGATGATTTTTTTTTAAATTGACATGAAATTTACCATATTCGAAAGATAATCTTTTGGCATTATAATTTAAATATGACCAAAATAAATATAATGTTCGTCAGTTAAAAAAGTGTTGCCAACATAAAGTTCTATACATCTAAAAAAAACACCCTATTTTACTAATTATATATTAAAAAATCATTTGATACATATACTCGTACATATGTATGTCTTAAAACTTTCATAATTATAAAATCAAAAAAAGTTTGCTGGCCACTGTATCAAAAGAAAGCTCTGTTCGCTGAGCCATTCTTCCACGAGAATTAAATTCATTGACATTATAATCTTCTTTACTTATTATTCCTTCAATTCTTTGCAGTGGTTCAAGTTGCCACTATGTAAAGCAATTCCATATTATAACGTTTCCCCCACCGTTCTGTGAATTCTCTGGTCTGTTCGGCGCCAGCAATATTGTTTACCGTCTGTTTAAAGTTGGGTTCGTTTGGCCAGATGACGGGTTTTCAGTTATTACTTTAACCATGCCTTAACATTTTGTATCGGCAATGCAGATTTTAATAGTTTTGCGGGCGAAAAGTAACCAATATCGCGAATGGCTTGTCTGGCTATCCATCAACTAGCGGGTTTATCTATTGCTATATAATCATATTTTGGTGTTAAACACTCCTTTCCTATGTGTTATATTGAGTCGGTGATTTGCGTTTTTGTATTGCTATTGTCCTAAATGGCCCTTGACAGTTTCTTCATTATTTATTATAATTCGATTTGAGTTGGATAATTTGCAAAAAGTGTTTAGCACATGCAATTAAATTAATATCAAACTAATGCTTTTATTTAGGTCATAAACAAAGCGAACACATACAAATATAACGATGAACTTTCAATGAAAATGACACAAGACACAAACATGAACTCATTTCTAATCTCCACTTTATATTTGTTCTTAAACAATATGACGAGGAAGATTTGTGCTATTCCATATTTGTGCCTTATGTGCCCATTGATGTTATAAAAACATCGCCTTAGTAAAGTTATTGTTTTGTTTAAGAAAATACATTTTTCTCATATCTCGTCCATATATGCAATTATTTAATTGGGCTTCTACCATTTACATATATTCATATAAGAAAAAGTATTCAATATTTTGAATATATTTGTTTGCAATTGTTTGATTTAATCTAGTTTTTTATTAGCAAATTATATTCATTTTATCGCTCTGGCCAACAAAATTATCAAAAAACCAGCGAACTGCTGCAGCTTCTAGGCGACTAATTTGTTTAGCTAACACAAATTAAAATTCCTAACAAACACTAACCTAACTAGTAATGTATTATTATCTTTAAATTTAAATTAAATATAGGTTCTACTCCCATAAGCATCACCCAGCATACCATTCTAGGAGCGCTCCGAAAAAGGAGTCAGAAAAGAGTCCAACAAAAGAGTATTTTCGGAGCGAAAGAAAAATTTGCTTGTTACTGTCCTGAGTCGGCACGCAGTATGACTCAGAAATTCCAATTAATTATGTGTGTACCAAAGCGTTGCTGTCCTGGTATTTGTGCTTTGAACAAAAAAAAAACAGCTGTACCAGGCAAGAATGATAAAAACAAGATTACAGGCCGAAAAAAAATTCATTAGACTCTTTTCTGACATTATCTAAGAGCTCTTTCTGACGGACCATTTTCGAATGTAATGACCCTCTTTTCTGAAGGTTTTCAGAGCAATAATGATTGTTTTTTGGGCTCACAAAAAGCGTTAACGGTCCGAAAAAGGTGCCAGAGAAAGACTCTTTTCGGACTCATATGGCTTGCTGGGCAGGCACACACACACTCACATATCAACAGTTTCAATCTATTCTATAGTTTTGTAATAGATATCTACTATATGTGCATATGTATAATAGTTTAAGCTATGGGTAAACTTTTGCATATAACACAAAACTAATTTGATTCTATGATTTTCCTTTAATAAAAGACAATAAAAAACCTTAAAGAAAAACAATTGCTTCAATTCGTGTCTCACGTTTTATTATTTCGAAATGGTTACAAAAGAGGTAGAGAGCTTGCAAATATATTAACTCGTATGTATGTATATAGAAACGGTTTCAGTAAATTTAAAATCGCACTTGTTTGCCACCTTTCTATGACTGTTGTAGTTTTTTGGTTGTTTGTGCTCCTCAGGAAGTTAGCCTGTTGTGGCAACTATTTTCCATACCAAGCTGTAAGGAATGAATAACATAAAAAATACAACAAAACAAAAAAAAAAAAAAAAAAAACAATTCACTTTGCTTTCCAAATACTTCAAAAACTCGTTGAAAATGAAATAAACTAGTACTTCTCATACAATACTCAAGCACATTTGCCACAACGATTATGCCTCAGGATAAGGTACTTCCCATTCCATTATTGTTCATATCGTTTGTGGTAAAAACGCTTTTAGATTATTTGATATGATGAACATTTTATTCCAAAACAACAATAAAATTTCCCCCAAAATAGAAAAAGGAGGCATCTTAGTTGTTGTGGTCACAAAAACTAAGAATTACTAACAACACACAACAATTATACGTTTGGTGTATTTGTTGTTTATACCAGTACTCATGGTAAATAAAGATAAATAAATATAACTACGTTGTAATGTTCATCTATTGGTGTTTTCTTTTCTGGCAAAAATGTTACATATATGTTACACTTTTTACCTATTTCCCATATAAAAAAGGAAAAAAGTGTAACATTTTTTGCCAGAAAAGAAAACGCCATATGATCTTCTAAAGTATAAATACTCTTAATTTTTGTAAGATTCTAGGCCATTTTGAGTTAGTTAGTGTAAAACTCTTTAACGTTGAAAATACTAAACCGATATTAAAGATATTACTCTAGAGTTTTTATCATTGTCTTAAAAAACTTCTTATTAAAAAACATTAAAATACCTGTAGTTAAACAAAAGTTACGAAGCAAAATGTGAGATATTTCTGGCATATTTTTAAAATAGACTTTATCAAGAAAAAAATCCGTTAATTATCACTAGCGCACGTCACCAGGAAACTGCCCATTGGAACTATCAGGTATGTGATGGAAATCGATCGGTTTTCAAATAAAATCGAAAATTAAAAACGAACGTTTTATTGTAAGATGTGATCAAAATCGAACAGTTTTATTTTCCATTTTTGTTTCACTTCCATTTGTTTCAAGTGAGAACAACAAATTTTGTTAAAAAATTAAAGTTGTTTTTCAATAGAGAAAAAAAAACTAATTCAAATCGCATTGGAAACATACAACGAAAAAGATTGAGGGATGCTTCAGACTCATTGATTATGCAGGAAACTTGGTTCAAAGGATGTTTTCGTATAAACAAGGTCGGCTTTATTTGGATTCTCCAAAAGATCGAACCATATGTAAAAACCAAATCGATACCTTTGGCCATAGAGTTAGCAGCTACGCTAAGATTCCTTGCAGAAGGCAGCTTTTAAAGGTCGGTTGGAAATGACTCAGCTATAGCCATGCATACAACTATGTTTTAGAGTACTATGCCAACATTGGATTAAAGTGTCAGCCGACTTAGAACATGTGCAAAGGTAAAAGCAACATTTTTTTCAAAAGTTTAAAATTTCAGTTGCTATTGGTTGTATTGACGGCACCCAGGATCGTGTGGCCTGGAAATCAGGATTAATTATACTAGAAAGTAATATTTATAACAGAAAAGGTTATTGTAGGTGTTTTTCCATAAATGTTACCTCGTCCTGAAAAGTATTTATGAATATGCTTTCCCCTGAATTTTTTTTATTTCAGATTATTTTAATATACATACATATGTATGAACATATTGTTGAAAAAAAAATGTGCACAATTATCTTCTCGGTTTAAAAACGGTTTAAACGGTGAATTTTTGTTTTTCATCACATTTTTGGTAAAAACAAATGGAACATGAAATCGAGTTAATTTTTAAAAAGAAATCGAATTAAAAACAAAACGAAAGATCTTGCAGTTGTTTTTGGACCTCCAGATTAGACAACGTAAGAGCCAGTCATATACCAGAAGTCATATTTAAATTATAATGCCAGATGTTTATAAAAAACACCCTATAATTTAAGACCAACAGTAAATTAAATTTCATTGAATAAATAGTAACCCCAAAATGCAAGCCTAAATCTATGTTTAGACGGTCGTCAGATATTACAACGTTGTCAGATCTAGCAATGTACTGACATTGCAAAATTGTTAGCAAAACATAAATTGTCAGTTTAGACGACTGTAAGAAAACTACAATTTCATTGGCACACAATGAATTTATCTGTTAACCGAAATTGTCAGTTCACACGGTTGTCAGATTGTTGTGTGGCAATGATTGTCAAATTCGTTGTGAAGCATTGTATGTGTGTTTAAAAACTTTAAATATTGTCACGGAACAAAAAAGAGCTATTGAAACCATTTTATGTCCTAGAAAGTAGCATTTAGAACTAATTGCTATGATTGTCATATGCCATTGGCAGATGCATAAACTTTGCACATATGACAATGAAAAGTGTTTGACAAGTGTCTTAAAACAATGACAATGACAAAAATTTGTGTTTACACGATTGTTAGATGTCTGACAATATTTTTGTCTTGCAATGTACTGAAAATGCTTTTTCTTACAGCGTTGGAAGACAAACATTTTAAGTCCGCACAGTTGTTAGAGATTTTCTGAACCTTTTTCGGGCAACATTGTAATATCTGATGACCGTCTATACATAGCTTATAAGTAAAGCTGTTTCGCCAAGGCTACTTATTTTTCCCTTCTTAAAGATGTTTAAACAAAATTCGTCTTAAACTTTTACATTTTTAGAAAATTTTTTTTTTATAAATAATTTCCCCCAAAAAACAAAACATTTGTTTAGATTTTTATCGAAAACTACAAATTTTTTTTATATTTTTTTTCATTCAAGCTTAAATGTTTGTACCTCTATTAAATTCCACGCTTGCAGCTGCTTGTAGTTGTAGTTGTTTTTCTTTTTCGCTGCACTCTTTACAGCCATAAAAACGATCTTGCTAAAATTTCACAGTTAGAAAATATTAAGAAAAAAACTATAGAAAATTTTGTATTTTTTTATTCATGGTTTTGAGTTCATTTTAGTTTTTTTTTTATTATTGCAATATTTTCTTGCTTTGGATGTGACCATTTCTAATGGTTTTTCATTGTTGGAGTTACTTGCGCCAGTAACTACATATTTGTATGGAACAAGTAGGTTTTTTTTTTTGCTTCTTTTGAATTACATTTGATGGTGGTTTTTGTGAAAATTCTACCTTAAGGCCATACATTTCTACAATATTAGTTACGGTGTTGAAATGAAAAAAGAGAAAATTTTTTTATATGCTATTTATTTGTCATACATTTGGGAGAAGAGTTATTGGTATAACATGATTGCTGGCAAGTGTACTTTTTACTATGTTGTGGTTAACAAATTCAACAATAAAATGGTTACTGCAATCATTCTTAAGATTAGGCAATCTTTGATTATGATCTTGTAAAAAACATATTATGTATAAGTAATGTGTTAATACTAGACGTTATAGAAATGCATATAATTTAAAAATTATTTTGTTAAAGTAACATTTTAACATTTAAGATCCAGTGGGCAGCAAAACTGTGCGGATTTTTTGCATTAAGGATAGCGCTCCTGCGGCCTATGTCAATAATATTCTTTACCATCAAACTGGTATCAGTTGACTTTCGTTTTGTCGCTCCAATTAACCCGTTTTCAGTCATCTACTGTCAAATTTTTGTGAATTTAACAGAAATGAAGGCGTTTTTTCACATTTTTATCGGAAAGTGCTGGCTTTTTCTTTTTCCCACTGGCTACTAAACCAATTCTATTTAATGCACTTCTAACCGTCCATAACTGATGACCTTACCAATACATTTTGAAGCATTTTTCGGGGTCTTCATTTTCTTATTATGTAGCAAACGTTCAATCTGCAGGGCATCATCATCAGAAAGCAATCTTGGTTAACCCCCTTGGTATTATTTATCTTTTATATCATTTACCGTGGATTTATATATTTTGCAACAAATCGCATTATCGCATTGTTTTCAATATCAGTTGGCGTTTTTCTCATTTTTAAAAATATTTTAATTTTCTATATAAAAATCAAGTTAATCACTTGACAAGTCAAACAATAATGCACAATTGTTGGCTGATAGCTACAAAATCCAGTAGCATACTTGCCGTATAACCGATACTAGTGTGATTTCTGGATTAAAATTACTGATCTATATAAAAGTTGGTTCGATATTGATATTTATTAGACATTTTTGTGGGTTAAATTGTTTTTCGGAAATGGTTGTTATATGGCAGCTGTGACAAATTATGAGCCGATCTTCCTAAATTTTGGAACAGTGATTTTTATGCATATGAGGATATTTTACGTCGAATTTCAACATAATAACGGTATATTTATGATACAAATTAGTATTAACGTGGAGTTCGGAAGTGGACCTTATATGGGGCATATAGTCAAATATATTCTCAAAATCTAGCAGTTTGATTTAGGCATGCATGTAAATGATCCGTGTAAAATTTTGGATCGGTACCGTTATTTATAAGAGATTTCTGAGTATTAAAGTGATTTTCGGAAGAGGGCTTTATATAGTTGATACGGTTCAAAATGGACCTAAATTCACAAAATTTTGTAAGATGATTGTATATATGTAAATGATCTGTGCAAAGTTTTGAGTCGGTACAGATATTTATACGATATATATAAAGATAAATGGCTTTTTCCGATGTGGTCCTTATATGGGAACTATGACCAATAATGGGCCGACCACCATAAAATTTATTACAAGAATTTATTCACCTAAAAGGATTATTTATGTCAAAATTTAAGCGTTTAATTTTATTTATATCAGTTTTATACGTATTTAAGTGAATTTTGCAAGTGGACTTTATATGTAGTCTATGGTCAAACATGGACCGAACTAAAAAAAATTTCGTGTTACGATTTCGTTTTGCATGATACTTATTCCTGCTGAATTTTGTATTGATATTCCAATTTTATAGGCATTTATGTATAATTGAGCAATATTTCGGGAAAATTTTTGTATGGGGGCTACGAGAAAGCTTGAACCTATTCTTACTATTTTCCTCACACTTTCTTCTTTTATCATAAAAACAACGTGTGCTAAATTTCATGGGGATATCTGAAATATATTTAAAAATATAGCAAGAGAAATGTTTAAAAATAACAATTTTTTATGGAGGTTTTCATACATTTTGATCCATAACTCTTGTTGTACTATACCGATTGTGCTGATTTTCAATACCAAACTGCTTAGGAGAACTATAAACGATCTTTGGAGGTGAGAGCTTTTTACACAGACAGACAGACAGATGGACATGGCTCAATCGACTTAGAATTTCTTAAAGACCAGATGAGTATTTCTCAGTGTTATATACGGAATGACAAACTTATACATATATACCCTTATTCACCTCTTATTGTGGTGGAGGGTATAAAAATACATATTAAATATGAATATAATAATATACCTATAATTGTAGTATTTTCATTACCTTAATTCCTTAATGCAAAACACACGGACAGTTTTGCTTCACACTGTATACAAAAATAAAAATGATAAAAGTGTGACTTGAACTTCAATAGTTTGAGTTGTTGCTAACTGCAATTTAAACTTTTAGGATTTAGTATAAATTTCGTCCAGATATATGTATTTGTATAATATTTGTATTTCTTTTATTTCTAAGAATTTTAATTTAATACAAGAGCATTGTTTTTAAAACAATAGTTCCGCGTATCTGTTTTAAGATGTTAAGCTGGAGGTCCACGCCAAGCGTCTACGCGTTCTAAGCAACTGTCAAAAAAGTAGAATCAATATAGTTGTATGTTTTAAGTTACACACTCAAAAGCGTAGGACGCGTTGACGCTTGAAACGCGAAAAGTTCGTTTACTTTCTACTTTTGAAGGCGTCGCAAGCGGCGAACAGCTGACATTGACAAATGCAAAGCAAATTTTTAAAGGTGATGTCACTAAAAAAATGACAGTTGAAAAAAAAACATTTTTTATATGAAATTGACAAAGACACTGATAAAAAATTAAATTACGAAATTAGCTGGGGGCTTACGGCATCACCTCCGAAAGTACATACATATACATATGTATATAAAACACAAATGATTGACGCGAAAAAACTGCGCATGTAACTTGAAATACTTGACGGTTAAAACGTTTAGAAAGCTTAAAACGCGTTGAGGCCAAAACACGACTTGTGGACCACCAGCTTTAAGCATTATTTACATTGCATACCCTACTTCAAGTATAAAATGTATTAATATTGTAAAGGCATAATAGTGGCAATTTGTGACATTTAAAAATTGTTTTACTTTTGCATCAGATTTCTTTAATATACATAAAAAATTTCCGACAAAGTTAGCATAATATCAAAGTTTCTATCTTCAAATAGTGCTTCTTAGAACTACCAAATTAAATTGCAAACTCATAACATAGAGTGCACAGAGTGTTGTTGTTGATATTTTTACAGTGAAAATACCCATAATTATTTCTTTTAAATTACATATTGTATTTTCATTGTCAATATCAATGCTAATGAGCGTTGTTCAAGTATCAGATAAAACTGAGTTAAAAGAATGGACTACCGCTACAAATTCTTAGAATTCTTAAAAAATTTACGTAATTGACTAAATTTAGTTAAATGAATCAACTTTTGCAATCATAACTATGGGGTTTTAATCAATATAAATACTTAATAAATAAATATTTTAAATATGTAAGTTCACTTGTAGATACATACTTGTACATATTACACACTACATACATATGTACATATGTATGTACATATATTGAAGAGTATCTCAAGTAGTTTAATTAATAATTATCGTAAACAGTATATTGTCGTTTACTTTAACACACACTTGATGCTTATCAGTTTATAGAAATGTTATCAAATTAAACAATAAGTAAAACATAGTAATCATACAGATATTGAGGAATCTTTAGGTATATAAAGCCAGGTGACAAAAACTGTACTCATCATTATTGTTTGACAATTAGAAAAGTGCATTTCACAAATACCAAAACAGGAAAATGAAAATATTTGTGGCGCTAACTGTAGTGGCGTTGTTGAGTGTAAGTTTTTGTTTAAATTGGAAAAAAAATTCTTTAAAAGAGTGTTGCATTTCCAATTATTGAGCTCTCAAGGAGTGTTGTGTATATAACAATCATTGTTCTAACAAAATCAATGAATTTCGATAAGTACAATTCTAATTCGAATCTAATTATCTTTTTAGTTCTCCTCAGCTGTCATCACACCCGATGAAGCCAAAGCTGATGTTGTCGCCCACGTGGAACCGCAAATTTTCAATCTCCTTTCCATACCCAATGTGGCAAGAGCTGGTGGCGGTATCAAATGCTACGACAAATATCTACCACTTATAACGGCAGCAACTGAAAATTCCAAAAGCGATACTGAAGCCTGTATTTCCCGTGCAGCTTCTAGACGTGAAGATGAATTGAATAAGGTAAAAACGGAGCGTGAAACTCTCGATGGTAAAGTGCAAACTGTAGAGGAAACCTTAAGTGTTTGTTTGCAGAAGGAAGACGATTTGGAGTATCTTAAATGTTTGAAGGAGAATGTAAGTTGAATGACATGAAAGGAATCTTTTTAAGAAATTTATAATAAATTTGAACTTTTCTATAGTCTGCCAATTTGCAATCGTCTATTAATGAAGTGGGCATGACTTCCTCAAGTTTATCGGATAATCTGTCGGCTTCCTATAAGAACATTGACAATACAGAGGATTCTTGTATTAAAGCTGTTATTACAAAATCGAAGGCTGTTAGCGATGAACTTTTGGCTGCTTTACAAAATTGCTTGATGAATGGTCTGGATGATGGTAGTTCTGATGGTGGTTCTGATGGAGGTTCTGACAGTGGTTCCGATGGTTCTTCCGATGGAGGTTCTGACGGTGGTTCCGATGGTTCTTCTGATGGAGGATCAGATGGTAGTTCTGACGGCAGCTCCGATGGTGGTTCTGATGCAGGTTCAGATGGAGGATCAGATAGTGGCTCCGATGCTGGTTCTGACGGAAGCTCCGATGGTGGCGCAGATGCTGGTTCTGATGGAAGTTCAGATGCCGGTTCCGATGGTGGTTCTGATGCTGGTTCTGATGGAGGATCAGATAGTGGCTCCGATGCTGGTTCTGACGGAAGCTCCGATGGTGGCACAGATGCTGGTTCTGATGGAAGTTCAGATGCCGGTTCCAATGGTAGTGCCGATGGTGGTTCTGATGGTGGTGCTACTGTTGGTGATTATGATGTCGGTTCTGATAATGGTGTTGAACCCAATCCAGATAATCTGCCTGAAGAGGATATTCAATCATAAGAATTACCATAGTTGTAACACATTACCTACTTAAATTGTTTACGAAAATTTGAATATAAAACTGCGTAGTTTGGTAGAAATAACAAACCCAAAACATATGAAAAAATCGGAAAATTTAATTGATTAAATTATCTACCAGAAGTGGTTCAAAGTAAACAGACATTAGAGGAAATATTTATTGAAATTTATTCCCCAGGAAAATGGGTGCTGACCGTTTATCTAAAATACTAGTTTCAGAACGAGTATTTTCTGAATCACTTTGGATTCTTTACTAAAAGTTTTGTACACAAATTCTTTATACATCCGACATTTTAAGGATGAATTTCAATTCTAGTTTTTCTCTGTTAGATTTTTCTTAAACAATAATTAATGAATAACAATTTGTGGTTTAAAAGTATTCAATTGCTTTTTATACCCCACACCACCATAGCTCAAAAATATTAGTTCAACACCAAACTTAAAGTAAACCGATTGACTCAGAATATTTTTCTGAGTCCATTTAACAATATCCGTTCGTCCCTCCATCCGTCTAACTGGCTGTCTATCAGTGCAGGTCACAATTTTGAAGATATTTCGAGAAAATTTGGTACATGACATTTTTTTTTGACCAAAAACGGTGGGCATTGAATGTTGTTAAAATCGATCTATTATTTTACCTAGCCCCCATACAAATGTCTTTCCGAAATAGGCGTTTATCGGTCATAAATATTTTATTTATACACGTATCCCAACAAATTTCTCCCGAAACAAGTTGTACAGGAAGCCTAATTTCATCAATAAATTTTGTGCATATCGGTCCATAATTAACCATAGCTCCCATATAAGGCCCGCTGGCGAAAAACATGCATAACTCTGTTTAAAATGTTGGTATACAAAACATATTCAACATAGGCCTGTTTAATATACACAAAAATCATTTGATCTAATTTTGCGATGATCGGTCCATAATTAGTCATACCTTCCATATAAGGCCCACTTCCCAAAATCACTTTAACAACCACAAATATTTTAATAATGTTAGTATACAAATAAAATTGAACACAAATAAGTTTCATATTTGCAGAAATCATGACAACAAATTTTATAGAGGTCGGTCCATAATTAATCATAGCTTCCATATAAGATCTCCTTCGAAAACCAATTTAACATGTATAATTCTTTTAGAAGTGTTTAAATCGAGATAAAATTTAACATAAAGAATATTTCTATGTACGTTTTTGGAAGATCGGTCCATAATAGATCATAGCTCCTATAGAGCTCATTTCTAAAAATCTGTTTTTACTTGGTTTTAGGGTATTATGTGATCGGGCTTGATCGACGATACTTTCTTACTTGTTTTTGTAACATAAATATTAAACAGTTTTTGCAATAAAATTTTCTGTGTCAGAGCAAAGAAGATGAAATAATTATGGCTTCTTAATTCCTTGATCCCATCTTCTTATACCACCAAATATTTGAGCTAAGTGTGCAAACCTTTACACACTTGATGAGTGTTTTGTTTATTATTTTGTAGCTCAGTGTTATTTGATAAAAATTATGAAAAATTCGACACAAAATAAAAATTTAACAGCCAAAACGTGAGTGTTAAACATTAAGATAATATTAAAGACAATTGTATTTAAATAAAGCTATTAAAAATATTAAAAACAGTTGCTACAACACGTTGGAGGTGTTACAATATGCAAATTTTTCTACATTTTGTATTAGTCAGCATTATCTGGGTGAGTTTTAAAAAAAAATCTTCAAATTTAAGGACTAAAATTTCTCCTAAAAACCCTTTTAATAGTTTAAACAAGCTGAAAGCTTTGAACCTGCTGCTTATGAAGATATTGAATCTTTAGCCAAACGTTATATACAGGCCCCCTTTAACTGGGCCGTTGCAGTTTATTGCGATTTATTTCCTTTGGGTTGTAATGAGAAAATTGTGAATCGTCTAATAGGTAGAACCAACAAAGCTAAGGAAACCAATAAAAGTTTAAGGAAAAAATTCCAAAAGTATGCTGAAGATCAAGAGAAGGAGCTGCTTGAGGAAGATGTGACAGAAAAGCCAGAGGCGGAAAAACTAATTACTAAAAAATTAAGAGAAGAGCTAAATGAGGCTGCTGATTAAATAAATTCTATGAATTTAAATAAATGTCGTTTAACTCTGCTGTTTTTGTGTGTTTGCTAATTATATTTATTAGAGAGTGTAGCAAAGAAATAATCTTTTGTTCTTACACTAAATTAGCTTTGGTTGCTTATTCATACATTTATTTGTTGCTATGTCTAGTGAAGGCTTTTGGTTTTTCAATATTTCATCTCAGTTCTTTAGGGTAAGTACTTGTATTTAGTTATATGTATATAAGGAAATAACAAAATTAACTCTTTTCATTTGTTTGTAACATTTAGTAGAAAATTAAATAAGTTGATGCGTCTTAGGTAAAATTGGAATAGACTTATAAATAATATGAATGTATAACTTAAAAATGCGGCATTTTTTTTAATTTTTGACTTTTATTTATTTAAATATATATTTTATATATTTAAATATTAACTTTTAACATTTCTCCTATATAAATTTATTCAAAGTATTGGTTATTGTCAGCTATGACCTTTTCCCATATCTTCCCAAGAACGAATCAAGCCAATTTCGGATACCCTATTTTGAAGTGAAGTATGTCAGAGAGAGAGAGAGAGAGAAAGAGAGATAGAGAGAGTTCTGCATCGATCGAAACAAATCATAATCAGACGTTGCAAGGTCTGGACTCTAAGGCGGGTCAAGCGAAACTTCCTAGCTACTTATTTCTAAATAGTTTTTAACGAGTACCATGTGGCCGATCTGGAATATTATGCTTTCATGTCTGGCCGCATATTCTGGGCGTTTTTTGTCCAATGCTGGCTTCAAACGTATCAGTACGGTACAGAAACCCTGTGATGGTCTGGCCAGATTTGAGCACATCTTTTGGCCCAACCAAATACAGGCATTACCTTAGCGCCATGGATATTTCGCTTCGATGTAGGTTCGGCTGGTTGGCCGGCGTACGCTTTGGATTATTGTAATGAATCATACTTGCAACGCAAGTAATGATTCAGTGCAAAAGTGATTTCCTTTTATATCACTTAAAATGTCCTGGTGTTTTGTCCATTACCTTGTCGCTGCTACAATCCTTGTTAGATACAAGGTGGCGCAAAAGTAAACTTCCGATGTTTTTTGGCTGTAATTAAAAAAAATTAAAAACTTTGATTCTTCTTGTGGATTATTTTTATTTGGTCTTTTAATTTTTTTTTACATCAAGTCGAGAATATGATGTCATGTAAATGGCCGCCGCCACAGTTGATCGTCATTTGAGCCCTTTTTATGGCATTTTCCATCACTTTGGCCAAAACTTCCGGCGACAGTACCTCACATCGTCTGATCGATGTCGACGGCGCTTCCATGACATCCTCGGATACAGCAGCAATATTCTCTGCAGAACGGCTACTCCGGGGTCTGCCACGCCTGACAGCATCTCATGTTGTGCCAGAGGCGAGCGGCTAAACGTCGCAGTGTTTCACCAGTAGGCGTTGGACGGCCAGGAAATCTGCAACAAAATTCACGTTGTGCCAAAGTCACCGACCGATTATTGGTCAAATAAATAGTCAGCAATATTCCGCGTTCTGGAGCAGTGTAGCGTAACATTGTTTATTAACGTGTATTTCGCATGTGTTTACTACACAAATGTCAAAACAGAACTGACATTAGGGGCCAATCGCAAAATTTATAGCATTTTCTGATAGGAGGATTACTTTTGCGCCACCTTGTATATGGCGACACCGGTGCCATGAGCTTGCACGGGCTCGAAATTGGTTAGAGTTTGATTGTTTCAAACCTCTTAAACTCGCAGCTGACTAGAGTCTTATCTAGCACCATGGGATCAGTTAGAAGCCTGGGAATTTGTCCCCTAACTGATAATTGGTTGAGGTCCCTTGGGAATGCAAGTAGTGGCTGTGGTTGATACCTAAAGCGGAAAGAATAGCAGTTGGTTAAAAGACTGATATTTGTTTGAATAACAAACTGCGGGCCACCAATTTTTCTCTAAGTGCTGCTGTTGAAACAATAGTGCAATTAAAAGATGTGATGTCATTTAGCTCGGTGCTCGGTAAATGCGCAGCAATTGTGGCTTTCGTTTCAGTTAGCTGATGATCCGCTTTTTAAAGAGGCTAGATAACGGTATAGGAAACCATAGTAGATACTAATCTCTGTTCTTTGCAGTACTGGTCGGTCAGAGCGATGTTGCGATTGCTGATATTCTAGTAATAGTCTTGGGTCCTGAGTAAGTTATGAATGGCAGAGATCAGATAACCCAAACTCTTAAGCAATGAGCTCGTTCAATTGATCTTTGCAGTCATGTACGAGAAATTGCAAATTGTCTGTTCATGCAAGTATGCTCTTTGCAAGACATATATTAGTATATTCTTGATGGACATACAATGCCGTGGTGAGCCGAACTCATCCGAGTTTAAATGCGCCGTGTGGTTAAGCCGGAAAGCCTGGAACACATCTATAGCGTTTAAGAAGCATTTCGGTTATGCAAATCGTCTTTCAAGGTCTCTCGGCTGGCATTCATATGTTACCTAATTTCCCTGCTTTTGAGTGAATCTTGCTGCTCGCAAATATTTTGAAATTGCTGCTTGAGTAGTTCCCAAGCTTTTCTTTCTTAGTCTATAATTTTTTTGACTTGGAATTTCTAAATCGCGCAAACCATCTCTCGGAAATTGAAAGCAATAAAATTGAAAGTGCTTCAACTGCACAGTTCTTTTAAAATTAAAGAAGTAAAACAAAACTTCCCACATATGACGCTTTTTTGGCACAAAATTGGACATTTTTAAAGTAAAGGGTTTCACTATTCGTTACAGCTGCATTAATCACTTGTATACATATATATACTATACATATATTTTTCTTGTGCTGCTAACAAATGTTTCCATTCGGCTGCGTTTTTAATGTTTGACTGAATTTGTGTTAAAAATCGTTTCGTTTCTTTTTTAAGATTTGCTAAATAGAATAAAAATATACATAAAACTGAGTTATTTAAAAAGACAGTAAAGAAATGTGAATCTTAAACGTTACAGTATAATATTATATGTATGTAATGGCTGCTGTCATTAGCAGCAGTTAATTTAATAATTGTGTTTTCTAACACTAGCTAAATTAAAGAAAATGTTTTTGAATTTATAAAAACGAATTTCATAAATCATGCACTTCATTCATATCCTTTTAGTTGTAGAAGCCTGTCAGCAATAACAATTTTCAAATCCTTTATTCAACTTAATTTACAAAATACACCCTTTTGTCTTGTTAAATTCTTTGCAGTAATAAAAGTAAATGAAACATGTAAATGTCTACAGAATGTGTAAAAAAAATAATGCTGCATGTAACAATTTTACAAAGACTTGTAACAAAATTTTTTGTTGAAATATCTGGGATAAACTTAAGACATATTAGATGTAAGAAATGTATGTTTGTATGCATGTATACAGTTGTTAAACAAAACAGAACATGCAACTAAATTGATAATCTTATAAGGAAAATCGTCTAAAAACAAGAAAATGTTTTATAAAAAAAACAAGTTGTAAAAAAATTTACAAGATTTACAGCCCAGCATACCATTCTAGGAGCGCTCCGAAAAAGGAGTCAGAAAAGAGTCCAACAAAAGAGTATTTTCGGAGCGAAAGAAAAATTAGCTTGTCCTGAGTCGTCACGCAGTATAACTCAGAAATTCCACTTAATTATGTGTGTACCAAAGCGTTGTTGTCCTGTTATTTGTACTTTAAACAAAAAAAAACATAGCTGTACCAGAATGATAAAAACAAGATTACACAGCGCCCAAAAAACCCCTCATAAAAGACTCTTTTCTGACATTATCTAAGACCTTTTTAAGAGCCCAAAAAAACTTTTATAAAAGACTCTTTTCTGACATTATCTACGAGCTCTTTCTGACGGACCATTTTTAAACGTAATGACCCTCTTTTCTGAAGGTTTTCGGAGCAATTATGATTGTTTTTTGGGCTCATAAAGAGTGTTAACGCTCCGAAAAAGGTGTCAGAAAAGACTCTTTTCGGACTCATATGGTTTGCTGGGAGTGCTTTGAAATGGAGTGAACAATATGTTACTTTAAACTAACTTAATACTAACTGAAAGATCTATTAGAAACGGTTTGAAAGGTGTTAGCAGAACCAATAAAGTGACTAGCTACGTGTCCATTTCCTATTCTTTCGATTTTCTGCAATTCACTAATTTAAAATTGTATCCCTTATTTATAACATTTCTACCACAGTACTTTGGCTTAGTAATTTATGTGTATAAAGTTACTGTAGTTGCAAGTACAAAACATCATCTAATCTTTTTTTCAGTTTTTTTTTTAAATTTTATTATTCTTTTCAAAAAACAATTGCCTAAAAATTGTTATTCTAATAAATGCTACGTTTTTGCTAGGTTTTTCACTGGAATGCAATTGTCTTAGAATAATTAAAAAAATATATATTTTAATGTTTAATTTAATTGCACATATTTCCCACCTACAACATCAGCATTTTTTATTCAATTTTGCAATTATCGACTACTGTCGAAATAATACAATTATAATATTCAAATTAAATTTGAAAGGTAAAACTTTGAGAAAAATTGCCTAATTGGAAAAAGTTAAAAGCCAAAGTACTCTCCATGACATTATAAAAAGGTTCCATAATTTGTACCATCAATTTTTTCTGTCATTTATATATATATAAAAAATAACACAACTTACAAATATTGTATAATTAGTAAAATTATAAAATTATTAATATATTTTATTATTTGATTTAATAAAATATTAATAATATATTTTTATAAAAATATTAATTTAAATTTATTAAATAATATGATTTAGTATCATCATCATTATTATTATTTAATAATTTTAAATAAATTAATAATTAATATATATATATATATATATATTATATATATATATATAATTAATATATAATTAAAATTCTGAAAAATATAATTTTTGATTTATTTTAATTTATTTGATGCTGTTTGATCTCGCAAAACTCTTGTAAGAGTTGACACCGTCAAACAAATTTGTGCTAAAACAAGTGGTTACGCTTTTTTGGGTAAATATTTGCCAAATGTGATTGGAGGCATTAAGGTGGACTCACCTACTAGTAAATATCAAAATTTTTTTTTATTTTAATCAGAATTTCAAACTCCATTAGTGACAAAATTGTGATTTGAAAAAAGTCACTAAAATCGACTTAAGCCAAAAACTTTGTCCAGACAAAATTTTTGTTAAAAACAAATGGGTGAATCCTGAATGAAGATTGTTGCCAAACTCAACAAAAGCTACTCAAGCAGCAATTTCAAAACTTTTCTAAACAGAATTGAAGTATAACGATATTTAAAGACGATTTTCTATGTCGGCAATGCTATGTAAACGCTGTAAAAGGAAATCATTTTTATTCCGAATTATAACTTGAGATGAAAAATGGATTCATTACGATGACTCGAAGTGTAAAGGTACGATCATACTTTGCAAATATTTGCCAAAAAAGACGTAACCACTAAATAACATATATTTTTGAACTAGTTTATTTAAATAAAATATTTAGTTTTATTTTATTTGATGCTGTTTGATCTTGCAAAACTCTTTTAAGAGTAAACAACGTCAAATAAATTTGTGCTAAAACAAGTGGTTAGCTGTTTTGAGTCAATATTTTTCATGTGTGACCATACCATACATGTAATGCTATTTATTTGGTGGTGACTAAAGGGTCCTATCTATTATGAGCTGCCGAAATCTGGCCAAACGATCACAGAGAACCTGTATATGAACACGTCATATTCCATTATGACAACGCTCGACCGCATGTTGCAATGCCTGTTAAAAACTATTTAAAGGGAAGTGGTTGGGAAGTTTTGCCTCATCCGCCTTAGAGTCCAGCATACCCTGCCCCGACCGATTACTATTTGTGTCGATTGATGCAGAATGCTCCATCTGGAATACGCTTCACTTCAGAACAGGATATCCGATATAAGCATGACTCGTTTTTGGCCGATATACCCGTAAGCTTGATGCTCAGTTCTTTTAGTGTGGTATCCATATGTTGCCAGAAAGATGGGAAATAATCATAGCTAACAATGGGCAATAATATGAAAAAAATTTATATTGTACAAATGTTTCAAAATAAAAACTAGAAATTTAAAAAAAAATCCAGCACTATTAAATTACCCAATATACGAGTATATCAGCATTTTGTTGTGACTTCCTCAAAAAATATGGACCTATCGTAAGTATTTCACTAAAGATGGAATCTGTATATATACCCATATATTTATATACATATTTACGAATACAAACATTGCTGTATATTTTACAAGTTCTTTTACATTTATATATTTATCATTATTTTCATAATTATCTTGTGCATTTATCTCTATTTGTTGCACAGACAAGACATACAAATCTTTTAGCCAAACTTTTACTTGCTGTCATCTTCATAATCTTGGCATTTTTCTTTGTTTTATGTTGTTTTTATCAACAAGAAATATTTCATCTCAATTCATATAAAAATACGCTAATGATAAGCAAACAACTTAATGAGTGCCGCAAAACAACGGCAAAATATTAGCGGGTGTCATTTGGTTTAAAATGTGAAATGGGAAGATGAACATGGAAAAATGTTGTCCTGGCTTACATTTGTACTCATACAGACACAATTATCTGAAGCTTCAAGTTTATCTGCATCTTGAAAGCAACTAAGACAAGGCAAACAGTATCATTCATCCACAACAACATTGTCGTTATTGTCACTGTCATTATTTGTAAATGTATATAGAACATACTCCTACAATGTGGTAGTAAATAGCAATAATGATGTATATAACTGCAAAAATTTAAGGATATCCCTTCAAAAATATCTTACTAAATTTAGTTATAACATTATAAACTCCTTTAAAATGTATGAAATTACATTTTCAGGGAACACTCTGGATAAACAATGTTTGTTGAGCATGCACTCATTTACAGATTTTAAGACGACTCAAGTAAATCTTTTTAACTCAAGTGCAAAAGCAACATTAAGAATTATAATCATTAGACAGGACACAAATAAATAAGTGCTGGAAGGCTGCAAACAACCAAACAAAACTAAACTAAATTTGAATAGAAAATTCATTGTCTTCCTTATGATTCCGACAATTCATTGTAATGAGGCGGCTGTTGTTGGTTGTTTGGGAAATTGTTTATTCCGTTGAAAATAATTAATGTTTTTTCACAACTTTTGATTTTGATATTTATGCGATTTCAGGGCAAAATCTTCAAGAGAAAGAAAAGAAATTTGAAGTGAAAATTGTAGGAAAATTTTATTAAGTTGCACAATGAGGCAAACACGAAATATTTATAGTGTCTTTTCCTAAATAAACGAAACTTTTTTTTAATAAATAAACGTCTTTTATTATATATTTGCCAAGTGTGACTATAACATTTTTTCTTTTAAATGACATTAATTTCATGTCTAAATTCCTGTTAGTTTTCTTTTTATGGAGCTTTGAAAATAAAAAAAAATACACTGCATAATATAAGCTGTGAGCCATTTTAATAAAAAAGGTTAAGTTCCTTTTTTGCTGTTTTGTTGTTTAACTAAATTAAAATTCAAGAAAATTGATGGACAATTATTTTCAATATTTTAAAAAAACCGGACCAGGGTGTCACAAAATTTTAAAACTTCAATCTTCAAATGCGTATTACTCAAAAATCGTTACAGATAAATATCACTCGCAAGCATAGTCGAGAACTTTCAGAAAATATAAAAATCTTAGAAATCAGATGAAAAACAAATTATATGTCAAAGTTGCCCCCAAAGTTGGTATCTTTTTAGATGTCGCACAGGCCTTCGATAAAATTTGACATAAAGGTCTAATACATACGATTGCTTATTTGGGTTAAATACAGTGATTATGTGATAACTGACTACAAAATCAGAGCTGGAGTTCCACAGGGGTGTGTTCTCGGACCAACACTTTACTTGACATACACTTCTGATTTGCCAACAAGTGAAAATTAAACATTACAAAATTTGCAGACGACACTGCCATTCTTAGCTCACTTGTGGATTCAAGTGTGGCATCCAGATCACTTGATAATTATCTCAGACGTGTGGAGACGTGGTTCAATAACTGGAGAATACGTGTAAATGAATCGAAAAGTAGACATGTTACGTTTACGCTTAGGAGAGGAAATTGTCCACCTGTTTCTGATCATGTCATATAGATAGCTTGGCATACATCTGGATAGACGCCTTACCTGGTCGCCACATAGAAGCCAAGATCGTTCATATGAGACTGAAATCTTGTAATATGCACGGGCTAATTAACGACCAATCTAAATTAAGCTTTGATTGTAAAGTCATCTTGTATAAGACTGTTTTAAAACCAATTTGGACACATGGAATTCAATTATGGGGAACCGCAAGTAATACCAGTATTGATCTTATATTGAAAGTCCAATCGAAAATTCTTAGAACCATGATAAGAACACCATAGAGATTTAGAAGTACAATTTTATAGAGATGAATTCAGAAAGGTTAGTGAGAGATACATATATCTTGAAGTTGCAAAACTGCTAGAACTCAAACAGAAACAATGCTTCGTAAAGCTGATCTACCGCCCTACTAATTTAGGGCCCATTTCTCCATTATGGCTCTCTCAACTGAGAGCAAATAGTTTTTAAGGTTTACGTATAAGATTCAAATACTTACTGTTAGGTCTATTAAGTAAAATAAGATTCAATAAAAAAATAATAAAAAAGTTAAAAAAAGTTACCCCATTTTTAGCGCATTTAGGCTTTGTGGGGTTCATTATCATGAAAAAAAATAAAATTTTATACCGATCAAACTATAGTCGTTTAGAAAAGCCAGCCGGTTAGAAGAAAGAAATAAATAAATGCTTAAAAAAATAAATAAATTACAGGGTTTCTCAACAAGAACTTTGTTTAAAAAAAAAGAAAAAATTATATGAAAATGCTTTACATTTTTATAGTGTTAGGAAGAGTAAGGCTTGATAATTATAAATGAAAACTCAACAAGTAAGAGTTTATATTCGCCTGTGCCGAATCTTATATACGCACCACCAAATCACCTATTATGGAGATTTATAAGAGATTTATGCGCATTTAAGTGATTTCCGGAACTGGACTTTATATGGGGGCTACGCTCTAATACGTATGTATGGACTATTTGTGTTGAATTTAAACTGGATAGTGTTTTTATAAGGGATTTATGCCCATTTAAGTAATTTTCGTAACTAGACTTTATATAGGCTATGGTCAAATACGATCATCATGAAATTTGCTACAAGGATTTGAATGAATATTTTGATCCTCTGTGTCGAATTTCAATTTGATAGCCATTTCTACAAAAGATTTATGTTCATTTAAGTGAATTTCGGAAGTGGTCTTTGGAAGGAGCTATGTCAAAATTATGGATCGATGCAAACAAAATATTGTTTTGGGATTTTATTTTGTATGTAACTTATTATTGCTGAATTTTGTGCAGATATGGCTTTTCTATAGACATTTATGTACCATAAAGCCATATTCCGGGAAGACATTTGCATGGGGTCTATTAGAAATCGTGTACCGATTCCTACCATTTTCGACAGAACTATTAAAAATAAAGTGTGCAAAATTTCATGATATTATCTGCATTATATTTAAAGAAAACAACAAAAAATATCTTAAAAATATCGAGGTAGTCTGAAACTCTGATCTATAACTCAGATAACTACTGGACCGATTTTGCCCATTTGTAATACCAAACATTTCGGTGGACCAAAGAATGTGTGGTAAAAATTTCATTGTTCTATATATTTTTTTTCAAAGCTCTATCGTACCAATAACAGACGGGCAGACGGGCGGACATGGCTAAATCGTTTTAGAATCTTCTAAGGAACCACAATATATGTACATATGTATGTGTTATAGACGGAATGCAATATACCCATCATCTTTTTGGTGGTGGATATAAAAATGATGTCGAACAGATATCTATTACAAATACACGTACACAGAAAAAAATAAAACTGAGTTTCAATTAAATTATTTGTGGAATCAATTAAGAATTTAATTGAAATCGGACCTGTAAACAAAATGATAGTATCAATTAAAAAAAAATTTGAGATTTAATTGAAAATATCAGAAAAAGTAATTGAATCAATTAAAATTTTAATTGAAAATTATTTTAAAATCAATTAAAGGTTTAATTGAAAAAAAACATGATTTTTTTTTTGTGTGTGTATGTATATATAACCAATATTTTATCAAAATTTTCAATGACAGAATAGCGGGTATAGTCCATTAATCATGTTACGGATTTTGGACTGACATTTAGATAAGATTTTTTTTTAGCATTTTCACTTATAACATGATAATTAACAGTTTTCCGAGGTTTGTTCTACAAAAAAGTATTGACGTTATTGTAATTTCTATTACCAAACTGCTGTATTAAAAGGATTTTAAATGAAAAATAATTCATTGAGAAAATTTACAACTTTCTCACACCATGGCAGACAGCATACGAGTATATTCACCTTAATATAGATGTATGTATATGTACATATGTATGTATATAAAATATTTTTCCTATGTATGCGTCACATGTCATCATCTTCGTAGCTAGAGATTATCAAACTTTATAATAAATTCCTTAATTAAGTTTCGTTTATCATAAACGAAATCTTTTAATTTGTAATACATATGTATTTAATTTTTGTTTTCAATCTAAGAAAAGGAAAAAATAAAATAATATAAAGAATGCCACAAAAATTGACTTAAGAAAATTATTAATAATCTTATGGTTTGGCTTTTAGGCAAAATACTTTTAAAAGAAAGACAAAATAACAAAAACAGCAGCAGCTAAATTGAAAGTAAGAAAAACTTAAAAATCATTATAAATATTTTCTATTCAAAAGCAGCTGCCTTTTTTCCAACCATTCTTTTTATTTTCCATCTAGCAGCCAATATTTACCCAAGAGCTTTAGAAACTATTCAATGTGGTTTTAGTGAAGATGTAGCTGGTGTTTTCTTTTTATTATTTTTAAACCAACTATGTAGGAATTTTTTTTGGGTTCTTTTTTTTTTTTTTGTTTAAATTAACCAGCTAACAAAACCATAAGAAAAGTTGTAAAGATGTAGAATAAAGAAATTTGAAAACAGTAACGAAAAGCTTAAGGAATATTCATGAATAGTTCAGTTTGTGAGAAATGATGAAAGCGAATTTTCTTTTTTGTAAAATTGAGGTTAGAATTCATGTTAAACACAAGTTAACATAAAGTATGAAATTGATTGATTCGAATATTGAATACCCTATAATAGCACTTATTTACATACATACGTACGTACATATAAAATACTTGTAAGATTAAGTTTCCAAAACTCTGTCAATTAGAGATGAAAACTAACAACATTTCTTTATAAATAAACGTTGGCAGGGTTTTGCAAGAATAAAATATATTTTTCATGATTTATGTCAAATACTAATGTACAAGTACATATGTACGTATGTGAGTAATAATTTATTTTTGAAGTAAATATTTTGCTTGACAAAAATAACTAATGTCACAAATGTCATAACAGATTTATTTAAACACTTATCGCTATGAATATGAATGCATGTATATAACCTAGATTCTTTAAGATTTCTAAAAAGAAATAACATATGTAAATGTGACCAACTAAGTTTATGGTGGCAGGAATTTGAGAAATACAAGTTTTTAAATTTAGTTATCTTTCATTGGAATGCTGTTTGAAATGATTTTCATTTGATATACATATACATACATATTATAAATATACAGTACATAGTATCTGAGGTATATGCAAACATATTTGCAAATTATGGTGTTTTCTTTTCTGAAATAAAATGTTGCACCTTTATTATGTACATTCTTATAATGTTTACCCCACATTTTAAAGATGACGCATTTTTAATGGTCAGAATAGAAGATAAAATGACAACAGTGTAACAATTTCTTCTTCATGTACAAAGCAGATAGCTTCCTGGTAAGATCGCTTGAAATAAAATAATGAATATCTTTCAAAAAGACCAATGGCACCTTCCCGACTAATACGCAAATTCTTCTTAAACTATAAAAATTATATACATGCATACATAAACATACATTACATATATAAGAAGTAGAAGATATTTTCCTATGAAATTTGACATACATACATCAACTTCAGAGTATTCATTAATTACGTTTTCTACAAAGCCTTTCACTCGCGGTTGTGACTTTCTTTCCATAATCATATCAAATATTTCATCATCATCAGATGATGAAGTTGAATCCAACAAGTCATCCAAAAATTTTTTAGCACATAAAAAAGTAGTAATATTTTCCATTTTGTATATTTTTTTTTGTTTCTTAACACAAATACACATTAATAAACAAAACAAATGTCAGCTGTTTTATCGTGCTATTCTCCCCCTCTAAAAATACAGTGTGAAAGGTGCAACATTTTTTAATTTTATAGTGTGACATTTATAGAAAAGAACACACTACAGTTTAGAAAAGAACACAAAAAAATTAAAAAAAGGTGCGAAATGGGAAAAACGTGTGACATTTTTGCCAGAAAAGAAAACGCCATTAAAATATTTGTTTAACGAAACTCATAGACAGTTCTAAAATGTTTTATAGATTTTCAAAGTTAATTTTTGTGGTGCATAAATATTGAATAAAAATCAAAGTAGTCTCGGTTTATTATGTAAACAATGCTTTAGTCGTATTTTTTGTATATAATGGGTGACAAGTCATAAACACAATAATAAATAAAAATTGAAAAATGTTGCTTATGTTTTTATTGGATTATTCAATGCAATATAAATATGCCTTGATTCAATATCTACAAATCTATATAACACAGCTTTAGATTTTATATACATATATACGAGTACTTAAAATAATTTTACTAATGGCCAAATTCACTTTAGCTAGCTAATGACAAAGGCTTAATTAATGCTTCTTTATTCGCAATGCTTAGTTTGCCATAAGAATAACAAGTAATAGTTAAACAATAGTTAGTATTTTAGTTTACCAATGGTTAACTAATGACCGAGAATTCGGCCATTAGACACACAATTATAGTTGCTACCGTTAAGCATTTCAAACACTAAATATTTAAAATAGCTTTTTCTTACGTACAAAATATAATTATTCTGCAACCTACAAAGATTTTTGAACGAAGATGAACTTTATTTAGCTTCCTGTTAAGCTAATAATGTTTGTTTAAATATATTGAAATAAAAGGCAAAAAACCATGAATAATAAAAACATATAGAAACAAGAAAACTTACATAACAGTTGTTGGGCGCAAAAAATGGTAGTTAACCTAAAAAGAAAAATAAATTATTATTATTAATATATATAAATATTCGTATTTAAAAAATGTTTTAAATAAAATCATCACTATTGCCAAAATAATACAGTATTACTGTATTGTGTGAGTGTGTTTTGTACTCTAACACAAAAAAACAAAACTGTAGAGCAAAACAAAAAAAAAAAAAAACAAAATAGAACTGAACTGAACTAAACGGAAACGGAAAAACGTTCAATTGTTGAAACAAACACCCAAAAGCTATTTATGTAAAAATAGAAACAAAATAAGCTTTAATATCAAGCAAAAACTTGTTACTTATATACATTGATTTGTTTGTATTGTATTCACAGAAATATATAGAAATATATAAATTAGACCGGCTCAGAAAACGAATTTTCAGGGAGATCTTGTCAAAGAAAGTTTAATTATTTCAATATTATTATTACCTGGAACAAATATTTTCGAAATGCTATCTTAAAATCAATAAACTTTCTTTGTCAGGAGGATTATGAAAATTTAATATTCTATAAAGCTGGAATGCCTCTTATATATATAGTATGGAATATAATAATAATATAATATGCCGTCGCATAAAACCAATCTTTGCCAGCACATTCTTGAAGAGAGGAAAATTTATTTGGTACGTTGTTTGATTTTGTCAGTTGAAAATCAAGTGATGTAATATCTCTTCTTGTAAGACCCCCAATATCGTGCCTCCATTTCCTTGGCATATTTTACCAAATCATTTTACATCTCCTTATTCAGAACAGGCGGAACCCTAAACGCTCAGTGGAAAGATCTGATGTTTTAGCTTTACTCTTGCACATTCTATTAAGAGTTGTTTTTGGAACACAAAACGTTTTTGATGACCATCAGTTCAAACTATGATTCAAGCATATTCAACAAAATATTTGAAAAGGCATGAAAGCCACCCCAACCCTCTGGCTCGAAACATTCTAGATGCTGCTGGTCTTATCCCACTAAGAAGAAGAGATACTGCAGCACTTATCCGAAGAGAAAAGCGCACGCCTTCAGTTTGACACAAACCGTGATATTAACATCTTATGTCCGGCAATGGTCGGACATACATATTTATTAGATTAAGATTTGATTAATTATTGTTAGTTAATATTAATGTATGAAGATTCAATAAATAAAAAACGATAAAAAATATATAATTCACAAAAGTGAATGGGTTCTGTAGCTTAATTGATTAGCGCGTTGGTCCACTAAGCATCAGTTGATATTTGTAACTCCGTTTCGATTCACAGTCGATGGCACTCAAACAACATCAGTTCTGATATTTATTAGTTTTCTATCCTATCAAAACCAATATTTATTACAGCGCCCTCGTTCGGTAAGATATCATTGAGCGCTATGGCTATAAATCAAGCTTTGATCAATGCGTCAACTCACCACCAGAGGCACTGCAATACTGTACTACTAATAAACATAACGCGCAATTACAGTGTTGTCATATGAAAACCACCTATTATACTCATACTAATCCCCCTTCCAAAGAAAGTAACACAATTCATACATACGTAGGTATATTAATAGCCTGAGTGTTACTTCTCTTAGCGTGAATTCACCCATTCGTTCTAAAGAAAATATTTGTTGGGACAAAGTCGTTTTCATATAAAGTTTGGCGTCTCTCTTTTTGAAAGAGAGAAAATATTTTTTACGAACAACTCTCAGCTTGAATTGGTTTAATTTTATATTTTGTCTAGACAAAAATGAACTGAGTTGCCAATAGGTTACATTTCTGTCTGTGGTGTTTCTGAAATTAAATTATGCATTTCATGTATTCATTAAAAATTTTGTTAATTGTTTTTGAAAAATATACACAATATTTTTAAATACATAATTTAATATTTGTTTTTTCTGACACTTAAAAACCAAAGCAAAATAATTCAATGGCCGCACTATTAACACTAATAGATTTTGTTTACATATTACAACTTTGATTTTCCAGAAAAATCATTCGAAATGGGTGAATTGTTTTGCCAAAAACTACCAGTAAAATTTTTTTTCCGGACAAAATTTTTGTTCGTAACACATGGGTAAATACAACTTAAAAAAAATAAATAAGTCCCAGCAGTTCAGGATAATCGTCCGGGACTTTTACATGTACGTGTTCTAGTCGATTGTCAGTTGACCCAAGATAGATAACTGACCCAAAGTAATCAATACAGTTTTATATTAAAAAAAAAGTATGTTGACAAAATAATTTAATAATAATAATGACTTATGGGTCGATTACTAATGGCAACCGAACCTCAGTGGAGTTAACAGTTGCCAAAAACATATTACAGATGGCAACTGACAACTGTAAGTTGTTAACTTCAGTTGCCGGATATAGCAACCGAGAAATTGTGGTTGCTTTGATTTTTATTTCAAGTGGTAAATTTTATATGTTAGTTATTTTGTTGTTATACTATTTATATTTTTAACATATAAAAGTTTGTTTTCTACTTGAAAATTCGAAAAACAGATTAAACAAGAAAGTTGCCTTACATAATAACAACTTGCATGTCAGTTGCGTTGCCTATTGGCAACCCAACTCCACTTTGGTTGCTATACATAATCGTCCCATTAGTAATCGAGATATAGGCGAAAATAGTCAGCCATTTCTGAAGTGAATAACAACTAGTCTTGTTTAAAAATTATTTAGGGGCTTTGGAAAGATAATTTTTACAGGCTCATAGATATCGATAGCTATCTAGAAAGATCCAGACTATATATTTTATTATAAACCGAGTGAAAAACTTATTTATTTAAGCATGAACTTATTCACAAATTCCGTTGCCTTTAAGTATGTATATAAAAGGGGCCATTATAATAATTTCGAGCACATAAATATCAAAGTACATACATATATGTATTTAATATTGTCTAAAATTTGTTTTCCTATTTATTACTACAATTTATTTTTTTCAATAACGTGTGTACTTAGTGCTACAACATATAATGTCAACAAAATATTTCTGAAAGTTTTATAATGATATATTTATGTTTGTCTTTCAATGATACTTCTTAAAGTATACAAGTACTCGTTGCATTAGGATGGTACTTATACAAGCAAAACTATTAAGGTAATGATATATGTATATGTCTAATAAACAAATTATACCTACATACTTATGTATATGTACATATATCAGCTATTCAAATAAGTCCTAGACAGTATATAGTAGTCATTGAAAATTATGTTATACCACAATTTCAACATAATGCTTTGAAAAAGTTTCATAATCTTGGAGAAGATCCGGATCATTGTAAAGCAAACAAATTCCTTAAAACTGACTGATACAATAAATGGCGGTTTAAATATAGAAAACAAGTAAGAAAGTATATTCTGTAAAGCCCGACCATATAATACCCTACACCTAGTATATGGAAGATATGACATATTATAGACTCATCATCTAAAAATTTTGTGGCTAATTTTATCTTGATATACATAAACACTTTTAAAAGATTTATATATGTTAAAGTGATGTTCAAAGAGTTTCTTTGACTAATTATAAATAGGTTAAATAGGTGCCATGTTGTCTGTATATATAAAATTAATTTGTGTTGAACTTTATTTGGACACCAACATTTTTAAGCGATTTATGGTTGTTAAAGTGATTTTTGGAAGTGGGCTTTATATGGGAGCTATCGTCAATAATGGACTGATCTGTGCAAAATTTATAGATGTGATTAGGCTTTATGTACAATTTATTTGTAGCGAAATTTGTTTCGATACGTGCAAAAATTAAACATTTAGGATCCTTAAACCCCTAATTTGAAGAAGTAGAAATATCTTTAAAATTGGAACAGACCAAACGGATAGACATCGTTCAATCGGAAATCGATTCAGGAAGTGGACTAATATTTATGGGCATTAGCTCATGCCAAGCAATTTTTACGGATGTTTTAGGCATGAAAAGTGCATCAGCGAAGATTGCTCCAAAATTGCTAAATTTTGAACAAAAACAACGTCGCATGGACATCGCTCAGGAGCTGTTGAACATCGTCAACGACGATCCAGATTAGCTCAAAAAGGTCATAACTAGTGACGAATCATGGGTGTATGGCTATGACATTAAAACCAAAGCCCAAAGAAGAGTCAAGACCGAAAAAAGCACTTCAAGTTCGGTCAAATGTTAAGGTTTTGCTCACTGTTTTCTTTGACTGCAATGGCGTGGTGCATCATGAATTCTTGCCACAAGGTCGTACAGTCAATAATTAATACTACCTTGAAGTTATGCGCCATTTGCGCGAAGCAGTTCAACAAAAACGCACAGAATTGTGAAAAAACCAATGATGGATAACGCACCAGCTCACACATCGATGCTTGTGCGTGAGTTTTTGGCCATAAACGAGACCATTGTCATGCCTCAATCACCGTATTCACCGAACTTGGCCCCCGCTGACTTTTTCCTCTTCCCAAGACACGAAGAAGAGGACTGAAGACACGGATGAATGGAAAGTGTTTTGCTACGATTGAGGAGATAAAAGAAAATAATAAAATGGCGATACCAAAAAGCGTGTTTCAGAAGTGTTTCGTGGATTGGAAAAAACGCTGGCATAAGTGTATTATGCCAGGGGACAAGATAGTTACTGATGAATAAATAAACACTTTTTGAAATATTTGAAAATAACGGTTATTTTTTGATCAGACCTCGTACGTATCCAAACAAATTTCGCCACAAATAATAATTGACCATACTTGGCTCCCATATAAGGCCCAACTTGGAAAAACACTTTAACATGCATAAATATCTTAAAAATATTAGTATTCAAATAAACCTGAACACAAGTATGTTTTCTACTCGTATACACAGAAAAATAATCATGTTTTTTTTCAATTAAAGCTTTAATTGATTTTAAAATAATTTTCAATTAAAATTTTAATTGATTCAATTACTTTTTCTGATATTTTCAACTAAATCTCACATTTTTTTTTAATTGATACTATCATTTTGTTTACAGGTCCGATTTCAATTAAATTTTTAATTGATTCCACAAATATTTTAATTGAAACTCATTTTTATTTTTTTCTGTATACAAATCATTCAGCTTCATTTTATGATGATCGGTCCATATTTAATAATAACGCCCATATGAGGCATACGTCCAAAAATCACTTTAACGAACATAAAATCTAACAAAAAGTTGCTTCATAAATACAAAAGTCAAGTTTATCTAATTTTATTACGATCGGTCAATAATTAGTCATATCTCCTATATTAGACCTTCTTCTAAAAATCACTTTAACGTGCATAAATCTTTTACAAGTGCTAATAGTCGACATAAAATTCAATACAAATAATTTGTATGCTTATGCAAAGAAGTCATAATTGGTAGATAATAGGTCATAATACTTCCCATACTGAAAAACTTTTTTTGCTCACATACTCGCTGTAGGGTATTATATGAACGGTCCTGACCAACTTTACTTTCTTACTTGTTTTATTTGACTATGATTTGACTAGCGAAGCTAACCGGGTAAATCTAGTATACTGCTATTAAACGAATAAAATAAATAAAAGAAAATATGCTCAAAAATAAGAAATTTCCAACATAACCTAAGGATTTAAAAATATAATAAAACATTGAAAGAAGCATTTATGGCAAGAAAATTGCAGCATAAAGAGTAGAGTAATATAATTTTCATAGCATTAAATATCAGCAATAATTCAAACACATGTGTTAAAACTCCCATCATATGTGCATAAGTACGAGTATGTATATTTAGTTTAACAACCAAGTGGAGAAAAGAACAACTTTGGTAGAAATTATAGTTTTTCTTTTCACTCAACTATTTATGGTATGTATTAGGTAAACGTAACCAGCAATAACTAGGTAATAGGTTGCAATTACTAAATAATTCAATAACTATTCAATAACCACTAACTATCGCCTGTATTACTGAGAAGTAGTTGAGTAAGTGCTTATTTATTAGGGAATATTTACTTGTAATGTGTACGACATATTGGGCATCTGTGAAACCATGTTAACTAATGACTTGATGTGCTAAGCAGCTCAAATTTTGATCGTTCATATATTGAACTTTGAACTTAGGCAAGAAGTTTTAGTCAAAAACTACATACATCTGAATGTTTGTGAATGAATAAGTAAATTGTGTTAAGTCAAATTTATATGACAATTTAATACGATGATTGCTGTTTTATGCAAAGCCTACTTTATATTTACATACAGATATTTTCAAGCTCATTTAACTGGATCGCAAACATTTGCATGCGAATGTTCTTTTTACAATATTCAAAGAATGCAAAATACAATTTTCTTTTGAAATGTTTTCTTTAGGCATTCAAAACATTTAAATACTCGTATGCATGTGTTTAGCAACTATTTAGTTGCAGAAATGTAACGAATAAATTTGAATATAGTGGTTGTGGCCTTTTTTTGTTTCTTAGGCGTCATAATATTTATTTTTCGTTTTGCCAGTTCGTTCCTTTTCCTGTGGAGCTTATTTTGCATATTTACATCAGTACACATCTGCATGTTTATGTGGTAAAGAGTTGGTTGTTATTTAATAAGTGGGTTTTTGTACGTCTATTTATTTTTCTTCAATAATTTGTATTACTGTAGCATGTAAAATAAAGTGCGATTTTGTAACCTTCTTCATTCCTGTTTGATATTGTTCTGCTAGATGTATTATTTACTATTTATTCACACACCCGTTATTTTTTGAAGTATCGGAATTATTTACATAAACATTGCAACTTTATAAAGTCGCTCATTTATATTTCTGTAATGTAAAATATATTGAAGTGCACAAGAAATCATCGCGACATAACCTTAAAATATAATTTGTATTCCTGATTTTTTATAAACATTTGGGTTAAGTTTTTAAAAAATAATAAATTATAGTGAAATATTTTTTTTTTTAATTAATTATTACATAAATATACACAAAATAAGATAGGAAAAAGATTTGTTGGTAGTAGATCGTGAAAATGTGATGAAACCGAAAGCTTGGAGTTCTAAGTATAAGATATAGGAATCTGCGGTTAGAAAACTAATTACTTTGCATAAAATAAGAAAGTCAAACAAAAGCATGAACTTATGTGGCAGAAAACGTAAGACCACGGAGCTAGACGATTATCATATTGCAATTCTAGCAAAAAGAAATTCTTTTACGACAGCCAGAATTATAAAGGAGGAGCTATAATTAAATATTTCCACTTAAACTGTCCCAAGAAGACTTAGCGAAAGCGGTTTTCAAAGTACATTCGCTAAGAAAACGCGATTAGACTTTGCAAAGCAGTACATATATATTAGATAAAATAGTAACTGAATTAAAAATAAAACTATAATTTATAATTATTAGAAAACAATAATTACATGTTTTAATTAAAAAAAAAGATTTATTTAAAACCACACTTTATTTTGTCCGACAGTGTATGTATGTTCTACTGTGGAAATCAAGTAAATGAAAACAAACAAAAAAACGATCTAAGAATTTATTAAATGGCATTTATGCAAATATTTATGCTAAAACATGGCAATATTAAATCATGAAAGTCGTATGGACGAACGTATGAATGAATGGATAGGATACATTGAGTTTGTTTGAGTTTACAGACCAACAAACAATTTCATTTACTACAATATTTATACTACTTTTATTCGTTCACATATGAAATGTTGTAAATTTGTTGGTTAAAACTAGCATGCATCAAATAAACAGTAAACAATGAAAAACGTACAGGCCTTAGGATGAGCGATAGACACCATAAGGAGTTTGTTAATAAAACACAAAGTAAAATAAAACGTTGCAATTCATAATTTAGTTGCTAAAATATCACGATAGCTTGACCCATTCACAGTAACTGCCAGCCGAATCAAGCTTCTTACAGCAGCACGTTCTGTGTGCAAAGGCTTGTTGGATGATTTGCACTTGGATTTTAAATTTTGAAAGAGGCAATTTTATCTACCTCATCCATGATAAATACAATGTAAATTTTATAAAATGTAGCTTTTACAGATTCCCTTATTTTTCTTGCAAATTTTCAAGCGAAATTGAGTTTACTATAAGAATTGTTAACACTTCTACTGCTGATATCTCAACAAGTAAAATATCAAATGAACATGTTATTCCAATAAGCCACTATTGAAAAAAAAATTCTCGTTGAAAAGCCCGCCATGTAAAGTAACACGTACTGTTACTTCACTTGACTTTATTACAAAGGATCAAGACAAGTTGCGAAGCATTTTTTGATCATATTTTAGTACAAAAAACACTCTCTTATCCAGTCAAGCATATAGTCATATCTGCCACATCTGTATATACAACATGTAACTATACAAACTGCTGTAGGGTATCTTAAAAAGAACATTAATGTCAATATATTGTTTTTTTATTTTCAACTCTACATTCAAACATTTGCTGCAATATTCACTATGCAGCACTAATATTACTTATTTCATGACAAAATATTTATGATATTGCTTTTTTGTACAAACAGTGGCAAAGTTGTTTGTGTTTAAGCCAGTGTTACCAGTGGCAGCTAAAATATATACTGAAGTTTAAAAATATATCTTTAAAATAAAACAAATTGATTTTAATCTTTCTAACAAGATTTCAGAAGAAAATTTTTATAGAGCATATTTGAGTTATTACAGTTTCAAATTTTCATTTTGCAAATATTTTATTTAATTTTCAAAGTTAATTTTGCCATTTAATTTTTCAGCTAAAAATAAAACAATGACATTTTTTCTGTGTTCGCTTCTATTTCGAATAAAAAATCGATTTTTTTCATAGAAATTGAAATATGCAAATACTAGATCTTTTAACCCTGCTATGTTAGAAAAAAAATACACATGTTTTGTTCGGCTCATATTTTGACCCCACATTTTTTTATTGAGAAAATTCAAATTTGTACATTTCAAAAATATTTTTAAGGCTTGTGATCAATGCAATATATCGTCGTTAGAGTGATTGTGTGTCGGTGTGACGGACAAACACGTTTTTTTGCAAGTTATGCAATGTTAAATACGATTTGGGTCATCAAAAGACCCTAAACGTAGTAGCAGGGTTAAAGAAATAAGTTCAATCTGTGATTTGAAATCAAAATCGAAAAAATAATATTATCAAAAGTGATCAATCTGCGATCACTATTATTTTTGGCTACAAAATCAATTCTTTTATAAAAGTCGCTTGAAACTTAAATCATTAAAAACTCGGTAAATACTGCTTTATTTGAAAAACTAAGCTCAATATGTTATCACTTCTATTTGAAATCCAAAATCGATTTGTTCATAAAAATTTAAATGTGCAATTATTGCGTTTTTTTTTTAGAAAATAAGCTCAATCTGTGGTTTGGAATCAAAATTGAAAAAATACTATCAAAAGTGATCAATATTTGTCTTAGTCGGTAATATAGAGAAACTAAGCTCAAACTGTGTTCACTTCAATTTTTTAATCCAAAATTGATTTTTCATAAGTATTTTAAAGAAAATTTAAATCGTTTATGTTTCGTTAAATACAATTTTTTTCTTTTTTTTAAAAAAAAAATTAGCTAAATCTGTAATCTAACTTCTAATTTGGATCAAAAATTGATTCTTTCATTGAAACTTAAATCAAAACTAAACAAGTAAAAAAGTATAGTGGGTCAAGCACGACCATATAATACCCTACGTCCAACATATGTATAAAACAGTTTTTCAGAAATGGGCGTTATATGGGAGATATAACCTATTGTGGACCGATCATCTAAAAATTTATTGTCTTGATGTCTGTGCATATAAATATTATATGTGTTAAACTTTATATCGATATAAATAATTTTAAAAGATTTATAGTGCTTAAATTGAATTACGGAGAGGGTTTTATATGGTAGTTTTGAATAATTATGGACCGACCATTATAAAATTAGGTGTCGTTATTTCTGTATATAAGAAACATATTTGTGTCAAATTTTATTTGAATACAAACATTTTTAAGAAATTTATGATCGTTAAATCAAATTTCGAAAGTGGGCCTTATATGTGAGTTTCGACTAATTATGGACCAATCATAATAAAATTGTACCGTATTATTTGTATACATATGAAATATATATTCGGGTTCAATATTATTTGGATACCAACATTTTTGACAGAGTTATGCTACTTAAAGTGATTTTCGGAAGTGGGCCTTATATGGGAGCTACTAGTAATTATGGATTGATCTGCACAAAATTTGTAGATGTGATTTGGTTTCATTTACCACTCATTTGTGATGATATTTGTTTGGATACTTGCATAATTCAAACATTTATGATCAGTAAACCCCAATTTCGGAAGGACATTTGTATGGGTGCCAGGTGAAATAGTGGACCGATTGCCATCAGTTTCAATCCCATCCATCCTCGGGTCGAAAAAATATCACGTACCAAATTTTATCGAAATATCTTTAAAATTGCGACCGCTATTCTGCGCACAAGCTTTACATGGGCAGCCAGCCACGTGGACGGACGGACGGACATCGTTAAATCGACTCAGAAAGTGATTGTGAGTCGATCGGTATACTTTAAGGTGGGTGTTGAACCAATATTTCTGGGCGTTACAAACATCAGCACAAATCCAATATACCCTCCCCACTATGGTGGTGAAAGGTATAAATAGTTTATAAATCGGTAAGTATTGAATTTTTAAAAAAAAAATTCCAGCATGCGATTTAACACTCCGTTTAAAAAAATGTCAATTTCTCTATACAAATAGAAGTTTTCCATAGAAATAGGTTCCTGTGGATTTTTTACTTCGTATAAGGGCAACGGATGACTCACTTATCGGATGGTTAAAAAAGTGTGAAGTGTGGGTGGTCCTTGTTTTCAATTTTCAATTAAAAAAAATTTAAAATTGTATATTTGTGAAATAAATTTTAAACATTTTGTATTAAAGACAGTGGTACATACTTATTCATTACTTTGTGGCTGTCTGTACTATCAATACGTGTTCATTTAATGATTTATTACCAATTTAAACCATTAAAACTACACAATTTAATTAATATTTGCTTAAGACACAGACGTATTTGTTTCTTACTTTAAGCCGCTCATACATGGCGCCAATATTGCTTACTTTTCAATACAACTAAATTAACTTTTTTAACATTTATTGTGCAGCCGTTTTTTTTTTGCTTACAATTAATGTCAGACATTTTTTCTGTTAAAAGTTTTTTGAAAAATCATTTGTTTTAATATTATTTTTTTTTTGAAATTATCTTAACATGTGTGGGCATTTTGTTAAAATTAACTTTGATAAAGTTTGCAAGTGAATATTCCATAAATATTAACAACATTTTTCAAACAGTGCAACTTGCAATGAATGTATATAAACAAGTTTAAAAAAATCAAAAAATGATTTTTAACAACAATAGAAATAAAAGAAACAACCCACCACCAGCAGCATTTATCAAACTGCATCAAACTGTAAATTTGGCTAAAAGGCTGCCTTTAAGATGTGTTGATTTTCCATTATTTCGTTCAAGAAATAATCAAAGAAAATTACATTTTTCACGTTGCTGTTGTTATTGTTGTGGTTGTATTTGCTGCAGTCATGGTTATCGGTGTTTTTGGCAATTGCTGGTGTAAGTAATTTCAGTAATTATTAAACCGCAATTATAACTTAAAATGTATGAATGTATTTGCATTAGGGTGGTGCTTTTTGTATAATATTTGTATAGACTTTAGCATGAACGGTTTTACAGTATGGTTATTCTTTTTCATTCTTTTAAGATAACATAAAGTAGGTATATAAAAGTTGATTATTCATTTAGATGTTTGTTTTTAAGTTTTACTCAAAATGGAATTGAGCATGGTGTAATTACACAAGGTGAGGGCAAATCGGCAACAAATACAACACAATACAAAACCAACAGGCATTTTGTTTGTATAAAATAATGTACTGACTGACTGCTGAATTACTTTTTAGCAGCTTATCAGTCAAATGAATTGTTGCAAATTAATAAGATGAGCACGAAGTTGGTGTCGATTTAAAAAATCTTATTATTCAACAATACAAAAACGGAAAATATGTATTACCCCGCAATCAGTAAACTGTTTAACAAACCTTTTGCTACGGTTCAGTGCATTATAAAAAAGTTCAAAAACGTTGGCTGTGCAGAAAACAAGCCAAGATAAGGACGCCCAAAAAAACTCTCCAGGCGAAATATCAGTCTTATTTTAATAGAAGTGGCAAAAAATTCTAGAATTTCAGTGCCCAAATTGGCGGAGAGAATTGAAAATTCTATGGATAAAAAAGTTTATTAAAGAAAAAATTAAAGGGCATTACGGGATCAAGTGTATGCAAGCCAAATTCCAGTAGAAAACCCGTGATATCTGAAAATTATCGAAGACGTATGTATAATAGAATCGAATTTTTTGATTTGAATTTTATTCTGGGACTCTTTAATTGACGAAAATATTAAATTTTGGGTATGCATGAAAACTTATGTCCCTAACTGTGCATAAATAGTTTGCAATTACCTAAAACTAATTGCGTAAAGTATTTAGGAATTTATTCAGACAAACATCTTACATGGAAAAACCAACATCACAAATAAAAGAAAGTATCTGAATATGAAAACCAAAAAAATTAGCTGGTTACTTAAAAGCAAGTCACAAATATGTCTGGGAAACAAAATAAAAATGCTAAAGTTATGGTCACAAAAAAAAAGCGTATCCACTGGTTTTAGCACAAATTTGTTTGACGTTGTTTACTCTTACAAGAGTTTTGCAAATAAAATAAAACTTAATATTTGTTGTGTTTTGTTCTAAATAAACGAAGTTTTTTTTTTTAAAACATAAATGAGTTCAAAAATACTTTATATAGTGATTACGTTTTTCCGGCAAATATTTGCACAGTGTGACCGTACCTAAAGCAATCATCAACACCAACTGGCGAATTCTTTATTAGATGAAACAAATGAAATTAGAAGATTGAATAAGTTTCATGTGTTAGATCTCCAATATAGAAAATGAAACATTAAATTAAGCTTTAAACACGTTCAACGATTTATGCATTTTTAGTATATTTATCATGCACATATAAATACATACATAGTTTATTAAACTTAATGTAGTTTAATAACACATCATATTTAAATCGTCAAATTTGCAAATTATTGTAAAATAGATTGTAAATAAAAGCGGAATAAAAAAAATATTGGCATTTGAATGGTCCAATTTCCGATCACTCTTTCCAGCATTGCTACTGGTATATTTAAGTTTATGCCTTTTGATTTTACAGAATCCCACAGAAAAAACGCCAGAGGAGGGATCTAAGCAAAAAGTTAACAGGGTCGGAATGCGACCTGACACACTAAGCTCATATAGCAATTGTAGATCAGTTTATTAAGGTACGGTCAGACTTGGCAAATATTTGCCGAAGGTTTGATCATGTTTCTGCTGTTTCCAATAAACTTTACGGAGTTTCACTTGATAGCCTCTTAAAAATTCTTGTATTCTTGCACAAAATAATAAATACTCAAACTACCATATATATTTGAACAAAAAAAAACAAATACGTTTCTTCCAATCGTCTCGAAATTGAAATATTATAATACCTCGACATCAATACCTAGTGTCTGAATGGCAGTTCTATTATAACATAATGCGTTCCTGTACTATAAATAAAAGATTTAGTTTTGTTGTACAGGAAATGAAAAAATTCAATAAATAAATACGTAAATAAAGTCATAATCACTAAATAAAATGTTTTTGAGCTTGTTTATTTATTAAAATAAAACTTCCTTTATTTAGGACAGGCCACAACAAATATTTAGTTATATATTATTTTATGATGTTTGATCTTGCAAAACTATTGTAAGAGTAAACAACGTTAAACAAATTTATGCTAAAACTAGTGGTTACGATTTTTTTTTTAGTAAATATTTGCCATGTGTGACCATAGCAAGCCACCCTAATATACATACATGTCTTAGTATTTTCTATTTGTTACCAGCAGAAATTTCAGAGGCAGCGTGTGTGTATTTAATTTTAATTCAATATTTGATTTTACCAAATTACTGTTTGAGTTAGTAAAGCTATGTTAAGACTATCATACTTTACATATGTAAAGAAAAATTAATATTTACGTAGTTATAAAAAAGTGTAACAAAAAAAAAAACCTCTTAATAAGACATGTCAGGTTCCTTACAGACAGCAAAGTCGAAATAGATATATCTGTCTGTTTAAATCAACTTTTCAAAGACTACAAATAACGTACAAACACGAATAGTACATTAATATATTGTCCATGGTTGTAAGTAGGTTGCTATATAAAATCGTTAAAAACTCTCAATAAATGGCAGCGGTAGAATCAAACAAATAATTATTAAAATAAAATGTTCTTAAACTTTCCATATTGTTTTATAAAACAGCTATTGAAATAAAGTTACACAAATCTTTGTAGATATGTATGTCTACGTTTAAATTCTCTCAAAATCAATTACTTTATTATAATATATGTTGAAATTTTTAAATTCTTACTCTTTTACTTCTACAACTCCAATTATTTGTAGTATAATGTAAAGTCAACTTCATTGTGTGTATTTTCTAATGTGTATGTTTTAATTTAATTAAATGTTTTGTTTGCTTTTCTATTTGTTTTTCATCTGTATATTTAACAACAAAGCATTTTGCCTGTGAATAGCATTTTAAGCACATTTGAATTTGAAATGTTTTTTGGTTTTAAAGGCAGCCCAAAAGCGCTTAATGTCAGGTTTGCTGTTTTAATATGGATCAGGTGTTTCACCACAAGCTATTTTTGTTAATTCTTTTATTTAAATAGTTACATATGTAGATATGTATGGTAAAATTGTATTTTATTAAACTTTCTCTTTGCAATTAGATAGTGAAAGATATTGAATTAAGCTTTAAAATTGGTTAAGCGAGAAAACAAAAGCTATGCTAAAACAGCCGAGGAAGTGTAGCGTTCACCATCTACCTTAAGGATATTCCAGATCACCAACATCAAAAGTTTAATGTAAAATAAAATATTGCAAAATAATATATGTATGTAAAATATATTTCAAATATTTCATAGCAGAGTCTATCAAAATTTAAAAAGTTTTTAAAACGGTAAATACTGTATGTTTGAGAAAATAAGCTTCATCTGCGATCACTTCTATTTTCGATACAAAATCTATTTTTTTTCAAAGAAAAGTCCTTAAAAATTTAAAACGTTTTTAAATCGGTAAATAATGCGTTTTTAAGAAAATAAGTTCAATCTGTAATCACTTCTAATGGATGTATAACTCCAAAATTAATTTGAAATATATGTATGTATGTACTCATACAATATAAATTAATTTAAAGTATTGATCGTTATTAGCTATAACCAGTCTCCATATTTCTGACAACATATGAATTCATTGCCAATAGAACTGCTCATCTTTTGAGGCCAATAACGAAGAAAGCCAATTTCAGATACCCTGTTCTAAATTCAAGCCTATTTCAGAGAGAGCATTCTGCATGGATCGAAAGAATAGTTGTGGGACGGGGCAAAATCTATAATAAACGCGTTTGAGACAAATCTTCTTAACCACTTCTTTCTAAATGGTTTTCAACTGCTATTGAAATATGTGGACAAGAGTTGTTATGATGGAGTATTACGCTTTAATTTTTGGCAATATATTCTGGCAGTTTTTTAGTCAATGCTCGTTTCCAACGAATCAGTTGCATGCGGTGCAGGTTAGGTTCTCTGAATGTACCCTTTTGATCCTGCCAAATACAGAGGATTATCTTAGCGCAATGGATTTTTGGCCTTGGTGTCGATTCGTTTGATTGGCCAGGGTTCACATATTATCTCTTACGCTTCGGGTTCTCGTAATCGATCCACTTTTTCCTTTATAGAGTACAAACATCATTTCAGACATACAAAATGGTGTTTCTAGGTCTCTCTGCTTTAATTCATATGGGGTACCCAATTTCCTTGTTTTTGGATGAATCCTGCTTCCTTTTGCAAGCTGTTGTTGAGTTTGACAACAATTTTCATGGACCTCTAACTTATGGACTTTAAACTTTTTTGGCTGGCATATCTCTACTTCGATACCACAAAGCCGCCATAAGATTCGGTGTGTGGCACTTTTTTCAAACTAAAGAAAACTACATTATAATGTTCAGTAACCCTTAACAATGACATATACAGCTACGTGCAATTAATTAAGGACACGATATGAAGATGTGTGCTTGAAGTAAATAATACGAAAGGTTTTATGATATTCTCATAATCTGTCGTAGTTTGGTCAATTTAACTCGTATTCCTAGAAAATAACTGCATACTGTGTCAAATTAATTATTATTCATGAATCTGTGAGTCAAATAAGATGCTTCAAAGTGGCGCGGGTGTACTTTGGATCAAATTCTTTTAACTTTTTCCGGCGAACATATTTTTTTCCAATTGTAGAAACTCTATTAATTTTTGTTTCGTCCTAAAGTAATTCTCTTTTCCATTCTACATTCTTCCAATGGAGGAGATTCTACACTACTTTGGATTATTATGACGTCACGTGGTGTTGGGACGCTGCACAAAATTAAGGGAAATATGGATAAGTTTCAGTAAGCAAGATTTCTAAGCGATATGATGATGCCGTATGCTGATGAGAACATGCCAGTTACATCACATGGGTATTTCAATCTTGACTGGCCTTCATGCAGTCCTGATCTCAATCAGATTAAAAACTTATGGCAAGTTACAAAAACCAAAGTAAGCTCTGTAAAAATAAACAATTTTAATGATCTCTTTTTGGCGAAACAAAGAAAGTTTGGGAAGACATTCCAAGTAGTGAACGTAAAAATTGGGTGACCTCAATGCCTCGCAGATGACAAGCTGTTATCGGTAACTATGGACTTGCAACAAAATATTGATTTAGTTTTAAATAAATACTTGTTTTGTAATGTCCTCAATTATATGCACGACTGATATCAATCTTATTTAAAGAGATGACTCACAGGTTCATCAAATACCTAATAATTAATTTGACACAGTATGCAGTTATTTTCTAGGAGTAAGAGTTAAATTGACCAAACTACGACAAATTATGAGAATATCATAAAACTTATCGTATTATTTGCTTCAAACTCATATGTTAGTATCATGTCCTTAATTAGTTGCACGTAGCTGTAAGTTAGGTAAGATACGTCATTCCGCATTTTTAGGTTGTACACCCAACAACAGTATTAGACAGATTTTTGGCCTTATCCGAATCCATTTATTAATTTACTGTGCTGCCAATATGAAGATTTTTGTTTCAGTTTTTGCTGTTTATATTTTTTTGAAGACAAATATAGCAAATACTCGTATGTACTCGTATATAATGAATTTCAACAGCCTCTTTTGCCATTGTTGTTAAACATTGACAAATCTTTTCCACCTCCTGGCCATCAGTCATCCATTCATTTCAATTGTATTTTAAGTCATTTAAGACATTTACAATTGAATACTACTGAAAAGGTATCAGAAACAGATTTCAATACTGCACCATTTAAAAATGAATATTTCAAAATAAACTGAAAGAAAAAATTAATTTTTAAATGACCAATAAACTACTGCATTCAGTTGAAACTCTCAACAGTAAAATGCACTATTTGGTGTAAAAATTCGTTGAGAAAAAAGAAGAAAAAATAGGACTTGTAACATGAATTATGTTTAAACTAAACTGTTTTTGTTCCTAGTTGCTGTTGTGACATATGACCATAAATTATGTTAGCAAATGCCTACCAGCTGTAAGCTGTTTCGAACAGCAAACGAGCAGAAAAGGAGATGGCAGGAAGCAGCAAAAGATGAACGAACACCCACTTGAGCTGTTCACATATATGGTATATATGGAAACATACTTATTGGCCCTATGAATGCGCATGGACTAGTGCAGAGTCTGTGGCCCCAACCAAACCCATTTACTAGAAGTTACAAAACTTAGTACTTGTTTTCATTATTTTTTTGGTAAGTTTTTTTTTGCAAGGTGTTGAAATACAAGTTGGTTGTTTGTTTTTGTTTTTTAGTTTTTTTGTGCCTGCAGCACTGAAAAATGTGTGTAGTAAATTTAAAGATGTGATTTGCTAGAACCCACGCAGTTTGTATTGTGGCTGACTTTGTTTTTGTTTTTTTTTTGAGTTTTGCATACGAGTTTGTCTTAAGTGATGTGTAGAATGGAACGACATGCCTAGACCAGGGAAGGTCTCCTAATTGCAGCATTAGCCTACTCTTGTTTTGCAAATATGGCCTATATGTGCTAAAACCTGAGCACTGAATTTATGATTTTCTGTTATCATATTAAAACTAATTTGTGTCACTTGGCTGACATTCCCCTGCTTTAATAGCTGCTAAATATTTGAATATATGTTTGTTTCTATTTCTTACCATTTTTACGACAGTCCGTTACAAAATATGGCAACATTTTGCAAATTTGTCGTAATTCTTTAGTGTGCTTGCAACATGTCAAGCAACAAACATGTAGAAATCATCATTACAAGACGAAAAAACAAAAAATGAAAAACAGCATCAAAATACATCAAGGTGCAACACTTGTTAAGGAAAAATTTTACGAAAATTTCTCAAGTTAAATAAGAAAAAAAAAACACAACATGTTAAAAAGAAATTTATAAAAATTACAACGCAGGAAAATGGATGTGAATTAATTTTTTTTTTTTTTTTTTTTTTTTTTTTTTTTTTTTAGCCTTTATTTATTTATTGAATCTTCATATAATGAAATGACAATAAGTATTCAAATCTTAATACTAAAAAGAAAATAATAAGCCCAGCCAGTGCTAGACAAAAATTTTATGATACTAAAAAAAATTTCACATCAACTGATCCAGTCATCTATTTTGCGCTTGAGTTAAAGCAAGGGTATCCCTCCTTCTCAACCGATTATGGCCACTAAAGTTAAGGATGTCTCGTGCAAGTGGGTTTGGGTGGTGTTCAAGTTTGCTGACATACTTTGACGCGTGTTTTGTAAATTCAACTTTTACTAATGGCACGCATAGATCTTTGTGAATTCGAGAATTTTTAACATACCATGGAGCTGCAGTAATTATACGTAGAATTTTATTTTGACCCCTTTGAATTTTTTCAATGTTTGATGCTGAGGCAGTACCCCATAATTGAATTCCATAGCACCAGATTGGCTTTAGAATTGCATTGTACAACAATAGTTTGCAGTCCAACTTTAGTGAAGAATTTCTGCCAATTAGCCAATTAAGTTGCACTGCTTTTAATCTCATCTGTGTAAGTTTCGCTTCAATATGAGACTTCCAAGTTAAACGGCGGTCGAGGTGAATGCCGAGGTATTTGACTTCATTATGTTGAGGAATAATTTGATTATTTATTTTGATGAACGAGCAAGTTTCTTTTCGCAATGTGAAAGTGATATGAATACATTTCTGTTCATTAACCCTGATTTTCCAAAGCTCTAGCCAATTCTCTAGTTTATAAACATAATTCTGCAAATTCTGTGATGCTACTTGGTGGTCCTTATGAACGCTGATAAAGGCTGTATCGTCTGCGAAAGTTGACGTGTGGATTTTGGGGTCTGACGGCATGTCGGAGGCATAAATCAAATATAAAGTAGGACCCAGTATGCTACCCTGTGGCACACCTGTTTCAATTGGCTGAGCGGGGCTTAAAAAATTGCCTTCTTTGATTTTAAATTTGCGACCGTATAAATAGCTTTCCATAAGTTTATGGGTGTTAGCAGGCAGAGTTAATTTTATTTTGTGCATTAAACCGTCATGCCAAACTTTGTCGAACGCTTGGGACACATCAATGAAAAGGGCGGAGCAGTATTTTTTGTCTTCAAACGACCCTTTTATCACATTTACCAATCTGTGTGTTTGTTCGATGGTGCTGTGTTTAGCTCTGAAGCCGAATTGATGATTAGGAATGCATTCAGTGTCGTTCAGAATTGGAATCAACTTAGTCATTAACAATTTTTCGAACAGTTTAGAAATTGTCGGCAGTAGGCTAATTGGCCTATATGACTCTACTTTGGTGTGATCCTTCCCTGACTTAGGAATCATAGTGATCATAGACACCTTCCAATCTGCAGGATAGTATTCTAGGCGTAAAATAGCGTTGAAGATAAAGAGGATAATTCTTCTAGCTACACGAGGTAACTCCACAAGCATTTTATTGCTGATTTTATCCATACCTGGAGCCTTTCTAAGGTTCAGAGTACCAATAGCGCTTTGGACATCACCAAAGTTTAGTCTTAGAGGTACAGGAGGTCTAATAACGAGTGGTGGCAAATCAGATACGTTATTTGAGTTGTTTTTAGTAAACACATTTCTTAAATGGTTCACAAATAATGTCCCTTTCTCGGAATCATTTCTAGCCCAGTCACCAGTCGGATTTCGCAAAGGAGGTTTTCCTCTCACTGGTCTTTTTAAACCTCTTGCCGCCCTCCATAACGAGTAGTCAGATTGTGGGGTACTATCAAGACCCTCCAAGTAGGATCTAAGTGAAGCCGTTCTTTGGGTTTCTAAGAAATGTCTTAGTATATCTCTGCATACCCGTAGCCTAGCTTTCAGTTCAGGAGACCTGTGAAGTTGCCACTCTCTTCTCATTCTTCTTTTTTCTGATAGGAGATGTTCGAGTTCAGATAAATAAGTTCTGTTTGTCCTATTTCTACATTCAACGTGATAAGTGGAAGCGTGATGCACAGCTCGTCGAAGGTCCTCGGTAAAGTTGCCAATCGACTGATCGATATCGTCGGTAGTTCTCAACACAATATTTTCCGTGCAATGAGAACTTAAATACTTTTTGTATTTTATCCAGCTTACTCGGGTCTTAGTCATGTTTCTAAATGGAGAGCCACACACTTGAGGGAAATGCATTGAAATGATAGTAGGAGAGTGATCTGAGGACAAGTCTAATGAAGGATCCACTTGCATCCATTCTACAGGGATATTTTTCACTACTCCAAAGTCAATAACATCGGGAATCTTCCGTCGGTCCGTCGGCCAGTAGGTGGGATGTCCGCTTGAGAGTACATCTAAGCCCATTTGAGCAATGGTGTTGAAGAGTACGCGACCCTTTGGGGTTACAAGACGTGAACCCCAAAATGTGTGTTTGGCGTTAAAGTCGCCAGCAACTAAAAATCTAGCTCCAAGGGAATTAAAGAAGTTATGGTATTGGTGTTCTTTTATTGAGAATCGAGGCGGAGAATAAATCGATGATAAAACAAATTTGTATTGACAGAATTCAATGCAAATGTTTGTTGCTTGGAGGTAATCCTCACTTATGTTATTCATTAGATAATGTTTTATTCTGTTCTTTATAAGAATTGCCGAACCTCCACAAGCTCTTCCGCGGGGATCTTTAGTATCGTACAACACGTAGCCATTAATTTTGAAGTACCCTGTCGACGTCAAGTGAGTTTCAGCAATCATCATAACATCAATCTGCTTATCCATCAGGAAGTATTCCAGTTCGTTTTTATGTTGGCGGAGGCCGTTCGCGTTCCAAAAACAAATTTTTAAATAAATCATTTCTTTAAAATGGCTTGCAAGATAGTGAATTGCATTTTCAGCATTTCCTGCATCATGGATGTCATGGTGGTCGTAAAAGTGTTCATAGTTTGGACAAGTGTCTGCAATGTTGTCTCTAGATTGTTGATATGTGGCTCAGAATATTGCGATATAGGTTCCTGCTCCAGACCTGGCATATTAGATTTGACCACGTTTGCGTAAGAAACTTGTCTAGAATTAGGAGCGTTTACGTGAGTAGTTGGTCGTACAATTTGAGGAAAATTCTTACTCGACGTGAAATTAGGTTGTTGAGGATGGTCAGGTAATACTGGCGACTTATTGGTCCTTATGCCCTTCAAATAAGTATAAACTGGACAACCTCTATAATTAGCGGTATGATTTCCTCCACAGTTACTGCATTTTTTTATTTTTAAGTCCGTTTTGGACTTATTACATTGAGCAGTTGCATGTAGATCCCCACATGCAACACAAACAGACGGCAATTTACAATACGCTTTGGTGTGACCAAATTCTTGACAATTAAGACACTGGACGGGTCCAACACGCTTATGCGGTTCCTCCACGGTAATTCTACGATGCAGAAGATAAATAAGATTGTAAATTGGATGGGACTCGTTTTTCTTTAAGGCAACATCTCCAGGTTCCAATTCTACCCTGAACATGGGCTGAGGAATCTTTTCACGGTTTCTAATATTCACTACGCTCTTGATTTTGAACCCTTTGTCCATTAATCCGTTCTTTATCTCCGCAGGATCAACACATGGGTCTATACCCTTTAGAACGACTTGGAGTCCTTTTGCGCTTTTGAGCTGATAGGTATAGAAATCCCTGGTCTCCCTCTCCAACTGGTTGGACAATTTTCGAAAATCATCTTCCCTATTCACTTGGATCTTTGTCTCGCTGATTTTTCCATGTTTAATTGAGGTTACGCTAAACATGTTCTCACCTATTACAGCAACAATTCCTTGTACCAGTTTATTGGAAGTGGGCTCTCTCAGGTAAATTGGTGGGGGCTTAAACGTCTTTTTCGGTATTTCTGGGTCATCCGTCTGAAGTAGAGCAAATCTGTTTTGATCATTTGGCTTATCACTGCTGATGGTCTTAGGAACTTTAGAATTGGAAGACATTTGAGGAGATGTCGGGCTCCTCTGTCGCTTGAGAACGGTGATGTACTTATCCATACCTACTTGTTTTTTGGGTTTGACTGCACTATTTGATGAAGATGATGATTTCTCATCGGATGAGATAACTATATTGGGCGAACAGGAACGGCGCCGTATTTCGGCCTTTGTAGTGAGAAGAGACTCCACGGATTTTCTTAAGGATTCTTCCTCAGAGATCCATAAATTTTTTCTACTGTAGCTTAGCTCTTTCTCAGAATTACATCTGAGCGGGACACTCATGCAGTTGTTATGCGATTTTTAAATTACCGAAAAACCACTATAGATATTTTTCCACCTATTACGATATCTTTTATATATATATATATATTTTTTTTTTTTTTCACTTATTACAAGTTTTTTTTTTTTTTTTTTTTTTTTTTTTCACCTATTACGAAAATTCAGCCGCACTAAAAATAACACGTCCGACCAGTTCAAGCAACACTATGTGAATTAATGTTTTTTAAGTTTAACTTTCGGTTTTTTTAAATTTTAAAAAATTTAAAAAAAAATATGAAATGATTGCTGGCCCGAAAATAAACCCAATCGAATTTAAAATTAAAAACGTATTGCCACAAAACATTGCTGATCAAAAATTTGGAATGGCAAATGAAAATAGTGCATAAGTTCCAGGAAAATCAACTTAGGGCCCGACAAGTGTCGTGAATCACAATCGCAGTTTACAACATAAAACATCAAAATACTTAGTGTTGTGAACGGTAATCGGGACTTAAGCACAGGTCGTAAATAAAAATACAGTAAAATTGTTATTAAAAGAAGCATTTATCTTAACATTTTGTTCATTCTGTAAACAATTTTCTGTCTACACGCAATTATGTCTCGTGTGGACAACTCTCGTCGATATTATGTTTTCATTTGCAAAAAGGTTTAGCATATTTTTGCTCTACACTAACAAACTATACAGCAAGAGCAAAAATATGCTAAACCTTTTTGCAAATGCAATGATGCAATACCATTTGCGCAATATTGTGAATTGCGTCAATATATTTACATCAGAAATATAAATGAACGACTTTATAAAATTGCAAGTTTATGTAAATAATTCAGATACCCCAGCTGTAAATAAATAGTATATAATATAAATAGTAAATAATATAAAGTGATTCAAGTAGAGATACTTTTTTCAATAGCCTTTTTTGACAGATCACGTGTGAGTCGTGTCATGTTGTCATGTTATTTTTGTTTAGTATTGTTTGGCATTTAATAATGGAAAGATTTACGTCTGAACAACGTTTACATATCATTCAACTTTATTACGAAAATTCACGTTCTACAAGGAATGTATTTCATGCACTTCGCTCAACTTATGATCAACATAAGCGGATTACTGAGCGATTCGGCGCAACTCGGACTGACGTTTGGAACGTCGAGATATTAAATTGAAAGCCGTTTGACCTTCCCAAACGACATCGCTTCGCTCTATGGGTTCTTGAAGAGTTCCAAGAAGATCGGTCGTTTACGATGCAAATTTTGTTCAGCGCATTTGGGACGAAGAGCAACCTGAAGAGATTCAAGAACTGCCACTTCATCCAGAAAAAACAACGGTTTGGTGTGGTTTGTGGGCCGGTGAAATCACCGGTCCATATTTCTTTAAAAATTATGCTGGTGCGAACGTAACCGTTAATGGCGACCGTTATCGTGCCATGATAACCGACTATTTGATGCCTGAAATTGAAGCTCGTCATCTCGGCGACATATTGTTTTATCAAGACGGCGCCACTTCCCACACATTGCATCAATCAATGGATTTATTGAGAGAACACTTCGGCGAGCACAGAATTTTTGAGCCGGTCGATTGGCCATCAAGATCGTCTGATAGCACACCGTTAGACTTCTTTCTGTGGGGATATATAAAGTCTAAAGTTTGTGCGGACAAACCCGCTTCGATTCAGGCCTTGGAGGAAAACATCACGCGTGTCAGTAGCCAGTTACCAGTCAAAATGCTCGAACAAGTCATCGAAAATTGGACTTAACGGAAAGACCATCTGCGACGTTGCATCGGCCAACGTTTGATAGACATAATCTTCAAAAAATGAATGTCAAAGAATGTTCTTCCAAATTCTTTCAAATTAGAATAAACATTGCCTAATTAATTTTAATTTTCTTTGTTTTTTTTTATATCAAAAAGTAGAGAACCTCGAAATGGATCACGCTATACATGTAGAAGAAAAGCAATAAGGTCACTTGAATTTTATATACAAATATTTATTATTCTATGATAAAATCGAAAACCTATGCACAAAATTAACCAAAACAAAAATACGCCTGCATTATTAAATGGATTTAGTAAATAAATTTAAATTTTCTATGCATCTTTAGCTGGGAATAGAGAAAGAAAAATGTTGACAATACTCCTGCGTAATCAATATTTAACTGCAAACAAAAACTACTTGCAACACCCACACTACGTCTGCAGTAGACGACACAACCGACACAAATTGCAATCACCAGGCCATGCTAAACCCAACTGCAGATGTTTGGGGAAAGAAAACAAAAGCTCAAGAATAAGAGATGAGAAATTAAAGTTTTAAATTCACATCCATATTCAAATATATTTAAAGTCATTTGAATTTGAGATTGTATGTTGTTTAAGTCTGCTTAAGGAATCCGTAGCATGTTCAAATAATGTGGTGGTACTTAATCCAAAAGGCTAAACTGCTGATCGTGCCATGTCAATTATGGCAACAATTTAAAAACCCTTAACAAAACAAAATAAAATAAAATTTTATACACAAGTTTGTAATTTTTGTTACGTTGGCTGTTGCATGTTGCCTGACTATGCTGTGTGTTGTAAGTCTGACTTTATGTGTCTGATGGCTAAGATGTGGTTGTCTTTCCGTTTTTGTGTTGGTTTCTTTTCCCAGTTGTACCTCGTTAAACAAATCAGAGGCGCTAATAAAATTGTAAATAGGCGGCAAATCTTACAAGTTACTTGAAGGTTTATACAGCCTAAATTGTAATGTTGCAACATCCGTAACAAGCCAACAATCAGACAAACAGCCAGTTATGCAGTCACCAGTTTACCAGCCAACACCTACAGGTTAAGGGATATGTTTAAGTAGTTTTTCTATGGATTTCTTAGAGGTTATAAACATTTCAAACAATAATTCATAAACATAGAAAATTTATAATAAACTTAAAAAGTGAATATGTAAGAGGCAGCCATGCCCGTCTTCAAAGATACCCTGCAGCTGCCACGAGTATAAAATTGGTACTAAAATAATTCTACGTTTAGAATTTAATACTAAAATATATTTTGTAATTCAAATTTAGTACTACAATACATCCCAGTTTAGAATTTGGTACTAAAATACATTCACTTTCAGAATTTAGTACTAAAGCACATCCATGATGCAAATTTCGTAGTAAAATACACTCCAGTTTAAAATTTAGTACTAAATAATATTCAAGTCTAGTATTTGGTACTAGAATACTGGAGTTTAGTACTAAAATACTTCTAAGTTTACAATTTAGTACCAAAAACCATCCATAATTTAAATCTAGTACTGCAATAAGTTCAAATTTAGAATTTAGTGCTTAAATACATCCCAGTTTAAAATTATGTACTAAAACAACATTCACGTTTAGAATTTTCTACTAAAACACGAGAATGCTTAAATTTTCGTACTAAAAGTATTAAGTACTAAGATATATTAAAATCTAGTATTTAGTACTGAAATTTATCCACGTTTAGAATTCATTACTAAATAGTAATAAACTAAATTTAGTATAAAATACTTCCACGTTAAGAATTTAGTACTAAAATACATACACAATTCAAATTTACTACTACAATTACTCCAAGTTTTGAATTTAGTACTAAAATACATCCATGAATAAAATTTCGTACTAAAATACTTTCAATTCTAAAATAATTCCACGTTTAGAAATTAGTATTGATCCATCATCCACGTTTAGAATTTAGTACTAAAAAGAACTAAAATATGTACATTCAAGTTTAGTATTGAGTACTTCTTTTTTTCTAAGATAAAATACCATTTAACCCTAAAGTAGAGTGCTTATACTCAAACGTGGGTATGTTGCATGAAGTAATAACGACAACAACAACAACAACAGCAAAATCACATAGAACAAGACAACTAAGAAATATGATTTTGAATTGAAATTTATAAAACAATTAAAATTTCCATTTGAAAAAGTGACAACATTTGCAAACATCAGAAATCAGTTTATTGCCCTGCGCGTCTGTGCTTCACTAACTAAGTCTTTCTGCTGCACTTTTCTTTCTATATTTGAAAACAAAAAGTTCAATTATTGTTGTCTACATTTGAATATCGAACAGGAGTTGGCGGCTTTTTGAGACCGTTGCCGAAGCTGTTGCGGCTGCTACCACCCACTTGCTAATTGTAGCTTTTAAACACTTGCGTGTTGACCATTTAATGCACGTTTCTGCTTAAAGCTCTGTGCTACATACATATTTCGCTATTTTTATGATTTTTTTCTAAAGTTACTTACATCTACAGTTTCAAATAGAAACAGAGATTTTTAAACCTGAGTTTTGTTTTGGTTTGTTATTTTCCCCCATGGACGGTTGCCTAAATTTATTGGAGATTTTGTTTTCGTGATCTGCTTTTTGCCGGCAAACAATTGGGGGTGTCAATGTGCCAATGTTTTGTTGTTTTGTTTGTGTTGTTTATTTTTGGGACTTTTTTTATTATTATATTAAAAAAAAATATATGTTTATAAGCCGCTTAGTTGTGTGGCAAATAGTGGTCTCTCACAGCGACAATATTCATACTGTGGAGAAAAAAGTGACACGCAATCTGCTTGTACATTTTATTATTGAAAAAATCATTTGCAAATACTACACTTGAAAAGAAAGACAAATTTTGTTTTTACCAATTGTTGCTTAAAAGGTCTTTTTAAACGATTTAAATTATATATCAAGCTGACAAAAATACAAAACACTAACGATTAAATGGAACTTATTTCTGTATATTTTTTGTAATCAATACAAACAAAAAAGTATAGTAATTCAAGCTGGACTATAAACTACCATACACCAAGTAAGTTATCAAGTTATCTATGGAATGATATTTTAAAAATTTGATATTTCCATGCTACGCCTTTCGATTTAAAAGATTTAACCATTTCGTCCTTTTGAAGATATACATTAATCCCTGAAATTTAGTACTAAAATTCATCCACGACTAAAATTTAGTACTAAAATACTACCACGATTGAAGTTTAGTACTAAGCAATTGTTATTTAAAACTAAAATAAATCTAAGATTGGAATTTAGAACTCAAATACAACCACGATTGAAATTTAGAACTAAAATACAACCAAGATTGTAAGTTAGAACTCAAATACAACCACGATTGAAATTTAGAACTAAAATACATCCAAGATTGGAATTTAGAACTCAAATACAACCACGATTGAAATTTAGAACTAAAATACAACCACGATTGAAATTCAGTACTTAAAGACATTCAAGATTTAAATTTACAACTAAAATACTTACACGATAAAAAATCTAATTTTGCAAATACATATTTAGTAAACAATATGAATATTTGATTCTCTAGTTCTTAAAACTAACATATCATATTTTTAAGAAATTGTATACCTCATAGTTTAAGTTCAGCAGATGCTAAAATAAGTAAGGGAAAATTATTAAGGTTGTACATGATTATTAACGCGTGTTTAAACACCTTTTAAATCATTCACTCACGCTACATGTTGTCCTTCTTGCCACATGCTACGCGTATAAATTAATATCACTGATCATTTTAATGCGTGGAGTGGGACATTTTTAACACCTACTGGAGGGAGTCTCACACATTATGATCGTAGTAGGAAACTTCATACGCATGTGTGTCAGAGTATATAGTGAAGTTAGAAATGGCAAACATGTGTAGCAAGGTCGGATGAGGCAAAATAAAAATATACAAGATATTAAGAACTAACTATTGATTTGTGTTCAGTTTTTCATGAATTTTTATTGAGAAATCTGAGTGATTACAAATGATGCTTTATTTCTTTATTGAAATCTTAATTATTTTATTATTTTTATACCCACAGCCAGAAAGATGGCCGGTATATTAAGTTTGTCATATCGTTTGTAACTCATCGAGAACCAAAAAGTCTATATATTCTGGGTCCTTATAGGACTGTAAGATGATCTAGCCATTTCTAGCACTCTGTTGAAGGCACGATAGAGCTTCGAAAAGAGTCTTAGAGTAGTGAAATGTTTCGAAATGTTTGGTATTGAAAATGGGTAACATTGGTCCAGTAGGATCAGAGATAAGATCAATGTTTCAGACAACCTTTAAATTTTACAGATATTTTTTAATATTTTCTTCAAATATAATGCAGATAATATCATGAAAATTTTCAAACTTTATATTTAGTATAGAAGGACAAGTCCAGCTGAAAATGGTAAGAATCGGTCGACCATTTGTCACAGCCCGCTATACAAATGTCTTTCCGGCGAGTATCAGTTTTAATAGCAAAATCTATTTTACATAAGTGTAGCCGGTTTTTTTACATATACTGGTAGGCAAAGCTTAAAAAATTCAGCTTCAGGTGTTGATGAATAACGGATTTACAGTATTTCAAAAAAGCCCCAATATTAATAATTCATTTTATGAATCATCATCATATGAAAGACGTTGCAAAATATTGAAAATAAAAATAAAAAATTTTATTAAAAAAGACAGCTTAAGGTTTAACAATTACTAAAATATTAATAAAAAAAGGTCAAATAAACTATAATAAGAAATTACTTAAATAATTTGATGTTTTGGTTTAAACGAAATCAATTAATTTAAGATTGTCCAACAGTTGGTTTCGTCAGTTCCGTTTCCATTAAAAATTAACCTGAAGAAACTGATATTTACGTTGCAATTTCACAGTCTTAATAACTCGTCACGCTGTGAACTCAACATAATCACAATCATTCAGTTTGGTTGACACCATAAATAGTGTTGTGACATGTATTGATGAAACAGTATACAAAACATATTAACCGTGACCTTTATCCTTCTTACGAATTAGTTAGAGCTTCGAAAACATTGTGCTATCCAGAAAATATAAAGGTAACAGAATCATATGATGAAGTAAACTTACAGTCCTTAATGGACCACACAATATTAAGATTGTGTGTATCATACAATGACGTACTCACTGATAAAATATGAACTTGCCACGAAATTTCATTATTATGTAAATGAGGATGTGATGGGGCAAATCAAAGCCTTTATAAACAAAAATGGATGGAAGAATTAAAAGAAGGCAATAGCGATGAAAATTTATTTAGTATTTCTCTAGTACCAATTCAAATGTATTTTACCAATGAGAAAAAAAATCAATCGTTTATCAAAATCCAACACCTAATTCTTCACGTTATTATCGTCCTATTAAACTATTGCTTGCTAAAGAAACTACTGATTTAATAAATACAGAAGTGCAAGATATTAGGGATCAAATTACAATGCTACGTCCAACGAAGGTTATTTTATTAACAAACAATGTCCAAAAGGTTGTTTATGTTAAACCTAAATTAGTTTTATGTATGGTTGATGGAAAAATATGCACAGATTTATCAAAATACAATTCAGCACAAATTTGCTATGTTTGTGGAGCTAAACCTTCTGAAATGAATAATCCCTCTGGTCTTTTACAAAAAACATTAGACCCCGAAGTTTTAGAGTTTGGTTTGTCGCCATTGCATTCATGGATTAGGTTCATGGAATGGACATAAACACATGGCAAGCAAGAGGCACAGATAATAAACAAAAGCTGCAACAACAAAAACTTTCTATATAGATATGCCAAAGCATACGACAGGAAACACCAATGATGGAAATACAGCTAGGCGCTTTTTTAGAAATGCCGTAGAATCTGCCGAAATAACTGGTATATTTTGTTATTTTGGTTATTTTGGAATGCTTAGCGTGTGGATATTCAATTAATACGGTACCTTTTGACAAATATGCCACAGTAACCATAGAGCTTTATTTAAAATTATATCCATGGTATTATATGCCGGTTAGTGTGCAGCAAGTTCTTTGGCATGCCAAAAGAATTATTCAAAATTGTATCCTCCCCATTGGGCAATTGTCAGAGGAAGGGCAAGAGTAGAGAAATAAAGACACTAGACGCTGAAGATTGCAATTTACGCGAAAAATATCACGGAGAGATACCAACTCTAAATTAATAAATATACTGCTAATATCATCAGATCAAAATATATGTAATTTGAGAAAAGCCCCAAAAACAAATTGTAAAATTTGTGTATACAAAAATTTAAAGTACATACTTTATGAATACCCCAAATATATAAATAAATTTGATTTAAAAAATTACGTTTTTCTGCCCCAACCAAACGGATGGATGGAGGGACATATTTGTATATGACAAGTAGCAAACGCAGTAAGCAGAAGGGTATAATTCTTTACCTAATTGTTTTGTTATGCAAAAAATTAGGACTCTATCTTAATTATTTACAAAGTTATGATTTTTGTCGTCCTAAATTCCTAAATCGAACACTGTGCGCTGTGAACTCTACATAATCATAATCATTCAGTTTGGTTGAGACCATAGATAGTGTTGTGACATGTATTGATTTTATGAATTTTTGAATATGAATTTTTCATGAGAAATCTGTATGCTCACAGAACAAGCTACTTTTATCGATTAACGATTTATGATTTTTGAGCATTTTATATAAAAATAAATTTTTTTAGGAGATATATGAGTGATCGTAGTTGGATCTCCTTTCTTAGGTGTTCGTAAGTTTTCATGTCAACATTTATTTGTGGTCATAAATATAAGTAAATCCATTTGGAGATCATTTTGCTCAATTAAACGCGTATTTACAAAGTCATTGGAAATTTAAAATTTAACTAGTTAAAAATTTTCAGGCAATAAATCGGTTTTTTTTGGTGAGAAACACAATTTTAAACACTCATGTATAAGTTCTTTTTCTGTTGAGATATACGAGTGCTCACTGATCGAGATCCTTCTTTTAGTTAAATGCTTATTTACAAATTTATTAACGATATTATCCAACCGACTTATTTATCGCACTTGGAGACTTTAACCTTCCTACCGTATTATGGATTAATCCGTTGGAAGTAAATTACTTAATCCGGTCATGCTCAATTGAATTTATTAAAACAATGCTGGCGTCTGGCCTATTCCAAATTAACAACGTTTATAATATTTTTGGTAGATTTCAGCGTACAGATTACATAAAACTTAATTATTTGTTATCTAATGTTAACTGGAGTGCCATAATTTCTGATAGCAATCTCGAAGATATTGTTTCTAACTTTTATTCCGTACCTATTTACCTATTCATTTAGCACTGCACCATTATTTTTTACAACACCCAGCAGATGTGTTACAGGTGTTACATTTCTTATAACTTCTGCTACAAAACAAATAATAAATAATAGATTTATGAAGGCGCTAAAAGATTTCACAAATTCGCTGCACCCCTCAAATACTGTATAACACGAATTGCTATTACATAAAAATGTTAAGCACACAATAATTCTGCACATATGCAGTTCACTTCTAATGACTTTATGGGCAAATTCCACAAATTGATTTAAATTTAAGGTGTAAGAAAATATAAGTCATAAATCCCAGGTAAAGGGGATTTTCCAAATGCCCAAAATAAAATTACCCAAAGGACAACAGGTAATACAGCTTGTAAGGGGTTCACAGATTCCAGGTAGCTAAGAGCGTTGCTATTTCAGTACCTGTGTGTGATATAAAAACTCATGTTAATATGGAAATATCACACATTTGTTATTTGGTAGTTCTACAGACAACATCAACTCAAAAAAAGTAAAAACGATAAAAATGGCCTGCGTAGATTCTGATAAATTCTCACCCAATGATTTAGCACTCTTCGTTGAAAGCCTGGAACAAATTTCTCGCATGGAAAGCTTAAAGAGGGAACGACGTCAAAGAAATCGAGCTGTAAACTTGGAAGAAACCTTGCTCCCTTTGGATCGACAATACCCAGCTGGAAGCAGTATAACCATGGCATCTAATGACAAAATGGAAGATCAAACCATTATGGAAAGTTTTGAAGACAAACAAAATAGTTTCTATTCAACATGTATGGAGCCAAATCAATATTATACAATTAACTATAATGAATCCAGTTATTACAACCTACAAGATGCTTACCCGTCATATTCCAACACCATCTACAGCAAACCGTATGATAATATAGAGTCAACCGATTTGGATGACTGTGATTATGAACCGGTGTATTCACAGCCTGAAGAATACTCAGATCATCTGTATGATGATCCCATCGAAATTATCAAGAGTGTGAAGTCGAAGAGGAAACTATCCCTTTTTGGTTTGGTACGCAAGAAGTATAAGAAGTGTTTCTCTAGCAAAACATGCGACTGGTATAAGAGTCAATCCTGGCTTAAGCTACCTGGTATTTGAGACTCTACTACTACTAACGAGACAAAAAAATTGCAAGTGAAAGAAATCAGCTGGTTGATATTTAAAAAGGAAAGGGAAGTGACGAAACCAGCTGTTGGATAATGCAAAATATAATAATTTCGTTAAAAACATTTTTAAATTAGTTAAGTAAGATTTAGTTTATAAATACTAAACATTTACAGATAGTTTCCTTACTAATATTACTGTGGCATAAAACAATACAATTGATTAAATAAATATATTTACATAGATATAAAAATGAAACAAAAAAAACTCATTTCATTTATTTGATGGAAGATCTTATAGAGACGAGATGTAGAAATTAACAAAAATAATTAAGTTTCTCATCATTTCTAGAATATTCAATCATAAATTGAATTTCAAAAATTTCTTTTTTGTTCTTTAAAAAACACGGACGAAACCCAATTTTACTCTTCAAGATCGATTTTTTCAAAATGCATTTTTGGCACATAGAGCACTTAAATTCCCGCACGACGATATCGTTGGTCTCATGTAGAAAGGCCTAACTCGCTATTTTTTCGAAATTTGTTTTTTTTTTTGCGATTTCAATGCATTTAACGCAAATACACCTAAAAAATAACGCTTTTACAAGCAGTTGTACAAAAAAAGTTACATGTTGAATATTACAGTTTCTATTATGTTTTTACCTTCTCCTGTAAGGTTTCAAATATGCGAGTTAGGGCCTTTCTACATGAGACCATCGATATGTATATTAGTGAGCCAAGTTCACCCGCGTTTGAGGGCGCCGTAACGTTTGGTCGTAAGTTAGATAGTTACGTTAAACTTTAACAAATCTGTCCATCCCAGTCCATTTTAAATCGTGCAGAAAATTCCAAGAACAAGTAAGTACATTGTCAACTAGAGATTTAACAATAATCACTTCATCTTGTATAAAAAATAATTATATTTGTTTTCAAATTAAATTCGACAAAACCTCTGAAATGATTTCATACTTAATAGTTATTGCTTGTGATCAAATGTATAACTGTGTATATTTAAATTTAATTAATTTTTCCTAGTTCAAAGACGGAGTGTCACGCTGGTTCTGGCGTCTTCTACGATGAACTCGGTTTAAAGATACATCTAGCCTCCCAGCTACATCTAGTGGCTGAGATACTAGCGATTAGGGAAGCATGTAGAATTTTATGTGAAAGAAATATTTGCGACAGCACTGCCAATTTTTTACACAGCCAGGCGGCACTTATGTCACTTAAATCCCATACTACAGCATCTATTCTAGCCAGGAAATGTAAAGAATAACTGTCTAGGCTGACATTACTCTAGTTTGGTTGCCTGAGTGGACGGACGAACTGGCCAAAGAAGAATAAGCCGTAGCAATCGCAATATCACTTGGGACCGTTAAAAGTAACATCTTCAGACACTACTTTCCAAAGGCTAGAGTTAGGAGGCGCAATTTGGGCACATGAACGACCACTATATAATGAGAGACGCAGTTTGCAGCTCCTGAATATGAAATGCAAGGATATCTCGAGAATCAACGGTGCTAACCGGTCACTGGACGATTGGTAAGCATGCAAGCAGAATCTGACTTTGGCTTAAGTCGGTTTTAGTGACTTTTTTCAAATCACTAATCAAAATTTTATCACTAATAGAATTTAAAATTCTGGTTAAAATAAAATTGGGGCGGTCACACCTATTTACGTGTGGGCGGGGCTCCAAAGTTTGTAATATATTTAGCTATATCTTGAAAACTACATTTTTTATTGGACGATATATATTCAAATGATAGGTATTTTAAAGACCTTTCCAACGATATGTAACATGACTTATTTATATGAACAAGCTATTGATAAATTTCGTAATTTGTACAATGCGAAGCCGGTATTCTGTATATCATAGAAGAAATAATCCTATCCTGCATACAAAATTTTGAAAAAATGTTTTTTTTTAATTTTTAAGATCTTATAATTCTATGATTATAGTACCTACAGACACATATGATACCTTAAATTAAAGCTTATATTTATATTAATAAACTAAAATAACACTAATATAGACATTTTTTTTTTAATTTTTTTAGATATTAAAAAAAATCGGGTCAAAAAATATTCTTTTCGGTTCATATTTTCTTTATTTTATGATTTTTTTTTTTTGGGCAAAGTCACTAAAACCGATTTGTTCCCTGTGAATGTCCGGCTCTTCAAAACTATAGACTCAAATTTTTCAACAATCATATACTAAACAATCTAGCGCAGACATTGGGTATTAGATGGTACGATTCCTGAATATGATAGTCTTATAATTTATTTCAACTAGTTTTTCTTTTCAAAATGATATCATAAGGTTTCACTTGTATGCTTGCATACATCAGGCAACCGCGTAATTCAACCTAGTTTCACAGAAATTCATTATTGACAGCTCAATATCACGCATTAACAAATGTTTCTGGTATTAATTCGATTATTTACATTGAAATACATAAAGCTAATTTTTAAAGCAACTAAAAATTATGCATTTAATATAAAATTTCCAGCATAACTAAATTCGCTTTGATTTCAAGGTTTATACATTGAAATGCGACACAAATTTTTATAAACAATTTTCCATGGTGTAACTATACAAGGTGAGTGCTGTAGCACAGCTGACTGGCTTTGTTTACAATTTACTTACATATGCCAAAATTAATACTTGTTTTTGACAGTAGGACATTATTTTATACAAACAAAATGCCTGTTGTTTCTGTATTGTGTTGTATTTGTTACCGATTTGCACTCACCTTGTATTGTTACACCATGTAATTTTTAGTATAAACTGAAGATTAATTGTATATTTTAGACAGGATTTAATTAATATAAAATTGCATGGCTTCTGAATAGAACAAATTATTACAAACATAATTTTTTGGTTGAAATAAAAACTTAATTTGATTTCAAATATGTAGATTATTATTAAACGTTTATACGATGTCTTATAAGAACAAAAAAAAAAAATACATCTTGGAAATATATTTTCCCCGCTTTCAGAATTTCCATATGAGTTCGACAGATGGTTTCGATATCTTTGACCTTCAAGAAACCTTGCATTCATTTGTAATGTTTACCATATTTGGGCATATTTATTAGTACTTGGAAATTTCTCGAAGTTATTACGAATATAATTATCTAATATTAAAATCATATCTTAATATCCTTTTAAAGAAACATCTGCTAATGAGCAATAAATCGCCCAACATCTCGCTAATAATTAAGACCAGCAGGTAAAAAATGTATAATTTGAAAATCATAAATTTGACAAATAGTTTTTGCTGACGCGCAAATAGTAAGATCAACAGGTAACAGATTTTTAAAACCCCTACGTGACAATAAGAACATTTCTCTACCTGTTGAACTATATATACCCACGGTAAAATTTAAATCTTCACTCATTTGTTATCGAACATTTAATTTGTATACATCGCAACAATGGCTTTTATTAGCTGTGATAAATTCTCCGCTAAAGATTTAATTCTCTTCATTGAAAGCATCGAGCAAATTACACGCATAGAGGCTGTAAAGAAACAAAATGAACAAAAAATTCGTGCCAGAAACTTGGCCGACACCTTGCGCTATCTGGGTCAACAGTATTCACCCAGCAGCAGTTCAACGCTTTCATTTACAGACAGACCCGAAGATGAATCGCTTATGGAAACTTTTGAGCAAAAACATATTGCCTACTATTCTACATGTGTGGCAACAGCAAAACCAATTCTTTATGCTTCGGTATCGTGTCCCACCAACATCTATAGTGTGCCTTTTGAATGTAAGGCTTCCACCAAATTGGAAGAACATGATTATGAAACACTAGATCTGAAGCCTAAAGAGAAAGAAGTATATCATCAATATGAAGTACCGAGACAGATGGCCAAGAAGTCTACTAAAGCCAAGAGCAAATCTTCTCTAATAAATTTGATACGCAATAAATATAGAAAATATTTCGCCAAGAAAACCAACAACTGCCAGAAGAGTGAATCTTGGACTAGGCTAACTGTGGTCGGAGGAAGTGCCTTAGCTAACAGCTGATTTATGAGAGAAAACAGCTTCAGGAAGACAAGAAGCAAGCTAAAAGGAATCGTGTAAATAAATCAAAAAAATAAATGGATTTCGGCTGACAACAAAAATTAAGCATGACTGGCTTGTAACTAAATCATAAATATAATTTAAAATTTTTTTATATCCAAAAAAAGAAGCAATTAACCAATAAATATAAACACATTGAATGTATCGAAAAAGAAGATATAAGCGTTTTAAATTGTTATTTGGAATACGGTAGATTTAAGTATTTGACTTTAACAAATGAAAACATGTTGGGCTTACTTGTGGTCCCACTGAAAACTTACTGATACTTGAAACAAATTTAATTCTAACCGACGACAGTCAGATCTTGCATCAAGAGCGAGCTAAGTCTCATTCGGCTAATGATTCAGATCTTAGCCATATAAACCGAAAGTTTTTTTTATTGAAAAGAACTTTCGACCTGTTACAACTAATTCCGACAAATTTGTCTCTAACCAACGACAATTGGATCTTCACTCCTTGGACACTCAACTAATAATTTTCTACATAGCTGTTGTTTTTTTCCATAAAACCAGCTTATACTTTCTATTCTAATCAATGATAATTGGATCTTCTCTTAATGCTGTTGAACTCAGCTGTATCGTAAAAACGTTGTTCACCACAAAAGAACGACATTAGACCTTTAATTCATCTTTAACACTGTCCCTGATACCAAAGTATCTTATTCCCAGCAGAAGAAATTTTAATTCGAGCTCCAGTAATGTGAGCAAAAGAATATCGGTTGCTCCTCCATCGTTCAAATAACTTGTTTTTATGTGACAAACTGAAATTTTAGTTTTTTGCGCAATATTCAGCAATTTAAATTCGTCGGATGCTCTCATGTCCTGTAACTCGTCCAGGTGTTATTAATTCTGGACTAGGGAATTTCAATTGATAAGACATTTAGATTTGATTTAGAGTTGAGAGCATTGATTAGCTGAAGGCTGTCCACATAAAGTGTAGAGTTGTTATTCTCAGAGGCAACGATGGCGTAAACTTCCATTTGGAAAATGTTAAAGGTATCACACAAACTGAGAAAATCAGTAAACCAGTATCCACTTCCTTCTTTGAACCGCCGGCGAAGTCTACGGCGTAGACGTTAATCCAGAGGATAAATTAGTTATCGGTATTACGTTCTTAATATCCTGTCACTAGCCTGACTGTAAACATGTTGTAGGATGGTGGCGTGGCCTATAGAGTCATGCTTCAGACCGCCAGAGTCTGAAATTGAATTGATATAAAAGGTAGCTATGGCCAGCATAATTTTCAGTGGACTAAGAAGTGAAAGTCATAAACTACAGGACAAAACTTTGGGATAAGTTGTCTGTTAAAAAATTTAAAGAAGTTGTGCCTAAAAAATTTAAGAATTATTTTAAAAATTATTTTTTAAACTGATTTAAAAGCAGCTTAAATGTCTTAAACAGCTAAATCTAAATACAGCTTAAATATATTAAAGAATTTATGAACTGCAGATATCCAAAATATTTAAAGAAATATATTGCATTTTATTAGTTTGCTTGGGCCATTATACATGACAATTTTATGATTGTCTCTTGGCATCAAGGTCAATGTGTCGTAATAAATCATTGAATATGGCGCTTAGAACAAGCCGCACTTATTGGTCGCAGTATCACTTCAAAAAATGGTTGGGTGCATAATGTTTGCAGTTTTATTATGCATAGTTTCATATTTATTATAATGTGACAAATGTTAAATAATGAGTCTTAAAAATTATCATAATAATGATGATGATCTCTTAATGTTTCTTAATTTTAAAGCTGTTTAAACATTATATTATAAAATAAATAATAAAGATATATTTGATTTCATACATTATTTCACTTTTACATTCTATAAAACAAAATTTCTTTACTTAAATGCATCACTATAAGCAGGTCGCCATTTCCATCAACATCACCATATCATCATCATCATCATATTAAGCTATTCTTTGAACTTAAAACAATATGCGTTCATTGGTAGTTCTACTAAAATAACTGTTCTAAGTCGTAGACATTCACAACTACTTTGTCCGAAATTTGTTAGTGTAAAAACTTCGTCAAGCTCAAACATGTTTGCTTACATAATAATAGTTGTACGCAGATATTTAGACATACTCTGGCTATTGTGCCCTTCTTGATATTGTGTGGCGCAAGTCAAGCCAATGGCAATAATTCATTGCCAACAAATAAATCTTAAGCCTTTTCTGCACGAATAAACATTTAGTACAGGGCCAAAGATAATATTAGATTAGAAGAAAGAAACTCCCAACATAAGTACGTATTTTAAGCCATGTAAACTTTAATGCGAGAGTTGAGCGAGAAGTGATACTAACATTTGTGATCTTTTATAGACCATATTTCTATGCAGAATTAAGGTGTTATAGAACATATTTCTGTCCAGTATTTTCGTCTGTTACAGGATATACATTTGTCTGGCACATTATGGTCTGTTACAGCTCTTTTTCTGTGCGGCATTATAGTCTAGTTACAGAAAATATTTCTGTCTAGATTAACATTTTGTTACAGCACATATTTCTGTCCAATATTTTAGTCTCTTACAGAACATATTTCTGTTTAGTATTTTAGCATTTTATAGAACATATTTCTGTCCAGTATATTAGTCTGTTACATACTATATTTTTTCTGACATTATCGTCTGTTACAGAACATATTTCTACAAAGAATTATGGTCCATTATGGAACATATTTCTGCTTGGTGTTATGGACCGTTACGGAAAATATTTCTGTCTAGAATTATGGTTTGTTACAGAACATATTTCTGTCTAGAATTATGGTCTCTTACGGAACATATTTCTGTCTGCAATTATGGTCCGTTACGGAAAATATTTCTGTCTATAATTATGGTCCGCTACGGAACATATTTCTGCTTGGAATTATGGTCCGTTACGGAAAATATTTCTGTCTAGAATTATGGTTTGTTACAGAACATATTTCTGTCTAGAATTATGGTCTGTTACGGAACATATTTCTGTCTGAAATTATTGTCCGTTACGGAATATATTTCTTTCTGCATTTATGGTTCATTATAGACCATATTTCTGTCTGCAATTATGATCTGTTACAGACAATATTTTTATCTGGCATTATGGTCTGTTACACAACATACAACATTTCTGCCCAGTATTTTAGTCTGTTACAGACTATATTTTTTGTCTGACATTATGGTCTGTTATAGAACATATTTCTGTCCAGAATTATGGTCAATTACAGAACATATTCTGTCCAGAATTATGGTCTGTTACAGTACAGGAACATATTTCTGTCTGCATTTATGATCCATCACAGAACATATTTCTGTCTGGAATTATGATATTTCACAGAACATATTTCTATCTGCATTTATGGTTCATTACAGAACATATTTCTGTCTGGAATAATGATCTGTTACAGACTATATTTTTGTCCGGCATGGTTTGTTACATAAAATATGTCTGACTAGAATTCCCAGATTTGCTTTTGTTTTTCCAAACAACCCACGTTTCGTCAACTGTTTAGGTATTTCGAAAAGTACTATAGCTGCTGCTGATGCTCATGTATTTATCTTGGCAAAAGTTTTTGTTGTTAGTTAAAAACAAAGCGTAGCACAGAACATTTAGCAGTAAATGAACTTATAAAGAAACGATATCAAAACAACAGCAGTAAGGATGAATAATCCTTGAATGGGTTGTAAGCCACATGTAAGCTGAAATATCAATATTTATTTATGGCTAAACGAAATGCTTACTATGTACCAACACATCACACAAAAACGAACTTTACTCGAACTATCTGAATGTATAACTTACGATTTCTAAAAATCTGCGATACAACACATAATGTTATGTCCATAATATTGGAAAGTGTGTGTATGTAGAGATATTTTGCATGACTGATACGTGTTTATGATAAATAAAATCACTTCAAATGTAAAAACTAACAGTTTTATAGAGATTCATTTTCTTTTAGCTCGTGTTTCTTGCCAGAGATTTTATTTAAAATCATTGCATGAAAATCAGACCTAGTGAACAGACAAAACTATACAGGACATTTTAAGGAAATCATTGTTTATATGTGTAAATTAAGTTGCCAACGTAACCAGGAAACTAAGCAAAAGAAGGGGGGTAGCCAAGGTTGATAAACAAAACAGTTTAAAAATTCTAATGAAATAAAATTTATTGTTTAAACAAAACTTCCAGTGAAAAGTAGAGATATTGTAGAAAGTTTTTGAAACTTTGCTTAAATTTTAAATTGAAATTGCAGAGAAATTAACAAACACTTTAGAGAGCCATGGGTAAAAAGGGCAAAGGAAACAAATTGGCCAAAATGTCGGAGGAGGAACGGGCGCGATATCTACAACTGAGAGCCGATATAGAAGAAGAGGCCAGAAGACGTAAAATGCAATTGATATCTATGTATATGAAGGTGTTTAATTAATAATTATAAGGAATTAAATTAAATTATATAATTGATTGAATTGATTGACTATGTTTTCTTAGAACAAACTCAAACGCGAAGAAGCCTTTTGCCGTCTCAATATGGCCAAAATCAATCAGGAGTGGCGTTCCATTTTACGTCAGGTCAAGAACCAAGAATTGCGTAAGGAAATCACCGAGATGGAAAATTATTGCAAGGATATGATGGCTCATAAAGATAATGTCATTAGACGTTTGCTTAATGATTTAGAAGTGGCCCATAGCCAGCATGACAACATGTCTCAGTCCCATATGGAAATGGTGCAGCATTTTATAAGTAGGTTTTGATATTTATTGACAGGTTGGCTGCCGATTAGAACTATAAACGCTTATTTGTATTATTTCCGTAACGGTAACGGTTTCTAGGTTAATTACGGTAATTATTTTATAACCGAAATGGTTGCTCTAACTTTTTCAAAAGCGTTGTTTGCTGGTAACGGTAACCGAGCTGAACGATTATTCGAAATATAACGCAAACGGTAGCTAACCTTTTAAATACAAGTTGTTATTTACCTTTTTAGACATACAACAACAACGTTTGGAATTTTTTCGTGATAACTATGAATCGGAAAAGCAATTAATGTTGAAAGAATTTCAAGATGATGATAAGAAGTTAAAGGATTTGAGCATTGCTGCCAGAGAACATTTGGAATGTGTTTACTATCAGTTAGAGGAGAACAATGAGAGCGACAGGAATATGGCTCATGAGAAATTTCTGGCACAATTGGATGACATTAAAGCGGAGGTAAGATAAAAATCATCTTTAAACACTTGTTTTGAAAGTATTTGATATTTAGTATTCAAATAATCCCTAATTTTCCTTCAATCAGATGCAATTGCGCATCGAAGAGAGCACCGAAAAAGGTGAACATAAACTCGAGCAACTTTGGCGGGAATACCAGCAAGCATTAGCTGATTATGTGGCGCACACTGAAGGTTTCTATGCCGACTATATGGATTTAAGGGAACGAGACGAAGAGTACACCAATCAAACACGTGACTATTGTTATGAAATCGAAAAGGCCAGCAATCAATTGGCCAGTTTAAAGCTGACCCTGGCTGATGCTGAAGATACAAGCGAAGTACGTTTAAAGCACTTGAAACTCATGAAGGAACATTTAACTAGCAAATTCAATGAGCTCAAGGAGAAAGTGGATCGTGAGATGCTCGAAAATGCAGAGAAGTTTAAGCTAATGAGTGTGGAGAGTTATAAGGCGGTGAAGGTAAGAGCGTAGAGAGAGAGAGAGAGAGAAGGTGAAGGTAAAGAGTGTATGGTAGTGATATGTTCTTGTTTGATTTAAATTTAGTATTTTAAACTGCTGTGTGACAAAGGAAATACAATTTTGCAATTGGCTGGAGTTTGCCGTAAATTTGAGACGGAAAAAGAGAAGATATTGCCGTTGGGTTTGCCGCCCATAACAAAAATTATGTTTGAAAATGAGGAGGAGATACAGGAGCATATTTCAGAGGACGTTCAAAAGGTATCGAAGAAGCTACCAAAACTCTACTTTACTTAAATAAACTTTCACTTTATTCTCTTGCAGGATGGCTTCTGCAACTGGTTCCTAATGGAGAATTTGTGGAAGCGTGTGAACAATGTTAAAATCGATATAGTTTGTTTGACTCAGCGTAAAAAGTCTTTGGAAAAGGAAAATATAAGACTTAAAGACGAGCTCCAACAACGTTTAATTAACCTAAACATTAGCAATGGCATCAACAATCACATCAATGATTATCTGGCCAAAAGACCCAGTAGCATGCGTATAGAGCGTGTTGAGCATTATGATTTGAATGCACGTAAACAGTGTCAAAGTGCAGATGTTTATATTGGACGTCGCACAGTTAAACCATTTGCCTGTATAACAGAAGCCAATTTTACAAATGCAGTACGTTCCAAAGTAATGACAAAAGGAAAACCAAGATTGGCCAAAATTGAGGCCATAAAACACTAAATTTTGTAAAATGCTTAACAAAATAAAGTAATAAAATCATAACTTGCAAACCATAACATAAAGAAAACTAGTAATCTAAAGGACATTATTATATTTTTTTTATTACTTCCAACAATTTCGCGCTTAAGTTGCTATTGTCCAACATGCTGACAAAAGGAAATGAGAAGAAACAAAGAATATGGTCATTTAATAGCAATGACGAAAATATGCTTTATTCACTTTTTTTATATGTACGAGTATAGCAATTCGATTTGATGGTGGCAGACTATTTCTGTTGGCTTTTGTCAAATTTCATCAAAAATGTGTCAAAGAATATAAAAAAAAACAAAAATTAATAAATGTTATAAATTCCGTTACCAAGTATCATTTATGTTGTTGCCACCTCAACATTTATCATGTTCATTTATTTATTTTGTCAGTTTGGCTCTTTCAAACCATCTAAAGAAGAAAATCCAAAAATAATCTTTGAAGCTTAGAAATGTTAAAATTTTATTTGTACTGATGGTTTATTTCACATTACAAACAAAACAACTTTTATTAGACTTATATATGTATGTATGTATCTGTATGTATGTATATATGTATATATAAGTATATATTTTCATCATGGTGTAATGATTTACCACTGTCCTTTAGCACATGGCTTCTCCGGACTTCTCATTTACTTACACACTTCCTTCCTTCCTTGAGCTTGGTGTGTGTGAGTGTCTTCTTTTATTCTTTTTGTGGATTTTATATTTGTTACAATAAATCAATCACCGGAGATATCAACACATTTTTTTCGTTTTTATAATACCAGATGACAAATTTAAGAAACGCCAAAATAATGTTCTACTTTCATTTGATGAGACGAAGAAAATAAAAGAAAGTAATGTGTTTTAATGTTTTATTTATGTATATATGTAGGTACATTAGGTGGCCCCAAAATAAAGTTGCGGATGTTCCCGGCTAATATGAAAATTTGATACGTAGCCTTACGTTTCTCAATTTTTTTTTTATCCTGGGGTAAATATTTGGTGAGCTGGATCAAAGGATAAAAAGGTCCTTTTTAGAGGTTTTTTGATTTTTTTTACATTTCTTACAAAGGAACTATATGTAAATTTGCTATCATATGAAAGGTCTTTGAGAGGCGCATTCAATGCGTTATCTAAAATTAAAAAAAAAAGTTTTAAATTCAAAAATTTTGAAAATTTCAGACAAAATTTCAGTTCTTTTTTATCTTTTCATAGAATTTTTTGAATAAATAGTTGAAATTTCTTGATTATAAACATCATGCAATTTAACCCAAATGGTTTTCCGTTTTTTAGCTTATAAAATTTACTTTATTTTAATACCCATTACATTAACGAATTGAGTTAACAGAGATTGTCAGATAGGGAAGAATTTAGGTTTAAAAAAAAATTAATAAAAATTTAAATAGATAGAATTTAAAAAAGACGGGAAAACCCATTTAGGTTAAATTGCATGATGTTTACAATCAAGAAATTTCCACTATTTATTTAAGTAAATTCTATGAAAAAATAAAAAAAAATAAAATTTTGTCTGAAATTTTGAAAATATTTATATTTAAATTAATTTTTTTTATTTTTGATAGCCCATTGAATGCACCTCTCAAAGACCTTTCATACGATACCAAATTTACATATAGTTCCTTTCGAAGAAATATGAAAAAAATCAAAAAACTTTTAAAAGGAACATTTTTATTCTTTTATCCAGCTCACCAAATATTGACCCCAGGACAAAAAAATTGAGAAACGTAGTCTTAAAATGAATCAAATTTTCATATTAGTCGGGAACATCGATACCTTATTTTTTCTCCATACAAACGGGGCCACCCTAATGTACATATATTCTTTTATTTCATGTTGTGGCTCAAGTGGGCTTAAATCACAATTGCGACGGCAAACGCTAATTGAAATTTCTGAAAAATTTCTGAAATTTATAAACATTACGAATGAGTTTAATTGAGGATCCACTTCCTCTAAAAACGTTAAATGTAAGAACGTTTAAAATTTAACAACAACTGACTAACAACCGGCTTAGTTACCTAATATGCGAGATTAAAGCTGGTTTATGTCTCTAGATAACATGCGGATAATATCGCATCACCAAACTTTACAACCGATCTCAATTTTGTGCACAACGTGTTTTGGCAATCTACAAATTTTTGGAAGGCATTTACATTTAACTAATGGTACCCTCAGCTTCATGATCTAAAACGATCATTTCTTTACCGCTTTAATTCACCATAAGTTTCCAAATGAAGAAGAAAATTTTGATCACTTCTATTTTGGATCGAAAATCAATATTTTCATAGAATTTAGAATCAAAACCTTTATTGTTAGTATTTTGGTAAATACTGCGTTTTTTTAAAAACTAAGGTCAATCTGTAATCACTTCTATTTCGATTTCAAAATCAATATTTTCATATAATTTTAAATCAAAACTTAAATTGGTAATTACTTGGTAAAAACTTCGATTTATGAGAAACTAAACTCAATCTGTGATCACTTCTATTTTGGATCCAAAATTGATATTTTCATAGAATTTTAAATTAAAACTTAAATTGGTAATAACTTGGTAAAGACTGCGTTTTATGAGAAACTAAACTCAATCTGTGATCACTTATATTTCGATTCCAAAATTGATATTTTCATATAATTTGGACTCAAAACCTTAATTGTATACATCTTGGTAAAGACTGCGTTTTATGAGAAACTAAACTCAATCTGTGATTACTTCTATTTTGGATCGAAAATTGATATTTTCATAGAGTTTTAAGCCAAAACTTAACTTGTTAATATCTTGGTAAAGACTGCGTTTTATGAGAAACTAAACTCAATCTGTGATCACTTCTATTTCGATTCCAAAATCGAAATTTTTATAGAATTTTGAATCAAAACTTTAATCGTATATTTCTAAATACTAAATAAATACCGCGCTTTGCAACCATTTCATAATACATTTTAATACATTTAATACAAGTAAAATGTCAACACTTTCGTCTCCAATATGTTGGTGTTGACAAGAACCTTTATTAGAAAAGGAAACCTCAATTTTTATACATTTACTTACAATCAAGAGTTAACACTGCTTATGTTTCCTATCAATTCTTTACGCAAATTTGTTTAATATAATTTAGCAAATAATATGACTGTATAGCCATTGGTCATCTAGACATTTTAGGAAATAAAATAAAAACTTATTTTTCCTTTTTAATCTGAAAACCCCCCAGCTTTACACCAAATAACTTAAGAGAAAATTTACATTTTTTGTGTCTGCGGAAAAGGAGAAACTGACACAATCTCAATAAAAGAACAATCCCTTTAAAAGAAAAAAAAAACAAAACTTTTATTTTGCCTGAATATGAATATTTTCAATATTTTATTGCAAAGCTAAGCAAAATTTATTTTATAAAGTGGGTGGTGGTTTTTTTTCTCTGCTAGACATAAAAAATATATTTCTTTATTTTGGTGTTTTTTTTTTATATTTTTGTATGGCGGGTGGAGTAGTAAGACATTTGTAGAAGTCATAACTTTTCATTTAAAACCATAAAAAGGTCTTCTTTTGGCATATGTATGTGAAGGGTTTGTCGACGCAAGGAGGAAAAATCTGTATTACAACCAAATGAAAATGAAAAAAAAAAAAAAAACAAATACAGACATTCATTTAAACATTGGCCAAAGATTTGAATAAAAAAATAATGTAGGAATATTTATATCTGTGTGTCAAAACAAAAGCCTAGATACTGGCAGACTAATAGAACCACATTCATCTGAAAAAAAGAACAGATTTCAACAGTAATTTGAAAAATTTGGAGTCTTGATCATTTCCAAAAAGTAACATTATCATTTTTTTACCACTCTGTAGCAAATTTCTTCTCACACTAACAATACCTACAATGCCAGGATAATGCCTAGATAGTGGCTGACTAATGACACCACATTAATCAGAAAAACAGATTTCAACAGTAATTTGAAACAATTTGGAGTCTTGAGCATTTCCAAAAAGTAACATTGTCCTTTTTTCACCACTCTGTAGCAAATCTCCTCTCACACTAACAATACCTACAATTCCAGTATAATGCCTAGTACAACAATTTATAGGAAGAAGTATGCAATAAATCTTAAACGAAAAAAATAACTTGTTTGTTACAACACTCAGAGATAAAGACAAAATAACATCTGCAGGGTCCAGTTCAGTCCAGCCAACCAACCAACCAACCAGACAGATAGACAAACAGTCATACAACTTAACCAAAATCCATTTATATACATGACTACACACCCTCATCCAAGTCTGGTCAAATTATGATAACTTTAAAAGCTCTAGAAATATATACATACATATATTTATATTTTTACGTGCTCAAGTGTGTTCGGACAAAAAAAAGAAAAAAGAAAATATTAAATTAAAATAATGTTTATGGCAAATAAAATGTAAATAAAATCAATAAAATTTTATTTTTTAATTTAGTTAGTTGTAGTTTCAGTAAGTTTTTAATTACTTCTACTTCATTTCTTAATGACATAAATCCAATGAATATTTTTTCCAGTCATCCCTTTTGAGATGTATTTCTGACCGAAACAGAAAAGAGAAGAATCCCAAGAAAAAGTAAGACATTTTATAACAAATACACCATACATTCACATAGAATGTGTGATTTCTCTCACCAGCTTAAGGAAAGCTGGAAAGAAAATGCTTAGCAAATAACTCACGTTATATGACACGATCTATAACATTCTTAAACAATAATCCTACTATATGTCAGTCACTATCAGTATACGGTGTAATAGGCAAAAGAAAACTGACTTGTTCAGACTTTTGTAGACCCCAGCATTAAAATCATCCAGCTAAATTCCTCTATTCGGAAATGATGATAATAAATCTCCAAACGAATCATAACAGAGTTAATTCTGTCTGACTGTATAGCATTCCAAAGAATTCAGATTCGATATTTGTCCGTTAGCTATTTAGAACACAGAGTTTCTTAATACTCTGTGTACGGTCACACTTCACAAATATTTACTCAAAAAAGCGTAACCAAATTTGTTTGCCACTGTTTACTCTTACAGGAGTTTTGCCAGATCAAACAGCATCAAATAAAATAAAACATAATATTTGTTGTGTCCTATTTGTTGTAAATATATTTTATTTAGTGGTTATGTCTTTTTCGGCAAATATTTGTAACCAAGTGTAACCGTACGTTTAAAAATTTAAATTACTTTAATTTAATACGTTTTTTATATCTGGCAAAAGCTCTGTATTTTTTCTTATTTTAGGCGTTGGACATTATGTTTGCTGGGCAAAAACTCTCACCAATACATCTTAATTTTTATTTTTGAACATCACTGATCTAAAATAAAAATCTGTATAAACAGAGAGTTCATTTGTAAAAGAGAGTTACACTTCCCCTTGCGGTTTAGTACGTACTGATATGGAAATGAATAAAACAGTTGAATTCTTCATCAATTCACAACACATTCATCCTGTGACATTTTAACCAAGTGACAAACAATATTTAGCTGCAAGTGACATTTTGCCACTGTTCAGTTCTTATTATTTCTCTCTCTTTCTCTCTCTTAATATTTTACTTTTTAAATACGTATTTACATACATGCATACATTAGTTGAGTTGCATTGACAATACTGAAAACAAGACAGACAGACACTTAGTCAGTTAGACACTCAAGTCGAAAACATAGCAACAGCAACGTTACTGCTGCTCGTAAACAGTCGTCAGTTTAGATACGAGATACAAGTGCATGTGAATATGTCATGTTGCTGTTGCATCTTAATAGATTTCTCGTAAAATCCAAGAGTGAACTGGATAAGAGATGAGATAAGTATTTGAGTGTAGAGTGTGCTGCATTCTGTAGGTGAACAGTTGGCCAGATGCCAATCGGAAAATTCTGATATTGATAATTAAGATAAAGATATTGAGAATTACATGAGCTTTTGTAGAAATTGGTAGTGATAATGTCTAATACATTCGTTGTCCAACGTCCTCCTGACATGCCATCGTTTTATTATTATAAAGCACAAATTTGTTCATGTTCTCCTGTATGGGGTAAACGTGTTGATGTTCAAATTCATACTTTTCTTTGTAAAACTTTTTAATTTTGTAAAATTACATTTGATGGCACACAGAATGGTTTTAACAATTATTCTGCGAAAGTCATTCCAGCAACAACAAAACATGAACAAGATTTGTCCACACAAGACAATAGCAAGTGCGGACAATAAATTGTTCGATGTGTCAACGAATTGATGGCATATCAAGACCCGGGTTTAATGTTGACAGGTTGCAATCTTACTACTCTAAAGCTAAAGCCTTCTTTACATAAATTACGGTCACATTAAATAATCTTTTTTATAAAATCTGGAAGCAATAATCTTATTCTGTTAACAAAATCAATCGTAGGCGTAGCATGGGCTTTAATTTCAGGCAAAAAATCCATTATCATGGTGCGGTAGCGCTCGAAATTGACTTTTATTATTAAACAAATACGGACCGATGATTCCACTAGCCCATGCACCACACTTAACAATGCATTTTTATGGATGTTACGAAAGTTCGAGAATTCTTACGGGTTGCTTATCAGCCCAAATGCGACAATAATGTTTATTTACGTATCCATTTAACCAGAAATGTGACTCGTCATTGAACAAAATTTGAATATTGAAAAGTTCATCGACTAAAATCAAATAGCAAATTCAGGTCTGAAGGCTTCAGTTGTTATTTATTTATTTATTTATTAATTCAATGGATTAAATCCTTACAGACTATTAAACAAAGTATATTGAAAATTACAATTTATTTACAAAATATTAATTATTTAATAAACTAATTATTTTATGCTTAATTATATTTGTTGAAAGAGAAAAATCAATTATTTCATATAGATTGTTAAATTCACAAAATAATCTTCGTAATGGGTCAGCTTGAGCATAATTAGTAGGTACTAATATGTTTGACATACAGTGGCTTAAATGGCGTGAAAATCGTTGAGGAACATTAAAAGTAACATTATCTACAAGGAACTCGGAGCAGACTTCACCATTAATTATATTGATCATAAATGTTACATTAAGCATAGTTCTTCTACTATATAGAGTTGGTAATTTAATCAATTTAAGTCTATCGATGTATGATGGAAGGTTAATATCAGTATTCCAAGGTAACCCACGTAGACAAAAGAGTAAAAATTGTTTTTGTACAGACTCTATACGCTGAATATGAATAATATAATAAGGATCGTAGACAATAGAGCCATATTCCAATATACATAGATCTTACTAAGGAAATGTAAAGTTGTTTTGTGACATAGGGATCATCAAATTCCTTAGTCCATCGCTTTATAAATGTAAATACACCTCTAGCTTTATTTATCATCATGGTAATGTGCGAAACAAAGTTTAATTTGTTGTCTAGTAAAATTCCTACATCAAGAAAATTTTCAACAATTTCAAGCCGGTAATAACCCAAAGTATAATTAGCAGGAATATAATTACTTCTTGAAAAACGTATAAGTTTAACTTTTTTAAATTTAATTCCATTCAGTTGAGACTGCACCACAAAAAGAAATTGTTGAGATTCGGATTGGAGATATATATGATCCAAACATTTAGAAAAGCTCAAAAATATTTTAACATCGTCAGCATACATTAAAATGTTACAAAAATTTAAAACATTTGGAAGGTCGTTGAGGAACAAGGAGCAGAGAATTGAACCAAGCCTTGAGGAATACCAGAAGTAACCAAAATATTTTTAGAGTATTTACTATTAAATTTTACGCATTGAGTTCTATCCAAAAGATAAAATTTTATACAGTTTAGACTGCGAGATGTAAAACCAAGAAGATCTAGCTTAATAAGAAGAAGTCTGTGATTTCCTTTATCAAAAGCTTTAAACAAGATGGGTTTTAGAAACCTTTAAAGGGTGATCCTGACGTAAAATTCGCCAAGATGTTCCATACCAGAGGACGACATGTTGCGCACGGCGTCGAATCGATAAATACGGTTTTCACCTACACTCTTCTTAACAGCCGAAATATTCTGGGAGACTATGAAGCTTTCTTGGCTTCCAGTTTCAGTTATAAAAAAGTACTGAAAACTTACGTAGGCCTTAGAAAGTATAATGGCAAGACTTAGCCATAATTATTAAATTAACGGGTTTCATTACATTTTAAAAATGTCATAACATCCTTTGATATTTACTTCATAACATGACAGTTTTAGGTCTTTGAACACATCCAGGGTCAGTATGACATTTGACGTTATGATATGACACTGTCAACATTTACACAAATTAGGTTTGTTCAGTAATTAAAACCCTTAACAAATTATTACAACTTGTTACAAATTTAGAAAGTTTTACGAGTATTTTATAGGCAAATGCTTTCTTCAATAAAAGTTTGTAATTAACATTGTCCAATATTTCGCACTGGGTTGCTTTTTACAGTTTTCATACTTGTAAGAACATTTCTCAAAACCATCAATCTTTAAAAACTAAAGACTTGAAAAATGCCTACAGAAGTAGAACAGCAACAGCAACAACAGAAAAAAATCAAATCAAATAAATGTTCTAGAAGTACGATAACGACATTGACAAGCATTACAAGGAACATTTTGATATGTATCAGAGAGAACAGAACAAAAGCTGTAAACGGAAATAAATAAAATTGTAAGTAAAAAGTAAAGTTTAGTTTGTACACATATGTATATCCAACATAGTTAGAAATTAATTGAAATGTCCTTTGCAGCAATTAATCCACTTACTGTATTTAACTTGTCATAGTACGTAAATGTATCTGTAGGTATATTTGTTCTTCTTATTTTCAAATCTTATACTTAATGTTTGAAAGTTGAATGAATATATTTCTCCAGGAATTTCTTTTTAAATTAATTGAAGTGCTTATTTAATGTGTTTTTTTTTTTGCTTAGCCCTTTTGCTTTGCATTTTAAACAAGAATTTATAAGTTTTTAGGAATTTTGTGAAATCTCCTTATTTCTTTCTTTTCTTTGGATATGAAAGAAATGCATTATAAAAAGTTTGCAAGAGAATGTAAATCCTGTCATAAATAATTAAAGAATAAAGACTGCTAAATGAAGATGCAATTAAAAAGGTTATTGAGGAGAATTTTAGATAAAGATGACACCGATTTTTTAAATTTGATATTACATGGATGTAATTGATTACAATTACTTTTAAAAATGTTTAGTGCTATTACTTTACTGAATACCCTGAATTACCCTTGAATTCAGCTGCTTCCAGTTAACCGTAAAAGTTGCTATACAGATTTCAAGATGTTTGCAACTGTTTCTAGTTATCAAGCAATTAATTGAAATCGTCATTGAAAAAGGATACAAATTTCTCGCGATTGTATTCCGATTCACTTTTAATTCACGTGCCTCCAGTTAACCACACAAGGTACTAAAAATTGATTTTACATCAGGATTCCTGGGGGGTTACTCTCTATTGCGATGCGAAAGCAAATGTGATGCGATAAGTGTACAATATGCCTGAGCATATTGCTTGTTTTAAAACATTTAATTGGCTAGAAAGTGGAAATAGTTTGGAAAATGTATAAACGTTTCTCGCGAATGTATTCCGAAGCACTTCTTACTTATTCCCTGAATTCAGCTGCCTCCAGTTGCTACAAAGAATTCAAGATTTCTGCAACTGTTTCTAGTTATCAAGCAATTCAATGAAATCGTCATGGACAAAGGATACAAATTTCTCGTGATTGTATTTCGAATCACAAAAACAATTTGTATTTTCTTGTATGATCACCTGAAGGCAGAAAAATTTACAGGATTTTAATTTATTCTGTGAATTACAAGAAACCATACTAGAAACTGCAAATTGTTTTTAAATTCTACGAATACCTATGAATATTTCTAGCTTTCAAATAATTAATTGGCCCTAGTATGGAAGTCATCAGGAAAAATCAATTTTAACTTATTTCCTGAATTCGTCTAGATGTAGGTTCTCATTTCTTGTTTTCAAACATTAAATAGGCTCAAAAGGCTCCAAAATATGTCTGGACTAAGGTTAATTAAAAAAACTATTTCATGTTTTTTGACTGCCTTCTTTACAACATAATTTCAATCTTTTTATCCACTACTTGCAATTCTAATAGCTAACTGACTTCTGGCAAAGGATTTAATTTTCTAAAATTAAAATCAAATCAAATAAATCTATTATTGTACAAACTATACATTTTCCACAAACATATTTGAATAACAAATTTAGTATTTGAATTAAATTACAATATAGAAATCATATACCGTGTAAATATTTCATTAGGGGTTTTTTTAAACTGAAATTAATGCTAATGGAAACCATAAAAGAGAAAACAAAAAACTTTTAAATATGAAAATAAATTTGATAAAATTTCCACCAATAATGACAATAAATTCAGCAGTTTACGTGTATCAAATTAACAGTTATTTATGTAATTCATAGATACATATAGATATATTTACATATCACACATACTCGTATAGGTATATTTAAAATGCATTTATTTAGGACACAAAATTAAAATTGCGAAAAAAATACGGCCAGAAAATCTAGCTGTTGCATTATTCATTCATTGGAGAAACGGCGAGGCAAAGTGAAAATGTTGGATTAACCATAAGAGGAGATATTTTTTCCTCTAATACAGATACCTTATATCAAAGTGACCTTAGAGACCTTAGAATCCATCTCGCGCTCCTTCCAACATGGGTCCATATTGAATGTAGAGTGATACAGGTCGGCTCAAATGCACTGGCTTATTGACTCACGGTAAGTTCTGGACTTGGTCTACATAGTGCAAACTCAAGAAGCCACTAAGAAAGCTAAGGACACCATTGGTTTTGCAATTATTATATCTTTACGGATATCATTGTCCCCACAATACTAATGAAGATACGTAATGCTCTATTTTCTGTATCAGACAACCACGTCTTATGCCCAATAAAAAAGTGCGTATTTAAGTACTTACCCTACTATTGACACCGCTACGGATTGATTTAAGTACGGATTACTAAATTTTTTTTTTAGTGTAGTTCTAGTTAATTTCCATAAAATCTGAAGTTGCATTTAAATACAGATTCATTTTTGCAGTCATACTTAATTGATGTTATGATTTTGTGGTAAAAATATGGTACCACTTTGAAATGTCAAAAAAATTATAGATATATTTCAGAAAACAGGTGATTTTTTTAATAAAATTTGCCAACATTTTGTGTTTCGGTTTTTGTGTTTACAACAAGTGTGTGTTTTACACATTAAATTTGGTGGCATAAATATGGATAAAAGAAGTCCCAACTTTACCTTAATAGAGATTGACTTCTTGTTGGACACTGTTAAGAAATACAGCAGCGTGATTGTAAAAAAAAAACCAAAAACAAATGTTAAAACCATATGTTCAATGTTTAAAACTTAAGTTGTACTTAAATGAACATCATTGGCCATTTCAGTTGCATTTAATTTTTCAGTGAAAAACAAAATTTTGTACTTAAATGCACTTTAAAAATAAATGACACTTAAATACCCACTGTTTTATTGGGCCTTAATATACATATATATATATATATATATATATATATATATATAATAGAGTAACATGCCTGACTGACTGATTCATTCATCATAGCACAGCCCAAACCGCTAAAGCTAGAAGCTTGAAATTGGGGCAATTGGTTCCATTTACAACATGTAGATTCACTAAGAAGCGATTTTTGGAAATTCGGTCGTTAAGGGGGAAAAATGGGGCAAAAACGGTTAAAACCAGTACCTCTATATCTCCAAAACTTAGAAATAATATTTGAAATGCGTAGCTTTTTGAAATTCGAAATACAAGTGACCATATGGGATAAAAATAGTTCCCGTAGAACGCTCCGTTAACATGTATATCTCCTACATAAATAAACATAGAAATACTATATTAAATGCATCTGGCTCAGATCAATAAAGACTAGAAATCTTTTTGGTACTTTTTTGAAATTCGAATTCCTATGGCCTAAAAAATGTATTCTTTTTTGGTACTTTTTTTTTATCAAAATGTATTTTCTTACTAAAAATTCTATGAACTATTATTTAAAAATAGTACGTATTGGGGATAACTAATATGTACTTTCTTGAAAATTATTCTTTCACGAGTGACAAAAAAGAGACAAAAACGGGGTAAAAACGGACATTTGAAATTATTTATTCAATTTAAAAATATAAAAAAACTATTAAATATTCTTCCATCCACACCAAAAAGAACCCAGAACATGCTATTCATGACTCAAATATAAAGGTGTAAAAAGGGCCAAATTGTAGTACACTTATATTGCTACTTTTTTTAAATTCATTTCTACTATTCTATTCTCGCAAACTATACATCTGATCATGTTATTATCTTCGGCAAAGTTGTTGTGCATGCGCCCGGGAAGGTTTCTGAGTTGGTAGGACCACGCCTACTTTAACGCCCACTTTTTTAAATTGATTAATTGCTTCTGCATGTCTTTTTACAGATTTACTTCAAACAAGTTGTATACACATCTAACTGAAGGCGAGTTAAAAACAAAAATATTATGTGCCACGCCCACTTTCATGCCCCATCTCAAAAATAAATGTTTGTATGTATGTCTTTTATAGAATCGTAAACTATGTATTTGATCATGTGATTATCTTTGGCAACATTGTTGTGCATGAGCCCGGGAAGGTTTCTGAGTTGGTATGAACACGCCTACTCTAACGCCCACTTTTTTAATTAATTACAACGCCTGCCGGTAAGGACAAACCGCTGGACCTATCTTACTAAAACTTTGACGGGATATACTAAGAATGACTAAGAATACTTTTTTCGACCGCCTACTTTTTTTCAAAATGAACAAAATCAAAAAAATTACTCAAAATGAGTTGAATATTTCTGTATAATGCCTTTCTTTCAAATTAATTTTAATTGGTGGCGTAGCAACGTGCGCAAATGCCATCTAGATTATCTATAAGATTCATTATAACTTGAAATTAATACTTTGCTCTAAAGAAATTACTCTATCAATGTTTTGGCAAATTATAAATTGTATAGAAATTATGAATGTTATTTAATATAAAGCATATTTTAACAAGATGTATGTACATACATACATAAATATAGTAAAATATGAATAATAACAAACAGCACCAGCAGCAAAACTAAATAATAATGAAATGATAATCGAAAATTATTTGTTATTTACAGCATTTTGTGGCATTTGAATATTACATAGTATTTTAAAATATTTACACGTTTATGGAAGAGAATTTTTTTTTATATTTTTTGAAAAATCTAGTTTATTTTAGTGGTTTCTAATACGAGTGCAATACATAAATATTTACGCATGTTAATTTAAAGGTAAATTGTATTACAAAAGAGTTTACAAATTAAAAAAAAAAAAAATTGGTACACCCTTCACCATGGGTGGTAAGTTTGTCATTAGGTTTGTAATTTCCACATTTTTCATTAGGTATATATTCTACATCATTATCGATAGCATAGGCGATATAGCAATATTATGAGCCGCAGCTGACCACTTAATGTTTTTAATTCTAAATTAATTTAATTTCCCTCTTTTATTTTAAAGCTTTTACATTAATGTTAAGGTTCGAAGGACCAGTGAAAGAGACCATCTTATTAAAAAATGAACATTGAACATATCATGAACATTTAGGCTATTTGTGATATAACGTTTAACATTTCCGGTTCGAAGGACCATTTTTGAAGATTTGAGTTTCCTAATTTTTGAAATTTTTTTTTGAACTATTTTAAGCTGTAATGGACGGCATGAGAAATTTTCAGTTATAAAATAAATAATTTTTACAATTTGTTTATGTTTTTAAATTAAAAATATCAAATTTATATGAAATTGAAATATTTGTGACGCTTTCTAAAGTTTTTCCTATTCGGTCTGAATGATCATTTTGGTGAACATTTGATTTAAAATGTTTTTTTTTTAATATTTTATGTTGTGGTTAACGGCTTGAGGAATTTTTTAGTTTTGAAACAAATTCCCTTTTAATTTTTTCTGTATTTTGAAAGTTTTCTTAAAAAATTTTAAGGTTCGATTAGAAATTGAGAAATATTTGTTTGAATGGAGGCTTTTTTCTAATATACATAATTCAAACTTTTAGTTAATTCGGTCTGAAGGACCATTTTTGCGAACATTTTAATTTGAAAGATTTTTAACATATTTCAGGTTGTAATGGATAGCTTGAGGAATTTTTAATTCCAAAATAAACATATTGTTGAAATTATTCTCTCTAATTTCAAAGTTTATAAATAAATTTAAAAAGAGTTAAAACTCTTTTTCATTAAATGTAACGCATCACATTGCTGAAAAATTGGGAAATATTTATTCAAAAGAAGTATTTACATATAACTACGAAAAGGTTTTTCTTTGTTGGATATACATAATTGATACTTTAAAAGCTGTTTGATATAATTCAGTTTGTAGTGGACTGCTTCAGTAATTTTTATTTATAAAATAAACAATTTGTTTAATTTTTCATTGTTAATATCTAAGGTTTAAAGGACCAAAACATTTTAATAAGAAATTGAGATTGTTTTTTTATGTTTCACTTCAAGATGAGTTTTTCTGATCTAAATCAAGGTTTGAAATGTCTCGGTTCGAATCATCATTTTAAGGAATTAAAATAAGAAAGTTTTTGTTTTAATTTTTTGTCTGTTATTATAAAATGTCTAAGTAGTTCGAAGGACCAATTTTACATAAAAAGGAATTTAAAAATATTAGTTTAAAAAGAAATTAAATTAACTAAAAATTTGCTTTACTTATCTAATGATGACTTTTTCTGATCTTAATCAATGTTTAAAATTTTTAAGTTCGAAGGATCATTTTAAGGACATTTTGAATTAAATGATGTTTTCTATATTTTGCATCTATAATGATTAATTGATACATCTGTGTAGTGGATATAGTCTTGGGTCGGGTGCATAGAAATTAGTTTTGACTATAGTTAAATTTAGGGAAAAAATACATTTTCTGAATTTGCTTGTAGTGAATATTCCGCATTTTGTATTAATTATTAATTAACTCCTACTAAGTCGTGTAGCAAACCGTATTTTATTTTTATTATAATCAAAAAACCAGAGTAAATAAAATTCCTTACAATGCACAGGTATGAAAACCGACGAAAAAAACTGATTGTAATTTCCTTACTACAACAATATAATGTAGGTATTTTTTGTCATTTCGCACAATTGAATCATAAAAAGTCATAAAAAAGTCCTAGAATCAACGAAAGCAAAACCAACTTTAAAAAACTCTCCTCACCACCTTTAATTGAATTTTTTATGACTTCTTAAAACATCTTTATGTTCATAAAAAGTTCAATGAAAACATTACTACAACGGAATAGCCATAAAATATTCCAATTTTGTTTTTTACGAAAACAGTGATTTCTAAACATATCAATCAAATTGCTGACATACTCGTTTAAGAATACATACAGCTGCGTTTAACTAATAAGGACTGTAGTATTCAATATTTAAATCGTTATGTTAAAGGTAAAATTTATTTAAAAAAAAATTTAAAATGTAGAAGTTTTGCTTTTATTTTCCTTTGTGGTGTTTTTTGCAATATGTAAAATAAATTAATCGTGTGCTAAATTGAGGACAGTGATAAATTTATTTACATTTTCAAATTTAGGTAATTTTTAAAAGTTAGATTCAATTAATTATAATTATACAGAGCGTTTTTCAGTATATAAAAAGTTCTTAATACTTGCTTTAAATGGATAAAGGCCATTGCTGTGATGTCAGTATTCGCAAGATTATTGTACAAATGCATCAGGATAAAAACACTTATGGGTAAATCGCAATAGCCTTAAATGTTTCAAAAACAATGGTTTCTCATATTCTCATATTTCAGAAAGAATTCGACTACAGTAAAGGTGGCCCGTAAAAAAGAAGCTGTTTTACGACAGTTTGTAAGAATGTACTGATTGTGCGTGAGTCGAAAAAAATCCACATAAATCAGCAAATGTGATTCGGACAGCAGTATTTAGCCAAAATGTGACAAAACCGTCTATAGATGTAGTAAAACGTAAAATTGAATAAATTGGCAGAATTTCACGCAAGAAGCCATTATGTCTAACCGAAAGAAGAGACTCGTATTGGCAAAGAATTATCTCTATTGGACAGATGTAGAATGGAAGAAAGTATTACAAAACAAACAAAAATTAATGGGGTCTCTCCAGATGAAAAAATATGTTCGCCGGCCAATGTTAAAAAATTTGATCCAAAGTACACCCGCGCCACATTGAAGCATGGATTAGGTTCTATAATTCTGGGTAATATGGGTAAGTTTAAGTATGCAAGAATTCTAAATGATACAATGATGCTGTATGCTGATAAGAACATGCCAGTAACAACAAGATAACGATCCGAAGCATACGGCTCATCATGTCAAGCATTGATTTTTTAATAATTCGGCTACTGTTCTTGACTGGCCTTCATGCAGTCCCGATCTCAAACCGATCGGCAATTTCTGACAAGTTGTAAAGTTATGTAATGAGGGAAGGCATACCAAGTAGTGAATGTAATAATTTGGTGACCTCAATGGCTCGCAGATGTCAAGCTGCAACAAAATATTGATTTATTTTTAAATCAATATCTTTTTTGGAAAATTTGTGGTATGTTCTTAATTATATGTACGACTTATATCAATTTTAGCTGAAAATATGACTCACAGATTCATAAATAATAATTAATTTGACACAATATACAGTTATTTTCTATAGGAGTTTCTAAGAGCTAAATTAACTATACTACGACAAATTTCGTATTATTTGTTTCAAGCTCACATGTTAGTAGGATGTCCTTAATTAGTTGCACGTAGTTGTATGTATCCATATTGTATGTCAAAAACAAAAAAAAAATTAATTTTAATTTTTCTTCACATGCTTTATGTAGAAAAATAAAATTCGCAAATTAGTCATTTTAATTCAGTTAGCGAAAGAAATAATTTTTGCATTCTTATATTTAAAATTCTTTCGCTAATTTCTTATAATAAATTGCGCAAATCGAAAAATAAAATTCGCGAAGGAAATCAATTCGAGCATTCGTGGTACTAAACTAAACTAAAGACCACATAATAAGAAAACAGCATGTTATTAAATGAAATACAATAAAATATATTTACGCATGTGTGCATATGTACATATCTATATGCCATTTAAATATCTTAACCTTTAAGATTAATTCAACCACTTAGTAGCATATTATTCTATTAATAGAAAAACAATAACCACTACAACATAGAATTTTATTGTATTGATTAAACCACAAATAAGCTTCTTATTTCTGACAAAATTTATTTTTCTTTTCTGTTAATTTGCTTTTATTAGCAATAAATATATAAATATTTACAACTAATGAATAAATAAGCACGTTGTTAATTAATTAGATACCATAAACAATAAAAACCGAAAACAAAAGCTAAAGAATTACAACAAGAAGCAAGTACGAAACGTGAACTTAATGCCACAAACCGCCCAGAAATAAAATAACAACAACAGCAGCAAGCAACAAAATTTTATTATTAAATACATACAAAACGTTGTCTTCTTGTCTAAATCAATTTATCTGTCATGTTTATTTGAAATGTTTTACATACAACCGACATAAAATACTTGTTGTCAATACTGTCATACACAATACATGCATACATACATACATATGTATGTGTTCATGCTCATATACATATGTATATGACATATCCATACTCATACTCAGTTACATACACTTATCTATTTACCCAGTAGTTCTGGGTGAATGTTTAGAACTAGTGATTTTTCCTGTTATTTTGACTATATGTTTTCAAATGTTTGTGGCGAGCTGAAAATCAACTGATTCTAAATACATTAGAATATAGATTATAGACTAAGTGACAATTGACTCTCCACTATATAAATTATGGTGTTTAAAAAAAAACTACTTTTAAAAGTGCAGCACAAAAATGTTTAACCCTTAAATACCTTAAATTGAAAATACGTTCCAATTGCAGAAATAAATTTTTGTTATAGCATGTATTTCATCTGCAAATTACGAATTTCAGTTCCAATTCAGAAAAAAATACTCCTGAAAAGCTCCAGGGCAAAATCAAGGAAGACAGTCCGTAGACGGTCTTAGTAGCTAAACGGGTAAAAACTGTTTTTTTTTAATACTCAACTGATGACCGTCTATAGACGGTCTTAGGCGTTAAAGAGTTAAAGAGGCTACACTCTAGATTACTTAGAGACACTAAAGTGTCAATTTACTCTCCAATTCAATTCACTAAAGTGCTGTACTCTACGTTACTTAGAAACTTAAAATTAACGTTAGAATAACTGGGTTGCAAGAGTTTTTCAACAAGAACTTTGTTTTGACAAAGTTTAAATCCCCGTTTCACCGTTTATTAACACTAACTAATTGTGTCAAATTTCAGTCTCCTAGTGTTGTTGTTTAAAAATGTTGTTTTTAAATATCAGACGAAAGGACACTTTGCTCTATTTTTTTTTATTACCAGAGAATATTCGCCTAAATTGTATCTTTCAATGTCCTTTCCTCTATGCCTTACTGTTTGTGTCTTCAACAAACAGTAAGACAAACAGTTTTCTAGTTCTTCTCATTTAAGCAGTTTCATGTTTAAATTGTAAAGGTTTCCAATAAACAGAGAATATTTCGGGAAAATTTAATCTCCCTGGGGGCTTCCCTTTACACGAACTCATACCTTCATTAGATATTGCCGTCAGATAGACGGCCATAGTTAGTTCGCCTTGGAGTTTTATAAGGACTAAATAATAAGAACGATACTTCTTAAATCATTATTGTTATGTAAAATTAAAGCACTTTGGTGTAAAAAAGGAAACACCCATAATCAGAACATTTTATTTTATTCATAAGATGCTGGAAAAAATAATAAGAACCAATTATTTATTTTCTTTACAATTATTTATTATTTTGTCAGGAAGCTACCCATCCACCTTTATGTGTCACATAAAATTAATATTTAGTTGAACGTTCATCCATTTTTATCACTTCATGGCACCTATAATTCATACAACATATTTCGTAGATTTGTTTACTCAATTGTTTTTAGTTTTTAGGTTTATATCCCATTATTTTCGTTTTTTGAACTCCCAGAAGATGTTGAGTAGGGTTTAATTACGGGAATTGTAAAAATTATTGCATAATATGAACTTTGAACTTTTGCTTAAACCAAGACATATATATTTTGGATGTGTGCTTGGAATTATTGTCTTGCATTAATTTTTATAAGAGCGGAATTTTTTCTCTGATTTTGTAATCCACAGCTCAAATTTTTTCCTTTATCCAAATAGAAAAACAGTCCCATATCATTTACGAACTTCATACATGCTTCACGGTGTGTCTGTACCAGCATAAAATTCTTTATTTTTCAAACAGATTTATTTTTGTTTCATCTGACCAAAGCTAATTTCCTCTATTTCCCGGCGTAGTTTTTTTCTTAGTAAAACACTCTACCTATTTTTAACATTCTGTTTGCTCAATAAAATTATCTTTCTCGGACAACGGGCTTTTCAACCAGCTTCCTGAAGCCTATTTCTTATTGTACGGCTAGTAGCAGCTGTAAATAAATAAATTTTGAGATAAATTCAAAGACCAAAATGATTTTTTTTGTTTTTACACAGCTTAAAGTGTCATTATTTTTCGCTTCCTGCCTCTTGCTTGTGATTTATCTTTTCTGTGAATTACTTGAAAAACCTTTGTTTTTTGAACAATCCATCAGTATTGCAAATGCACAAATACTTTTTTTGAAATATTTTCTTTTTGAAATAAAGTGCAATGCTTTGCAACTTTTCTGGATTAAAGACAATTGAAAACATTAGCAGATATAGAAAAACATTTTGCATAAAATTTAGGCAGTTAACTTATGACCGTTAAAGAGATTCACAGAAAGCTCAGTATAGATTCACCATAAAATCATCAGTAGTTGGACACTAAGAAGTAATAATATTATAAGTTTTTAAGGTTTTCTTCTTCGCATTTTTTTACTTGTACCAGCACTCAGGGGACGACCCCTACTCATGCAATGCATTTTGTTGGAACTAGGAAAATAGGTTGTGGGAGGAAGGATAGAGGGAGTAGTATTTTTGAGCATTTGGATTTTTCTATATTGAAAGTGACAGAGAATACTTCTGCAGCTTAGTGCACATACGGACCTTACGGCTAAAGAACGAATTTATGAGTTTTATGAGAATATACGAGCAAGGTTTTTATAAAAAAATTGCCAAATGCTTCCTGTTTCTATAATGTTATAATACTTAATAAACTAGTTCTAACCCGATCCGTTTTGAAGTTTTCAAAATCGGTTTTTATAAACGCTTATTAAACACTACACCGCCATAGTGGGAGGATATTGGGTGAGAATCATTTTTGTGTCGATTTAACGATGTCCGTCTGTCTGTCTGGCTGGATGTCCATGTAAACCTTGTGCGCAGAGTACAGTTTGCAGTCTTGAAGATATTCCGATAAAATTTACTATATGATATTTTTTGGCCCAAGGTTGCATGCGACTGAAACTGGTTGAAATCAGTTCATTATTTCACCTAGTCCCACGAATGTTCTCCGGAATTAGGGGTTTATCGGCCTTAAATGTTTGATTTATGCATATAAATAAGTTGCCGAAAAACACTTTAATGAACATAATTCTCTTGAAAATATTGGTATCCAAATCATATTCAACATGTGTCTGTTTTATATATACAAAAATCATTTGGCCCAGTTTTGTAATGATAGGTGCATAATTAGTCATTAGCACCCAACCACAAATCTTTTAATAATGTTAGTATACAAATAAAAATGAACAAAAAAATTCCATACAGAAACCACGACAACAAATTTTATAACGGTCGGTCCATAATTAGTCATAGGTCCCATATAAGATGTCTTTCGAAAATCACTTTAATATCTATAAATCATTTATAAGTGTTTATAGCGAGATAAAATTTAACACAAAGAATATTTTTATGCACAAAAGTCATGCCACTACATGTTTTTAAGGTCGGTCTTTAATAGGTCATAGCTGCTTCTAAAAATCTGTTTTTTACTGGGTGTAGGATATTATATGGTCGGGCTTGAACGACTTGTTCAATGACCACTTAAATACTTTTCTAGCTCGATTAGCGTTACCCCTAAAACACGTTTAGCGAAATGGCACTAATAACCGTTACCGAAATATACTATAAAACATTTGTGTCTTTCATATTGAAAAAATGTAATACAATTCAACTTTGTTGAATTTTTGTAGGTTTAATACAGAATTACCAAAATAATTCATGTTAACATTACCATTAACTTTCACTTCTTCCGAAAAACATCTTACATCTTTTCCATGTTTGAAAATCTTTTTCTTAATTGTTATTTTAGCTCTATTAATCTCTCTTTGGCTTCTAGCTGTTCTTCTATGAACAACCGAATTTGAAACATACAGACATATAGACTGACGTATTATCTAAATAACCTATTAGGATTTTATTGCTGTGTTAAGTTAAATAGCAAATTGAATTGAAAAGTTTGTTGGTTGCTTGATTAAATATATGAATGGCGTAGAATAAGTGCGGGAGTGTTTAAATGAGTTAAAGTATAGACATCATGCAACGTGACACGAAGACCACAAATTAATGTACATCATATTTCAAATATACATTTTTATGGTTTAAAGGGGATTTAAATAAAAAATGTTAATAGAAATTATTTATGTCTTGTTAGAAATGGTAAATTTTTCTAGCTGCTAGGAATGTGTAATACTTTTACAAGACTGTGTCTTTCATAATTGCCTTAAATTATTTATTATGGCGACGAAATGTTTAACAAAATGAAGAGTTTTAAGCATATGACAATAAATAATATTAATCATACGTTCGGTGGCCATTTGCAAAAATGTTTGAAATAGTTTTATAAAATCGAAAAGTACTTTTCATTGCAGGATTATACACTTATTAAAATACCCTATATTGTGTATTAATACAATATCTATAAAATATATACTTACATAAGTATGTAAGTAATAACTAGTAAATATGTAGATATGTAAATTTTATTATAATAAATATGGTCTATTAAAATTATATATACAAATGTAACCCGTACACCCCAACATAATGTATGAAAATTTTCAAACTTAATATGCGGTTGATTTTAAAATAAATTTTATTGTGGTTTGTAGTAAATAGTCTTTAATGAGGAATAAACAACAATTGCAACACAATAATAGTAACAACATTACAATGTCATGTTAAACATACGAAAATTAACAATAAAATAATTTGTTGTTAATATTACTGTTGTTATTTGTTGTTCTTTTTGTTGTGTTTGCCAGCAACAACAATAATAATACATAATAAATAAACGTTGTTAATAATAATACACCGACCAGTTCTGCCTGCCACATTGCATGTACTCTGTGGTATTTAAATATTCTTTTGATTGTCACTGGAGTTATAAACATGAAAAGGAAGGCGTTAGATTGATAATAAACACAAGAGTCGTTAAAATAAACACTTGCAGAAAAACAATGATAATTTGAAAATGTCAAACATGGAAAACATAACTCTTTGGCAAACGATTTTTCAACAATAACTTTATTTTCCAACCGGAGCATATTGAAATAACATGACTGTCATTACATTTTACTTGTTGACATATCAGCTTTGAAAATGTTTACAATGAGTTGAATTTAAAAATTCACTGAAATTCATGAAAGTCATCTGTTTCGTTAAATTCCTGATATTTTCGGACCGCTATTAAGAATTTGGTCGATAGATTTGAGTCGACAGAATGTGACAACAACAACTCGTGTGCCACCCGGTCATTCAAATGAAAATATCGTAGCCGATATCTCAATAACGATATTTACAAGAGTTTTTTGAGTATTCTAGTTATTCCCGAAGATGGACCTTATATGGCAGCTACTGCCAATTATGGACTGACCTTGTCAACATCTAATAGTAAAATTATTACTTACTTTCTACTTATATGACTGATCTGCACGCTGATTTATATATAACTATGGAGATTATGTGTGTTGAATTTCAACTTAATAGTGGTTTTCATAAGAGAGCTTTTAAGTTATTTTCGGAAGTGGATTGTATATGGGGCCTCTGTGGTCAAATATTAACCGATGCAAATAAAATATAGTTTTATAATTTCCATTTTATTATGACTGAATTTTGTATGAATACTGCTTTTTTATAGGCATTTATGTAACATAGAACCATATTTCGGCAAGACATTTGTATGATGACTATAAGAAATTGTTCACCGATTCTTACCATTTTCAACAGAACTTGTCCTTCTATAATAAAAATAAAGTGTGCAAAATTTCATACCAATATTTACATTATATCCAATAAAAACATCAAACAAGTAAGAAAGTATCGTCGGTCAAGAACGACCATATAATATCCTACACCCAGTATATGTGTAAAAACAGATTTTCAGTAATTAGCTCTATATAGGAGCTGTAGTGGCATGATTTCTGTCTATAAAAATATTCTTTGTGTTTAATTTTATATTGATATAAACGCTTATAAAAGATTTGTAGTTGTTAAAGTGATTTTCGCAGGGGATCTTATATGGGAGCTATGACTAATTATGGACCGACCGTTACAAAATTAGTTGTCATGATTTCTGTATATATGAAACTTATTTGTGTTTAATTTTATATCGATACTAACATTATTAGGAGATTTATAGTTGTTAGAGTGATTTTGGGAAGTGACCCTTATCATCACAAAATTGGGCCAAATGATTTTTGTGCATATGAAACAGGCTTATGTTAAATATGATTTGTATACCAACATTTTTAAGAGAGTTATGATTTTCGGCAGCGGCCCATATATGGGAGCTATGCTCAATTATGGACCGATTTGCACAAAATTTGTTGATGATATTAGGCTTCATGTCCAACTTATTTCTGGAGAAATTTGTTGGGATACGTGCATATATCAAACATTTATGACAGAAAAGCCCCTATTTCGGAAGGACACTTGCATTGGGGCCGATATTAATCTAAGTTTGAATCTCAAGCGTCCTTGGGCCAATAAAATATAATGTTCCAAATTTTATCGAAATATCTGCAACATTGCGACCTGCACTCTGCGCACAAGGTTTACATAGATACGCAGCCTGACGGACGGACATTAAATCGACTCAGAAAATGATTCTGAATCGTAGTCGCAGTATATAAAATATATCAAAGTTATCTGAAACTATGGTATATAACTCGGATCCTACTGCACCTACTTCGCTCATTTGCAATACCAAAAATGTCCATGAAACCCATAATGTTTGTGGGAATTTTCATGGTTCTAGGTCGTTGTTTTCGATACTCTATCGTGTCTTCAACAGATTGATAGACGGACGGACATTTCTAGATCGTCTTAGAGTTTTACAAGGACCCACAATATACATACAAATGTGGATGTGTTACAAACGGATTAACAAACTTAATATAGCCCCCATCTTTTTGGTGCTGGGTATAAAAAGAACCCATTTTATGCACTTTGAAAAAAAATTAACCAAAACTTTTTCTATCAGTGTATATCATTGAAATATGTATGTGTATGCTTGATTTCTCATTTCAACATTTTACTTATCTCTTAATTTAATGTTTAACTACAGTGTAATAATTACATTCACTACTTAATGACTTTTTTGTGTAGCGCTATTAATTATTAATAATTTGTTTAATAATAAATTCATAATTATTATTATTAATCTTTGTGAAAACTTCTACTCTCAACGATAATGAAACATACGAATACAAGGCAAGTAATTCCCTATAGAAAAGATAAACAATAGAGCCTAAGGTGGTGCCATGATTCAAATAATGCGGTAAATTGTTAATAACAATAGATAGAGAGAATAAGTAGATTATTCTATAGATTAGGTGTTGGCCAGTGATTCGTTTTATGTAGAAAATGGGAAAAATTTTTAAAATAGCTGTCATAACCATGACCATACAATCTTTATTAAAAACGCTATAAAACTACTACTATGTTAAAACAAATATTTTTTTCTCTTTCATTTTGTTTTCTTTGAAAATGTCGAACTTTGTTCCAACAAAGCGTCATTAGCGGAAAGTTTTGCTTTACTTTTTTTAAATTGAAAAAAAGTAAAAAACGCTTTTGGTGAATATGTTTCATCGGTTCCAATATGCGTGAGATTGTTTGCGCGGTTCAGTTAAGCAGTGCTTATTTTGACAAGTAAGACATATGTATATCTACCAGTCCAGCCGAAAAAGTATCAAGGCCAATGATGGCACAAAATTCAACATTTTTGAAGTTTGCACTATAATGTTCAAGAACTAAGTGAGAATAAATGACAGCTATGTACCCTTAAAAATGATATACTATAAATCTGAATACAAAAACCGCATTCAAAATGTACGCCATTTTTAAGTTATACACCAGATATACGAGTATGTATGTGCGTGCAAATGATTGATGACTGAAGCTCATTTATGTAACCAAATTCTTCTTAATATTTAATTGGTATCTTAAAAACAAATACATATGTATTTCCTTATTAATCAATAACATTTATTCAAGTTTATTAATAATTATTTAAGTACATAATACATAAATTAAAATATGTATAATCACACACCTGCTGCCCTGACCACAAAAATAGTTTCAATTTCACAACAGGACTTTAATTAAACTTTTTGGCTTTTTAATGCAATTCGAAGCAAACAAAACAAAACGACTTGTATGTGATTATTTTCGCCTCAATCTACGTTGTAATGCTGAACTATAGTTTTTACTTTGATTCTTACTTTTTGTTTTCTTTTTTTCTTCTCTGCAATTATTGATTTTCTCGTATTTATGTTTCATCAATGCATAATGTGAATTTTAATTAATTTTATGCCCTAGGGTAGAATATTCGCATTTATTTTCATTTATCATCATCATCATTATTGAACAGAGCATGTACGTATGTACATATTAATGTGTGTAAGTTCATGACACCTTCATGCTGCAGAATGTTGCACAATGTTTTACTCAGGCATAAATATGTGAAAAAAAATCTTACAAATATTAATACACAAGACACATAACTAAAATATATATGTATATATACCCAGCGGGAAAAAGATGCTGTTAAGAGGCCTTCTAGAAGGCCTTACATGGCAGTCACAAGTACTTCCAGCCAAAATGAAAATCGTTTGAATTTTACATGGCGTGTCATTGTTAATCCAGGCCTTGCGTACTCGCTACTGGTTATACGCTCACTTTATTAATTTTTATTACTCGTATAACTAAGTGAGCAAAATAATAGTGCAATTCACAATCTTGTGCAAATGGTATTGCATTATTGCATTTGCAAAAGGTTTTGGAATATTTTTGCTCTTGCTGTGTATTTTGCAGGTGTAGAACAAAAATATGCTAAACCTTTTTGCAAATGCAATGTTGCAATACCATTTGCACAAGTTTGTGAATTGCGCTAATGTTTGTTGTTGTAGTGATGATATAAGTACATACAGGAATAATTGCAAAACTATTGGTGATTTGTTGACATTCTTTTGAAATGCTATTTTGAATGTGTATGAAACCTTGGAATGAGTATCGAATATTTTAGAAAGTGTAAACAGGTCTTTTATAAGGCCTGCAAATGAAAGCACTTGCAATTTTTCTAGCTGGTTACATTTATACAACTACATACATGCATATGTATGTTGTCTTACATGCCCCTACAATTATGCAACAAATTATTATTATAATCATGTTAATGCTTTCTTTTTTACAGGCAGGTCATGTATGTAAGAATATGTGTATTGTAAGCCATTGTTGACTGTGTTTGTTGTATTTCGTTTGTTACATATTTTATACATATCCCTTTAGGTTTTCGTTTAACATACTGACAAATGAAGAATTTTCTTCTTTTAAGTGTGTTTTAATTGTTTACATTTTGCAGTTAATTAAATTCTCTTTTTCTTTCGTTGTTTTTTTTTAACCAAATACGTGTAGACGTTCTTATTTTTTTGTTTGTCATTCCATTTTATTTTGCTGTGTATTTTAATTACTTTACGCATTAATTTGTTGTTTGTAAATATTTTTAAATCAAGGCTCGTATCATTTCAGTTTCTTATCTTCTGCATATAGTTTCTCTTTCACACCTATAAGAATACTTTATAATAATCACTTTCTTCTGAAATGATTTATAGCTGACCTTTCGTTCGTCCTTTCGTTTGACTGGCTGGCTGTTCTTGTAAACTTGCAATTTTCAAGACATTCCGATTGGTTATAGGAAAATGACTAAATCGTGATTTCAACTAGTTCTTCATAGTATAAGAGTTTAGCACTGATAAATGTCTCTGTTTATATAAAATTCAATACAAATTCAAATGCAAATTTTGTTTTAAATTCTTTTTATTTGCAGCTTAATTTAAATAGTTCCACCAAACGTTTATTCATGGGACTAATAGCGAAACATTTATTGGGTGTATACTTTAAAAATGCATATCTTTTGAAAGCGGTTTTTATCTTCAGTAACTTATACACCAATACCTCGCTTTGCGTCGTTTCGTTTTGCGTTTGTCCAAGTTGCGTCGCTATTTAACTGTGCATCGTTAGATTTTCAAAGTTGAGTTGTTTTGGGTTAGAGTCCTGATTTTTTTTTTTTAATTTTTGCAAAATCTGCCATATTATTAGATGCTGAAACCATGACCTGTACAAGGAGTGCTTTGATGATCACAATGGAGTCCTTGCTGTCTATTTGGATTGAAAATTAAGTTGCACAAAGAATGCCATTAAGTAAAATGGTATTTCAGACAAAAGCAGTTGAGCAAACATTGGACCAATTTTTTGTTAAAGACAGCCGACGACTTAGGTGATTTATTCGTGCATAGCAAAGCGTCATATGCGGGAAGTTTTGCTTAACTTATATGACGTAGAAAAAAAGTACAAGTGAAGCACACCGATTGCTCACCGAAGCTTATTGAGAATGTGTTCCATGGGTATTGACGTCCTAGAGATGATTTTAACGATACAAAAATGGTGACTACAGGGAATACAAAGTTCGACCAGGCCAGATAAAAAAAAAAACAAGTTTGAAGACCAATAATTAGAGGCCAATAATTTGAATTGATCCACGATTATTACTGTCAAACATAACAAGAGTGTGCAAAATCTTTTGGAACTACTAAATCAGAATTTCAAAACGTTTGAGATGAATTGAAGCTGAGAGACCTTGAAACATGATTTGTATGTCCAAAATGCTGTTTAAAAGCTATAGAAGAAAAACATTTTTACAACCTTCCAACCAACTGAATCGACACCAAAGCCAAATGTTCATGGTGCTATCCTAACTGTTATGAGCTGCTGGAATCTGACCACACTATTAAAGAGAACCTGCACTGAATGCCACTGAATCGGCCGAAAGCCACCCAGAGTATGCAGCCAGATATGAATAGTATTCCATCATGACATGTAGGACAATACGTGTTTAAAAACTATTTAGAAATAAATGTTTGGAAAGTTTTTCCTCACCCGCCTTTTAGTCCAGACTTTATACCGTCTCACTACTATTCACATAAGCCTCACTTCAGAACAGGGTATCAGAAATTGCCTTGATTCGTTCTTGGCCTCAAAAGAGCAAATGAGGCCAAAAATATGGAAATGAATCATAGCTAACAATGGCCAATATTTTGAATAAATTTATATTGAAGCTGCCAAAATGACCGCTAGTTAAACAAGTGCTGTCAACTTAAAGTTCTATACATCTAAAATAAAAAGGAAATTATTTGTCATAGGTATTGCTTGTTTTTCCATTTGTCGAGCAATAAATACGAAAACTTAATTTCCATTACCGATCAACGATTTCCTGAGACATTCTTGATATCCTGATATAATTGTAAATGGTAAAAATTTCGTCGTTCGTTATATGGAGTATAAATTTGTTTAAACATTCGTTATATAAAGTATGTAATGTTAAAAATGTGGCGGTAAGGTGTAGGTCTAAAAATACATAAAACTATTTTCCTACCCTGATCAGTTTCTTTTCATTGGGTCATTTGAAGTCAAATGTTTATGTCAACAAGCTTCGAAATAGTAAACTAACGTTGCATCAATGAAATGAATGAATAAAAAAACAACATGTCTTGGTTCATTGTAAACCTGAGCCAATTTTTGCTCACACTTTATATTTTAACAGACAAACGAAAGAAACTATTCCGTAATATATAATATTTATAATATTTACAGCAAACTTGGAAGAAATCTTTCATTCAACCTGGTCTGATATCATTATTAACATTTACGCAAAACTTTTATTTTCTCCACAAAAAAAAAACAAATAGCGAAAAAAGAAATCACAATGTATTTAAAAGTCACTCCCCCTGAATTCTTAATGTTTGATTTGAGTTCATAACTCAATGTCACGCATCATACACATTATCATTTTAATCAAACATAAAGCGAAAAAAGAATCATACTCCAGCTACAAAACTAACTTCAAACGATTTGCCCATGTTTCTGGCTTTTTAATACTGTATCTACGTACGACTGGTACATGATGCGCCACAATATGTAGCACAAGTACAAGTCACATTTAACCTTATAAACTTATACATATCCACTTCTACTATACATATTTGCAACAAGCTACAAACACCCCAAAACAATTTGTTGCAAATATTCATTCAAACTTATTTGTATGAGTAGAGTATTTGCTCAATGAAGAGAATTTCCTTTTATTCAACTTCTAATAAACTTCATAATTCCCATATTGCCATTTATTTCTGATGTGGCAGGAATGAATGAGTGGTAATAAATGGAACATGCATGCTGGTGTTTTATAAAATATTTTTCTGGGGTACCCCACTCGTTCATGCAGTTATTGACTTTTTGCCAAAACAACTAAGTACGAGAAGAAAAGTCAAATGTTGTCAAAAATGTCAAATAAATGAATGCAAACCGTAAAGAGGAACGTACACAACTATCACCCCTCTACTAAATGATTTTATGTTGCTGGCTCTTTATGAACGACTACTATTTGCACATTTCGAAAACAGGGAACAGAAAGCAGGACATGTAAGGGTTACATGTCAAACAAGGATACTCTCTTTTCTCTCTGTTTATTTTAAGCCAGCAATAAAACCCAAATGTATTATTATTTTTGTTGTGCATTTTTTGCACGTTTTCTGTATGACTTTTTCCTGGTTTCTTGTCTATTGTTTGTTTTATATTTGAACTTTATTGTCACGTACTTTGACAGTTGCTTAATTTATGATTTTTTGATTGTTTTGTATCTACATACAATCTACGTTCAAATTAAGTTTATGCTTGCTAAAGGGAAATTTCCGTCACAGGGAGAGGGTGTGATTTTAACATTAACAATTATTAAACAGGAAATAAAGTTTTTATAGACATTTTAGCTGTTTGTTTAATTTTATTAATACATATGTATGTATGTATATACATAGATACATTATTTTTGGCAACAGCAAAATTGAGCAACTTAAAACTTAAACAAACAATAATCACTTACCATTTTGTGCATATGTTTTAATACTTTTAATAACGAATGCTGAAAATAAAGAAACACAATTAAGATTGTAAATAAAATTTATTAAAATCCATTACAACTAATCTATATTATTTGCATGTTTAGCCTAAGAATCGTTTAATTTCAAGTCAGTTTATTATTTTAACTATTTATAAATATTAGAATTTGGTATCTTAACATTAAAATAAAATCCGGTCCCATAACTGTTTTAAAAAGAGAAGCTAAAACTCATTTCATTTTACTATTCAAAATCCTTGTTTTTGTTTCAATTTACTAACATTTTTTTTTCAAGAATTACAGTACCACCCCGATTTAACTTTTCTTTGACAATATTGCCCAATATTGTTTTAATTGGCAGAAGCTGGGGGAGTGTTCATATGTATGTATGTATATGTTTTTATTACCTCAAAACTAATTGCTTCCCTATCAATCCACTGCATCTTTTGAATTCGCTATTCTAGTAACAGAGATCTAAATCGGATCAAACCTTTACTGAAAAGTGATAATGTCAAAAAAAGGAAGCAGAAAGCGTGATACTAACACTTTAAAAAACTAGTTTCCCAATTAACACGCTTCCATATCAAACCATTCTGCCATATTGTGACAGAGTTTGCAGTAGTCGTTGAATCGTAGACCAATTCTCATGGCATGGGTTTCGATAATACAATAATTTTGTGCTTAAAAGCAGCAAGTTTTGCTTTACTTTTTATACCCTACATAATTAGTCGTAACTCCCATATAAAGCCTACTTCCGAAAATAACTTTAAAAGGCATAACTCTCTTAACAATGTTGGTATCCAAATAATATTGAACACAAATATGTCCCGTACACATACATATAAAATGGTTGAATTTTTAATGATCGGTCCATAACTAGTCGTAGCTTCCATATAAGTCCCACTTTCGAAAATCACTTTAAGGAACATAAATCTCTTAAAAATTTTGTTATCCGGATAAAATTTAACAAAAATGAGTTTTTTATGTACAAATAGGATGACACCTAATTTTATAATAGTCAGTTCATAAATAGTCAACACTCCCATATAAGACCCTCTTCGTAATTCACTTTAACCTCCATAAATCTTTTAAACGTATTTATAGTGAAATAAAGTTTAACACATATAATATTTATGTTCACGGAAGTCATGGCACTAAATTTTTGGATGATCGGTCCATAATGATAATATCTCCCATATAGCGCCCATATATGAAAAATTTTTTTTATTGATATACTGGGTGTAGGGTATTATATGGTCGGGCTTGACCGACTATACTTTCTTACTTGTTTATTCGAAAAAAATGTGCCTTAGCGGTACACCAATGCTTATGGTGAAATGTTTCATCGGTGCCAATGTGCGTGAGATTGTTTGTGCGGTTCAGCAGTGCTTATTTTAACTAGGAAGGCAAATATTTACCAGGCCAATTGTGACAATAAGGGCATTCATTACACCATGAAGATTTATTGTCAAACTCAACAAAAGCTTGCAAAATCATTGACAGCTACTCCAACAGCAATTTCAAAGCGATTGGACCAGCAGGATTAATACAAAAACAGGAAATGAATTCGAAGTCAAGAAATATTGAAAGACGATTTTCATGCAAATTGTTTAAAAATCAATTACCTTTGTTTACCCTACACCACAATAGGGCGGAAGGATATATTGGATTTATGCTGATGTTTGTAACGCCCATAAATATTGGTACAACACCCACCTTAAAGTATACCGATCGACTCAGAACCACTCCCTGAGTCGATTAAACGATGTCCGTCCATCTAGCTGGCTGTCCATGTAAAGCATGTGCACGGAATAGATACAGGTCGCAATTTTGAAGATATTTCAATGAAATTTGGTAAGTAAATCGGTCTATTGTTTCACCTGACCCCCTTACAAATGTGTTCCGAAATAGGAGTTTAACGATCATAAATATTTGAATTATGCAAGTATCCAAACAAATTTCACAACAACTGAGTAATAAATGAAGCCAAATCATATCCACAAATTTTGTGATGATCGGTCCATAATTGATTATAGCTCCCATATAAGCCCCACTTTCGAAAATCAATTTAAAGAGCATAACTCCTTTAAGAATGTTGGCATCGAAATAAAAGTTAACAAAAATAAGTTTCATATATAAAGAATTGAGGACGTCTAAGTTTATAATGGTCGGTCCATAATTAGTCAAAATTCCCATATAAAACCCTCTCCGTAACTCACTTTAACATCCATAAATCTTTTAAAAGTATTTATATCGACATAAAGTAAACAGACATAATATTTATATTCAAGGAATCCATGGTTCTAAATTTTTGGATGATCGGTTCATAGCGCCCAGTTTTGAAAAACTGTTTTATTTATATACTGGGTGTAGGGTATACTTTCTTACTTGTTTATATTCACATACATATATTTTTGGTAGGCATCCCCTTGTTTCAGAGCAACATAAACTGTTGGTACCGCTAAATGTTTAATGTCTCTTCATATGTCTCCTTATCTACATATTATAAAGCTAAAATCACACTGTTGGCAAAATGCACCAATAACACTATTTTTGTGATTGCACAATAATTTGTGACAATGTGACAATTGCGGATAATATTATATATTTTTTATATACATTTTTTCTTTATTTGCTTTGTTAGTTTCTGGTTTCTTTTAATAAGATTTTTACTTTCTTTGTTAGCATAAATGCTAAACGTTTTCTTCTTTAAACTTTTAACATCATTTACAGGACTGTTTGAAAGCTTTGGATGTTTGACAATCATTGAATGCTTAGGAGTTTTAAGGAATTTTTGTATGATTTTCTTTCTATTTTGATTTTCAATTGCTCAGCACTCAGCACAAATAAATTCCAACTGATTAATTTTTTTGATTAGGATTTTATGTAAACGATAATTTTTATAATTAAATTTCATCTCAAAGTACCACTATTTACTACTAACAAATATTTCATTTTGGTTGCTTAATATTTAGTCCTAAATTTATATTATCAAGAGATCCTTGCCAAATGAAACTGAAACTAAAATTCCCAAACGTCTTCCTAACAATCAAGCAATAACATCATATCTATCCCAATATCATAACTTAATTTCTCAACTGTTAAATAATTTATAATTTTATCATAATACCAAAGCTGCTTCAAAGAAAATACAAAAACATTGTAAAGATCTCACGAGAAAACAAAAACGAAAATAATTTCAAAATGAAAGAAAAAAAAGTAAATTACCACAAATTGAATGCACACACCGCAATAACGTTTAATTTCTATTGACTTACACTCAATAACAAAAATACCACATGATCCTTTAATTTGATTAAATGTTGTCTTTAAAGCATCTTAAGGATTTCACTGATACTTAAATAAAACACACACACACACGTTCACACATTTTCACATACACATGCTTGAGTTTATTTAACAAAAATATCGATTCTGTATCTAGCTGCCACATCACAAACGTGAACAAATTGATTTGCTACAAAATAATTGTTGAATTCAACATTTTATTAAAAAAAAAAAAAAACTGAAAAGAAAATAAAAACTCTCAAAATTGTTTTTCAGGATTAAGCGTCGTGTGTGTATGATAAAAACTCATACACACGCTCAACATATTTTTTTTTACTTTTTAAGTTGCTTTTATCTGTTGTAAAAGAAACTTTTTAAAAAGATTTGGTTTGGTTGCACGTACGTGTTTAACATATCTAAAATAAATGAAAATTAAATAAAAAATTGGTTTCATCTTTTACAAAAAAAAAAATCAGCAGCACTTTGAAGAAATAATGTGAGTTAGCTGTAGCTTAAAAATTAATTTCCAATAAAATTTGTAACAAATTGCAGCAAAAAAGTTTGGGAGAAGAGTTTGTATTAAAATATTTTGTTGAAAATAAAACAACCATGTTAAAAATGTCTATTAATTTATGCATTAAATAAAAAAAAAATTATTATTTCTCATAATTCCATGAATAAAATTTTGTGTGTCTTTCGGCTAACAGAAAACTAAGCATTTTCTCATTTAGGAAACCTTATTTGTGGGAAAAAAATTTTAGTCGTTTCTTTTTGTTTCTGTCTGTAGCTGCTGGCAGAGAATGAAAATAATAGATGATACTGACCGAATATGAGACAGCCACTATACTCGTATTACAGTTTGAAAATGATTGTAAAATAATCAGTATTGGATAGAGACTAACCATAGACTAGACTTAGACATATCCAAAGACAATGACACAAACATAGATCAGACATGGAATCATTGGGGTCAGAGGGTGGCAAATAGCTGAATGGCCTACATATACTGTGAGCGTCAACATAACGCCAACACCGCTTATTATCAACAACACAATAATATTATATTAAAAATTTATATTGCATTTTTATATAGTTATTTAAGTAGAATTGAATTCACAAAAAAAGAAGCAGAAACAAAAGCGTATACGAGTACAAATTTAATTGATTTATTGTTAAAATAAACCAATTTTTACGCGTCAAAATAAAGCCAACAGTTTCATTATTCTTATGCAAAACAATACCTGGCATTTTAAAAATAGTGGCAATTCTTTTAATTTTTCTTTGTCCCAATTTACACGATGCAATTCTTTAAGCCATTTAGATTATTACCTTTTCGACATTGGGGTGAGGGGAAGATAAGACGAGTACACACTTGATTGTACTAGTAATTCATATTTTTTTTTAAGAGAAGTAACACTCAGGCAATTAATATGCCTATATATAATTGCGCTACTTTTTTTGGAAAGGGATAGGTTGAAGTAGTAAAGTGGCAAATTGCAATTGCGCATTATGTTTGTTTTTAGTGCAGCATTGCAGCGCCTCTGGTGGTGAGTAGGCGCATTAGTTTTTGATTTTATAGCCTTTATTTAATTATTTTACTTCGGTGGCGTTTGAATGCTATACCACCGAAGGAGGGCGCTGTAATAAATATTAGTTATGATAGGATAGAAAACTAATAATTATCAGAAACTGATGATGTTTGAGTGGCTGCAAATACCAACTCATGCTTAATAATCAAATGCGCTAACCAATTAAGCTACAGCACCATACTCTCTTATTCGTATTACATACATCAAATGTGTGTATATTCTCAAATAAAAATATTAGCGACTTAAGCAATGAGAATTGTGCTGTGTAAATACCAAAGATATTTCAAGGAAAAAAATGTATCAATATTTTCAATAAAAATTGCTTCGTGTAAATTGGTTTGCTACAAAATAATTGTTGAATTTAACATTTTACTAAAAAATTGATAAAGTGCGTTGCAAAATAACTGCAATTTTCAGAATTTATCATTAAAATAGATTAAGTTGTGACAATAAATATTGAAAAATTTTAAATGAGAAGGAAAACATAAATTGAGACTCGGTAAGTCAAAAGAGACTTACGTAGAAAAGGTTAATCCCTGCGTGAAATAGGTAAAATCGTCAAAAGGAATCACTGAATAATAAAAAAAAACTCTATCAAACACAATAAATACCGTATAAAATTTGCCTTTTGCAAAACGATCAAAGCGTCTTGCAAAAACTAAAGTATGAGCTCTAGTAACAGAAGTAAGAGCAAACCCAATATCTAGTTCTGTAAAAACAGCTGAAAACAGGACAAAAACTTCTGTTAAACTTGTAAAAGCGAGTACGACTAGAAGATAGAAGAAGAACTTAACATTTCAATTTTGCAGAAAAAATATTATTACGGAATTGTATTTCGGCTGGTCAAACATACAGCATGTTTATCAACATACAACATGATTATTAAGATTTGTATTAGTGGAAGCTACTACAAACACTGTTGATAACATGCTGTTATTAACATAGTTGTAAAGTATGACAACATTAACGGCTTCGGTTGAACCTTATCTTAGCTATGAACCATCCAAAGACTAGTAGAAATGATGTTAGTCTTTTAGTTGACCTACTGGGCGACTCAAGTAAGTTTAGTGTATTGTGAGTTATCGTTGAGTAAACATTGATGAGGTGTAATTAAACTTTACTTAAAATTTTAAATACATTTAAAAAATTTTGTAAATTTGAATAAATAAAGACTCGTTATATTTTTTTTTTAAATTATTTGACGACTTTATTTTGCAATTTATTTAAAGACAATAAACCACTGTTTTTAAAAGGTAAAAACGTATCAATTTGTAAACGAGCGTTAAATTTTTAGAAATAATATTCTTTTCACCATTGAAAGTAAGTTTGAGAAATTAAAAAAAAAACAAAAATATGGCGAACCAAGTACGAAGCCTTTAGTAATAAATAAGTTACCAATACGATAAAATGATGGCGGTGGCTCAGGAATTCTCTCGACTTGTATGGCGTCATAAGGGTTTGGTAAACTTACATTTATAGAATTTACAATGAAAAAGGAAGATTATCTGGACATGATAAAAAAACAATGAAACACCTAGTGTAGAGAAATTAGAACTAATGCAGAACTGGATTGGATCCTAAGCATACTTCCAAAATTGTGAAAGAGTGTTGCTCAAACATTGTCCAAAAACTTTAAATCATCCTCTCCGCAGACCTCAATACAATTTAACAGCTGTGATAAACACAGCTGGATAAAAAAAAACTAGCCAAAGAAATATTTCTTGCAAGTATAACCTAAAGGCTATCAAAATTTCACCATATTTCACTAAAAAACTTATTGATGCTATGTCTAGAAGATTGTCAGCAGTATTGTAAAGGCAAAAAGACTACAAATAAAATATTAAATACAATGTTTTACATAATTTTAATATAGCTGTTTACTTTATTTTGACGCGAAAAATCTGGTACTTTTCCGTTAAAATTTAATAATTATTTGTTTCTTATTTTTCTAGTTTTTGTTAATGAGTCATATTTTATAATAAAATATTTTTTTTTTAACAATAATAGGTGTTTACTTTATATTGGTACTCACTGTATATAGTTCAGTTATGATATATAAAAAGTTTACGACTGAGAGCGACATGGACTGTTGGCGTACTATAGTTAGAAGTATATAGAAGTTACATGTGTCCGAAGAGTAAGTTATGACATGGCGAATGGGGGTCGCCATCTAACTATGTTAAACCCCAGTAGAAATTACCCAAAGCGAGAAGCAATTAAGAGAATAATACCAATCAAAAACCCAGAATATTGTCTTGTTAGAATAGTGGCTTCTGTACTAAAATTAGAGGCGACCAGGGAAAACACAGATAGTTTCAATGCATTCTTTAAGTATCGTCGCCATTAAGTAGGTTCAGTTAACGTTGTACCGATTACTAAGATTCTGACATACTGCATACAACGTCTGATAAGAACGTCGTATTAATCTTCGCATAGCCTTCCTGTCTGCAGAGATAACCATGGGATCAAATAAAGTGACGCGACATACAACTTATTAATCAAAATGTTCTACCCTATGAAATAGTACCTACATACCAGTGTTACCGAGAATAATTGTATTGGTCTCATTAAAAAATCAGTCTTTATGTATATTAGACATTCATGCCAAAAAAGTTTTAGACTATAGTGTTGTAAATCGTACGATTAACACTACAAACATTTTATTTATTGTACATCCTTAATTGAGATTGGGATACAAATTAGAAATTAAAGAGGAACCCCAAAATGGTCAAATCAGCATAGAAATTGCTTTTCATCAACAAAAATAACAAGTTTTTTCGACAAGCAGGAAACTTTTTTGTATATATTTCGTCAATTGTTGATGTTGCTCTTATTTTTATTTATTTTCTCTACATTTAAAAAAATATGATACAGATTTCTTTTCATAGAATTTTAAGTAGTAGCAAGAAAAAACTTTTTTAAACGAGGACAATAAGGGTAAAAGGCAATTTAAAATTTCAAAGTAAATAAAGTTTAACTGGAAAAATTTTGTTTATTTAATGTTATTTTCACTTTTTAAAAGTTGTAGGGCTTATGAACGTCATTTATAAGTTTTCGTGAAATAAAGAATATAAAACATATGCCCATTTTTTATGGCTTGGCAAAAACAAATTATATTTTTATTCTTATCGTTCATCAATCTAAATTAGAAAGTTTGAGAAGGAAGTGGTTAGCAACACAAGTCACCTGGATCATATAGTGAGAACTTTAAATAAACAATAATTACATTAAATAATATTTACTAGGAAATAATATGCTTCTAATGTCAATGCCAGATGTTTTGCATAACATTCATGTTAGAAAACATTTAATGCTCTTCAAATGTCATGATTTTCATTTAGTTTTTTTCTCTTTGCAACTGAAAACCAGAAAAATCACAAACAATTCCACAAACCAAAAACTATTCTGTCAACAACAGATCATCTATGACTTAACATGCAATTTTTTGTAGGACTTTCTCTTTGCTTCTTTTTATTGGTCTTGTGATTTAAGGAATAATCTAAAAAAAAATAATGGTGGCACAAACACACTAGACAGGATCAAATGTTTTATATTTAATTAAAGAAAAAAATTGGTTGAAACTTATAGAAGCAGATGTGAATAAATAAATATAAATCTTAAAAATTTAATAAGATTACAACTAGAGAAAAATTAAATGTTACAATAAACACTGAGAAATATTTATCTGAGACATTAAAATAAATAAATAAAAGTATTAAATAATTCCTTAATCGGGAAGGTTACACAAAATCCGGCCACACACTACAGAAGCAATTCAGAGGTGCTCGACTTTGAAACCCTGCACCTGAACTTGCGCTCAAACAAATTTGTAATCATAATAACTCACAACATGTAAAGAGAAATATGATTAACTCCCGAGGTTTATTACTCAATAATGGTGAGTTCAATAGATGACGTTAACAAGTATGTAGATCTTAAGGTACGTTCACATTTGGCAAATATTTACTCAAACAAGAGTAACCACTTGTTTTGGCACAAATTTGTTTGACGTTGTTTACTCTTACAAGAGTTTTGCAAGATTAAACAGCATTAAATAAATTAAAACTAAATAGTTCTTGTAAAGAAAAGTTTTTTTTTAATAAATAAACTAGTTCAAATATATGCATACCACTAAATGATTACGTCTTTTTCGGCAAATATTTGCCAAATGTGACCGTAACTTTAGGCAATGAACATTGCTGATGATGTCCTTGGCAGGGTAAAAAATGCATTCCAATTTGCCAACTGCCTAAAATTACTTTACAATAGAATTTTTTGAAGTATTACATTTAAATTAACTCAAGCTAAATAAATAATTTCTCCAATAATAAAATATTAACTGTCGTATTTATAAAAAATTAAAGTAGACTTCAAGTGTACTTTAAGAAAATTTTGTATAAAAATTTTGTCTTAAAACACACTTCAAGCCTACTTTATTTTTTATAAATACGGCAGTAAAAGTTCAACAATTTTTTATTAAAAAAAAAAAAAACAGAAACTCAAATCGGTGACTACAAGCTTAATTTTCTGAAAGCTTGTGTCCTTCTGTGCGATTTGTTTTCACATCATTTAGTTATCGGACCATTGATTTCGTAGATACAGATATATACCGACCTTCTCAAATTCAATAGAATCGTACTGAAATTCAACAGGACCATATCATTGATTCTTCCAGAACTATGTTATGCAACAATGCCTAAAAAATGACAAAATAATTAAACACCGGCTTAATTTTGAAATTAAAGAAACTCGAGTGGTTAGATTTTCAAATGGCTATCAGAAGCTACTTGAAGGCAATATTTTCCTTTTTTTCAAAAATCAGAAGGCAGAAAATCGTGAACAAATTGCTCCAAATACCAAAATTGTAAAAAGTTAAAGGTACAGAAAAGTACTGTGAATGATGTTATAAAACGATATAAGCAAGCAGATCGTAAAAAAATGAGATATTGATAATGTTATTAAAATCAACTAGAAACTTACAAAGGAAATTCCACATTCAATAAAGCGACCCACCATGACGGCATAAAAAAATACGATACCAGTGTTAATATGTAGCGTCAACATACGGCCTTGAATAAGCCTAATTTTCAAGTTATTTTAAGTCTTGCTAAGATACGTGCTAAAATAATCTGTGTGAAGATAAATTCGAATTTAACTAGCACAGACAAAAACCACAATTTTCAACATTGATAATGTTATAGTCAACAGAGCAGTGTTAAGCACTTAACAGTCAAAATACTTGAATTATAATACAAAAATCTATTTCAATTATATATTTGCAATAATTTCAGAAATAATCTTGGAATCTGAGAAATTTGGATTTGAAAAATATGACATTTTTGGAAAGGATTTGTGACTATTTTGGAAACTGGGAGAATGGTTCGCATATCACACTATATAGAAATGGAGATCCAAGGGGTATTTGTTCAAAGTGTAATAGTGGGATATCTGAAATAATCTTGGAAGCCGAGTAATTTGGATTTAAAAATTTTAATTTTTTTGAATTCAATTTCTAGAGAAGATTTGTGACTACATATTTTGGAAACTGGGTGAATAATTCGCATATTACACTATATACATAGAAATGGTGCTCAGGTTAGCTAAAAAGTTTGATCCACGAATATTGTTGTCAAACTCAACAATTCCAAATTAAGATATTAATGCTTAGAGAACTTAAAAGGTAATTTTGCATGTCCGAAATACTGCTTAAAAGTTGTAAAAGGAAATCATTTTTGCACCGAATCGTTATTTGCGTTGAAAAATTGATATGTAAAACCCGGCCAACCAGCCAAAACGACACAAAAACCAAATATCCAAGGCGCTAAGGTAAAGATCTGTATTTGGTGGGACCATTATGAGCTACTGAAATATTGGCAGACAATCACAAAAAACCTGTACCGAATTCAACTGTTTCCTTTGACGCAAGCAATGGTAGAAAAAAAAACCACCAGCATATGCAGCCAGACATTAGCGTACTATTCTATCTCGAAGTATTTGGAAAGTTCTGCCTCACCCACCTTATAATCCAGATCTTGCCCCGTTCGACTACTATTTGTTTCGATTGATGCAGAACACTCTCTTTGTCATAATTCACTTCAGAACAGGGTATCCGAAGTTGGCTTTATACGTTTTTGGCCTTAAATGATTAAAACGATGTCGTGTTGTGTTGACGACGCCAAACAGAATAAGGCTGAATATTTGTCTTCTGTGCCAAAATCACTTCTGAACCACAAAGTCTCTCGCACGATTACACTGATTCTCTACAAGTTTCTGTTAGCAAATTAAAGAAGTAAATCAAACTTCCTGCATATGACGTTTAATGGCACAAAATTCCACATTTTTGAAGCAGAAAAACTTTGTGAGAATAAATGACAGATAATTAGATAATCAGATAATTAGAAGTTATATTTTTCTATTAGTTGGTACTAATTTCTGCGATACCAGTTAATTACAGCTGTTTAATAGCGACTCCGTCACTGAAAAGTGATGAAGTTAGATCTCCTGTCATTATTAGATTTTCCAATGGATTGGTATCGAAGAAATCAGTACAACGTAATATTAAAATATAATTAACTGACAGTTAATGCGATGCATCAAAATAAAAACACGGATTTTTATAAGCGGAAATTAAATTCAGTTTCTATTCTATTAATAAATCAGTATCAATTTATTGTTCAAAAGTATTCAGTAGTTTTTATTGTTACATAAATATTACAATATTTTTTAATTGAGAATTTTTCCTCTTGCGCGTAAAAGTAAAAAAGTAAAAACTTCGAATAAAAGTTTTTTAAAAAATAATATTTTTTAGAATTTTTTCGATTTTATGTGAGCAGTTCTTTTGGTGCAGAATCCATATATTGCCAGAAAGATGGGCAAGATCAAAGCTAACAATGGCCAATACTTTGAATAGATTTATATTGTACAAATGTTTTAAAATAAATGCTAAAAATGTTATACACCGGTTAATAAATTAATATTTATCAGTAAAATTATGCAATCTCTATTTTTGTTATGTAGTACATAAATATTAAAACATTTATGCGAACGGATTTTATGTGATTAACGCTTTATGTTGAGTTTAATTACTGTAGTTTTAGACAATCGCTTTAGAATGCTCTATTAAAATAGAAAAAACTACAATACCGATGGACTGATGCATCCAAGACTAAAAATGTTTAGACTTGCGTGCCTTAGTGAAACAAATCATCAACCAAACAACCACAACTCAGTCGCAGCTACAAATAAATTGACATTTTTCATTTGGTTCATCATGTTTTGTCGTAATATAGTGGGTAGAAAAAGTACTTTAAGGTATTATTGAAAAATTGTCAAAAGTCCGTTGAAATGTTGTTTGATTTTTGTTTTTTTTTTATGAAAAAGTTCTGAAACATGTAGCTTTGTTACAAAGGTCTCACTGTTGGCTTTGTCATCGATTGTGGTTTTCTGTTAAAGTATTTTTTCTTATTAATGTTTACACAAGTGGAAAAATATGTTTTCCTTTTACAACTCAACCTTAATGTTGAAATTGCATGTTTGTAGAAAATACAACGAACCTACAACTTCATTCCACTCTTGTGTTTGAGTGTGCGTTTTTTTTTTATATTTTTGTAATAGGTCAATAATTTTGAACCCTGTATTGTGGCAACAATACACAGTCATAACATAAACAAAATAAGTTAAGATTTAAAATTGATTTTTTGCCTTCTTTTATGTTGGTATCCTTCATAGATACAGTCACTTACTCACTCCTTGATTTAAGTAGGCAATTGTTTCCAACTAAATGGCTGTTTATTGACTCTTTATGTGTTTTTGAGGCAGACAATAGGAGTCACGCGAATATCATTTAGGGGCGTGCGTGCGGGATTGGTATAAAGAGTCTATAATTTTGAAAATTGGTGAGACAATCATATAAATTCTAATAAATTAAAAGCTTATTACAAATGGTTTAATGAGAAAAGAAAATACTCATGCTAGCAACTTACACAGCAACAAAATTATTCTATTCACAAGTGATGTTGTATGTTGTACATTGTATGATACAACTATATGATTGTGGGCAGGGTTGTAAGATTTTTTTTTCACCTTGTCTCCAAAACAATTGCCAGAAATCGCCAAAATATAAAAAGAATCGTAAAGAATGTCGCCAGAGTTAAATTTTTAAAATTAACATTTTTTTTTTCATTTATGAAGATTATAAATAAAATATCTTTTTTACTTTTTGTCAGTTTATTAACATATAATAAACATAAAATTGTACTTTAAATTACACACATATATTTATAAGGTAATAAACCTCTTCTGTATCATTTTTATCATTGTACATTATATTAACATTAAATCTTTTTAACATATTTTGTGTAGGCACAAATGAGTTGCAACAAATTTGATTAACATTCATATAGTTAATAATTAAGGCATCCAATAGTTCATATTGAATTTTGCTAAGCATACAAGTTTGAGTACAATTCATAATTGAAAACACGCCTTCTACGGCCAAATTAATATGTTTAAAATGAAATCTTCCCGCTGCAACGCTGTAGTTGTAAACTTTAGGGCAGAAGTCAAGTAAGTGTGTTGGCAGTTCTACTTTAAAATAATCTTTGCAATTAATATAAGCCAATTTTGACCACTGAAGTACTAAAGACACTTTTGGATCTTGAAAAAATTTTAAAGAATTTTGTAGTATTGAAAATATAGCCTGGTGTCAACGGATTTCCACATTTTAATATTGAAAATTCTCCATAAACTTTCCGGCAATCGATACAACATTTCTTTTAAAAGTCTCTTGAGATATATAAAACAATTTTGTTTTATTATGTTTACTTGGCCCATTTCCAGCTCCACAATCAATGAAAGAAAAGAATCGGCTAAATCGATAGCTGATTTTAAATCAACAGATCAACAGTTGACTTTGTTGACTTTAAATAAGGTATTTACCACAAAGTGGCGACACAACTTAAACAATGTTAATAAGAAAAATTAAAAATAAAAAATCGTCATCTCCTTCAAAAACCGCAAAAAATTGCCATGTCGGCAAATGGAAATTAATGGCGTTTTCTGAATTATATTTGTAGTGCGGTTCATGAGCTTAACTATTCATATGGTCCATATGAGCGACAAGGCAGGATTTACACAAATATGTCCAAAATCCTTCAGAGAATCAGTGATTTTCTTGAAGTTGAAGTTTCAAAAAATTTTTAAAACAGAAAAGAAAAAAACTAATTTCCAAAATGGTACATAATTTTTATTAAAATCTATAAATTTATAATAGGTTATTAATTAATTAAAAATAAATTTTATTTTTATCAATTGCTGTTTAAATATGTTTTCATATTTAAATATATAGTTAAATATGTCGTTACGTCATAACATATTTAACTTTTGAGTTAAATATGCACTAACGTAAGCTCTTATGTTGAAACATATTTAACTCGGCATATTTATCTTCACACACATATTTATCAATCAGTTTATGATTTGAGTCTTTTGGTTATTTTTAAAAACTAAAATGAATAATTTTTTTATTGAGATACATACTGGCATATGAACTTTTTGCAACACTTAAACTTTCATACAACAATCGAAAACATATGTAAAAATGTTGTAGGTGTTGTACAAAATATCTATATATTTTTTTTTTTTTTTTTTTTTTTATAGCCTTTATTTATTTATTGAATCTTCATATAATGAAATGACAATAAGTATTCAAATCTTAATACTAAAAAGAAAATAATAAGCCCAGCCAGTGCTAGACAAAAATTTTATGATACTAAAAAAAATTTCACATCAACTGATCCAGTCATCTATTTTGCGCTTGAGTTAAAGCAAGGGTATCCCTCCTTCTCAACCGATTATGGCCACTAAAGTTAAGGATGTCTCGTGCAAGTGGGTTTGGGTGGTGTTCAAGTTTGCTGACATACTTTGACGCGTGTTTTGTAAATTCAACTTTTACTAATGGCACGCATAGATCTTTGTGAATTCGAGAATTTTTAACATACCATGGAGCTGCAGTAATTATACGTAGAATTTTATTTTGACCCCTTTGAATTTTTTCAATGTTTGATGCTGAGGCAGTACCCCATAATTGAATTCCATAGCACCAGATTGGCTTTAGAATTGCATTGTACAACAATAGTTTGCAGTCCAACTTTAGTGAAGAATTTCTGCCAATTAGCCAATTAAGTTGCACTGCTTTTAATCTCATCTGTGTAAGTTTCGCTTCAATATGAGACTTCCAAGTTAAACGGCGGTCGAGGTGAATGCCGAGGTATTTGACTTCATTATGTTGAGGAATAATTTGATTATTTATTTTGATGAACGAGCAAGTTTCTTTTCGCAATGTGAAAGTGATATGAATACATTTCTGTTCATTAACCCTGATTTTCCAAAGCTCTAGCCAATCCTCTAGTTTATAAACATAATTCTGCAAATTCTGTGATGCTACTTGGTGGTCCTTGTGAACGCTGATAAAAGCTGTGTCGTCTGCGAAAGTTGACGTGTGGATTTTGGGGTCTGACGGCATGTCGGAGGCATAAATCAAATATAAAGTAGGACCCAGTATGCTACCCTGTGGCACACCTGTTTCAATTGGCTGAGCGGGGCTTAAAAAATTGCCTTCTTTGATTTTAAATTTGCGACCGTATAAATAGCTTTCCATAAGTTTATGGGTGTAGCAGGCAGAGTTAATTTTATTTTGTGCATTAAACCGTCATGCCAAACTTTGTCGAACGCTTGGGACACATCAATGAAAAGGGCGGAGCAGTATTTCTTGTCTTCAAACGACCCTCTTATCACATTTACCAATCTGTGTGTTTGTTCGATGGTGCTGTGTTTAGCTCTGAAGCCGAATTGATGATTAGGAATGCATTCAGTGTCGTTCAGAATTGGAATCAACTTAGTCATTAACAATTTTTCGAACAGTTTAGAAATTGTCGGCAATAGGCTAATTAGCCTATATGACTCTACTTTGGTGTGATCCTTCCCTGACTTAGGAATCATAGTGATCATAGACACCTTCCAATCTGCAGGATAGTATTCTAGGCGTAAAATAGCGTTGAAGATAAAGAGGATAATTCTTCTAGCTACACGAGGTAACTCCACAAGCATTTTATTGCTGATTTTATCCATACCTGGAGCCTTTCTAAGGTTCAGAGTACCAATAGCGCTTTGGACATCACCAAAGTTTAGTCTTAGAGGTACAGGAGGTCTAATAACGAGTGGTGGCAAATCAGATACGTTATTTGAGTTGTTTTTAGTAAACACATTTCTTAAATGGTTAACAAATAATGTCCCTTTCTCGGAATCATTTCTAGCCCAGTCACCAGCCGGATTTCGCAAAGGAGGTTTTCCTCTCACTGGTCTTTTTAAACCTCTTGCCGCCCTCCATAACGAGTAGTCAGATTGTGGGGTACTATCAAGACCCTCCAAGTAGGATGTAAGTGAAGCCGTTCTTTGGGTTTCTAAGAAATGTCTTAGTATATCTCTGCATACCCGTAGCCTAGCTTTCAGTTCAGGAGACCTGTGAAGTTGCCACTCTCTTCTCATTCTTCTTTTTTCTGATAGGAGATGTTCGAGTTCAGATAAATAAGTTCTGTTTGTCCTATTTCTACATTCAACGTGATAAGTGGAAGCGTGATGCACAGCTCGTCGAAGGTCCTCGGTAAAGTTGCCAATCGACTCATCGATATCGTCGGTAGTTCTCAACACAATATTTTCCGTGCAATGAGAACTTAAATACTTTTTGTATTTTATCCAGCTTACTCGGGTCTTAGTCATGTTTCTAAATGGAGAGCCACACACTTGAGGGAAATGCATTGAAATGATAGTAGGAGAGTGATCTGAGGACAAGTCTAATGAAGGATCCACTTGCATCCATTCTACAGGGATATTTTTCACTACTCCAAAGTCAATAACATCGGGAATCTTCCGTCGGTCCGTCGGCCAGTAGGTGGGATGTCCGCTTGAGAGTACATCTAAGCCCATTTGAGCAATGGTGTTGAAGAGTACGCGACCCTTTGGGGTTACCAAACGTGAACCCCAAAATTTGTGTTTGGCGTTAAAGTCGCCAGCAACTAAAAATCTAGCTCCAAGGGAATTAAAGAAGTTATGGTATTGGTGTTCTTTTATTGAGAATCGAGGCGGAGAATAAATCGATGATAAAACAAATTTGTATTGACAAAATTCAATGCAAATGTTTGTTGCTTGGAGGTAATCCTCACTTATGTTATTCATTAGATAATGTTTTATTCTGTTCTTTATAAGAATTGCCGAACCTCCACAAGCTCTTCCGCGGGGATCTTTAGTATCGTACAACACGTAGCCATTAATTTTGAAGTACCCTGTCGACGTCAAGTGAGTTTCAGCAATCATCATAACATCAATCTGCTTATCCATCAGGAAGTATTCCAGTTCGTTTTTATGTTGGCGGAGGCCGTTCGCGTTCCAAAAACAAATTTTTAAATAAATCATTTCTTTAAAATGGCTTGCAAGATAGTGGATTGCATTTTCAGCATTTCCTGCATCATGGATGTCATGGTGGTCGTAAAAGTGTTCATAGTTTGGACAAGTGTCTGCAATGTTGTCTCTAGATTGTTGATATGTGGCTCAGAATATTGCGATATAGGTTCCTGCTCCAGACCTGGCATATTAGATTTGACCACGTTTGCGTAAGAAACTTGTCTAGAATTAGGAGCGTTTACGTGAGTAGTTGGTCGTACAATTTGAGGAAAATTCTTACTCGACGTGAAATTAGGTTGTTGAGGATGGTCAGGTAATACTGGCGACTTATTGGTCCTTATGCCCTTCAAATAAGTATAAACTGGACAACCTCTATAATTAGCGGTATGATTTCCTCCACAGTTACTGCATTTTTTTATTTTTAAGTCCGTTTTGGACTTATTACATTGAGCAGTTGCATGTAGTTCCCCACATGCAACACAAACAGACGGCAATTTACAATACGCTTTGGTGTGACCAAATTCTTGACAATTAAGACACTGGACGGGTCCAACACGCTTATGCGGTTCCTCCACGGTAATTCTACGATGCAGAAGATAAATAAGATTGTAAATTGGATGGGACTCGTTTTTCTTTAAGGCAACATCTCCAGGTTCCAATTCTACCCTGAACATGGGCTGAGGAATCGTTTCACGGTTTCTAATATTCACTACGCTCTTGATTTTGAACCCTTTGTCCATTAATCCGTTCTTTATCTCCGCAGGATCAACACATGGGTCTATACCCTTTAGAACGACTTCGAGTCCTTTTGCGCTTTTGAGCTGATAGGTATAGAAATCCCTGGTCTCCCTCTCCAACTGGTTGGACAATTTTCGAAAATCATCTTCCCTATTCACTTGGATCTTTGTCTCGCTGATTTTTCCATGTTTAATTGAGGTTACGCTAAACATGTTCTCACCTATTACAGCAACAATTCCTTGTACCAGTTTATTAGAAGTGGGCTCTCTCAGGTAAATTGGTGGGGGCTTAAACGTCTTTTTCGGTATTTCTGGGTCATCCGTCTGAAGTAGAGCAAATCTGTTTTGATCATTTGGCTTATCACTGCTGACGGTCTTAGGAACTTTATTGGAATTGGAAGACATTTGAGCAGATGTCGGGCTCCTCTGTCGCTTGAGAACGGTGATGTACTTATCCATACCTACTTGTTTTTTGGGTTTGACTGCACTATTTGATGAAGATGATGATTTCTCATCGGATGAGATAACTATATTGGGCGAACAACAATATTCGTACAACTATTGTAAATTCAGCCGACGTACAATTGTTACGACACTACAATATCACTTGTGAATAGAACAAATAAGTAGGGAACACCTAGGCCCCGATTAGCGTTCACAACAATGAGTATTTTGATGTTGTATGTTGTAAACTGCGATTACGATTCGCAACACTTATCAGCTTATTCCAATGAAAAATGCAAGTCGAAAATAGCCAGTATCAAATCTCTTAGGTAATATTTATCAATGCAGATGTTGTTGATGGCCAAAAATAAATCGTAATGCTAAGTCAGGCGATATCATACAAATATAAAACCTATAAAAAGTGATGTTACTTTACAACTTGAACTAATTATAGCTCATCATTATAAAAAAAATCCTCTCCTTGACTTTTGTATCACATTTCTTTGCAAAACTTTTCTGTTTTTTTTTAATAAAAATTGTCGTATCCGTTTTCGCTCTCCCCTAAACTCTTGTACATTTTATGACACTACACAACTTTTTACAGTTCTTGCTGGTTTGTTTGCTGCTGTCATGGTTTTGATTATGAACAATTATGGCCAATGCTTGTTGGTTGTTGCTTCTATTGTTGCATGTTACAACATAGCCGGAAGATTTTTATGTACATATTTTCCAAACTTCCTGATTTTATGTTTTTGTTCGTTTTATGTTTCGAAATTATAATTTTTATAGGGTCAAGTGTGCTAGTGACAGGGAAATTGGTTTAGGAAAAAACAAAATTGTCATAAAAGTTGAGTTATTAAACAAACATAAACAAATTTTATTTGCAATAATTTACTGTAGTAGTGGTCTTCAAATATATACATATACAAAAAAAAAAACAAACAAATTGTTGAAACAAAAATTTTATGAAATAATTAGTTTTGAAAGAAAACAAAATATTATGAATTTGAGGTCATAAAAGCCAAATTCATAAAGTTTTTTTCATGTGACGTTCACTAATTTGTAATCGTAAAATAATTCCTATAATAAGAGAAACAGTGGTTCAGATTTGGTTTTTGAGTTTGCTAATCAAACTTATTGCAAATAATAAGTTAAAGAGCTTTGCTTGAAACATATTTTACCAAGTATTTTTTTTGAGTCGACATTGATCACATAAAATCCGGCCACACTACAGAAGCTTAATGTAAAAACCTGCTGCAAGACTTTCTTTTTTATATAGTGACTTGTTTTAGATGTATAGAACTTTAAATTGACAACACTTTTCTAACTGACGGCCATTTTGTCAGCTGTCACGTAATTTATGTTTGAAGTCGCTACTCTACGCGGATAAGCCCAAAATAATTGACCACTTGGAGGACAACATTCGTCGCGTTATTGCCGATATACGGCCACAAATGTTTGAAAAAGTCATCGATAATTGAACTTCCAGATTAGACTACGTTCGACTTAGCATATGCCAGAAATCATATTAAAATTATTATGGCAAAAGATTATCAATGGTGCAACTATACAAGGTGAGTGCAAATCGACAACAAATACAACACAAAATAGAAATAACAGGCATTTTGTTTGTGTAAAATAATGTACTACTGTCAAAAATACTTGAAAAAGTATTGCTTTTGACATAAGTAAATTGTAAACAGGTCAGCTGAGCTACTGCACTCACCTTGTATAGTTGCACCATGAGATTATCTCTCGAAAAAATTAAATTTCATGGCAATTTAAAAAAAAATCCTCTTTGTTTTATTCCATTTCAATGTTCTATACATACAAAAAACACAGAACTATGATTTTCAAAATAAATTTACACAATTTGGAAGCCTTGTTCAGTTTTCAGTCCTTTCATGTTAAAATGCCAAGCCAAACTAAATATAAATCACTAAACAGCTGACTTAAAGCTCTATACATCTAAAAAAAACCCTATACAAGTGCTGAGCAATTGAATAGAAAGAAAGAAGCTAAAGCTTCCTAAAAGTAATATAAATGATGTTATAAAGCGATACAAGTAAATCGTGAAGCACAGATCGTAAAAAAATTTTAACAAAAATTTTATTAAAGGCAACTAAGTTCTATAAAGCTAAATCAGATGCTCTTCCAAAGTGAACGTTCAAAAAATGTTGGTTTTTAAACCAAACGTACAAATAACTAAATTTTCTAATTTTAACAAAGTCCAACAACCGCCTTATTATGAATTACGAAACATTTGTTAAAAGCGACCACAAATTGGTACAGGACCAACATTTTATGTTGCAGCGAAATTGAAATATAAATTTTCTAAAAGTAACAATGATTTGCAATTTAAAGTTGCGGCCTGAAGAAGTGACAAAAGGAGTGCTGTGCTCCTTCAGAAGAAGGCCAGCCAAAAACGTTTTATGACCCAGAATTGAATTGTTATCAAACTCAACAAGAGCTTCCACTATTACTGGGAACTACTCCAGCAGCAATTTCAAAAAGTTTGCGAGCCGCGAGATACATCCAAAATCGGGGAAATTAAGTACCATATATTAATTGCAGCCGAGAGACCTTGAAACATGATTTTGAATTGCTTGAACGATAATAAAGGAATTCATTTTTGCACCAAATCATTCTTCATAGTATGAAGCCCAATCAATTACCTGAATGAACACCAAAGCCAAATATCCAGGACGCCAAGGTAAAGCTCTGTATTTGTATTTCTGGCCAAAAGGGTCCTATCTGTTATGAGCTGTTGAAAAGCTGTTAAAAATTAATTCGTTTCATGAACAGTATAGACAAAAAAGTGTAATATTCTATTATTGACAAGGCTGGATCACATGTTGCAATACCTGTTAAAAACTATTTAGAAAGAAGTGGTTGGAAAGAAATGGAATAAAAGCGTTTAAAAAATTTTAAAATTTAAAATAAGACCGCTTAAAAACAGAATTAGATGTACTTTCTAAAAACTAAATGTAATAGAAATCAATGTGAAATACTTATTTAATATGTGCTCGATTATGTGAACTTCTCCATTTAGTGAAGAGGCTCTGTTTGAATTAGTTCATATAACCGAGCGACTACTGTATTTATAGAATAACGGTTATGGTATTTTAGAGGGGCCTAAAAATATAACTATTTTAGAGCTAGCACTCGTTTATCGGAAACAGAATTTTCCATTATTTTGGTAACGACAAGCTATTTTGGGGGTTATGGGAAAGCCAAGTCTGGTTCTCTTTCTTTTTAAAATACAACTCTCTTAAAATGTCGCGCTCAATTTTGTTTGGTAAATACTTTAAAAACTTTTGTGTCATAAAATTCTACTAATTAAAGTCCCTGAATATTTGGCGGTAAATCTTACTAATTAAACTACATAAATTTATGTACAAATACTTAAATATTTATGTTGGTCTACCAGAAAACGTGTAAAAATGTATGCGTGGAAAATTTAAACAGAAATGTTTGTAGTAGCCATACAAGCAGTTTGTATGTATTAATATACATATTGGAATTTATGTTATGGAAATCGTGAGCATTTATAATTATATTAACACCAGTCTAACCATGAACAAAACATGCGCTGGCAGACAGACACACATGTGTAGACAGTAACTGGCCATTGATATGGGGATTAAGACAAATATTGAAACATTGTGTGTTTTAGCAAATTTCATTTAGTCACATTATTCTATCAAAAAACTTGGTTTTTACTGAAACAAAACAAAAAGTCTTAGTCCCGGTTTACATTATGAAATTTTTGTCGCTGCGATTCTTGCTTTGTAGGTGAGAGCGGTGAGTCGTATTAAAAGGAGTACACATATGCATGTACTCGTGAGACACGCTTTGTTCCCCTTATTCATTGTTTTTTATTTTCATACATGTATGTATGTGCTAGCTAAAAAATATATAAAAACATGTATACATCCACAAAAAATCTCTGCAACAAAAATCTCACAATGTAGACGCAAATACAATTTTAAAGTAGATACGACAAGAATCGCAGCGACAAAAATTTCATAATGTAAACCGAGACTTATTGATCAATTTGGTGCAAGAGTTGTTAAAAAAAATATAAACATAAATATTTTGTTTAGTTTTTTCAAAATTGTTAAGTTTAATGCCAGCCAAAACCACACATTCACTATTTTTAACAACAATCCTGTAAAGTACGAATCCATATCCATCTATAGATTTAATATGTATTTAAAATTTATTTTAGGACAGTTGTATACCCAAATGCATTGTAAAAGACGGCTTTGTACACAGTTTTACTTTATATGAAAATCGTTACAAGATAGCGGTTTTAAAAGGACGAAAAGGAAGTGCTGGCTGTGCTGTAGTATTTAATAACAACATCAGCTGAATTTTTAAATAAACATGCAACATAAAAATATGTACATACATATATATAATTGTAATAATAATGCACAGAAATTGAACTACGAATTTATGTTTGCAGGGATGGATACACACTCATACACAAAAGTTTATTGTGTTTATTACAACGCGGTAAAAAGCTTAGAGTATACATAAAATTAATCATAAAATTTATCTAATAGTATATTGTCCGCATTGAGGTAAAATTGCTTATATTGAAGTTTCGCAGTTCTGTACGAATATTTACATTCCAATTGGGCCCTCTGTGTGTGAGCATGTAAAAGCAATGTCAGTGGTTGTATTGTTTTAATACCCGGCAGTACTTTTAGCAATTAGCAACTGCATAAAACTGCCAGTCATACAAAAACTATGCATCCTTGGATCCAATGACACAGTGAAAGAAATAATACTGATGACAGTAATGCAAAGAATCAAAAATGAACCAAAATTCTCCAAACCATAAACAAAATCGAATTATGCAAGTCAGTACTTGCTCTACTTTCATCAATGATTTTTGTTTGTAGTTGTCAAGAAGTGGTTCCAGAACTACTCAGCTTTTGAGACGAGGAACGCATCAAGAAAATTTTGGAAAAAACTATACCTAAGTGAAGCGTAATCCAGAAAAAGTGTTCTTTATCGATCGAAACAAATAGTAGTCAGATGGAACATTCATGTCTAGCCGCATATTAACTATGGGCGTTTTTTGCCAATGATCGCTTCAAACGAATCAGCTGCATTCAATACAGCATGGATATTTGGCTTTGGTGTGGTGTCGATTTAGCTAGTTGGCCGGGCTTCACATACGATCAGTGCAATAAGATTTTCTTTTTAGCGTTTTAGCAACATTTTGTCTTTCAAGTTCTCTTGGCTTCAATTCATATGATACTAAATTTCCCTGCCGATAACATTTTTTTTTTTTACTTTTTATTATTTATTTATTGAATCTGCATTTACTTCATAGGGCTTAAAATAAGTATTCAACCCTTAAAAATTAAAACAATTGAGAGAGCCATAATGGACAAAATGGGCCTTTAATTGGAAGGGTGACAAATCAACTCTAGGAAGCAGTGTGAGTAGACCTTAAAAAATTCAGCGGCTGGCTAAATCAGTTTAAAAATAATGCTAAAATGCTAAAATTTCCTTAAAAATGCAAAACAAAATGTGCTAAATTTTTCAAAATACTTTCTTGAATATAGAATATTGAAAAAGGTCGAATAAAAGAACTAAATACTTTCTTGAAATAATTTTTAACAATTTGTACCTCAAATCATGATTAAAAATAACATTTTAAGAATTGTTTATGTATTAAAGGTTCTCTTCAAGAATCTAACCTTAAAATTATATAATAAAAGCAAACATTTCAGTTTTTATAATAAAAATTTGAATAGCGAAACTCAAGCAAGTCTTATCTAAGCGAACGTTATAGTTCGACATTGTGGGCCAGGCGGTATAAATTTGGGTTAAAGCCACAAGTGTTTCAAAAGAAGACCTTTGCTTTGATAACCATCAATAACTTGTTGTAGGCGTGCATTCCAAAACTTTAGGAATTCCCGTTTCTCTGCAAGAATTCGTTTTGGATCTGGTTTTCACGAAATATGTTGATTTTTCATGTTGGCATCGAGATAACTTTAGAATTTCTTGATGGGATTAACGTAAGAACTCTTTAATGGTGTCTTCACAACATGCCGACAATTATACAAAAACCATGACCTCGGTTTTTAAACATTATTCCAAGGATCATTGTGGTATAAGGCTTACAAATTTTCAAGAAAACTTTTACTAAATCATTTCAATCTACAAAAACGCTAAAACGGTCACACTGCTACGAAGCCTTGTTTCTGTTTGAGTTCTAGAAAGTAATCTAGCAAGCTGGTTCGGATGGTTTTGCAACTTCAAGATATACACTGTCGGACAAAAGAACGTGCAGTTTTACATATTTCCTGTTTTTTTTATTAAAACATGTATTTCTTATTTTATGTTATAAATAAAATAAATAAATAAATATTTATGTACTTCGCTTTTTTATATTTACAGCTCTTAGAAGAAGCTTTTTCTTAGCGATTGCACTTTTTAGACCGCTTTCGTTAAGTCTTCTTTGGCCAGTTTGAGTCGAAATATTTAATTGTAGTTCCTCCTTTATAACTCTGGCTGTCGTAAAAGTATTTATTTTTCCTAGAATTGCAATATGATCATGGTTTAGCTTCGTGGTCTTACTTTCTCTGATTTTTAGGCTTTTGTTTGATTTTCTTATTTCATACAAAGCAGATTCCGATATCTTATAAAGGGTCCGCCAAATAACTTTTTTTTGAAAATGCTATAAAAAAATTACTGAATATTTTCTCAAATTTCATTTTTTATTTGAAAGTACAATCTTTCCGGTTAATAATGGAAAATAATTTAATTTAAACGGCTTCCTCGGCTGGTCATGCAGTAGCGTACACGATCGGTCCAATGTATTTCACCAATGGCTTCACGAATATTGTCCTTTAAAGCGTCAATTGTCTCTGGCTTGTCGGCGTAACACTTATCTTTGACGGCACCCCACAAATAATAATCCAACAATGTCAAATCGCAGCTCCGAGGTGGCCAAACGACATCAGCTCTGCAGCTCATAATGCGATCTTCAAAAACAGGGATCAAAACATCGAGTGTAGCTTCGGCTGTGTGGCACGTAGCGCCGTCCTGTTGAAACTAAATGTTGTCAATATCCTCTTATTCAATTTTTGTGAACAAAAATTCGTTCAACATGGCCCGATAACGATCTCCATTGACTGTAACGGCCACTCCTTGCTCATTTTCGAAGAAAAATGGCCCAATTATGCCTCTGGACCAAAATCCACACCAAACAGTGACTCGTTTTAGGTGAATCGGCTTCTTAATATATGCGTGAGGGTTTTCTGTGCCCCAAATGCGACAATTTTGCTTGTTTACATACCCGCCAAGATCAAAATGAGCTTCATCTGAAAAGATGATTTTTTTTGGCAATATCGACATCTTCTGTAAGTCGATCGCAGGTCCACTTAGCGAAGCGAAGACAAGCGTATAAAACTAATTATCGGTCAAATCAGACATGAGCTAATTGTTACCATTCACGAAATAAGCACTAGTTGAAAAAAAATGTTAAATGGCGGACCCGTTACTTAGAGCTCAAAGCTTTCTGTTTCATCCCATTACAAGCAAATCTTTCTCCTTTGCGATTAAAGTCCTCATTTCAAAAAAGTCTGGGTCGTACCTAATTTTGTGTTATTTAAGTAATATTAAATTAAATAAATAAGTACTTCACTATAATTTATTATTTTTTAAAAACTTACGACAAACTTTTTTTCAAAAAATCACAAACAACTCTTATTTTAAGCTTAACGGAAAACCGCATTTTATTATGTCGCGGAATTCCTTGTGCACTTCAATATATTTACATCAGAAATATAAATGTTCCACTTTATAAATGCTTATGTAAATAATTCAAATACTCCAACAAATAACGGGACAGTGAATAAATAGTAAATAATAAATGCAAAAGAAAAATATCAAAAAAGAATAAAGAAGGTTATAAAGGCGCACTTTATTTTGTCCGACAGTGTATCTCTCACGAATTTTTCTGAATTAATTTTTAACCAATGGTTCATCGAAATCTCTTTGGATTTCTCATGCCTTTTTTATATCATGGTGCTCCCGGCATGGTCCTAAAACTTGGAGTAATGCCTCCCATTTTTGGCCTCTAAACTTTTTTGGCTAGACTGAACCGTACAAAGCAACTCTCGCACATTTGTCAATCTTGCCCCATCACATTGACATGTTTGTGTTAAATGCACCCATCTATGGGCTTGCAGGTGGATTATATGGTAACTAGTGGCTGTTCTCAGTAAAAAAGTTTTTACTTAACGCCCAGTGACATTAACTGCAGGGTACATAAATTATCATAAATGTAATTGTGTTTACATGTTATATTTGTAATACATCGAGGTTTGTAGTAAATTTGTGTTGTCGTTTCTGTTGCCATTTAATTGAATTATTGTTATCGTTGTGGCATGTGATCAAATAATTATATGTAATGCATACGAGTCTAAGTAAACGGCTTAAGTCTCAGTTCTAAGTTTATAATTATTTTAGGAAATTCGTAATTGTCTGCTGGACTGTTTTGTAGGCAGGATAAAGTCTAAAAGGTTCTCCAAATACTATATTATTTGTACATGATTGTTTTTCCCAAAAAAAAAAATCTGCAATAGTGAAATCTCAGATTCTGTTAATTTTACATGGAATTATTCTTATAGGGTCGAATTATTTATTCCGTTCCGCGATTCCGGAAAGAAATTTTTTGTGTAGAAGCATAATTTGAAATTATTCATTCCGTTGCTGCGGCATTTTTCCTTTTTGCGGTATCATCTCTACACAGACTGAATAATAACATTTTACATATCGATCGATATTTCTTTCCGCATAGGTTTCCTTTCCGTGCGGAATCAATTATACCACCCATTATTTTCTCTCATGTATCCTTTGAAATCAATAGAAAAGCTTTGCGCTTTAGGCCGTTAAACAAGTTCAAGATCTATAGGCAAACATACATCTATTAACTACAACAGACAATTTTATGTTAAAACATTTATAATATACCAGAATACGCTGTAGTCATGTTCCTTGCATTCCATGTACTCGTACATAAGTAGTAGATTCGTAATATAATTTATAATTACAAAAAATACATTAAAACAACAATATTTTCCCATGAAATTGTATTTCCAAACAGGAATAAACGTTTTAAATTCTATATAATGAAATCAATAGAATGAAAACGTAACCTTAAATTCTGCCTTCTGTAAATTTACTCCACTCAAGGACATTCAGACATACAAATGTGTCAGCTGTCAACTGTCAGTATTCTAATTATATTTATTTTATCCCGTCTTATTAAGTATCACTGTTTAAAAATTACATATGTACATAAAATAATTCATAATTTTAAAATTTTTAGTGTTAGTAACAAAATCTCTTTAGTAAATTTATGCAAAATATTCAAAAAACTTCCGTAGTTTAAATATATTTTCGTTTCACTAATAGCCAGGGTTATTTAGGGTTAAATGGTGGGGAAATAGAAAATACCCGATTTTGTTAAATGGCAAAATGAAGAGATAAACGATTTTATGGAAACGGAAATTATATTCTAACCTAAATCATGCACACAAACTTACAAATACATTTGTTCATATTTTATTATTAGCAGTCATTCAATATGAAACTGTGTGCAAAGATAAATATTGGGCGAGAATCTGTTTATGAATTTAAATAAATTCATACATTTGTCTATAAACTTTATCATTATAGTGTGTGAAAGTGTAGTGTGTATTTGTATGAAATGATGATTTTAAAGTTAAATTTTCTCGCCTTTAATGTTCTTCATCTATTAAATGACCAGTGAATAAATATTTTTAATTCGAACATGAATTTCAATGTTAACTTTTTTAAAATATAACAATGGCCCATGATTGTAGTTGTTTTTAACAACAAATTAATTGCAATTTGATAAAAAAAAATAATACTTTAACCACAAACGTTTTTAAACAAACATACTTAACGTATGTGGATGTAGACATACTCAAATGTTAACAGACTTTTTGTTATTGGTCTATTTATCAGACTGTCTGCATAACACGTTGAAGCATTAAAAAATTAAAATAATTTAAATGATATTTATAAAAATTAAGATGTACTTGTTAAATACTAAATGTACCCTACTACACCACAATTATGGGGGTGTAGTAGTGCTTCAAGATAGTATGTCAAAACAAGTAAGAATTAGGCCTTATATGGGAGCTATGTCTTATTATGGACCGACCGATCATCATAAAATTGGGCCGAATGATTTGCGTTTATATAAAAAACATTTGCGTTGAATATTATTTGGATAGCAATATTTTTAGGGGAGTAATGTTCGTTAAGCGGGTTTTCGAAAGTGGCCTCTATATAAGAGATATGACCTATTATGGACTAATCATTTAAAAATGTAGGGACATGATTTCTGTGCATAAAAATATTCTTTGTGTTAAATTTTATCTCGATATAAACACTTATAAAAGAATTATAGATGTTCTATTGGTTTTTGAAGGGGATCTTATATGGGAGCTATGACTAATTATCATAAAATCGGGCCGAATGATTTGAACCATAGTTGTGTTGAATTTCATTTAGATACCAATATTTTTAGGTGCTCGCTAATGTGATTGTCGAAAATGGGACTTATAGGGAAGCTATTCCGATCCGCTATACACAAAATTTTTAGATGTGATTGGGCTTCATGTACAACTTTTTTGTGGCGAAATTAGTTTGGATACGTTAATAAATCAAACATTTATGACCGACAAACACCTTTTTCGGGAGAACATTTCTATGAGAACTAGGTGAAATAATGGACAGATTTCAATCAATTTCAATCTCAACCGTCCTTGGGCTGAATATCTATACCCTCCCCACTATGGTGGTAAATAACAAACAACATGTTTCAAAGATATTCGTATTTACTCGGTCGCGGTGTAGCAATAAGCTATTAAACCCAAAAAGCTTGATTTTTTTCAGAATTCCAAATGTTAAAGAAGTTTTAGAAGTTTCACAACATCTCTTTAGAATTTGATATATAAGGAATAAAAGTATAAAGCTATGGCAATACCTCCCACTGTTTAGCCGTACCAGCAATTTGAATTCTAAAGCTAGATTTACACGCTTGAAATTTTCTTCAAAATTGCTCATCAAAATGCTTCAAACTCGTGTAAACAGCAAAATTTCTTCAAAATTTATTTATTTAATGGTTATTAATAGTTTGGCAGAGTTATAGATTTTAGCACCACCACTTGTTTTAGCGCAAATTTGATTTATTTACTCCTACCGGAGCTTTGCAAGAGCAAACAGCATCAAATAAAATAAAACTAAATGTTTGTTGTGTCTTGTCCTAAACTCCGCCAAGTATTTTTGGGTGGGAAGGGAAAAGAGAATAAAAGCGGTACAAACTTGACGGTTCCAGTAAAATTTTTTGTTTTCTTCTTTAATGCATGTTTATTTGTATGAAAAATTACGAACATTGAATTGATATGGCAAATTCAAAAGAGAATTGAACATAAACTGTTCAGCTATAACTGAAATGTGTGAAATAGCAAAAATAAACGCAATTGTTTTCAATAAATAAACGAGTTCAAATATATATTTATTTAGTGGTTACGTCTTTTTCAGCAAATATTTTCAAGTCATTGAAATATATATTATGCAGTAATTACAAGAAAATATCAAGTTTTAGGTGAGTAGTTTAAACTGAATCCAGACAAAGCTAATTATCGAAAGATACTCGAACAATAGGGCGTTAATAACTTGTGAAAAGAAAACCGTTTCAAACTATTAGCTCTAAATAATGAGCAATATATTAATAATGTTTAAACCAAAAATACATCTTGTTAAAAAAATCTAGCATAATATAAATAACTACTTTAATAAAAGTAGAGTGTCATTTAAAAAAAAATATTAAAAAGTTAATTATCCATCAATAAAGTATTTGTTATTTGTATAACTATATAACATACATATATGTACATATTAATAAATTGATATGTATTGGTAAATAAGCCTTTGGCCAATTTTCCAATATGTATAGACACAAGCATTAAAATGATCGAAAGCTAAACGATTGACTGGGACTGGACAATGTTATTGAAATTTCCTAAGGCTAAAAACACATAAACAAACTCTCATGCATTAAAGCACCTGAACAACATACACTTGAAAATCCCCATGATGATGATGTTACTGATGATGACGTTGTCCCTGATGTTGATAACCATGATTTTGTTATTTAAAATGAAATATTTTAAATCATTTCAATTGCAGTTGTGTAGGGAAATTTTATGGTTTTATATTTGTTCGGCCCCTGCCACAGACATTCTGTGTTATGGTCCTTCGCAACATTTATGCAAATACATGTGTGTATGCCCCCAATTTACTGTCTGTCATTGTTGTTTTGTTTGCTTTTTTGGCCTGCTTAAATTGCAATTGAAAAGCCACATTATTTTGTATTCTGCTTTAATTTATTTTCACTTGTATTGTTCGAATTCGAATGTGTACATGGAAATTCAATTTGCTTGTTAAACGGGTTATGACCAAGCTTGTGGATCCTTGATAGTGGATGAGATTGTTTCGTGATTAAAACGTATTTGTTACATAAATTCTGTGTGAAAATAAAAGGAATTTGTTTGTTTCCAGATAAACAAGCTGAAAGTAATGAAGTCATAAATTGGCCAAGGTTTGGAAATTGAGATGTTTTAATATCAAGAAAAAGAGAATAATTAGTTGGCAATTACAGTTTAAAGATATTTCCAGTAAAATCTTTGTAATGACTTGAAATAACTAAATGATATACTTTTCAATGAATATTGCATTACTTAAAAGTGGTGGAATAATGACTTGTTTGTTAAGTGTTCTATAACTCTTATTATGTTCTAGTCCTTGGCTTGAGTTGGGAAAATTTTATAATTAAAATATTTGGAAGAATTAAATTATTATTTCTAGAGATGTAATATACATAGCTTAATCACTTACTTCTCTTAATCTGTGGGAAGTTTATGGCAATTGATAAAAACGCACAAATCTTGCAGCTTGTAAAACGTTTCCAATTATAGCAAAATTTTTATAATATTTTTAATGAATTTTAAAAAAAATTGCTTAAATATATTATCAATTAGTAATTGAATTGCCGCAGAAATTGTAAATTTTATAAATCTATTCCTGTATAGGATTTTATGTTACAAAAATATTTATACAGCTCTTGTTTCGCATTTCCCTTCATAATCATTTAAATAACTAAACCAAAAACACTCTGATAAACTATGGCAAATAGTTAACATTTCAAAATGTTTACATTCCTTTGATATTTTTAACACAATGCGGCAATAATTTACTTTTATAACAATTTGCTATTGGGACACAGTGGGAAATTTCCTTAAAAAATAGAAAATTTAATCTCCTATACCGGTTTATCTAGATTTAAGAGTAGTAGCAGTATTGTCACGTTTGACTTAGAAATTTTAAACTCAAAAATATTAAAAATATACTGAGTTGCATAGCTATAAATACATAAAACTTTTCTCAATATTGTAAGTTAAAGAACAAGTTCAACCTACATGTATGTGAAACGAGCAATAAAACAAACATTAATAAAAAAAAAATTATTTTACCTCTTAAAAATATGTAACGAAATTAATTAGTGTTTCATAACTATAAATACACTGGAATTAAAATAACTTAAAATAGAAAATTTAAGAAAAAATTTACACTTTCAAGTGTTTATTTTGATTACACTCAAAACTTCGATCAGGGATACTATTCACCAGATTTATTCTTATATCTTCAGCATTAAAGCAAATATAACAGCTTTTTCCAGGTGATAAATTCGACGGTTTAATATTCTCAATGGGATCTGGTCCGCATCATTGAAGTACATTCATATGTTTTTCAAAACAACAATACTTTTGGCATTAATTTCTCATCTAGAAATTTTGTGTAATTAGAAGAATTAGTTTTGGTGATGCCAAATCAAACAAACTGTCTTCACAAAAAGCCATTAACAAATTAAACTTTTTCCAAGATCACTAGGGTACGAACCATGCGTTATTTTATAGCAAATTGTTAAAAATTACATAATAAGAATATATGTATAACAGTTATACTTTTGTTATTTAGTAAAATTCCTTTTTTATCATAAAATGTAATTATAGTTCTGAAACACTTATAAAATATTAATGCAAAGAAGTGGTCTGCCAAATTTTAGATAAAAAGATAATTTTAAAAAATTGTTTGTAACTTTACAACAAATAGCAAACATATAGTGTAACTATAGTAATGCAACACATTATACACCAATGAAATGGTGGTAACAGCTACTTTACGAGTATAATGATCTTTCTGAAGCCGCTATTAAGAATTTGGTCGCAAAATTTGAGTCAACACCAACGTGTGTTCGTTCAGGTCTTTCAAGCGTAATTTGGTTGGTGAAGATGTGTTATGTTTCTTACACGATTTAGAGGCTTGCATTTGTTTTATTTCAATCAAAATGTATTCTGAAATTTATGTACATCGAATTACTTGAAGAAGTTTTAGTAACATAACTGTAACTGAGCCAAATCGGCAAATAAGTAAGGTAGGGATTGAGTTTATGGTAAATATTTATTATTTTTTATTGCCAGTTTAGATTTCAGAATGTTAGCCTCTCGAAAATATGAATACGGATGACTATTTTATTTACACAATTTAAGTAACACACCATAAAAAACTTGCGTGTAGTTTAAGCGTTGACGCTTGAAACGCGAAAAGTTCGTTTAGTTTCTACTTTTGAACGCGTCGCAAGCAGCGAACAGCTGACATTGACAAATGCAAAGCAAATTTATTTTAAAGGTGATGTCACTAAAAAAAAATGACAGTTGAAAAAACATTTTTTATATGAAATTGACAAACAAACCGATAAAAACAAAATTAGCTGGGCTTACGGCATCACCTCCGAAAGTACATACATATATATAAGTATATAAAACACAAATGATTGACGCGAAAAATCTTCGCATGTCACTTGAAATACTTGACGCTTAAAACGTTTAGAAAGCTTAAAACGCGTTGACGCCAAAACGTGGACCTCCAGCTTTACTCTTTTTTCTTGCTATGCTTCCACTATTTACATTTTTCTCTTATTATCTCGTTTTTGCTTTCACTAGGAGTAAAAACAAAACCACTAACAAATAACAGCAACAGCAATAAAACACTAAAATCAGGGCTGCCAGATGAATTTCAGAAAAAATCGTCAAAATCCCGATAAAAAAGAAAAAAATCGTCATTTCGAATTTGAAAAATCGCCAAAAAAAAATCGGAGAAATAAAAAGTCACTATTTCTAATAGTATTTTGAAATTTTTGTTTAAACGAAAACATTAAAATTTAGGTTTATATAGTCATAAATTTTAAATTTTTAAATAAGAAATCAACAAAAAAAAAATAATGTTAAACACAACTTGTGTAATATTTGTATAATATCTTAGTCCGCTTTCACACTTTTCAATTCTGACTTTGCTTTTATGCATGTTGATCTGCATTAAAAAGTGAATTGATGCGTGTAAATAAAATAGCAATTTCAAAAAAGAATTGAACAAAAACTGGTCAGCTAAAACTCAAGAGTGTGAAACAAGACTTACAGTATTTTTTAAATAAATAGCTGAATTTAGAATATTTTATTAATTCAGCTAAAATTACTATGTCAAAACAATTAGTTTATTAAGTTTTAAATAACATTTTGAATCCAATTCATCCATCATATACAGGTACTTATTTTCAAAGATTTCCGCATTTTTGTTTTATTTAAATTTATTTGGCTGAATATTCTTTCGACGTTTTGTTAAAACAGGAGAAGTTTTTGTAGAATTTCCGTGTTGAAATTCAGAAATTTTAGTTCATGAAATTCAGAATTTAAACCTGCTTTTTATGTTTACGGATAAATAAGTAAACTAAATAAAATATATTTGAACTCGTTTATATATTTAAAACACTTTTCTTATTTAAGCCAAAGCACAACAAATATTTAGTTTTAATTTATTTGATGCTGTTTGATCCTGTTGCTTGAATCTCTTGTAAGAGTAAACAACGTCAAACAAATTTGTGCTAAAACAAGTGGTTACGCTTTTTTGAGTAAATATTTGCCAAGTGTGACCGTACCTTTAGTTTTGTTTTTGAAATATGTCATGTTCTTCTTAATATTTATGATATTAAATGAGAAAAATAGTTGTTGTCTCAAAAAAAGAGAGAATTTTGTAACAAAAACATTAATAAAAAAAACAAATGATAGAAAATTTTAATAATTCAAAAAATCGTCACTTTCAATAAAAAAAATCGTCAAATCGTCACCTTGCTATTTTTAAAACAAAAAATCGCCTACTTTTTTTTCACACACATACACAGTTATGTGGTAAGGGCTTTTGTTTCAAAAAAAAAAAACAAGTGAGAAAGTATAGTCGGTCAATCCCGACCATATAATACCCTACACCTAGTATATGTAAATATAAAACAGTTTTTCAGAAATGGGCGTTATATGGGATATATCATCTATTTTGGGCCAAAATTCAGTGTCATGATTTCTGTACATATAAATATTATATGTGTTAAACTTTATCTCGATATAAATACTTTTAAAAGATTTATGGAAGTTAAAGTGAATTACGGAGAGCCATTCACCATTACAAAATTAGGTGTCATTATTTCTGTATATAAGAAATTTATTTGTGTCGAATTTTATTTGATTACCAACATTTTTAAGAAATTTATGCTCTTTAAAGTGATTTTTGGTATGGGTCTTATATGGGAGCTACGACTAATTACCGATCACAATAAAATTTTACCGTATTAATTGTATGTATATGAAATATATTTGTGTTCCATATTATTTGGATACCAACATTTTTTAAAGAGTTATGCTCTTTTAAGTGATTTTTGGAAGTGGACCTTATATGGGAGCTACGACTAATTATGGAGCGATCTTCACGAATTTTGTAGATGTGCTTTAGCTCATTTACTACTCATCTGTGGTAAATTTTGCATAATTTAAAGATTTATGACCGGTAAACCCCAATTTCGAGAGGACATTTGTATGGGATCTAGGTGAAATAATGGACCGATTTTCACCTGTTTCAATCGCGTCCATCCTTGGGCCGAAAAAGGAAATATCTTCAAAATTGCGACCTGCACTTTGCGCCCAAGTTTTACATGAACAGCCAGACGGACGGACGGACAGACGAACGGACATCGTTAAATCGACTTAGAAAGTGATTCTAAGCCGATCGGTATACTTTAAGGTGGGTGTTGGGCGTCACAAACATCAGCAGAAATCCAATATACCCTCCCCACTATTGTGGTGTAGGGTATAAAAAAAAAAAAAAAAAAAAACAACAACTAAATACAATATCAATAACAATGAAATTATTGTATTTCTATGATGATGCCTTTTTTTGCACTTTCTTTCTTATAAAAAACTTGATTTTAACACTGATTTCTTATAAATTTTAATTAATTACATTACGAAGTTGTATATTTTAGATATTTTGTAAAATTTACAACACTTTAACTATTTTTAATAACAACCGAAATACGGACGACAGTTAAGAATATACCTACCTACTTAAGCAGTAACGGGGGAAAACTAAAAATTTATTTGTGTAATAGAGCAGAGTTGCCAGTAAAGTGGGTTTTTGTTAAACCAAAGGATTTTATTTGTGAAGCTATGCAGGAATAAATTTCATGATATTATGCTCAACAAGAACTTTGTTTTGAAAAAGAAAATAAAGGATATAATTTATAATAAAACCATGAATATGTTATGAATGAAAAACTATATCGTCAGATGTGCATCACGACCTCGCATGCACATTCAGATAAATTGACGGGTCTATTTCGTTAATGACGTGACGGATTTTGAGTTTATCTTTAATATAACCTCTCAGTAGTGGTGTTAAATAGCATGATACAGCAGCCAATTATGTAAAGTTTTATTAACCCTTCGTCTTACACATGCGTCTGGCCAATCTTTCAATATGAAATGTTATTATAATATACATATTTAACACTTAGTTAGAGACTTGAAATTGCAGGTACCCTTCTACGATTTAGTTCGCTATAAATATTTAAAAAATAAATCCTGGAAAGGATATGGAAAGACACTTATTCGAATATTTTACTGCACACAACACATTTGTAACACATGGGTCTAGTCAGACAATATTTTGTATTGTAAATGGTGTTTTTTTTTAAATTTTTCTGGCTGTTTTTAATTATTTTTTTTCAGCTAGACCTCATGCGTTAGGAATGTGAAAATCAAAACATGTGTAAAACGGAGGGTTAAAATCGAAATTCGTTTCAAAATATCCCACTGTTGTAAACTTGTAAATTACTTCAGTAATTTCAGTTTGTATAAAATCAATTTTTAAGGGATTTTAAAAGTATTCAAACAAAATAGTTTCTCACACAAAGTGTTATGTATGTATGTATGTACGAGTATGTAAATGAAATACTACTACATACAAACAAGTTAAAAGAAACAATCATTATTGCCTCAAGTTATTTTGTGGCATGTTATTTTTTATTTGATAACGTTTTTCTCTTATTTATTTTTTTCCCATCTTAACAATATTTTCATGTCTTACCCCCAAAACATATTTTGCCAAAAACAATTTTTACACCTCATTCAACATTGTGTGAGTTTTTTTTTTATATGTATTTTATTTCTTCTTTTGTTTGTTAAAGGAAATAAATTTGTTTTTATGTACAGTTAAGGAAGAAACTTTACATACAACCAACTATTTGGAGCTTTTAGAGAATTAGTGATGATATCAGAAAAAATTTTATATTGGTATATTTTTAAAATATTAATAGTTAAGAATTTCTGAGAAACAAAAGGTTTCAAAATAATAATAATTTACAAACTATACAATAATTAGCTGGAAAAAAGTCTACATACAGCTCTTAAAATGAATAAGAAAATGACAAAAGAAAAAAGCCGTTTGATTTCTTAGAGCGATTTTTAAAACACTAACTTTAAAAATGGCAAATAGAAAATAAACACAACAATCCTTCGAAAAGAAAATAAATCTTCTGGAGAAATTGATAAAGTAGTGAAAATATGTCGTTCTACTGTGCGTTTTAGAAACAATAAAAACACCAAAAGTACCGAAAATAAGCCACGATCTGAAAGACATATGAAGCTTTTAAAGACATGATCATGAATGTTAGGAGTGTTCTACCCAAAATTAACGAAACATCTTACATAAATCAATACATAAAACATATTACATGAAACTTTATATGATATATAGGTATTATACCTAGAGCAAAACACCGTGATGTTGAAATATGTCAGCATCCGGGGAGGGTCGATTGGCTTTATTAAAGATAATATGAAAAGATATCAGTATAAGAGCATATTACAATAAAATTTGAAACCATCACCGGAAAGCTTGGATCTGGGAAATCAATGGATTTTCCAACAAGACAACATTACCAAGCATGTTGCTGATATTGTTCAAAACTGGCTTCACCTATCCATTCACCAGATCTTAACACAGTCGAGCACATTTGGGAGTTTGGCAAAAATATGATATCAAACAAAAGCTGCCCCAACTGAGGCTTGACCTGAAATTACGCCCCATTTAAGGGAGAATTTAGGGTGTCCATGACACATGGTCTTTAGGCAGTATGTAATTGAATTGTAATTGGGCCTACTAAATATAAAAAAAAAATATTCTTTTAATTTCCACTTTTCAAATAATGTATGTACACTTATTTTGAATAAGCTTTATATTTTATAAATAAACTTTGTTTTTGGTACTTAAAAAAATTAAACACAAAGCAAACATTTCATAAATTTTCTTTGAGAATACCTTAAAACACAAAATAAACAATTGAGAGTGTATATAGAATTTTTTCCATAACTGTAGATTTTTGGTTATTCTATCGTTTTATTGTAAATTGTACCCAATGGTAATGTAATTTTTTTATTTATTTTTTCAAGTTTTTATTCTGTTAAATACATGTTCCTTTTTTTGTTTCATTTATAAAAACAAAAAATTAAATTGTGCTAATAAAATTTATGGAAAAATATAGTATTTCTTTTGATTTATTAAATTTGATTAGATGGATCGATACTTATAAATTTAAATTGAAAATAAAATATTAAGTTTCGACAGCTTATAGAATGTTTAGATATTTTTGTATTGTTGCGACAAATTTAAATATTGGAAAAATTTGTTTAATTCAATGCTATATTATTTTCTTTTTAAATAAATATATTTTTGTTTTAATAAAGCAGGAACATTTTCTGAATGTACCTGAGATTCATTCATAAGTGAGTGAAGATAAATATGCCGAGTTAAATATGTTTCGACGTACAACTTTACGTTATAAAATATTTCCAAATATTTCCAAATATGCATAACGCTTTACATTGCTATGTATATATTAATAAATACCTTTTTATTGTTTATGACATATTTGACAATTTAGGACACAAATATTTTTTGTTATTTGTGACAAAATTCAATGTATCCATGCATCTATGTTCAAATGGTTTTAACAATATTTTTAAAAATAACTTCTGAAAAAAATAAGCAAGATGACAGGATGAGATATACCTTATTTTTAATTTTTTATTCATCTATCTTAGTTTATCCAGAAATTCCAAAAATCCTTCCAAGGAGCAGTAGTAAAAAATTTAAACTTTTAATAAAAAATTAAAAGTATCAGTTAATGATAATTTTGAAACTAGAGATGTTTTGTGATTCTTAGACACTATTGGTTTCAAGGAACCAGTTTTTTGTCATTAGTTATACATTGGTTAATACCAATGTATCAATCACTTATTAGTCCAAAAATCAAAATCGGTTATGGAACCGAAATTGTTTGGGAGTACTACAATATTGAGTTCAGCGGCAACATTTACAAAACGAATCGTTTTCCAAAACTTATTTAGAACCACTTCTAGAATATCAACAAAAATCATCTATGAAAGCAGTAGTTCTAGAACAATTCATAAAAAAACACACATTTGTTCTGTTTAATTTACATAAAGGGTGATTTGCTGTGACCTCCTTTAATATTGTAAAAGTTAAAATAGAACTGAATGTCGGAATTTTTATTATTACCCATAATAAAAAAAAATTGACATTTAATTTTTCAAAATAATTTAATTCACATGTTGGCTGCGACTACACTGTAGGTGGTCAATGCGAAAGATCCAATTCCGGTAAGTCACACTTGAACACATTACTAATGCTGGTTTTCTTAGTACAACTGAATAATTCGTAGACGTTATTGAGGTGTGAATTTTCCATAACGAATTTTGAAACAGTACTGAATAAAAATAAGATTAAACGAGAACAAAATAAAACAAAGAATTTTTATGGAAATCGTTCAAATGTTTTATTATTATTGGAAATACAAGGTTTGATAATTATAATTTAAAAACTAAACAGCACAGCTGTCCTTCACAATTATATTTTATCAAAATGTTGGATCGATTTCGTTAATAATATCACGGATTTTGAATTTTAGGGTTGTAATTGATTATATTGTCTCTGTCCCAATTCGTTTAATCGGGAGTCCAATTAACCGCTGAATGTAGCACAATCCTCATGTCGATATCAATCATTAGTAGACCAATATTTATTTGTTAATATTGAGAATGTCGGGGAATTGACAAATTCGATTCTTATCCGACACTACTGACCGATTGCACACGTTTTGGTGCTGACACATTATGTAGCCACATAGTCAACCAAATTCTGGAAAATGGTCTTAGAAGGACGATTATTTAGACGGAAAATATCACAAATGTTATGCAATTTAGCTTCAACTGATCCATCATTTTCATAGTGAATTTTAAATGCGATTTTCTAGCGAAATTGAATTCATTGTAACAATTGTCGAAGCTTCAACTCTTGATATGTCAACTAGTAAAATGTCAAAACTTTTATTTTATTTCAATATGCCCCTGATGGAAAACGAAGGTTAAAAAAAATCCATTAATTTGACACAAGTTTAGACGGACATTTCTAAATGAAATCCCTTATACGTATGTACACAGAAAAAAAATATTTTTTTTTTCAATTATACCTTTCATTGATTTTAAAATAATTTTCAATAAAAATTTTAATTGATTCAATTACTTTAATTGATTTTAAAATAATTTTTAATTAAAATTTTAATTGATTCAATTACTTTTTCTGTTTTTTCTGATATTTTCAATTAAATCTCAAATTTTTTTAATTGATACTATCATTTTGTTTACAGGTCCGATTTTAATTATATTTTTAATTGATTTCACAAATATTTTAATTGAAACTCATTTTTATTTTTTTTTTGTGTATATAAAAGTAAACAATAAAACAGGCTTGTTATTCGTTTGCTCCTTCTTCTGTTTGTCATTTCCGCAACATTTGTGGAAATTTCTTTATATATAGAAATACAAATAAAACTTGTCAAATAAAATTTATAAGAAGAAGTTTATTATACGCACACTTTCCGTTCGGGAAACACAAAACCTTACATTCAATTCCATAAGAAACTCTGATTTTCTTATAAAATTTAAAATATTGATTTAAACGAAGATTTTTTATTAACTCTTAGCTTGTTAATTCCAACTCGCAACAAGAAAAATATTTATTAATCCTTGAAAAAAAATTAAATAATACAACTATTAAATACTAAAATTGTTGTAGCGCAGTTATTATATTTTAAGTTTCTTGTCTCAATGGAAAAATCTTGTTGTCATCAACACGTGTTCCGAACAAACAACAAAGGAAGTGCTTCAAGAAAACAATATTTAAGACGAAAACGAAATTGAATGCAAACAAAACCAAACAGAACAGAACAAAACAAAACAAAGAAAGGATAAAACAGGACATGGCAAGCGAGTATAAAGATAAATTCTGCCACACACAAATAAAAATTACAGACGTTAGTTAAGAAGAACGCACGTACATACATACGTACATACTAAAACGTTACGGTTCAAGAAGTCACTGAAAAACAACAACAGCTCTTACAAAGGACAACGCAATATAACTACGAACTTGGAAAGTCAAAGGCAAGCAAGCAACAACTATTTATTTAATAAGATTTTGAGTATATACGAGTACTATACATTACCGGAAATACTCTCTCACACACGCTCAAACACACATACATTTACAATGCCAGAATAATTGAAAGGAATGTATATTTCAAGTATGGTAGATGTAAGCCAGGATATAAAAGCACTTAAGGACTTTTGTTTTGTATACAAATATGTGTTTTTTCCTTTGCATTTCTTAAAACTATTTAAGAAGACATTTTAAAACAAGCAAATACTTAAAGAAATTAAATAAGATTCTTATAAATTCATAAAATATTTGCTTTGTTTCGTTTCATTTCGTTAAGGTACGGTCAGGTCACACTTTGCAAATATGTACTTAAAAAAAACGTAACCACTTGTTTTAGCACAAATTTGTTTGACGTTGTTTACTCTTACAAAAGTTTTGCAAGATCAAACAGCATCAAATAAAATAAAACTAAATATTTGTAGTGGCTTGTCCTAAAATAAACGAAGTTTTTTTAAATATATTTTATTTAGTGGTTACGTCTTTTTCGGCAAATATTTGCCAAGTCTGACCGTACCTTTATACATATGTAAATATTTAGCTTAAGAATAAGAAAACTCAAAAAGATTCAATAAAAATTATAATAGTTACAAGTAAATATTATGAGCTTAGAGTACAAAGGCTCTAAGTCTGTTTTTTAAATTGAGCAGATTAGTTTTTTAGCGGACAAAACCCAGTTTTTGTGCCACTTCTATTTACTGTTTAATCTTATTAAGCGATTGAAATTAGTTATTGCTACATTTGGGGTTCCGAGAACTCGCAAATACAGCCATAACGTGTCTCTGTTGCGATGGCGACCATATGGGAACACACTTCCTTGTAAAATGGGCTGCTCAAGCAGTGACTGTTGCTGGTGTTTGATATCGGGACATCGTAGTCGAGTTTTGTCAGCTTAAATTGATGTTGACGACATGTGGTTTCGAAAATACCTTACAGCCATTGAAACAATTTAACTACTGCCTGAAACATTTCTTGGTCATGTACTCCCTAAGTCCGGCGAACAGACACGAGATACGCCATTGTATTTCTTGCCCATAGCCGCCCGTACATTAAAGGCGAAAATTCTAAATTTGAGAAAAATTTTAAACATTCTTTATGCAGGTGATTCGATAAAACGATGCGGTGGTCGTTAATAGAATTCATATAATGGGCCAATACTAATACCAACAGGTGTGATTAAGACGGCTTTAAGAGCCGTTGTCGACGTAGTCATATCCTTGTATATTCAAAGATGATTCTTACTATAATCCTAAAAACGGCATCATTAAAAGCGTAAACCATTCAAAATTTCCCACAGTTGGGAAAGGAGATTGTACAAGTGACTAAGAAAATATTTACAATAATGTTAAAGCGAACATTCCTCAGATTTCTCCAAAATAGTAAGGAGCAAAGTTTGTGAAACTTACTTCCAGATTCTTGAATTAATAATCTTATCGTATCGTATTGTGTATTGAAAATTAATGGAAAATCAAAGTTGCTTTTGCTGTGGCCATGGAAATATAAATTTGTATGAAAAATATAACGTATTCGCAACTTAATACATTTTTGTCTAGACAAAATATAAAATTAAACCCATTCGAGCTGAGAGTTGTTCGTAAAAAAATATTTTCTCTTTTCCAAAAAGAGACAGACTTTATATAAAAAAACTTTGTCCGAACAAATATTTTGTTCAGAACGAATGGATGACATTAATATTAGCTGGCTACTAGGTCACACATGTAAAGATAAAACAGACGAACTTGTGAGGAATGGTGCAATTTTCCCTCAATCTGCCGTTTCCTCCACCATACCCTTAATCTTTCAGCGCATACGACAGACTCCAAGTTGAAAATAGTCTGGCAGTTTCTTACAAACAAACGGCATTTGACATAACAAGCATATCAAATACAATTAGAAGCTTTCGAAAAAGTATAAAAGGCAACTGATAATGATGTTTAATCATGTGGTACGATTAGGAATAATTGCACAGCTTTGGACTCTATATACGCTGGCCTTTAATTGAATCAGTGTCATTTGTAACCTTAAATATGGGCTGATTTATATCAAGGTTTTTCTTCATCGTATTTGTATTGAATTTGGTTTGAGTCACTGTTTGACCTGCCTCATTTTCGAAAAATCACCATTTAATTATGCCTCTAGCCCAAAATCAGCAACGAACAGTAGGGACATGTTGGAGCTGCATTTGTAGGTTCTCTGAAAACCAATTTGTAAATTTGTAAGTGTAATAAATTTTAACGATTATCAATGCCATTAAATTGCTTCATCATTTGGTATGATTTTGCTCGCAAAAAAGCATTCTCTTATCTCTGCATATTAATAAAGCTTCAGTTCATATGACAAATGAACTTTGAAAGCATGGAGACTCAGATCTTCCGTGAATGTAGACAATGTATAGGGATCTTGCTCACCACACCTTCTACAAACACTTTAAAGCACTACTTTATTATTAGCATTAGAACGACTTGTTTTTGGTTGACAAGTGTGTTTAGTATCACCAATTGATGCAATCTCAAATCTTTACATATGACGAAGTTAAATCTCACGAAGTTATATACTCTCACGCATTGCTTTGCTTTTGAAGAGTGTGTATAGCATCAACAATTAATCCAATTCCCTAAACTTTTGATGAAATGAGGTTAATATTCCGATCCTATTTCGTACGTATTCGTTTTTGTGGCCACCAAACTTTCATTATTAAAAAGCATTTTAATTATTAATTATGTAAAAATGGTGGCACATGCAAATCTTGAATTTGAATAAATTTTGCAACACTTTATATAATGAGAATAGCTCTTGTTGCTTATCAAAATTACTTAAATCATGTAACATTTATATCAATATTAAACATTTTCTAAGAGTACAGTTCCGGCAAAAAAAAATACCAGTTAGATATTTTTTGTATATCTGGCCTGCTAGTAAATGGCGAAAAATTTTATGAACGGAAGAGAGAAAAAGGTTCTCGTTCGTATGTCAGACATCTCCCAAATGCAGAATACAATCTACAATTTATTCACAATTCAAGCATGAAGGTTCTAGCATTATGGTATGGGGATGGTTTTCATACATTGCATAAAATCAACAATGGATCAATATGTTTACGTTGATATACTAAACTATATTATCCTTCCCTATGCCATGGACGAAATGCCATTGATTTGTGTCTTCCAACAAGACAACGACCCAAAACATACAAGCAGACAAGCACGTCAGTGGTTCACTGATAACAATATTGAGGTCATGGAGTGGTCAGTGCAATCACGTAAAGTGAACCCAATAGATAATCTTTGGGCTGACGTAAAGAAAAGTGTATCTCAAATGAAACTGACTAACAATAAGAATTTGGGCTGTAGTGAAAGAGTCGTGGATGAAAATACTTAAAGATGCGAAAACTTAATTAACTCCAAGCCAAAGTTATTGCCAACAAAGCCCATGCAACAAAATATTAATTAGTTATTTGTTTCATCAGCTTGATTTTATTTGTTTTTATATTTTATTGATTTGAAATATAGTTGAATTTTTTAAAATCTATAATGCGTCAAAATTTTGATACTGCACCTGAAATTATAAATCTTTTCAATAAAAGTTACACAAATCTTTTTTACATTGGATAAATAATTGGCATTTCAATTATGTGTTACGGAAATAACTAAGGAACTAAATCGAAGAAAAATTCATATGTACAGTCGAATCATGCCTTCAGTGCTATTTTTTACCGCATCTGTATATTGCTAGACTAACTGCTCTTAAGAGAACTGTTGCAACTAGTCACGTGTCTTATCCGACAGTGCTTACAACATTAACTGATAAAAGTTCAAAATTCCTTAAACAAATTCTTTTAGTTTCCACAACAATATTTTTCATTATCGTTTTTTGTAATATATACTTTCGATTAAAATAAATCGCGCATTCAAACTGAGACCATAATGTACAATGTACCAAACAAAATATACTTATGTACATAGACTAATAAAATAATTAAATTTTTACAATATTCTTAGGAATTTATTGCCAGTTAATAAATACTACAACTCAAGAATTTTGGGTAGACTAAACAAAGCTATGGATAAGAAGGATAATTTGGTAATACTAGTTTTACATCTAGTTTAAAAGAAAATACCATAAAAATAAATTGCCTTTTTAACAAAGAAAAAACCCAGATAGATGATGATTTCGTTTAGATTTTCCTTTCCTTTAAAACAGTTTCAAGTGCTTACATGACTTAAGGCTTCTTACGAAGATCATAAATGTAAAGCCATTACAATTTTCTTAGCAAAATCCTTATGCTAAATACAAATGTATGCAAATTGTGGCTTACATATTTATTTGTATGTAAAGCTGTGTCTGTCTGTATGTCCGTCTTAATACATTTTTCGCCAAATTTCAATAGCTGTCAGTTAATAAACCAGTATGTACGTTGTTGTTGTTGCCTGTTTTACTACCCCAGTCTTTTTTTTTTTTTGCGTATAAATAGCAGTTATTATTATGCCTGTGTCTCAATATCTTTCACTTACATCTGAGCCGTTTAAAGTCGTCGTCGTTATCATTAATTCGGTATCGCTTTTAAAGCGTTTATAATTATTGTATTTTATGTTTTAGTATGTTGTTTAAAGTCACACTTACTTAAAAACACTTGAACAACGACGTTTCGCTCTCATAACGCTCATAAATATTTAGTTTTTATTTAGCCATAAAGTGTGCGGGTATGAGTATTTACAAGTATGTAATGAAAAGTGTAGATAATCTTAATACAATTAGCATGTCGCGTCAAAGGATACATAATAATATATTTTGCTTTTGATATTAGTACAAATTTAAAATCATACTGAATTTGAGTATCATGTTAAACAAGTATTATTTTCTGGGATAAAATTTTTTCAAATTCAATGAGAAGATGCTAGCGAACTGGATTATTTTGACAGTTGTAAATATTTTCAGGAAAAATAAAGTTGTTTATTTTAAGTAAATGTGTCAGAGGATTCTGCACAAGTATTTATTTAGTTTAATTTAAGTTAATGTATCTCTTTTAAAGTTATTTCAAACACTTATTGTCATTTATTTCAAACATAGTGAAGATCCAAACAGAATAATTTATTTCTGAGAAAGACTTCAATTCAATTTGGACTAGTTTCAAGGTTGATTAGTATATTTGATATTAAAAGAATGCATATTTCTAGTATATGTATGTTTATAATTCTCTATATATACTGTTGGCCATATAATTAGAAACGATGCTTTGATATAATAAGATCGCTGTGTAGCTTCTTTAAACACCTAAATTTTTGTTGATGGACAGTACGTTGAATTCTAAGTTAAATTAAAAAAAATATCAAAATACTATTATCCAAACTGTGTTTTTTTCTGCTGGCCACGTAATTAGAAATGCTCATTTTTTCCTTCAACTTTTAAAGTTTTCTAAATATTAGTGATAAAGTGAGTATAATTTGTTAAACAATAGATTAACTTGTAATAATTTTGATACGGTTTAGTCTCGAAAATGAGCAAAAACAAGTCATATACTTCAGAAATGTGACGGTTAATTGTGCTATTGCACAAAAGTTTTCTTGCTCCAAAAAATGGTATTTGGTGCAATTCACTTGTAGAAAAATACAAAGGAATTTGCAACCCCAGCTAGGAAACCTAGGACATGAAAGGCTACTTTAGCAGAAAATAGGGTTATTTGTAGAGCCAGTAAAAAAAATCCATTTTTATCCTCGCGGGGAAAAAAGGCTAAAGGATAGCAAATATTAGGAGAAATATCCACACGAACAATAAGAAGACGCTTAAATAAGTCAGGACCTCCTGAATGCATTGCACAAAAAAAACTCAAAAATATCACGAAGCGGCTGCGGTTTGCAGGAGAAATGCTCAGAAAAGATCCACGTTATTGGAATATCTAGAGCGACAAATCGAAGTATACCTTGTTCCAATCTGATCGAAAATCAAACGTCCTCCAAATAAAGCCTTAACCCTCATACACATTTAAAACAGTGAAACACCTTGGCGAGTCTATTATGGTATGCGGTGACTTTTCATGGCGTGGTGTTGGTCGAATTGCACGAGATCAGGGAATAATGGATCAGCATCAATATAAAAACATTTTGGAAAATGTAATGGAATTTTGAATTTTGCTTTGAGAATATGCCCGTCCAATACATTTTACAGCATGATAATGACCCAAAGCACACTTTATGGTTAGTAAAGTGTTGGCTTTTAACTGGCCACCCCAAAGTCCTGATCTTAACCCAATTGAAAACTTATGGGCAATTGTAAAAAGTGACCTAAAGGACAAAAATCCACGAAATAATGATGAATTGTTTCAGTTGATGCAACAAAGCTGCAAAAACACAGCTCTGCAAATATATCAGCGTTTCATTAAGAGATTACCAAAAAGACTGGCGAATGTTGTCAAAAACAAGGCTTAACCAACAAAATATTTAAGGATAAGTCCGCTTTGTTAAACCTCACTAAGGTTTTTTTGCATATATTTTTTTTTTAGTTTTAAATTATGTGAACAATTTTATATTGAGTTTTTTTTTGGTTTTAAGTTAATTTTCCTTAAAATAGTATTGATGCTGTGATTTTTTTTTATTTTAAACTTAATAATAATTTGTTACTTTACAATTTCTAGTTATTAGTTTTAATACATACATATGTTTGTATGTATGGATGTATATGCTGAAAAGTCGTTTCTGTATGTACATACAGTGCCCAACAAATATCTACATACGACCACAATATTAAAGATTTTATGAAATAAATGGAATAAAAAAAATAATGATGCAGTTTTGTTTGTAATCTATTTTTATTGATATGCCTAAAGAAATTGTTATTGTAATGTAAACTTTAAAAATTATTCATAATAAACAAACAAACAGTATTGACAAAAGTCTACATACGACCAGCATTGTTGTTGAATTCAAACAGTAAAATGCCATTATTCATTTTTTTCACTGATGAATCTAAATATAACATATTTGGAAGTGATGGGAGAAATAAAGTTTGGCGAAAAGAAAATACAGCAATGGAGCCGAAGAACTTAGTTGTTAAGCATGGTGGAGGCTGTATAGTAATGAAGACAAAAACCTTGTTCAACAGCTACGCCATCTGTTATACATAAATCCAGCTTTTATAAGTAATACACTCAATATAAAATAGCCCCAGAGTTCCTAATTCTAATCTAAATTGCGCATATTTTTGGTTGCCCTAATTATCATAATAAAGTTAGTTCTAAATTTGACTCATAAGACAAATTTATTAACTACACTGAAGCAAAAGTTACTGATAAATGGAGGAAATGGGTTGTAGATTTGAAGAGAAGTTAAACAATTGACACAATACCTATTTTCATTCAAATTTTAGTTAAATTAATACCTACATACAGTGGGTGGCCAAATTATTAGTTACACTATAGTTTTTCTTATTAATTAAGATTCAACCGCTTTTAATACGTATATAAATCTGTTTCTTGTACCAGATGTTTTTGTATTTTAATTCTGGTAATACTGTTAAATATTTTGTGCAGTGTCAACAATGATTGGTAACATTAGAGTGCAGTTGTAGATCATTCTGCTCTGAAGTGTGAAATATGCAATTTTGAGGTTATACAAACAAAATCTTATAGAGGCATTGATTAAAGTCTGGCATCACGATGAAGAACTAAAAAAATGTTCAAAAATGCATTCAGAGCATGCCAAAAAGGGTGCAAGCTGTAATTGATGCCAAAGGAGGTTCTACGAAGTATTAAGATTTTTTTTCAAAAAATTTCTTTTCCTCAAATATATGTTTTCAAAACAAAAGAATTTATTTTTAATTGAAATAGAAACACTTAATTTACCTAAAAGAACAAATAAAATGATAAATTTTCACTATTTTAAAATTTTCTACGGCTTCAAACTAAACATGTGTAACTAATAATTTGGCCACCCACTGTACATACATACATACATATGTATGTAGATATGTATGTACCTACATATGTAGATTGAATAGTTTTTTATATAATTACTCACCTCTCTGCATAAACAGTATTAATTTCCCACTTATTCTTTATTTCACACATTAAATACTAAAATTGAATATTTTTTTTCTTTTGGCTCCACTTATTTTTTATTTTTGCTCATTCTCTTGTTTTTTACCGCTACTTTTGAAATTCTTTAAAACAAACAATACAAACAACTCAATAAGAACAAAATCTTAAACAATACAAAAAACTCAAGCAATCGTGTGACGTACATATGAAACAATTACGAATACCTACATACATACATATGTATGTACATATGTATGTAACTATACAATATTGAAAAACACACAGCATAACTAATATTATTACTTATTAATTAAACCATTATTACACTTTACTTATTGTTGACAAATTTATTTAAACTTTGTAACAATTTAATTGTTGGTTTTTATTTAAAAAACAAATTATTTTAATAATTTACCAAAGCCACACGCACTGATTAAAACAAACTACTGAGAACGAAGCAACAAGCATTAATAAAAATATGTACGTAGTCATTATTATGGTATTGTTGAGAGGGAGAGTGAGAGTTTATTAAAGCAATTGCATAAAAAGTAAACAAACTAAATAAAACAACAACAACAATAACGAAAGGGATTCTTTTTTAATACAGTAGTTAAATTGTTGCTGTCTTTTGTTTGTTTTGCTTTTTCTTGCATTGAAGCAGAGGGGTAACTGTTTTGCAACTTTGAAATTACACATTGGGATTGTAAAATGTACTGGAATAGGTTAAGGGGTTTAGAATAAAGAGAATAAAAAGTATAATAAAATGTGACCTTTAAGTGCGGAGTTGAAAGTTTTATAATTATAAGAATTGTATTATATAGAGCAGCATTTCTGTAGATATGAGCTGGGTCTAGTCTTTTAGTAGAACATTTCGTAAAACGAATTTTGCAGAAATTTAATTAAACTATTATTCTAACTTCTCTACACAAATTGTTGTAGTAACTTCTCTAGCCTTTTGTTGTTTGCCTACACGTTTTCAATTCCATGTATTTCAGAATTTAATCAGCCCTTGACTCAGTTTACTAGTGATTAAGGACACAAAATGGAAATGCTATTAATATCTTTCCAATTAGGGTCGATAGTAGCTACTGAAGCGTAAAGGAAAAAATCAATCATTAATTAGCAATCAATTTTCATTTTCTAATCTTTCGAGTATAAAATACATACAACAACATCCTCAAATCCTTTTCAAGAAGAGTAGCAGAAATGAAAAGAATTATATGAGTTGTAGTTAGTATACTCTATTCATCGGCAATGAAATAATACATACTACATAAATATGTACATACATACATATTCATTCTTTTGTTGTTACCCAGCAGTTCTTATTACTTAGTTGACTAGAATTTAAATATTTTTGAGTACATTGACACGCTTTTGCTCTTTGTAGTGTAGAGAAAAAACAATTGGTTACTTTATACATCACAGGTAATCTAGTGTATCAATCATCACTTCAGTGTCTCTAAGTTATCTAGGATGTAGTGATTACATTTATTGCTATTAAAGAATTAATTGTCACAAAGTGTTAGTTTCTAATGCAGATTTTAATTTTAGCAATTTATGACTGTCGCTTAATAACTAATTCCATAACTAGTGGTGATTCCAATGTAGAGTGCAATCAATACTTCGGGACACTTTACTAAAACTGCTGGGTACATATGTAAGTATGTGTGTTATTCATGCAATTTTTGGAGCATGAAAACTAGTTCAGTCATACAAACTGCTAACGATATGTTTGACAGAGCCAACAACAATACCAACAGCTGCTCTGCCTTAACAAATTATTTTTAATCAACCATGAGGCTGCAGACAAAAACCTAGTATTTTTATATTCAAAATTTATGACAATTACAGCCTGAGGCTATGAAATGCACTAAACTAGTAGTTACTACTACTTTTGCTAAGATATAAGTTCAGCTGAGAATGAGGCTGAAGACGTTACTAAAGCTGGACATCTATTCAAATTAAAGTGAATAGAGAATGGAATAAATGAATGAAAGAACCAGCAAATGAATGAGTAACACAATTAATATGTTAATTTGCTTTAAGTTATATTGGTAACTAAACTGTTCTTAAATCTGGAACAAGTTATTAAAGTGCATAGAACTAAATAGTTCTCTTTCAATACATATAAAATTAAGACAAACACAAAAAAAAAAACTTCAGAAACCGGCTGACTATTTTAGTAATCAAAAAGTTATGCTGCAAACAATTTGCATAGATGTTACCATGGATAATAATGAAAAGCTCAGCAATTTGTTGCCGGCTCAACTGCTGCAAATCTGAGTAGCGAAATAGGTGGCTCATGAATATGAGCAACAGTGATTAGTACGCTATTTTCAAGCTGTTAAAAGGGTTATAATATCAGTTAAAAGAGGATTTTACATGAAAACGTAAATTGATAAATTTGCCAGGGTAACTTTTTTACAAACGTGTAATTCTGCGGAGATATTTCAGAATCGAAATATCTGAATTAAATATAAAACAAAAACTTGGAATAGCTCATCGGGTTTTTTTTGGCTTCCATTGCTGTGGTGTCTTCTATGCACCTTTTTGTCAAAATCGTCTCCGAATTTGATGGATCTTTTAGGTTCAATGCACGAAAAGTAGTGGTTTTGTTGGAATAGACCTTTGACTTCAAGTAAGCTAATAATAAAAAATGTAGTGGTGTTCACATCAATATCTTCTAATTTAGCCATAAAAATCTCTGCTGTCATGTCGCTATATTATGCAGCAGTAACTCTCACTTCTTGATCAGCATAATCCGCTTTAACTAGTCCCTGGTTATGGAATGCTGAGCACATTCTCGATCCTATTTGTTATAAGATGTAAACACTGAAGACGGTTTACTACTTGTTCGAAGGCATAGTTATGGACTCATAATGTGCAGATGGGATGCTAATATAATTCCTAATTCTTCTTATTGATCCTATTTCACAATGAGACCGATGGTAAAGGTTTTAAGTATGTCGTTCAATGAGCGATCCATAATATTGCCATGACTCTAAAGAGATGCGAAATATTAACACAGAAGGTTGGAGAATACTGAAAATTTTTGATATTAACAACTTCTTCGAGTTTTTGTAGCTCCTTCAATTTGAGTTCTGCTAAAAAAATAAATATTAACAAACTTTTTTGCTTCACTCCTTTGAAATAAGATTTTTCGAAATACATTCTCTGTTTATTAAATTAGTTTTCGACAACCACTTGCGAATTTACGAAACCCAAAATGCTGCAATTTAGACGATCAAGTATCACTTCAGTTTTGTAAGCTGTGGGATGGAGATCCTTAGTGTGCATACGTTTTAGGGACCATGTAAAATTATTATCTATTACTCGAATTGGTGTTACTGGATTTTTACTCAGACTGGCTTAATATTAACATTTAAACGGTTTCCTTTGAATGACCATTGTGTTTTACCACCACTAATTGATCGAATTTTCTTGAATTTTAAAATTATTCTCTTCATAATTAACAATTTATGTTAAATTAATATTCCAACTATAATTTCTACGAAATTTTTGAACTGTAGAACATTTACAGCTTCTTAAAAGCTTCTTGAAATATTATCAGCCACGCCTAATTGATGTTATTGGACATTTGAACGGTTTATTTCTAGACGATCAGGTACTGTCACATTTCGAAAATATTTACTCAAAAAAGCGTAAAAACTTGTTTTAGCACAAATTTGTTTGACGTTGTTTACTCTTACAAGAGTTTTGCAAAATCAAACAGCACGATATAAAATAAAACTAAATATTTGTTGTGATTTGGCCTAAATAAGAAAAGTTTTTTTTAATAAATAAACGAGTTGAAATATATGTTATTAAGTGGTTACATCTTTTTCGGCAAACATTTGCTAAATGTGACCGTACCTTAAGCATCACCAATTAATCCAATCTCCTCCAATGTTTTAATTACTCTCTTTACAGCTGATGATCTTATACTCCATACACAATTTTCTAACTGAAGCAAGGACAGATCAATGTGTATATACTGTAGAGAGCCGAATTAGTCACCAATTGATACAATCTCCTCGAATTTTTCAAGTTCTCTTATCACAGTTAATTAAATATTGCGACACTATTTTTAAAATTTTTCTTAACCGCACTTTACTTTACAATTGGAACAATAACATATATGGTATGAAAGTAACCGGTAGCGAACGATGGGGCTGACAAATATTCCTCAGCTGCGTTAAATAACAGAAGTGATTATGCTGGTTCGAAAAACATAAAAAATTTCCATTTCTCGTATAATGTTATCTATAGAAGTTATCATTATGAAAAAGAGAAGAAACCCTTCTCCGATATTGTCCAGTCCTGAAGGATAGAAGATTTGTGCCTCTGGGTAGTTTTTACTGGGAGGATGGTTTAGGACTTAAAATTATCATCATGGAATGGTAATATTAATATGATAATATGTGTCCGCATTCTTATTTCTGATAGTATATTGCAATGGGGCTTGTGGTGAAGGTCCACGTGTGTCACTCAATGACAAGGGACAGTCCGAATTTGAATCTAAGGAGTTAGGCTTTTATAATATTGTCTAAAAAGATATGAAATAAAAAGATTGCAAGAAAATTGAATCAACTATATAATCTTTTCAATAGAAGTTATCATAATGCGACAGATGAGAATATGGAAAGATAACTTCTCTGTCATTGTCTAGTTTTAGCAGATCGAAGATTCGTGAATCTCAACAGCAAGATAAATTTAAAGGAGTTGGAAGTTAAAAGGAAGTAATACCATTGTTTGTTCAACTCAAATGTTGGTTATGGAATGCTGAGCACATTCTCGATCCTATTTGTTATAAGATGTAAACACTGAAGACGGTTTACTACTTGTTCGAAGGCATAGTTATGGACTCATAATGTGCAGATGGGATGCTAATATAATTCCTAATTCTTCTTATTAATCCTATGTCGTTCAATGAGCGATCCATAATATTGCCATGACTCTAAAGAGATGCGAAATATTAACACAGAAGGTTGGAAAATACTGAAAATTTTTGATATTAACAACTTCTTCGAGTTTTTGTAGCTCCTTCAATTTGAGTTCTGCTAAAAAAATAAATATTAACAAACTTTTTTGCTTCACTCCTTTGAAATAAGATTTTTCGAAATACATTCTAACCTAACGAGGGACGATTGTGTAAATACAGACAACTCGATATAACAAACGATGTATTGTAAGAATTCACTTTAATTTTAGAAAAAAAAGTAACACACAATTACAGAAATTTTATAGAGAAAATCTCCAATAATCTGAGTAATTTTCAATAGAGAAATTCTCTAATAATCTGAGAATTTTTCTATAGAAAAAATCTCACACAATCTGGAAAATTTCTAAAGTGTTATCTTCAACAATCTCATAATTTTTCTATAGAGAAAATCTCACACAATCTGAGAAATATTCTATGGAGAAAATCTCCAGTAAACTGATAAATTTTTTATAGAGAAATTTTCTAATAACCTGAGAATTTTTCTATAAAGAAAATCTCACTCAATCTGAGAAATATTCTATAGAGAAAATCTCCAGTAATCTGATAATTTTTTTATAGCGACATTCTCTAATAATCTGAGAATTTTTCTATAGAAAAATCTCACACAATCTGGAAAATTTCTAAAGTGTTATCTTCAACAATCTCATAATTTTTCTATAGAGAAAACCTCATACAATCTGAGAAATATGCTATAGAGAACATCTCCAGTAATCTGATTAATTTTTTATATAGAAAATCTCTAATAATCTGAGAATTTTTCTATAGAGAAAATCTCACACAATCTGAGAAATATTCTATAGAGAAAATCTCCAGTAATCTGATTATTTTTTATAGCGAAAATCTCCAATAATCTGAGAATTTTTCTATAGAGAAAACCTCATACAATCTGAGAAATATTCTATAGAGAACATCTCCAGTAATCTGATTAATTTTTTATATAGAAAATCTCTAATAATCTGAGAATTTTTCTATAGAGAAAATCTCACACAATCTGAGAAATATTCTATAGAGAAAATCTCCAGTAATCTGATTATTTTTTATAGCGAAAATCTCCAATAATCTGAGAATTTTTCTATAGAGAAAATCTCACACAATCTGAGAAATATTCTATAGAGAAAATCTCCAGTAATCTGATTAATTTTTATAGCGAAAATCTCCAATAATCTGAGAATTTTTCTATAAAGAAAATCTCACACAATCTGAGAAATATTCTATAGAGAAAATCTGTAGTAATCTGATAAATTTTCTATAGAGAAAATCTTCAATAGTCTAAGAAATTTTTTAAAGAGAAATATTAAAACAGTTGATTTTAACTTTAGAAAAAAGTACCAATTGGTCTTTTTCAATCTAAAACTTTATTTTGCAGATTGTTTGTTGTTACACAGATCTGTCTCAAAGAATTAAAATTTCTGTTCATTTGATAAATTTTTTCTTGATCATAACAATATTAATTTTAAATAATACAATAACCACTTTCCCAACCACTGTGCCAATTGCATTATTACACAATTACCATAAATATTCGAAAATACTCCTATAAAATATATGTAGGTATACATAAAATTGACCAGCAATTATTATTTAGCTTCTGGTGGCTATATAATGTTTCATTTTTCCTATAAATTATGAAATGATTTATTATAGCATATTTGTCAATTTTGAGGCGATCAGTTCGTAGACTTAAACTAAAACGCGACATAAACTAAAGACAACAAAAAAAGATAAAAATGTTATAAAAAAAAATCATAAATTGCTCAGGCAGAGGCCACCAATGTGGCTGGTAATAGACAACAATTTATCATCTAAGAAATTTATAAATAAAGTTCAAATTAAAATCTTTACTTAAATTTGTTTTAACAGCTCAAAAACAAATAAGCAACAGAAAATTCATTTCAAAGCCATAAAGTTTATAAACAAGTTGTTTTTGGTATTATTAAAAAAGAGTAATTAAAACTATACAGTTTATTACAAACTTTTTAGAGAGGCCAGAAATTAAAATATTTTTTTCAAAAACCCAATTCTTTAAGCCTGTATATGTTTGCCAGCCCACCATTAAATCAGTTTTATTTGTTTAAATTGTACGACTTCATGGCACCAAATTTGCGCGTGGCACTTAATTTTAACGCTGAAATCCATAAAAATACAATTTTCAAGATTTTGACTGGACGCGATCGTTTCACAAACAAGCAGCAACACACAACAACAAAAAATAATGATCTGGAAAAAATTGTTCAGCTTAAGGAAAAAACATTACAGCAAATTGTTAAGCAAAGGCCTGAACTTGTTTTTTATTTGGATTTTGGCCAACAGTCATAGTTATTGGTGGTTTAAATTGGGTGGGATTTTTTTTTTTTTTGGTTTTGTATGTTTTTTGGGCAGCTCGTAAAGTTTTTTACATGTTTATCGGTCTGGGTATGTGAAGTCTTTAAAAAGTAACGTTTCATTATTTCTATTTACATTTAATTTGAATATCTTGAGGAGCCACAAAAAAACCTACATACGAATTGTTATCAAGTCAGCAAAGACAAAAAAAAAACAAATATATTTTTACTTGATTGTTAATATTTGTAGATACAGGTAGCAAAATCTTTTTTTGGCTATAACTATACACTTGTGTATACAAGAGTTTCAACAAGTTGTTTTATTTACTAATCGCCAAGTATTTTCAGTTTTATTTTAAATATTATTTAAATTATAAGATTTGTTTTGAACCTACACAGCAAGTAGTGTGACATTTAAATGGTATGTAAATAGAAAACATTTTAAATCATATGTGCCTAAATTTCTGTTTCTAGACTCGTAATTACAGGTACCATAATTTAAGGTCAACAATCTGAGTAATTTTCTAAAAAGAAAATCTTCGACAATTTGAAAATTTTTTCTGCACAGACAATCTCATACAATCTGAGGAAATTTCTATAGAGATTATCTCCAATAATAAAGGAAATTTCTATAGAGAAAATATCCAATAATCTGAGAAATTTTCTATAGAGTAAATCTCACACAATCTGGGACATTTTCTTTAGTGAAGATCTAACACAAATTGAGAAATTTTCTATTGAAAAAATCTCCCACAAACTGAGACATTTTCTTTAGAGAAAATATCCCACAAACTGGGACACTTTCTGTAAAGAAAATCTCCTACAATCTGAGTCACATTCTTCAGAGAAAGTCTCCCACAATATGAGACATTTTCTTTAGTGAAGATCTAACACAAATTGAGAAATTTTCTATTGAAAAAATCTCCCACAAACTGAGACATTCTTTATAAGGAAAATCTCCCACAATCAGTGACATCTTCCATAGAGAAAATTTCAAAAACTCTGAAAATTTTTCAGTAAAGAAACTCTCCTACAATCTGAGTAATTTTCTTTCGAGAAAATCTTTCAAGTCTGAGAAATGTTCTTTAGAGAAAATCTCCAACAATCTGAGAAAATTTTCTATAGAGAAAATCTCCAATAATCTGAGAAAGTTGCAAGAATAATAAAGAAATTTTATATAAAGCAAATGTCCAATAATACAAGACATATTCTATAGAGAACATTTTCAAAAATCTGAGCAACTTTCTATAGAGAAAATCTCTAATAATCTGAGTATTTCTCTATAGAGAAGATCACCAATAATCTGCCAAATTTTCTTTAGAGAAAATCTCCAATAATCTGAGAATTTTCCAATAGAGAAAACTCTAATAATATAAGATATTTTATATAGAGCAAATGCCCAATAATACATGACATATTCTATAGAGAAAATTTCCAATAATGTCAGAATTTTTCAGTAGAGAAAATCTACAATAATCTAAGAAATGTTCTATAGAGAAAACTCCAACAAACTGAGAAATTTTCTATACAGAAAATCTCTCATAATTTTAAAAGTTTTCTATAGAGAAATTCTTCTACAATCTGAGAACTCTTCTATGTAGAACATTTTCCACAATCTGAGAAAGTTTCTATAGAGATAATCTTTGACAAACTGATAAATATTATATAGAGAAAATCTCACACCATCTGAGACATTTTCTTAATCGTAAATAGATTGGGAAGAAATTTATTTGGAAGATAGCTAAAATTATGATATCACTCCATATTACAATGGAGTGAGTTTGATAAAAAAAAACATATTCTGCCTTAATTATAAAAATTGAAGTAGTACTTTAAGAAAATTTTGTATGAAAATTTTGTCTTAAAGCACACTTCAAGCCTACTTTATTTTTTATAAATACGGCAGATTATGTCTAATTTCCCTACATATTTATAAAATTCGTTACTTTTCTTTCAAACCCTCAATAAAAACTTTAAAATGAATTTCCTATGGACACTTAAAAATTCGTATTTACTTTTACTTTTTTCTTAAAGCTTAAAATCATATTAAAAATCAATTTCTTACACTCTCTTGGCCTGTAGTTCGTCCATATGTAAGTCATCATGCCAGGATATTTCGTTCTATTTTTTTCAGTTCATGCCAAATAAATATATTACCCTCGTTTATATTTTAGGTATGTATAGTAAAAAAGTTTGTACATATGTAGTTATATAAATTGTATATATTTTTTAATAAAATCAACATTCTCTTTAAGCCAAACACTTGCCAAGTATGAAGACCATAAGATTGGGTTATGAATATGATTGTGTCAACCGAACGTACGTACCGTACGAGTAAGTACATGTCTGACAGTGCTACCAAAATGCATACTTTTACTCATTTTCTAATACTTTCTTGTTGGTATTTTTTTGTGTTTGCTTATAAAATAGGATTGTATAGATTCCTTTACATTGTTTCCTTGTGAGATTTTCAACATTTGTTCTTTGCCATTTTTTGCGCTTTTCAACTTTCTTGCATATGGGCTTTTTGCCAAATATGTCAAAAATTATGTATTATATGTAAGTATTTAAAATGAAAGAATTTCTGTTTGTTAAGAGATTTGGCTGACGAACACACAACACACAACACGCGTAAAAGCGACAACTGCAGTTTAGCTGGATTTCTATACATCTATATATACTGTATATGTATCGCTGGCCGTTCAGAACATCAATTGTGTTTGAGCATCTTTCTAAGCTGTCAATTTAAACATTGTTATTTTACATATTTTTTTTTGCACAAGATTATTTTTCTTTGTAATTGTAAAATGAAAATCAAACTTTTCCAATTTAATTTGTTTTTTTTTTCACTTTGACTTGTCGCAAAAGTTTTGTAACATTTTAATATGAATTGTTATAAATATTGGTTGGATACGGATACATATCCATATTACATATACATATACATATTACATATGTATGTACATATATATGTACATACATATGTAATATGTATATTGGGATGTTTTTTTCTTCTTCATTCAAATTTAAAGGAGAGTCGAAATAATGGAATTTTTGGTATATAACTGCAATGCTGGAAAACAAATCAGAAACTAAGATATTTTCTATGAATAAAATATTACAGAATTTAAGACATTTTGGTGCCACAACTAAAACATTTGCTATGGAGAAAATCTGCCACAATCTAAAATATTCTCTATATAGAAAATCTCACACAATCTAAGACATTTTCTATAGAGAAAATCTCCTACAATCTGAGTCATTTTCATTAGAGAAAGTCTCCCACAATCTGTGACATTTTCTACAGAGAAAATCTGCCACAATCTGAGAAATTTTCTTTAGTGAAAAGCTAACATAATTTGAGAAATTTTCTATTGAAAAAATCTCCCATAAATTGAGACATTTATTTTAGAGAAAATATCCCACAAACTGAGATATTTTCTACAGAGAAAATCTGCCACAATCTGAGATATTTTCTTTAGTGAAAATCTAACATAATTTCAGAAATTTTCTATTGAAAAAATCTCCCATAAACTGACCATTTTCTTTAGAGAAAATATCCCACAAATTGAGACATTTTCTATAGAGAAAATATCCCACAAACTGAGACATTTTCTTTAGAGAAAATATCCCACAAACTGAGACATTTTCTTTAGAGAAAGTCTCCCACAATCTGAGACATTTTCTTTAGTAAAAATCTAATACAAATTGAGAAATTTTCTATTGCAAAAATCTCCCACAAACTGAGACATTTTCTTTAGAGAAAATATTCCACAAACTCAGACATTTTCTTTAAAGGAAATTTCTCATAATCTGAGACATTTTCTATAGAGCAAATCACAGTCTAATGCCCTTATTCATAAAGAATTAAAGTAGACTTCAAATGTACTTTAAGAAAATTTTGTATGAAAATTTTGCCTAAAAGCACACTTCAAACCTACTTTATTTTTTATGCATACGGCAGTAGACATTTTCTATAGACATAAAATTTGCCAGAATCTTTTTTCTCCAAATTTTACCATATTTTTGTTAATTTCTTCATAAAAAATTGCCTAAATTCTTTTATCTATAAAATTAATAGATTCTACTTGAGATGCCAAGGAAATGCAATTTCAACATAACTGCATTATTTAGACCTAAGTACCTTCTTTCTATAAGTCCAGTTTCCAGTTTCATAATCCATAGCATTATATACAAAGACTAATCAACGTTACAAAACATTTTAGCAGTGATTATTTATGAAAACGGTCAAGACAGCAAGCAAATGCCGCCAAAATACTGTGAAATATGATTATTGACACAGTTATAACGTCATAATTAAGATTGATAATGCGCAGATAAATATACAGTATGGATGCATATGTGTGTATGTATAATAAGAGTGCAGTGGCATTTTCTACTCTAAAATGTAGAGTCTAAATTAATGGATACATATATAAAATATTACTTTATTAAATAAATACACCAACAACAATCAACAGAATATTTATTTATTTGTATGACGAAATAGGACAGTACACTCAAAAAAATAATGAACTAGAAGTTAGGAAATTTTACTTATTTTAAGGACGTAATGGTTGTCGTATGGCGCCAAAGACATTTTTTATTACAAGTCAGTAAAAAATTTCCTTAATATTGGGAAAAAAAATTTACTTAATATTAGTCCGAAATTCCTACTTTTATACAAAATTTTCCTAAATTATAGTAAATTTTAACTAGAATAGTGGAAAAAATTATTTTTACACTAGTCCATAAATTATCTGAAACATTCCTTCATTTTAGTTAATATTTACAAGAATATAGTTCAGATAAATTTGAGAGAACAATAAAAATTAGGAAATTTTTCCTCTATTTTAGTTAAAAAGATAAATCTTTTTTATTCAAAATTATGACAGCATGTAATAGTTCTGAGTAAAAATTTACTTCGATTTAATAAATATGTTACCAAAAACTTATAAAAAAGTTATGAATTTAGGTTAATTTTTTCCCAAAATTGGATACAATATATGTAAAAAAGAGTACATTTAAGCCTTAAAACAAGGAAAAAAATCTGCAAATAAGAACTGAAATTGAGTAAGCGCATCCACCCCAGTAGAAAAAAATTGACTAAAATTAACGGAAAAAAATACTAAAACAGAGTAAATTACTCCCAGAAAATAGGAAGAAATGTACTGTTACTTATTAAATACATTTACTCTAATAAAATAAAAAATATGTTACTATCTAGTACATTTATTCATTATTTTATGGAATGAATGTACCAAGTAGTAACCTATTTTTTCTAGCTTACTAGAATAAAAGTACTAAATACAATTACATTTTTCCCAATTTAGGAGTAGTATATTTACTTAATTTTAATATTATTTTCCTAGATGCTAAATATTGCTTTATCTAGAAATAAACGTATACGAATAGGTTCTTTAAAAGGTTTATTTATTATTAAAATATTTTACAATGTAGGAATAACAAAAAAGTACTTAAAATTTAGGTTAATATTTGATTTAATTATAGTTTTGAAGATATATTTTTAAATTACAATAGAATATTTTTACAGGATTTAAATTTAATTTTTTTTATATAAAAAGTATTTTTAATTTTTGTTTGAAATTTAGATTAATATTTGATTTAATTATAGTTTTGAAGATATATTTTTAAATTATAATATAATATTTGTACAGGATTTAAATTTAATTTTATTATTTCTTTATAATTACCAAGTATTTAATAGGTCTTAAATAGCAGTTACAGTTTAATTCATGAATATGAATTGGAGGTGACTTTATGGATGTTGCTGGTAGTATTTTATATTCTAAGAACTCAGGGCTAACAGAATATGATGAAAATACTTTCACATATGATAAAATTTTAATAATTTGACAAAATAGAAATATATTACCATTAACTTCATAAATTTCTTGAATTTTAGATGCAGTAAAGTTTGGGTCATAACCATAAATTACAGATCCAATTTTATATAGTTAAAATATGTATACTTAAGGATTCTGTTTCAACAAGGAAAACAATTTAAAAAAATGTACTTCAGAATTTACTGCTACGTGATAAATTGTGAGAAAATTCAGAGCCTTTTCATAGTTAAATTATGGTTCTTTTCAGAAGAACTACGTGGAAGGGACACTCTTTGTGACACACTGCTTCTTTGGCTATGGAACACTGAAGGTCCTTAGTCTTCCTAATTATACTATTCCAAGGCAATCGTTACAAAAATACAAATAGCGCATCATATATTTGGAGTTACAAATAATTAAATATTCATTGGAAAATATGAAATTTGAATACAGATGCACTTTTTGAATTTAAGGAAACAAACAATAATTACGTAAAAGCTCAAATTTAAAAATTGAAAACCTTGTTTTAAAGAAAATTGTTTAAGTATATATATTTGTAACACACATATCAGTTCTATATTTTCAAAGTTTTCCGAGTTATTTTCAAGAATATGCAAATATATTGATGTCATAATAAGTTAAAATCGATTTCCCGGATATAGACGATTTTAATACTGCTTCAATACTAAACTATTTCGGATAAATTTTGTAAATATATTAGAAAAAGACCGAAAAATAAACTTACTTCTTCATGTTCTAATTATGAGTTTATTGATGATTGTTTTGAATCATTAAAGGACGACGACATCTCATTTTGCCATGTTTTAAGGTGATGCTCGAATAATATTATTCTTACACCGAATAATGGTTTGGGAACTATAACATCTAAACGGTTTGGTGTCATATATTTTAATGCATTTGTATCAATGTTATGGTCTAAAAATAAACAAAATGTAATTATTAGCCATCGTTTAAAAAATATGATAAAACAAGAAAAAATACCTGTAAAAATTTCCAAAAATTCATCTCCCTTGAGTAGTGTTAATACATATTTTAAAGTGTCTTCGGATTCCATTATTATAACATTTCAATTCATCAGACGACGTTGGCGCATTTAAACACTAACAAATGAAGCAACAACAAATAATCAAAAAGAATGTGCATGCACAAATATGCTTATAAATACAAAAACAATGTTACGAATATAAACTAACTCTTCATAAACTAACGTAATTAACTTTTCACTTTTTAATATTGTAAATTGACACTTGTATAACTTAAACACGGCAATGTATGTATGTATGTACATAGTACATATTCTATAGTTGACAATAAATACTTACCACTTTCCTTTTTATATTTTTGTTAATAATTGTATTTAAAATTTAATTGTTATATTTTTAATTTTTCACTTTTATTTTATTTTAAGTGTTAATACACAGTTTATATTTTTATATTTCAATCGACTGTTTTCAACTACAACTCGTTCAGAATAAAACTAAAATCAAAAGAAAACTGGTATGTGTGTTTTTTGTATAACTAAAACAGTTACTTTCAACATTCCAATATTACGCAAGTGCTGCTTAATTTTGCAATTTACCTAATCGTATTTAGTTTAGGTATTCGGTTTATTTATTTAGTTTGTTATCACATAAATATATATATATATATATGGTTAAGATTTATTAATAAAAATGCAATTTTAAACAATTTCTCCTGGTTCAAATTGTAACAATATTATGCATTTATATAATGTATAAAAAGAGCGTTGTTTTTACATTGATTAACCAAATAATATGATACGATTATTTAAGTATCTATGTAAATAGTAAGATTTATCAGCACTATTTATAGATCTCTTTCTCTCGCTCTCTTCTTCATTTAAATAACCCTTATATGTATTTGGTACATTAATAGTAGTGTCAACTCTTTTAAATATATTATGTAGAATTTTAATAATGAAGATTTGATAATTAAATAATTAAAGACATTTTTTATAAAACTTCGAATATTAGAAATTAAATCAATGAAAATGTGTAAATTGTTTGTTACTTAATTAATATATTATAGTTTGGTACTTAATTAATATATTATTAAAACTTAAAAAAAACAGGTTCATCATTTTTAGAGGTAAAAACCAGTACTTTAGCATTACTTATTACCTTAATTTCAAGTTTGGTATTGTCATATCTGTTATAAAATGTTCTACGTTTAAGTTCAAAATATTTCAAAATTAAGTAAATTATTTTCTAAAATTTAGTAAATATTTACTTATAAAAATGTTTTCAAAAACTATTTTTTTTTTCAAGAAAACGACTTTATGTTCAATATTTTTGTAAGAAATTTTTACTTCAAATTAGTAAAATTTTTCATTATTTTTTAAATTATCTACATTATTTGTTTATGAATTTAACTTACCTGTTTCAAGAAAATATATACTAAATACAAGTAAATTTTTACTATATTTTTTCTACATTTTAAGTAATATTTAGTTAATTATGTTCTAAAATCAAAGCACAATTGTACCAGTTACGATTTTCAATTATACAATTGTTTAAAATTTATCTGTACTTTTTTTAAGGAAGATATTCCTAAATATCAGTTTGTTACTTTTTAAGAAGTAAGACATCTTTTATTCAATGGGAGGAAATAATATATTGCTTTGCTTCTTAATTTATCTGAACTAGATTCTTGAAAGCATTTCTTAATAATTAGTAAGCAATAAACTCGAAGTAGAAGTTTAATACATATGTATTAAAATGCAATATAAAATTCTCAGTATTTAGGAAAATTTTAACTAATGTCAAAGAAAACCATTAACAAGTTTTAAGTATATTATAAATTATGAACTATTTTGGAGTAAACCATTTACTGAACTCAGTTTTTTGAACTAAAAGCAAAATTACTTAATTTTATGATGTAATTCCCTTAAGTCTAGGAAAAAATTATTAATTTCTAGTAAATATTATTTTGCGGTTAATAATATTTTCCTACAATCAAGTAATTTATCTATAGAAAATAATAAACTAATTTCAAGTTTATGAACTATTTGCTTTTTTACTCAGATTTAGTCATTTTTATAACATTTTAATAAAATTTCCTTAATTTTAGTTAAATTTTACTCAAATTTAGGGAATTTTTTGAACTATTTGTAAGGAATTTTTTCTCATTAAATTTAGTACATGTCTTTTTTTTGAGTGTAGATACTTTTACATACTATACGTTAATTTTTGATGTCACCCCCTTTCAGTTTCCCTCTTACATAAAATATTGATATAGGCAAACATAAAGAGAAAATAATCATGGTGTTTTCAGTGCAGGAGTGTCAATGAGAATTACAATATTTACACAAACAAATATGTACTTAGATACCAACAACAGCACCAATTATAAATAACAGTAAAGTGGAATATTTAATTTGTTGTTGTGGTGGCAACGACCACAATTTTAAATTCGATTTTGTTTTTATTTCTCTCACTGGAATTAAGACGGATGGACAACAACACCAAACGCCCGCACTTGTTAAACGGAACAGGCAGCAAAAATTTGCATACACGTCTTGGTGCCAGCGGGGAGGAGCAAATAATTTATGGCTAATTATTTTGTTTATAATTTTGTTCTTTTGTGAATTCAAGATAAATCGGTTACTTTTCATGGAAGGTTCATCAATTTTGATTAGTTTGATTCTTGAACATTGTGTGAGAACCAATTTTATGCGGGATATCACATTTAATGGAATGCCAAAAGTAAACTAATTGAATTAATGTTTGTATAAGTGGGAGGGAGATTTATATGCCTTTGTGTTACATACTTACATACATAGATCTACATATTAAATAAATCGACTTGGAGCTTCTATTTCACAATTTTGATGAAAACTAAATTAATTTCTGAACATAAGATTTTCTCTTTCGAAAAGATTCTGACAGATTTTCTCTATAAAATATTTCTCAGTTTCTGCCAGATTTTCTCCATAGAAAATTTCTCAGTTTCTGCCAGATTTTCTCTATGGAAAGTTTTTCAGATTCAGATTCTGCAAGATTTTGTCTATAGAAAATTCTCAGATTCAGACAGATCTACTCAATATAAAATGTCTCAGATTCTGACAGATTTTGTCTAAAGAAAATTTCTGAGATTCTGACAGATTTTCTCTTTAGAAAACTTCTTAAATTCTGCTAAATTTTTCTATAGAGAGTTTCTCAGATTCTGCCAGATTTTATCAGATTCTGCCAGATTTTATCAGATTTTCTCTATAGAAATTATAAGAAAATACCTGGAAATCTGAAAAAAAAACATTCTGTAGAGAAAATGCCTCAGAATATAAGACATTTTAAATAGAATGGCAAACTTATAAATACCCTTCACATTGCACCAAAGTACTTGCAGGCGTAAACAGAATTCTCTCGCTCAATCTGCGATAATAAAATATAAACAAATCCTGCTATCAGTGGATCTCAATAATGCTTATAGCCAAAAGCATATTACAGCAGTTTTTATTGAAGGAGATGCTTCATAAATTCGCTTTAAAATGTTCATGTAACACTCATAATCAGAGAGAGAGAGAGAGAGAGAAAGAAAGAGAGAGGGAGAGAAATGTAAACTGAATGAGAGTGTATAATTTACAATGTTTTTTGTTGTGGCAACAAACAACACCTGCAACACATGATATAGAGGCAAGAAACCTACATCCATATGAAAACTGGCCTAAACTCCTTTTAAAATACAACTTTAGCTGTCAGTCTTTCTTATAATGCTCTGGAATATGGATGGCTGACCGGGCTAGCTGGCTGGTTGGTTGGCTGGCTGGGTGATTTGGTGTTGGCTGTTTGTTTTATTGTCTGTCTGCTTGTCTTCATGGGTTATTACTTGTTATGGACTTTGTGCTCAGCCATACATATATGGAGGTGTTTTTCTCTGCTTTTGTTGCTTCACCATACTGCGTTTTAAATATAGATACCAATATATTTTGCAAAGATAAGTTTGACACGTGCCTGTGGGATGGGATGATCTTAAAGCTAAAAACCCAATGCAACCAAACAGAAAAAGGCTTTTTACACTGATTTAAGCAGGCGTTAAGTAGGCATATTGATGTTGGTGATGATGAGTAGGAATTTGTAGGTTTATTTTGCTGCATCAGTTAGTTGAGGAAGTTGTTTACCATTAGTGAATGTGTGCTTTTAATTTTTTTTTACTCCTCAACTAATTAACCAGTTAGATGTTGTTTGTTAAATTTGTTTTAATTGGTATTCCCTTTCATATGTTTATTTCAGGTATCGTTTTCTTTAATTACACAAGTAAATTATAATCTTTTGTTTCCTTAAAGTACATATGTATTTATGTATGTATGTACATATATGAAATTTTTGTTTCTTTTTATTCAAAAATGGTTTAATTAATCATTTTGACCTTTCTATTTCATTGAACGTTTTGTTACGTTTTTCTTTTTTTCACGTTTATGTTGGCAGTTGTTCGTGTGGAGTATCTTTATTTTTTTATCTAAAAATTAGAAGGGTTAAACATGACTGGGGTTGTTTACCTGATTGCTTTGTGATGTGCTGCTGATACTGGCAAATGTTAAATATGACTCTATACCATTACAAGAATAGATATATTATATTATTATAGAGTTGCTAATATGGCGGAATTTTTAACACAGTACATACTGTTAAAACACAAAAATTCATATTGATACCCTAAAGTATGCTATGAAATATTTTATTTGAATAGCAAATTAAAATATGCTATAGATATTTTATTTCAATTGCCTCTATAATAAATGTCTCAGATTATAGAAGATTTTCTCTATAAAAAATGCCTCATATAATAGGAGATTTTCGCTAAAAAAAAATGTCTCAGATTGTGGGAGATTTTCTCTATAGAAAATATCTCAGATAGTGGCGGATTTTCTCTTAAGAAAATGTTTCAGATTGTGTGAGATTTACTCTATAGAAACTTTCTCAGATTCTTGGATATTTTCTCTATAGAAATTTCCTTTATTTTTGGAGATTATCTCTATAGAAATTTTCTCAGATTGTATGAGATTTTCTGTGCAGAAAATTAAAATATGCTATAGATATTTTATTTCAATTAAACTTCAATTTAAATATCAATTAAATTTCTCAGATTGTGGGAGAAATTTTCTACAGAAAATATCTCAGATTGTGGGAGATTTTTTCTATCGACAATGTCTCAGTTTGTGAAATTATTGCTTTATAGAAAATGTTTTAGGTTGCGGCTGATTTTCAGATTGTGAGATATTTTCTCTAAAGAAAATGTCTCAGATTGTGAGAAATTTTCTCTATAGAAAAAATTTTAGATTGTGGTATATTGTCTCTATAATAAATGTCTCAGATTGTGAAAGATTTTCTCTACAATAAATTTCCCAAATTGCGGGAGATTTTCTCTATAGAAAATGTCTCAGATTGGGAAGTTTTACTCTATCCCACAAATTGTGGGAGATTACTCTATAGAAAATGTTTCAGATTGTTGGAGATTTTCTCTATACAAAATGCCTCAGATTGTGGAAGATTTTCTCTATAGAAAATGTCTTAAATTGTGGAAGATTTTCTCTATAGAAAATGTTTTAGATTGTTGGTGATTTTCCCTATGGAAAACGTTTTAGATTGTGGGAGATTTTCTCTTTGGAAAATGTTTTAGATAGTAAAAGATTTTCTCTCAAGGAAATTTCTCAGATTCAGCCAAATTTACTCTATAGAAAATGCTATAGAAATATGTTACTTTCCGCATTTTCTGTGTGTTAAATGTTTCGAAGCGTTTTTATTTTTCTTCTTTAATTCCGCCAGATTAGCCACACTACCAATTACAAATGGTGTATGAACAGTGGTGGAAATATAATAATAACAATAACTTAACTTTTAATGTTTATAAATATTTTTGTTGAAGGTATCTATGCGGCAACATAACAACATATAATACAACTTAAGTTGTATAAATCGACAAAAAAGACTTTAAAAGTTTTATTTATATGTCAGACCGCAAACAGGGAAGAAATTAAAGATACACAAAAAAGTGGTGGTTTTAATGATGATAATAAAAAATATTGGAAAATATTTAGGTAACAGAAAATTTTAAGTGAAATGAAATAAAATGGAATGCGGGGATATGTATAATTTTTGGAAAAATAAGATTCGTTCTAAACCACAAAATTGTAATGTGAAAATAGTAGTAGTATAAATGTAAGAATATAAAGTAAAATTGAAATTTTTTTGATTTACAAAATATCGAGATTTTAAATTCGCAAGTTTTGTTGAAAATATTACTTATTTCTATTAAGAGTTATGTATGAAATTCAGAAAGAACACAAAAAAATTACATTTTAACACGCCCCTAAAGATATGCTTTGGATTAACTTAGATTAAATGTTATTGTGATTAGGTGCTTTTCTTTTTATAAAATAAATTAATTTCTCTCTATTATGGATTGTTATTATACATGTGTTTAATTGTTATAAATCTGTTTATATTCAATTAAAATTTAATAAACAAATAAACACTTGAAGGACTCCTGATATACAATTGACCCCAATTATGAATTGCTTTAGGGGATTTAACTAAAATTTTGTTATCAAAAACATAAACAATACAATAATTGTAATTATAAAATGAATACATTTATGAAATATTAAAGTTTTAAATTCAACTTAATTTAGCCAGTAATTGCTTGGCAAAAGGCAGATAAGTATAACCATTATGCTATTCTTTGAAATCCTTTACTATTCCTTAGCTGGCTGTTACTGTTTGTTTATTTATTTGGCAAAATCATTAGAAATACATAAATCAATTTGTATTGACATTTGTCTAAGTCATGCTACGCTAGTGGCCGGTCGGAAGTTTCTGGCAAAATTTTGTGGCTAATTAATAAATGGATGAATGTGCTGTTGAAACTTGTTTGTTGAAGAAGATAAATTATTTATAAAATTAAATATTTTTTGAGGCCAAATATTAAATAAATCACTGGTGATGAGTAAAAGATAGTTTACAAATCTTTAGTTTTAGTTAATAGAATACTACGCAAATTAAAAGAATAAATTCTATAGGAAAAATCTATATATTTATGACAATAAGCTATAGAAAATCTCTATATATTCGTGTGTTTGCTCTAGACAATCTCGAGTTTATTCCCCAGAAAATCTCGAGTGTTTGCTATAAAAAACTGAAGTATTTTCTTTAGAAAACTCTTGAAAATATCGAGTATTTTCTCTAGAAAATCTCGTGTTTTTTTTAGAAAACTCTTCTTTTTTTCTCTAGAAAATCTCGAGTTTCTTTAGGAAACTCTTGTACTTTCTCTAGAAAATCTGGAGTATTTTCTTTAGAAAATCTCGTGTATTTTCTCTACAAAAATCTTTGTTTATCGTTTGGATTGGAATATAAAAATATCTAAATTTAATTTTTGATATCAAGTAATCCACACGATTATGATTCAACCCTAAACTTGTGCAATACTTATCAAGTTTTCCTTAGTCCTAAAAATAAGCAATAAAAACTGTGTTAGTATTCAACTTGTATTTTAATCTGTATTTAAAAAATTATAAATAAAAGTGCCAGATTCAACGCAGACATCCTGGTGACAAATTTTGACTAGAACTTGAAAAATATTTTGAATTTCTGCTCATCCTAAGAATAGGCAAGATATTTTGTTATTTTTGTTAAGTTTTTATGCTACTTCTAATTCAACATAATATAATTTTCCATTTCTAGCCACGAACATTATAGTTTTCCATGATTCTTCGTTCTTATCACTATTCCTTGTAATTGCCGCTTTTAATTATATTAAGACACAATAAAAATCCTAAAGCATGTGCTAGACCGTGAAGTATGCTTCACTTTTTTTTTTTGTTAAATCTCGTTTTCTTGAAAAAAATGCTAAACATAACAGTTTCCGAAATTATAATTATTAAATTCTTATGTTTTTCTGCTGAAAGAAGAAACAAAAAAGCGTTCTATAAAAATTTCAATATCTTAACAAGAGGGATAAATATCTCGCTGTAGCCTCTAGACACATTTCTTTTTAAATATCAAAGAATTTTTGTATGGAATAAACTGGAATTTGATTTCTAGAAAAGAAAAAATCTTCACTTTTCAAACCGTATTTGCAAAGAAAAATGTTGTGTATTGTCTCTAATTTTGGCAGCTCTATTGTTTCTTATTTCCTTCCTAAAGTTAAACTCTTTTTTCTTTGTTTTGGCTTTTATTTTTTGCAACATTTTTCTACAAATTATCGCCTTTTTCAAATCATTATCAATCATCTATCATTTTCATATGTTGTTGGTAGTTGGTGTTGCTGTTGCTGTGGTGTTTTTAGGTTTTTTTTTGTTTTCTGTGGTTTTCAGCTAATTTGGCAAATCGTTAACAACATCCAAACTATGAAAAAGGCAATTTAACAGTAGCTGCAATTTTCAAATACCTAACCGACATTTTCTAATACTCATATTCATTCCATAGATATTTGTCTATGCCAGTGTCTGTCTGCCTGTTGTTTGGCAAACTAAATATGGTCACGACAATGTTTATAACGATCGTAGTCGACGTAGTCATCATCATCATTATTATCATCATCATCATCATTCTCATTTTCAACATGATAATGAAGGAAAATCTAATGAAATAACTAGTGCTGTTGGTGTGTTGTGGCGTGCTGATAATGATGAGTCACATTAAGAAGATATCCACGTAAAAAAAACCCTGGCCGGTCTCGTATACGAGTATTTGGGTACGAAAAATAAATGTTGATTTTAACACCCATACAAGTAATTGCCAGTGGATGGGTGTATGTTGGGATCTTTGCTAGCCACATTTCTAGACACTAGTTGGTTGCTTTATGACTATAACTTTTGGTCTGGTCATCTGTTGTTATAGACATGGCTTCAAACAATTCAAAGAACAAAAACAACCATCGAGCTGGAGGATGAAAAAAGTTTGCAGCCAACACAACGTTTGCACCATTACAAACCCACCAAGCTGGCAAATTTAGTGTGTTTTTCAGTTTAAACTTCTTCGTGTTGCAGCAGTTTTGTGTGGCAACAACACAAAGGCATTAAATCTACCCCAGACGTCTGTTAACATGTTTAAAAACAAAAATGTTTGAGTTTGTTGTGTCGATTTAAGTCGATAGCAGCCAGCACTGCCATCACCAAGGTGGTTGGGGAATCTCCTGATAGTTATTATTATTATTACTTGTATTATTATTATTTTAATAAAATATTTTTTCGGCTTCACAAAATCATTGTTGCATTCTCTGTGCAATTGTTTGGTTGCTGTTGCTGTTACTGTCTGTCTAAGTCGTGAGTTGTTTATTAGAGAGGCAAAAAAGGTGTTTTTTGTTTGTTCCTACGTTGTAGCAGATTTCAGCAGAAAAACTTACAAAAAAAAAATAATAATAATTTCATTTAAATATTTATGGAAATTGTTATGTTTAGCATAGCAAGAAAAATAGAAAAAAAAATCAAACAAAAATATGATAAAAATAATAATGATGTGAACTTATATTTTTAACGAAAACGAAGTTTAACAAAAAAGAAGTGAAGCATACTTCAAGGTCTAGCACATGCTTCATGATTTTATTTTCTGCTTTAATATAATTACAAGCATCTCAAGTAGGAATACTGATAAGAAAGTAAAATTAAGGAAAATTATAAAGTTCATAGCTAGAAATGGAAAATTATATTATTTTCAATTTCAAGTAGTAAGAGAAATTAACAAAAAAAAAAAATATCTACCTATATACATATATATATATAAAAATAACTGGCCAATTCTTAGGATGAGCAGAATTTAAAGTTATTTTGCATATTTCACGGTAAAAGTTAATTGAAGGATGTCTGCATTGAAGCCTGCACTTTTTTATAATTTATAAATAAAGAGTAAAATAGAATTTGAATACTTACTCGATTATTATTGTTTATTTTTAGGACTTAGGTAAACTTGGAAAGCATCTCACAAGTTTAGGTGGGAAATATGAGATTTTCCAGAGAAAATACCTGGAAAAAAACGCGAGATTTGCTAAAAAAAAAACGCAAGACTTTCTAGAGCAAAAAGGCGATCTTTTCTAGAGAAAATACACATGATTTTTTAGAAAAATAACCGAGATTTTCTAGAGAAAATATCTAAGCTTTTCTAGAGAAATAACGCAAGATTTCCTAGAGAAAAAACACGAGATTTTCTATAAAAAAACGTAAGATTTTCTAGAGAAAATATGCGAGAAAATACACAAGATTTCCTAAAAAAAATCCGAGATTTTCTAGAGAAAATACCAAAGATTTTCTAAAGAAAAAAAAGGCAGACTTTCTAGACAAAATACACAAGATTTTCTAGAGAAAAAAAACGCAAGATTTTTTAGAGATAAAGTGCGAGAAAATACACAAAAGTTTTTAAAGAAATATCAGAGTTTATCTAGAGAAAACAACTGAAATTTTTGTAGAGAAAAAACTCGAGATTTTCTAGAGAAAATACAAGAGATTTTTTTTTAGAAAAAAACGAGATACTTTCTAAAGGAAATACACAAGATTTTATAGAAAAAATAGGTGCGATTTGCTAGAAAAAAAACGCAAGATTTGTTAGAGAAAAACTGCAAGATTTTTTAAAGAAAATACACAAGATTTCTTAGAAAAAAAGAAAAAAGGCGAGATTTTCTACAGAAAATACACGAGATTTTCTAGAGAAAATACAAACGATTTCCTAAAGAAAATAAGATTTTTTAGAGAAAAAATTAATGAATTTCTAGAGAAAATACACGAGATTTTCTAGAAAAAATACCCGAGTTTTTTCTAGGAAAAAAACGCAAGATTTTCTAGAGATAAAGTGTGAGAAAATACACAAAAGTTTTTAAAAAAATATCAGAGTTTTTCTAGAGAAAACAACTAAGATTTTTTTTGGAAAAAACTCGAGATTTTCTATAAAAAATACACGAGAATTTCTAGAGAAAACACACGCGTTTTTCTGAAGATAAAAAGCGAGATTTTCTAGAGAAAATACAAGAGATTTTTTAGAGAAAAAACACGAGACTTTCTGGAGGAAATACACAAGATTTTATAGAAAAAAATAGGCGCGATTTTTTAGAAAAAAACGCAAGATTTGTTAGAGAAAAACTGCAAGATTTTTGAAAGAAAATACCCAAGATTTCTTAGAAAAAAATAGCCGAGATTTTTTAGACAAAATACACAAGATTTTCTAAAGAAAAAATACAAGAGATTTGTTAGAGAAAAAACAAAACATACAAGAAAAAAATAAGAGTAAGTAATTTTCCTTCTATACTTGAAGCAATGAAAATATAAACTCGAAAAAGGTTTTTGTTGTATATTTTGCTAAAAAGTTTATACAGTTTCATTGACTTCTTTTCAACAATTGAAAGAATTAAAAATAAAACTTATTTTTGTGAAAAACTCTAAATTAAAATGAGCAAAACTAAACACTTATTTCGACTTTAACATTTACAGCAACACAAATATTTAAATTTGCATATCAAATTTAATAAAATTATATTTGTCAAGCAGAAATTTTAGAAACAAAATAAACGTGACCATAACACAAGTAAATATTGTTGGTAGTCATAGGTTTTTAATAAATTGTAATGTTTTGAAGAGTTTGCACGAAATGACAAGTGCATGATTTATAATAAAAGTGTTGATTTAGAATCTATTTTTGAGTATAAGACAAACATGTAACTCAATGACAAATTAATCTCAGGTAATGCAACGAAAATTGTTTTAGTGCATTTAAGAAGAATTTAAGAACAGCCCTTTTAGAAACTGTGACTAGCCTTAATAATTTGTGTAATAAATATTTCTTAACATAACTATTGAATAGTAAACATAACTTTTTATGAAGATGTTTGCTTTTTGCTAAGAAAAGCAAGTAAATAACTACAATAATATATAAATGTTAAATATTTTATTATGCACAAACATTCAGATATTTATGTGCATAGCAGCAGCCTTTGATGCAATTCTAATAGATGCAAACGTCATACAAACGACCATGTCCTACCAACTCATAGAGAAATTTATTCAAGCATAATAGACATTTAATATGAATTTGTAAGTCTGCATTATTTTGGGCATTATGCAAAGAATCATTAACTTATGTATTTGCTTCATGTAGTTCTGTCTGTATGTATATTAACATTGTTTGTTGAATAGAATACTGCCAATTTTGCATTTATTTTAGATTTAATTCACATTTGTTTAAGCTCTTAGTGTGTGTGTTAAATTACAAATTTGTTTTGACATGAATTTATGACAAGTAGTTTTTGGTATTTTTTTTATATTTGGTGTTTAAAAGCAACTAAAGATTTTGTTATTCAAATAATTATTTAATAAATTACTTTATGCCTGAGTTGGCTGTGGCTTGTTGCTTAAGCCTGGAAAATACTTTTGTAGTTTAAGGTAAATTTATATGACATTAGATTTCTTTTTGCTGCACTATTTCAATATTCACAAACAACTCAGAAACTTTGAAACAGTTAAAAGCCTGGTGGAGTTTTAATTACATATAGCAAGTTTTTGTGTAAAAAAAAACTGCAATATATTCTTTAATGGCCAGTCTTTTGCACCTTGTGGCCTGTGAGTCAGTTTATTTGTATGGATTTGTATTAATTGATTTTTTGATTATGGTGATTTTAATATTTTTTGACATGACTTCCCCTGCTCACACAATTTATAGCAATTCCCCACATATTTATGTTAGTATTTAAAAGTTATTTGCAAATTAAAAACAATTGACTCTTTAAAGTATGCTATAAATATGTATATACAAAAACTCACATAAATATGTTTTAATGTTATGTTTGTGTTTAATGCTTAAAAGAAGAATTATTGTTAAAAGAAATTGTTATTTAAATTGCATATTTAAACTAACATTTTGTTTTGCATTAATATTTTTTTATTAAAATTAAATACACTCCTTAATATATGCTTTAATATTTGTTATTATTAAACCCCCTAGTATGCAATGCATTTAAGTTTGCAGTAAAATTAAATTGTATTATAATCCATCAATTTGATTCAATTCAAAATAGATTTTGCCAACAAAACACGACCAAGTTTAAAACAATTTCAATTTACACCTAAAACTTATCAACTTCAAAAGGAACATACACACTAGCAGACAAACAAATTGCTATCATTCAATTTGCTCAGCTTAAACTCGCAGCAACACATACTACTCGTACATATGTACACTAATGCATAAAATCAAACGCACTCTCCATCTCATACATCAGCACATGTTTGAACATACAGCAACATATGCTGTAAATACACACACACACACACACAATAGTATTTCCTTCCTTCCTTTTGAAGGAAAGATGCAGTTTCGTGTTCAGTTTTTTTGGTGTTTTACTTTGGTTATCTGTTTCTTTTTTTCCCCTTTTTTTTGGTTTATTTTACTTTTGAAAATTGAAAAACAAAGATCTGAAAGTATGAAACAAGAAAATCATCTTCCTTGCCACTCTAGGGATTTTGGAAAATGTAAAGTGCACTAGCATCAATGGAGTTTATGGAGTTTGGGTTTTATTGCTGAAACAAATAAAGCGTATTGGTACGTTCGTTCATAATATTCTTCTTACATACATTTAGACGTTCTTATATTGTTTGAGCAGAAGATTATTAAACAAAATTTTATTTTTTATCATCTTAAAAAGGATTTTCTTTAAGTCATACAGCAAATATTCAAAACCATAGACAAGAGAAGAGAGAAGCTATAGAACTTTTCAAGGGACTCTAAACTATGTATGTTGTTTTAGGGTTTTAATGAAAAAATCTTATAAAGAAAAATGGTGTTGATGTTTATAAAAATGGTGATATTTTAAAGGTTATTGTGGCAGCTATTCTGTTTATTGTTGTATATAACATGCATCCTTCCTTGCAACTCTCATGTGTGTTCAATATGTTTACATACATTTAACATATTGCTCATACACATTCTATACACATAATCTACATTGTTTATAAAGAAAGATACATACATATGTGGATATCTTTGAACAAGGGATTTCTACTTGCAAACGTAGAACTACTAGTGCATGCAACAAAATCCATGCACGTCTTAAACTTGAAGACTTTGATATTTAGCAAAATTATCTTTTTGTAGTTTTCATAACTCCATTTTTAGCGATTGTTGCGGATATATAATAAGCTCGTCATTCTTTAGGTAAGTTAAGTGTACTTAAGTATGATAAAGTACGACCATAATATGATTAATAGGATTAGACCTTTTTTTATATTTTAATATGATTACTTTAGATATAGTACTTCCGACCATATTATGATTACTTTAAACTAAAATATGGTTACCTTCGGTCATAATATGATCATGTATGACAATTTTATGATTACATTGGGTTATAATATGGTGTTATAATATCAAATTATGATTAATAAGAAAATATTATGATAAAATATTCCGATTCAAATTGATCGTAAAATGATATTTCATGACACTTATATTCATCATAATATGTTTTGACTACAATCATAAACCTTATCATAATATGTTGCTCTTAGATTATGTTTACCACAACCATGTTTTTTCTCAAGAAAGGAATTTTCAATAGAGCGCAACAATCTCTGCTCCTGCAAATGCTCACTTCCCCCTTAAGAATCATAAGCCCTCAATTGCACAATATTATGGTATTGGAGTGTCCTACCATCATCGAGAGTATAGTAAGGAAAAATATTCTCTATTTTGTAACGGGGTTTTGCAGCAAGAACTTTGCTTTCCAACCGGGGCTTATGGTAATAAAATCAACGTTTTGAAATTTGAATATGAGTAGTAAAAGTTTTGCAATTTCACACGAAAATCGCCCTAGATTCTCTAAATATATTAATAAAAAAACCACTGAATTTTTCCGAAAAAAGTGATTTTTTCAGCAAAGTCTACTTTTAAATGATTTGATTACATCAATAAGCAAAATTATCACATTTGGGCTACTGAAAGTCCAAAAGCAATTGTTAAAAAGCCTTTCCATGCAGAACATGTCACTAAACGCAATGTTATGTGATGCGAAGATATTATTGGACTTTTTTTATAAACACCTAAGGAAAAAGAACTTTTTGTTGTCTTCAGCTTCCGGAGCAGTTACACTCCGGAAGACTTGACTTTTGCTTGGTGAGAAAGTAAGTTTTGGACTTGATTTATTGCCATTGTTGTCTCGCTCACACTTGATCGTTTATTCCTTTTAACTACGACATCTAAGGAACGAGTTTTTCTATTTTTACTTAATTGCTTCAAGAATAAACTCAAGTTTTAACTGGTATATTAGTAGCTTTCTTTCTCAATCTGATGAAAAATATTTTAGGTGGTCCAATTTAATACCCTCCTAGGTCTTAATTTACACGAAGCAATTCTGTAAGCTAAGCGGATTACCTTTTAGACATCGTGGTGAGGGGAAGATAAGACGGCTACATACTTGATTGTACTGGCAATTCGTGTTACTCTCGTATTCGTATTACAGTGTGTATACAAATGCTTGTATACTCTCCAATAAAAATACGAGCGATTTAAGCAATAAGAATTGTGCTGTGTGAACACCAATGAAATTTCACGGAAACAATTGTATCAATCTTTTCAAAAAGAATTGCGTCGTGTACTTGTAAATTGGGACCAGCATATGAGCACAATATTAACATTGTCAGAATGATAGAGCGAAATGTAACTGGAGTTTTTTTAAGACTTATGAAATTGGGTCTGATATTGCATGAGTGGACGGTTCCGCATTCAAAAGCGAAAATATCGCACCCTAAGTACAAAACTAAAAATTTCCAAAACTGCAAAAATAAACTTATGTCTATTTTTATGTTGAGTGTGTTGCTTATGCACGATGAAATTATTTGTGGCTCCTGAAAATTTTAGTATTTTGAGTTGTGACCCTTTCGCATTTGTTAAAATGGAGGTAACGTCCGCTGGCAAATATATAATTGGGCTAAGCAAACAATGTAGGAAAAGAGCTTTTTGCTGTCAAACAAATACAACATGCTTATTTTAGAAAGATCCTTAGAAAAATCTATGGCTCCATCTGCATTAACGAATAGTAAGTTGAGCTGTAGGAGCTAAAGCCAGACATAGATGCATTTAAGCGTGTGCAGCAACTTCGGTGGCTAAACATTTTAGACAATTTGATCTAAACGCTTTAGCTAGAACAACGTTAAAGGATAAATACGCAGGGAAACGTTTACAAGGAAGCCAAAAACTATGCAAAGATGATGAAGACCATATTTATGAACTGGAGAGATCATAATCAAAGTTACACAAACTTTCTAAATATTTTACATATAAAGTTTTCTAAGAACTCAACACAAAAAGCAGTGTTTCTAAAATTCGTCTTAACTGAACACACAATTATGTTATGCTCCTATCATACTTGTCTTACACTTAAACATATGTATGTATGTTTACATTTGTTTGCATAAATATTACTTTACCTTGTTATTAAAACTCCTCGAATACATAACGAACACAGCCAGGCAGGACATGCACAGCTCTTTAGCTTTATTTTCTATTATAGTTTTTTATTTCGATATTTTGCTTTTGCTTTAGTTGTTTTTTAGTTTTTAGTATTTAATTTACATGATAAACTGTATAATTTACCATAAATAACATTAAAATAAAATGCATTTAATAAAATTTCTATTTATAAGATTTACATGACAGCCAGACAGAAAGCGAGAGACAGCCGGCAAAGAACACACGCACACACACACACATAAACGCACACGGCAACACACTGAGACGAATTTATTTCTTAGGGTAGGCAATCGTATAATCGAAGAATCGTATAGACATGATTATTCGAATAATTTGAAAATTAAAGTTTTTTAGTAACGTATAAATTTATTTAGTCCCAATTTACACGAAGCAATTCTTTAAGCTAAGCTGATTACCTTTTAGACATCGGGGTGAGAGGAAGATAAGACGAGTACACAGATATGGTGTTTTTATTTTGTCAATTGCGCGAAAGTTTCTGAAAAAAGAGTTGAACTATTTTTTTTTACCTACTTTTTTTATTTCTACTTTATAGACATTTAAGTCAATCACATTATTTTTGTTTCTTATTATTACTTGTGCAATTTATTAATTTTGAGTTGTAAAAATCTGAAATCTATTACAAAACAAGTAATAAAGTATAGTCGACCGCCTATACCAATAATATAATACCCTACACCCAGTGTATGTATAAAACAGTTTTTCAGAAATGGGCGCTATATGGGAGATATAACCTATTTTGGACCGATCAGTCAAAAATTTAGTGTCATGATTTCTGTGTTAAACTTTATCTTGATATAAATAATTTTTAAAGATTTATGGTGGTTAAAGTGAATTACCGAAATGGTCTTATATGGGAGTCTCGATTAATTATGGACCGACCACTTTAAAATTAGGCGTCACCATTTCTGTTTTATTTGATTACCAACATTCTTAAGAAATTTATGATCTTTAAAGTAATTTTCGGAAGTGGGCTTTCTATGGGAGCTATGACTAATTATGGATCGATCATCATACTATTCTACCATATTATTTTTAGACATATGAAATATATTTTCGTTTAATATTATTTAGATACCAATATTTTTGAGGGGATTATGCTATTTAAAGTGATTTTTGGGTATGGGCCGTATATGGTATATATGGGAGCTATGATAGCTATGGTAGCTATGATAAATTATGAACCGATCTGCACACAATTTGTAGATCTGATTTGGCTTCATTTGCTATTCATTTGTGGTGAAATCTGTTTGCATACTTGCATAATTCAAACATTTATGATCGTTAAACTCCTATTTCGGGAGGACATTTGTATTGGGGCCAAGTGAAATAATGAACCGATTTCCACCAGTTTCAATCCCATCCGTCCTTGGACCAAAAAAATTCATGTACCAAATTTTATTGAAATATCTTCAAAATTGCGACCTGTACTCTGCGCACAAGCTTTACATGGACAGCCAGCTAGCCAGACGAACGGACGGACGGACATCGCTAAATCGACTCAGTGATTCTGAATCGATCGGTATAATTTAAGGTGGGTGTTGGACCAATATTTCTGGGCGTTACAAACATCAGCACAAATCCAATATACCCTCCCCACTATGGTGGTGTAGGGTATGAAAACCGCATGTAATTAAAGCATTTAAATCATACATATAAGATTTAAATGTTTCAATTACATGATAGTATTTAGCCGAATTTCAGCTGGTTCATTTTTAACGTTAAGCGGTTTCTGGTGTTTTTATCCATTCTGGCTTTTTTTTGCTGGCATGTTTTGGCAACACTGCACTTGATTGTACTGGCAATTCGTGTTACTCTCTGATTTGTATTACAGTGTGTATACAAATGTGTGTATAGTCTCAAATAAAAATATGTGCGATTTAATAAAAATTGTGCTGTGTGAACATCGAAGAGAATTCAAGGAACACAATTGTATCAATCTTTTCAATAAAAATTGCTTCGTCTAATTTTGGTCATAGTTTAATAAAACAAAGAGCGAGATATTTAATCTCACACTTTATTTAGAATTTTACGAATAATTGCATTACTTTTAAATGTGTAATTGAATTATTTTAACAAGTTAAAAGTCTTTATTTGAATTATTTGTTTTATGCAAGAGAAAACTCTAATAATTTGTATACCCTAATATTAAGTCGTTCATAAATACTTATGGAAAAAAGTATTTAAGACAGTAACGTAACTAGAAATAAATACATATTGAAATGATTTTATTTTAAGAAACAAATTTAATTTGTTTTATGTACTGCTTAACTAAGCAAATAATGGGATTAACAAAGTTTATTGTATTAACTTTATTTGTTAAAGTAAACAATTGCTACAAGGATAAATTTAATATTGTGTTTTTCATTTACAAATTTCCAACAAAATAATTACGGAAGTATAAATATTACATACATATAGGGATTATTTAAAAGACTTGTATTCAATAAGTGCTATTTGCAGTAGAGATAGACCTGGAAATATACGATTCACCACTATAAAGTGATGAAACAGTTGCTTTAAAGTAAAGCGAAGAACAACCAAAAGTGTTGAAACAATTGAAATTGCTAACGAGATGCACTAAATCAAATTAAGGCCAGGCCTGCTTTGACGAAGAAGAAGAAGTCAGCTTTTTTTCCAAGGTAAATATTTGTACGCTTCCTAATTCATTGTACAGCAATGGACACCATGCGTAACACCTTCTTGGGACAACCGTACTTCAATGATCTATCTGAAGTATCAGACTTAAAATTAGAGCGTATCAATGACTTCATTGGAAATAGCAATTGGCTACCATAATTTGACACCCTATCCCTTCACTTGAATGGAACTACTGGCTATTAGGTAGCTCGGAGTATTTTACTCCATCTTTTTCTCTAAACTTCCGGACCCGACATCTTCAGCTTTTCTTGACATCTTTTTCTACCACCTATCCACATCCACTCTCTATCTACCTCTACAACGTCTATCCTCTTTCTCATTTCTTCCATTTATTTCTTTTCAGGCAACACAAAAGGACCAACGTATGGACCTAAGTGGGCTGTACTAGAGATGGCTGCCTGCTGACCTAACCTAACCTAATTCAAAATAATTTTTCCTGGCTATATAATGGACATTTAAAAGTCGATTTAAGATAAATCAAAATTAATCATTACAGTGGAGAGAATAATGTTTGTTTATTGTGTTTATTGCATATTATTAAGGATGTGCCAATCCCAAAAACCCGATTCCAAAAATTCCAGGATTTGTTTTAAAAAATCCCACGATTTATAAATCCCGAAAATAAGTATGTCGAAGAAATAAAGTTGAAAGAATTAAAATTAATTTTGGATTTTCATACTTGATGCAGTCATGTGAATGTACAAAATACTTGAATTTTAAAAGCCTCTCGTCATTACTGGTTGAGCGGTTTAACCATCTCATAAACAATCACCCCTATCGTGAATAAAATTCCACATGAAATTTGTTCCCTTTTATTTTTTTAACATTGAATTTTAATAGGAAAAATGTGAAAAGGGAACAAATTTCATGTGGAATTTTTATTCACGATCGTGAATTATTGTGAATAAAAATTCCACATGAAATTTGTTCCCTTTTATTTTTTTAGCATTGAATTTTAATAGGAAAAATGTGAAAAGCGAACAAATTTCATGTGGAATTTTTATTTACGATAGGGGTGATTGTTTATGAGATGGTTAAACCGCTCAACCAGTAATGACGAGAGGCTTTTAAAATTCAAGTGCAATAATGGGGTACGTCTAGCAATTCCAGTATTGATCTTGGAAAGAGGGTTTAATTCTTAGGACTATGCTGGGTGCACTCTGGTACATAATAAATTAGAACATCCACTGGTGCTTACAAGTAGGTACCATTAGTTAACGATGAGTTCAAGAATGTCCATGATAAATACATTATGAAAATATAAGATGAGGTTAAAATTTTGGGTACATTTTGGGACACACTTTAAAAAGCGTTGTTTAGCTTTCTGTGGAAATCAAATTTATTAAAAAAAAATTCTGTTTCTAGTGCAAAATACAATGCAATGTTTATATGTGTTGAAAACCACACATATACAATTAATGCGATTTTTGTGCTAAATTCATGCGACAGGAAATGTTAACAAATAAATGTCGTTTTACAAATTTTGTTTTAAAATGTATAAAAAAAAGAATGATTTTTGTGGTTTTTCTCTAGCGAAATCAAATTTGAAATTTTGTATCAATTTTGGGACACTCTTTAGATAGCGTAGTCAAATTTATTAAAAAAAAATTATGTTTCTAGAGCAAAATCTAAAGAAATTTCTATATGTGTTAAAAACCACACACAAATAATGCTTTTTTATGCTAAATTCAAGCTACGAGTAAGAAATTACATAAACATTGTTTAACAAATTTTGTTTCTTAATGTATAAAAAGATTAATTTCGTGTGGTTTCGCACACGAGTGTTAGCTGAAAGTAAAAACTTGCGTAAATTTTAAGACACTCTATAGAGTGTATGAAAATATACTTTACCAAGCCGCCAAATGACTGATACATCAAATATAAAAAAAAAATATTGTGTTAGCTCAAAGTCAAATTTTGCATACATTTTGGGACACTCTTTAGTGAACGGAGTCGACAAAGCTTGTTAATGTCTTGTTTTTCTGATATATTAAATATAAAAAAAATATACATTTTGTGTGGTTTTCCACACAAGGGTTTGATGGGCTTTAAATCTTAAGTTAATTTTAGAAAACCCTTTAAAAAGCGATTGCATATAGTAATGCCCTACTGTTAAACATTTGTGTATGGAAATAAACTTTCAAAAGCCCTCAAATAACTTAAGAACTTGAGTGATAACCCAATATCGCTCCTTAAATACAAAAGTCACACATTTCAAAAAATATCAAAAATTATTATTTTGCATTAAATGCTTCTTAAACGATGAAACTTTCATGTTTCGCTAAAACAGTCGTCATTTTATGTTCGAAAAGACCCGTAAACGCAAAACCGTTAGTTTTGTTTTGTAGTAAAAATCATAAAATAATTAAAATTATTTTTACAAATGACGCTCCTGCATAATTTGCTTATTTTGACTTGTGGTGCTTTTGTATTCAAGGAGCGATATATAGTTTAAAGTTTAGTTGAGCTTGCTATTGATAAAAAGAAAATTTATTGTTTCTGCCAAAAAAAAAAAAAAATTCTCACAAATGTTTTGATGCTTTGTTTAATTGCACTTCTACTATTAAGTGTTTAACTTAAGACACGTACTGAAATCTTATTTTCAAATCTTAGATTGCTAAAACAGTAAAATTTATCATTTTTGTGATCTGTTTTGGCAAAATAAAACCGAAAAAAACAACTGTCTAAAACTCAAAGAAAACGTATTAATTTGTCAATTTCAAATACACAAAGGAGTAGAGCAGCCCTGCCAAATATTTATACAAACTAACAAATCTAAAGAAAATCTGTGCAAATCTATATTTTAGAAACAAAAAAAAGAAAACAAAACGAACGCAAAAAACTTTTATCTGGCCGTAATACTCCAACTCTTGTTACAAAAAAAAAAAAAACAAACAAGCAAACTTTACTTTAACAGTGACCATTAAAATTAAACCCCCACTGAGTCGACATAAAAGCAAAGTGTAAAGAATAACAAAACAAAAACTTACCTAAACAATGACTGACCATCTTGATTGTTTTATTGAAGTGGTGGGTGGATGGTTAAATGGATAGATGACTGTTACTTGTTTCCTTTTGGCCTAAAAAATAATATACAATACAATACAATACAGTAAGTAAGTAAGTTTGGAAATTACAAAGAAAAGAAAACAAATCAAGTAAAAGAAAAATATCAGCATTTATTTGGAAATAAGCCTAGAATTTTATGTTTTGTAAATGTATGTAAGAGTAATCTATGTACATATGTATGTGTCTTTGCATTGGTATGCTGTCGCAAGTATTTATTTTCTTTAAGTCTATATTTGTTTTGAGATGGGAATAATTTTGGGGCTGGCATTAACTCTTGAGTCTTGAATTGACAGTTTAGTTAAATTAATGGGTTTTTTCCAACATTTTTCTTTATTTTTTTTTTGATATTGAAGCTTATATAACGATTATGTTTAGATTAGGATTTAATTTATAGACTTGGGAGAAGCGTTTTGGAAATTTAAACAAAACTTGAAGTGAGAATTAGCAAAAGTTTTAAATGATTGTTTTTAACCCCGTGGCCCACGATGTCGAACGATAACGTTCGCTTAGATAAGACTTAAGACACAAACTTGATTGTGGAATAAACAAACTTGATTGAGTAAAAAAATTGATACGATAAAAAGTTTGCGTCTTAAGTCTTATCTAAGCGAACGTTATCGTTCGACATCGTGGGCCAGGCGGTAAGTTTTCTAAGTTCTTGTTATTAAAAATTGCAATTTAATAAAAATTTAAATACTTTCTTTCCCCCTCCTAGTTTATAAATAACACTTAATAAAGTAACATTTCTGTCTATTTCTGATGACATCATTAGATTTTATTTTTATGGTAAATATCCCCTTATATTATATGAATAAATCTATAGTTTTTTAGTATCCCTTAAATATCCGGCATTTATTTATAGTCAAGGCATTTTTTACACTACTGACTAAGAAAGAAAAGGAAAAGGAAAGTGGTTCCTCTTACACTTTACAAAGGCCAAACACAAACCCAGCATACTTGTTTGTGGTTTAACTAAAAATTCATAAAAATTTTCCACATCATAAAAAAATTACACACAGTATTTGTGCAGCAAAAGCTTAACAACCAAAAATGAAGGTTTGACAAAATATTTTTTGAAACAAACCCCCCCTTTAACATTTGCTCTCCCCGTAGTAACAGTTCAAAAACAAAATCTAAAAAAAATAAAATACTAAAATGTGTTTAAACGTAGAACGTATAGCAAGAACGTTGGCAAAAAAAAAAATGACGTGGTGGCTCAATAACAAATCTCTTTATGGCCTCAATAAAATAAAATAAAAAACAATGTTCAACGTCATGTCATTGCAGGCACGTGACTGAAACAGAATTATCAAAAAAAAAAAAACATTTAAAAGACTTTTGCAAAAAACAAACGTTAAAGTTTATAATGGAATTTATTTATAATATAGATTTCAATTTGTTTTGGTTTAAGACCAAAAAATAGAAAAACATCAATAATTTTCTTGATAAAAGTTTAGTGACCTTTAAGATCAACGAAAGACTTGCTTCTGCCGGCAATACATATAATAAAATATTTGTCAGTTCGATATGAAAAACAGAGCTGTTGGAGTCGACAATGTACATTAAATTTTACATAATATACAGTGGAGAGCACAAAGAAATTTAAATAATGTTTTATTTTTTTGTCAATTATTAAATAAATGTTGAACAAAATAATTTCTAAATCAAACTTCTTAGCCTAGCACAGAAAGAGAATAGTTAGTTTTTCAAAAACGTTTTTATTTCTCAATAGAACCTCCTGAAACTTCAATACTCTTAGGCCAACGCTTATCTAGCAATTCTATCCCTTGATTAAAATAGTTTTCCTCAAGGCCTCCATAATAGTAAGTTACAATTGTAATTGCATTTTCATTTGAGGTAAAACGATTGCCAGCTAGGAATTTGTTTAGAGTTGGGAACAGGTCAAAGTCACTGGGAGCTAAATCAGGAGAATAGTGTGGATGGTCAAGCAACTCGTACTTTAATTCGTTGATTTTAGCCATTGTTAAAACACTCTTGTGCGCTGGTGCGTTGTCTTGATAAAAAATTATTTTTTTTGTGTTGTAAGCCAGGACATTTTTCTCGAATTTTTACATTTAATTGATCCAAAATGTTGCAATAGTGCTCTGAATTTATTGTTTTACCCTCTTGCAGATAGTCAATATAGTCAATCAGTAAAATACCTTTGAAGTCCCAAAAAACCGTTGCCATAACCTTATCAGCCTATTGAATTGTTTTTGCCTTGTTTGGGGCACTTCCTCCAGCTTCAGTCCATTGCTTAGATTATTCTTGTGTCTGTGGAGTATAGTGGTGGATCCACGTCTCATCTACAGTTGTGAAACGACGCTTAAAATCATTTTATTTTTCTTAAAACGATTCAAAAAAAGCTAGAGAAATTTTCACACTTATGCGTTTTTGGTCGACTGTTAACAAATGCGGCAACCGTCTTGCAGAAAGGTTTTTGATCTGTAGTTCTTCATGCAAAATTGAGATGCCCATAATATTAGCTATATCACGCAATTTTATTCGTTTCATCATTTAATACCATATCAGGCACTTTGGCTACAATTTCTATTGTTGTTGCTGTTTTTAGACGTCCACTAATTGTTTCATCCTCAATGATTGTACGACCATGTTTAAATTCAGCAACCCAATTTTTTACTGATGCATATGAAGGAGCACTTTCATCTAACACATTCACCCTATCAGTATGAATTTCCTGTCCCGATAAATATTTTTTTAGTTAAATATTTAATGACACCACAGATTTCTAATTTTTCCATTGTAAAAAAAATCGCGGAGGCGTCTTTTTTGAACACCTGTTTCTATATGAAGAAGTTTGCAGATTGAAAAGACATTTAAGATGTGTTCATAGCACAGATGGAAGTTTATAAAACACTTAATTTTTCTATTTATTTTTTTATACCGCGCTTTCTGTTCTGGGCTAAGAAGTTTCCGAACCGCCCTCGTACATATGTCGATCAAACCAACCGCTTAGGAATGCCTGATTTATTTCTAAAAATTTTGCCCCTCTGTGCAATCTGTAACCAATTTTGATTAGATATGAATTAACAAAAGTAAATTATATGTAAATATACGTATATCAGATTATATATCAGCCATTACTAAACTACTTCTAAGTAATTACAGGTCTTGCTCAATATATTCAAAACAAATTTTTAAAATGAAATGAAATTAAAAATTTTCAACGAATTGTAAATACAAAAATTTTAAATTTTACTAAACAGGTACATTAAGGCCGCGTTTTCACTGTGTCATTTTTGTTGTCAAATTGTCAAAATTGTAGGCAATTGTATAAAAACAGGTTGTCATATGGCGTCATCTATGATTGCAATCATGAAAATCATGATATGACAACCCGTTTTTATACAATTGCCAACAATTTAGACAATTTGACAACAAAAATGACACAGTAAAAACCAAGCATAAGGAGAAGGGTGCATAAAAATTCGACTCTAACTTGTTTTACCTCAACCACAATAACATAGAAAAATAAAATATAGCTCCTATTAAAAATCACACAGGTTATTTTACACAATTATCTGATAAATTAATTGCATGTGCGTAATGAATAATTTGTTAGAGAGCATGTTAGAGTGCAAGTGTTTTTGTTAGTCTGTATGAAAAAAAAAATCAGAAATAAAAACGTACGAAACCTGGATGTGAATGTCATGTAAAAAAAATCTTAAAAATATATAAAAACAACAACATACAACATATATTTGTATGGCAAAAAAAAAACCAACATTATTTATATGTGTCATCTTTGAAAAATCGCCTAAGGAAGTCATACAACAAACGTTTTACAAGCATATTTTTGCATAAAACAACATTCAAGTGATTTGTACGAGTACGTGCGATGTGCTGCCGTGAAGAGTGTGTGTGTGTGTTATTTTAGTTGTTGTTTTAAGGTTTAATGGTTGTTTTTGATTTTTGCACATACATACACTTGGCGAAATTTTTGTAGTGAATCAAAGAAATTTACATACAAATTTGCAAATTAAATTGGAATCGAGGAGTCATATCAGCAAAGAAGTTCGATCAGTGTTTAATAAAATATTTTCAAAACAACTATGTCCTCCAATTTTGTAACATCATTATTTCTAAAACTAGCAGACTCAGAATCACTGCTGAATATTAAATGACGTCCATTTCACAAATATGATTTTAAGCGCATTAGTATTTTAAAAACTGTTATCAAATTATATAGGCTGTTTTTTTAGATCTATAGAACTTTAAGTTGACAACACTTTTTTAACTGGCGGCCATATTGTCAGCTGTCAAATGATTTATGTTTTAAATCGCTAGTCTACGCCTCTAAGTCCGAAATGATTGACCACTTGGAGGACAACATGCGCCGCACTAATTGCTAGGCTAAGAAGTTTTCGAACCGCTCTCGTATGTATGCAGGAACGGGACAGTATACAGGAATACGGAAATGGGTGACTGACGTGGAATTGACGGTATGGGTGTCTGTAAAAACTGGTTACAGAGGGACAGTCATTTCATGGACGTTGGGTTGTGTTGTTTGTTGTTGCGTGTATTAGTTTGAATTATTTTATGTTTAATAAGTTAATTATTCTTCTTGTAAAGAAATGTGTACATAGTTTCATTGTAACGTGGATTTAAAATCCTGAGTTTTATTTTGAGGCAGATGACGAGTAGTACAGAGTAGCCAAACTCTACAATTGGAGGCTCAACCGGGATGTTTTATAATTGAACTATAGATGGAAATTCTACATGTATAATTTTGTTTATAATTTATAAAAGTTACTAATTTTTTCAAACAAAAAACATTGATTTAAAAACCAGTGACAATTTAAACAAGAACATGAATCTGAACATTTTGCAAAATTGAATTATCCTTGAAGAAACTTTAAAATCTACATGTTCAGAATCTGAATTTTTTGGAAATAAGTCTGCCATTTCTAAATGGCTGGTGCGATCGGGACTATCTGAAAGCAAGTACATGAATAACCTCACAGAAAATGACGCGAAAATTCCAGTAGCTAGATTTTTGTACTCTTCATTCGTTGCTGGTAAAATACTCAAATCTGCTGGGAAAATAACGTAAATTGAATTCAAATGTTTAAAGAAGAAGCCAACGAACACAGCTTTGAGTTTTTTATGTTTTCTTCCAAAGTAGCAAACAGCGGGATTTTGGTTTGAAAAGCGGGATATAAAATTAAAGCGGGATGAGCCTTCAAAAGACGGGAGACTCTCGCCAAAAGCGGGATGTATGTCAATTATAGCTCAACTATGTATTAAGCTTTATTATAAAATAGCTTAAAGCTCTATAAATAAAACTAAAGTTATATATGTATAGACGATTGTCAGATCATACAATGTTGTCAGATATAGCAATGTACTGACATTGAAAAATTGTTAGCAAAATATAAATTATCATTGCTTTTTCTTACAACGTTGGAAGACAAAAATTTTAAGTTCACACGGTTGTTAGATATTTTCTGAACATTTTTCAGACAACGTTGTAAGATCTGACAACCGTCTGTAGAAAGCTTAATACACATTTAAGCCACTATTTGCAAATATTATATTTCCAACATTATTTTCTCGCAGTGTAACTTCTAGTCAGTCGTTCGCTCATTCACTTACTCACCCAGTCAGTCAGTTTCTGTTGGGATGTGTGTAATAAACGTGGTATAAGTGTCCGTATCTATGACAGCAGTGGCGCCAATATCTAATGATGTGTGTTGTATAGGAAATAAAATAGCACTCACATGTGTATTTACATATCCACACACTCAAACTCAAATACACCCAAACACAAACCCATATTCAAATTACAACTAGGTGTGTGTGTTTGAAAGGTAAATATACACTCTTATACCAAAATATGTCGTATGTACAGCTAAAAAATTGTGTGATCAAACACACATTCAAGCAGATATTCTTTACGAAAACACTTTTAATGATTTCAATTAAACATTTTATTAAACAAATAAATAACAGAAGTGGGGAATATGAGACATGACATGACATTTGGAATTCCACTAGTAGGTAAATGAAAACTGGACCCACAGATAGTTTTTGTGAAAGTCTGTTTCTGTGACCATTTATTGAAGTGGATAAGTCCAACAAAAATATAACGGAAATTTTGTTGCCAATATTTTTAATTGCAGTTTTTTAATAATTCATTATAATTAAATCTATACGATGACAAAGGACATTAAATGTATTTCAAATACGACTGTATGATAAATGAAAACATACTACTCAAATTTGTCACATGAAGGTTATTGAAGGTTATTATAGGTGAATAGGTTTCAAATCTTTAAAATAAAATGAATATTTTAAACATGGAAATAAAAATTCTTGTATATCCTGATGGTTTGGTCTACTGAACCGTAGACGAATATTGAAAAAAATGCAAATATAAAGTACTAACAATAGAAAACAAAACTAAATAAAAAAAGTACCAAATATGTACACTAATACCCCGTTATCAAGAAAAAAAAGTTGCGTGGCTTCGAATTGCGTCGTTGATGTTTCGTTTTGCGTCAAAAAAATACATAATTGTGGCTTCGAATTGTGTCGTTAATGTTTCGTTTTGCGTCGTTTTCTATTACATTTTGTGCATAGAAAGGGGATTTCCCTTTTTACTTGTTTTGGTCAAACACAAGACGTCTGCTTACCTCGTTTTAAAATTTTTGGTGTCAGTTTACAAGAAATATTAGTGCGATAAGGTGTAAGAGAAATTTCTGCTCTAAACAAAATGAGTCAAAAGCGAAAACAAATTACATGAAAACAAAAAAATGGACATTTTAAAACGTTTTAAATCAGGTGATAAACCTGCTGACATTGCAAGAACCATGGGTTTTTCTTCTGGAACGAATTAACGAAAAATCCATACAAATATATGGAGAAAAGTGATTCGATTTGCGTTGTTTCGCATTGCGTCCCGTTTGGTCGGTCCCAATTAACGACGCAAGTCGGGGTATTAGTGTACTGAAATGGATTAGTACCTCAGTTCCGAATAGCATATTGTGAGTTAAATGTTGAGTGCTTAAATGTCTTTTCTATCTTTATTAGCTCGTTTATTTAAAAAGAAGGCTTTTACTATTAAACGTTGAACTCTTTTTAAAAACTTTTATATAGAATTTATGAAATTAAACAAATGTAAAATTAATTAAATAAACATTTTAAATAAAAAAGAAATTCTAATCATGTTGCGTTTTTTTTTTTTTTGGTGCGTTTTAAAATTTCAAAGTTGACAACGCCTGCAATGAATAATTACACATTATTATATATTTTATGCATAATTTTGTACATATGTACCACTTTTAAAATTTTCTTTCAACACCAGGAAACTATTTTTATATTTCTTTATACAAATTATTTTGTAAACAACAAACATTAAAGTCGCACTATACATTATTTTGTATAGCCGACGGTGGTTTTTTGCCGCCGTCGTTGAAAATTTTTATATTTTAGTAAGTTTTGTTAGCCGTCAACGATATTTGTGGTTTCGAATGCTGAAATTTTACATTGGCTTTGAGTTTATATTTGAATATTATGACATTTCTAACTTAACGACGTAATCCCTTTTCATAGTTTTCTACATGAGATACAGTCACATTTTTGTCTGCCTTTCGAAAAACGATGGAATATTTTGTTTTACATTTCTTGGATGCGAGAAGTTTTCACTAAATTTACACATAGTTATGGAGTTTTGGACTAAAATGTGAGACAACCTCCATAAAAATTTGATATTTTTATCCATTTTTTTTGCAATTCTTTTAAATATATTGCATTAAATTTTGTACACGTTATTTCTATGATAAGAGAAGAAACTGTGAAGAACTATCTTTCCGAAATATGGCTCAATGATAAACAAATGCCTAATAAAATTTAGTACAATTATATTTGGATTACACCTAATTCTGCTTTTACGCGATAGATACGTTCCTCGAAAACTCGCGTAAAGAAAGATAGAGTATCCATATTATCCATAATATCAGATAAAATAAGATAAATAATTCAAATTCATGTTGCTTTATACACAAACATATTTTATTTAAACAAAAAACAATAGAAAAGAGAGTTCATTTAGAAAAGTACATACATACATACAATATCTTTTCGTCTTGTAACACTTAAATTTTACTGAATTCTTACACTCTTACTTTCAACTAAATTTATTTGAAATAAACAAGGGAAATCCCCTGTTTTGATAGTGTTGTTTTTCGTACCAGACGATTTTTAGTGCTGCCAACTATGTGTTTAATTTAAATTTCTCCAAAAACAGTGCAAACAACGTTTTTTTGGTAAAAATACATACATTTTTAGATCGCATTAAATCAAATCTAGTCGCATAAAAAAAGGAATGAAATATTTATTTGGAACGCGTTAAATCAAATTCGCGCAAAAAAAAACTCGCGTAAAAACAGAATTAGTTGTGTTTATGTCGAATTTTAACCTAGCATGCGTATTTAAGTGAATTTTGGAAGTGGACTTTATATGGAGTCTATAGTCAAACATGAACCGAACTAAACAAAAGTGAAAAATTGTTATATTGTTTCGTGGAATAGGTCCCAGGTTTTAAAAAGTTTCTGATAAAAAATGACTTTAACTCGTCATTTAAGTTTTGAATCTAACTCATTGCAATTATATTCGACTAGCCACCAGATTTTCTCTTTGTAATCTATATAATTGTCAATTGATATTATCCAATGAAAAGTTCATGTTAGTTAAGCTGGTCTCATAGCTAATGCAACCCGAAATATTATGTAAAATCTGTAGTTTGAAGTTGGGAGAGAGTCTAAAAACAGCTTGAAGTTGAATTTGAAGACAATTACAATTTGTAAAGTTTACATGATTGCTGCAGCCCATTTTATTTGGAACTGTTCTCAGCAAAAAGCATATTTATTTGGCTTTCTTACTGGACTTTCATTGTCTATTTTTCCAACTTAAATTTGGTACGCAATTTTATCATACACCAACTGCTACAACATCATAACGCTCCAATTCTGTTTTTATATAGTCATTTACCTTTCGTCTTGCCACAGATTTTCACTTATAAACATTTTGTTTTCTTTTATAGATAACTTTTTTTTCTATCGTAACTTTGTTTTCCTTTTTATTACTTTTTATCCTTTAGATTTGATTTCAAATCTAATTATAATTTTTAGCTTGTTTATCCTTTATTTGTTTTACAACTCATTTACTTTTTATTGTTGCATACTTATTGGGTTTTTCGGGTTTTTCATTGACTATTTTTCAAATAAACTGCAAAATATGTTTAATTTCAAAAAATTATATTGTTTGGACGGCCGGTTTTACTGCCAAAAACAGTAACAGAAGGCTGGTAAAAATTTATTGCAGCAACTAAAAATTTTATTGTTTAATAAAATTTGAAGTCAGATTAAAAAGTTTTCTACATGCTGTAAAATATGGCTGTTGTATAATAATAAAAGTTAAAAATGGTTAAACCCACAAAATGTTTTAAAAGTTTTCTTTGTGTTTTAAGGTTAAAAATCGAAAGTGAAATTATTTGAAGAGAATTTGGGGGGTATTAAATTAAATTATTGTGAGATACGGTGGCTCACAGCATATTTTATGCAGTGCTCCATAAATATAAAACTAATTAAGTAAAAGAAACAATTTTATAGTCTAACAAACAAAAACCATTTATTGCAAAAACGTACATTTTAATCCATTATTATTATATTAAAACTAAGAAAACAAAAAACTGCTGGTTTTATCACGTCAAAGCTTATTTTATGCAGTCCATTTCTACTGCTGTTGGTTTTTCGTTTTTTTTTTTTTTTGCATTTCTTTTTGTCTACTTCTGTCAATATTTTTCGTTGACTTGTGAGTCCGATTTTGCAACGTCAAATTTCAATTTAAAACAGTTAAAAACGCGTGCAATGATAGAACAACGATAATTGGTTTTAAACCATTTCAAAAAAAGCTACTCACAGCAAAAAATAACAGAAATAGTTAAGATTAAAGCTTCCACAGTCCAAAGAATCATTGAACGCTTCATTTATGAAAATCGGGTCCATAACAGAGGCAGAAAGGCACCAAATAACATTTTAAATGATCATGATGAGCGACACATTTTAAGAAATAAAGGGCACAGCCAAGGCTATGAGCTTCAAAACTGGCCTCTGAAGTTGAAGCTGACCTGGGCAAACTATGTTGCTTTGAAAGTGTTCGTCATGTCTTGTGCCAACATGATTTTAATGGCCGAGTTGCACCAAAAAAAAACAGACCGTGCAGGCTAAATTTGGCCAAAGAACATGTTTGAAAGGAATCTGTATTTTGGAAGTCGGTCTTCTGCGCCGATGAATCTAAGTTTAACATATTCGGTTTAGATGGCATGTCGCGTGTTTGGCGGAAACCAAATACAGAACTAAACAAAGCTTGGTGCTGACAGTGTCATGATTTGGACCTGTATATTAGCTGCTGGTACTGCGAATTTAACATTTGTTGAAACAACCATGGACACGTTTAAGTACCTTCAGATTCTTAGGGAAAACTTGTTGGAAATTCTTTTTTACCAGAATAATGATGCAAAGCACAAATCGAGTATTGTGCAAACGTGGCTAACATATATGTAACTGCCCACATTTGATGACACCTTAGTGTTTCAAAAATTGATGTCAGTTTCCGAAATCAGGAAAAAAAAATCCGCTGTTGAACTTAAAACTCGCATCTGTGCCAAATCGCCGTAAATCTGTTGTAGATAAACTAGACGATAGTGCGCTATACTGCCAGTCTGAGTTTTGCTGGTTCGCTTCCCGCCAAAGACTTTGGGTGTTGTTTGTGTTTGTTAAAAAAAAATAAAAAAAGGATATCACACCAAATATTAAATCGTGTAATTGCCAGTTTTAATTTCAAGTTTTTGAAAAAATATTAAAATGTACATTTCTGTTTGTTAGACATTTTTATACCCTATACCACCATAGTGGGGAGGGTATATTGGATTTGTGCTGATGTTTGTAATGCCCAGAAATATTGGTCCAACACCCACCTAAAAGTATACCGATCGGCTCAGAATCACTTTCTGAGTCGATTTAAAGATGTCCGTCTGGTTGGCTGTCCTTGTAAAGCTTGTGCGCAGAGTACAGGTCGCAATTTTAAAGATATTTCGATAAAAGTTAGTACGTGATGTTTTTCGGCGCAAGGACGGATGGGATTTAAACTTGTGGAAATCGGTCCATTATTTCAACTGGCCCTATACAAATGTCCTCTCGAAATTGGGGTTTACCAATCATAAATCTTTGAATTACGCAAGTATCCACAAATAAGTAGTAAATGGATTTCACCACAAATAAGTAGTAAACACGTCTAAAAATTTTGTGAAGACCGATCTATAATTAGTCGTAGCTCCCATATAAGGCCCACTTCCAAAAATCACTTTAAAGAGCATAACTCATTCAAAAATGTTGGTATCCAAATAATATTTAATACAAGTATATTTCATATATATACAAACAGTACGGTACAATTTTATTATGATCGGTCTATAATTAGTCGTAGCTCCCATATAAGGCCCACTTCCGAAAATCACTTTAACGTTCATAAATTTCTTAAAAATGTTAATATCTAAATAAAATTCAACACCTAATTTTATTATGATCGGTCCATAATTAGTCGACCCTGACCGTAATTCAATTTAAGCTCCATAAATCTTTTAAAAGTATTTATATCGAGCTAAAGTTTAAAATACAAAATATTTATATTCACAGGCATCATGACACTAAATTTTTAGATGATCGCTCCACGATAGGTTATATCTCCCATAAACCGCCCATTTCTGAAAAACTGTTTTATACATATACTAGGTGTAGGGTATTATATGGTCGGGCTTGACTGACTATACTTTTTTTTCTTGTTTTCTTTTAAATGACATCAATTTATTTTTTAAGTTCCTGTTAGTTTTCGTTTTATGAAGCTTTTAAAACAAAAACAAAAATGCACGGCATAAAATAAGCTGTGAGTCACTGTGTGTCTCAATAAACAGGTTTAGAAACCTCAGATCTTTATAAGAAGCGAGAAGTTTGCAAATTTAAAAAATATCTCCTAATTCTATCATATTTATTTACCTATAGTATCCTTGGCTTTGACAATAAGTGTAAATCCGGGGAAATGCTTCATACTTCCACGCTTATAACCTGCAGCAGTATGTCTGTTTTGCCTTTATAACGATTTTCTATGAACTGAAGCAATTTGTTCTTAAGGCCCAGAAAACTAATTAAAAGACTTTGCCTTTAAATTTCATACAATTTGCTGGCGTTTTTAATAAATATTTGTTGTTAAACTTTCTTTAGAAATAAACGCCCTTTTAGATTTTTAAATTGATAAGCAGGGCTCGTTGGGTTTTATACTTTTTGCTGCTGTTTTATTAGTGTTTTCACATTATTGACTTGCTGTCATTTGTTGAAGTTTAAGTAATTACAACAGGAAGTTTTTGCTTTTTTTCTTTTTCATTTTCGATAATGACTTTAAGCAAGTTCTACAATATAGACAGACAGACAGACAGACAAACAGAGTAACAAACCATCAACCATACTTAGAAATAAGTTTCAACTTGAACTTCTTTACACTTCATTTGATAATAATCACTTTCTTAACTAAGAGACGTAGCAGCACTGTAACTTTTGCAAAAAGAAAACACAGAACACTGAAATAGCAAAAATTGCTTACAACAGTTGCTTAAGAACTCACCGCAGTAGATGAAGTATGTATAACCAAGAAACTAATACTTAGTTTATGTGATTGAACCATAATTATATCTGTCTATGTCATGCTTGACTTTATATTTTCACTCATTCATTCATGTTGACCGTCCGTCCGTCTGTCTGTCTGTCCATCCTTCATAGCTGTCCTTGCCTTTAAGGACTCTTGCCATTCACTCTCACTCAGCCACCACAACCACATTCTTTATAACTTTGTCATTATCAGTATATTTTTTATGCGTATCATTTGTGTCATGTGGTTTATTTAATTCGTTGTTTTTTTCTTTTTTGAAGTCTTTCCTTTAGGAGTTAAAGTTAAATGGCCAGCAACCCTTAAATTAACCATATCACGTAGTAACCAGTAGCTGGAAGGAGTAGTAGCAGTGGCAGCAAGCAAATAGTTAATCGATGTTAGAAGTAATTTATTGACAGGCGATAACATACGTAACAACAACACTCATGTTCTTCTTTAAGGAACGCAGTCGTACATAAAAGTAAAGTTAAAATAAATTTAAAGTTCCATAGGACTGGCCAAGACAATTTGAAAGACAAATTGGCTTCAGGATAATTTTAAGCTAATTAGAAATTTAGCCCTTCCATAAGGAGAAAAACAAGTGATAGACAAGACATTGTATTTAACGGTTTAGTTTAAAGGAGAACAAATTTACTTATAACAGTTTATCTGCTAAGACAGCTAGACTGCTTCATTACACCTTTCCAAAAACGTTAAAAAGTATTTGGATCCTAACTTCCGCTTGGATTGTAAAACAAAACTAAATTCTCATATATTTTGTTTTAACTAGTTTAAAATCACTAGTTCCGTGATTTGCAATAAGGCAACTCAAGTAAATTTTAGACAAATTAAATAAAAAAAAATAACATCAGTCAATAATTATTGATTGATGTTATTCTTTTATTATAATTAATCTGAAGTAAAACAAAATATGGTTCAGTTTCTTGCCAAGTGAAAGAGCCATGTCAAATATAAAGTGATCTAGCACCGGGCTCTATCTCCAAAGGACCAGTCACATAACTAGTTCTGTGGCAGTACCCTTTCAACGTAGTAGTACTTTGTGATTCAACTAAAGATACTTTTTTCAATTGCTTTTTTTCATGTCATGTTATTTTTTTTTCAGTACTGTGTGGCATTTTACAATGGAAAGACTTACGTCTGAACAACGTTTACAAATCGGTCAACTAAATTACGAAATTTCACGAATGTGTTTCGTGCACTTCGCTCAACTTACGGTCAACATAATCGGCATACTATTCGCACCACCATCACTCATTTTGAGACCCAGCATTCATTATTGGACAATATTCGACCGAATAGACTACATCCAGCAAGCTGTGAAGAAAATATAGTGGCCGTCCATATTTGTTTCAAAATGATGCCGGTGCGAACGTAACCGTCAATGGCGATCGTTACAGTCCCATGATAACCGACTATTTTATGCCTGAAATAAAAGCTCGTAATCTCGCCGACATTTGGTTTCAGCAAGACGGCGCCACTCAATGGATATATTGAGGGAACACTTCGGTGAGCACATAATTTCAAGTTTTGGGCCGGTCGATTGGCCACCAACATCGTGTGATATCACACCGTTAGACTTTTTCCTGTGGGGATATGTCAAGTCTAAAGTTTCGCTTCGACTTAGGCCTGGAAGGAAAACATCACACGTGTCATTCGCCAGTTACCAGTCGAAATGCTCGAACGATACAATTGGACTCAACGGATAGACCATCTGCGACGTAAAAACGGCCAACATTTGATAGACATAATCTTAAAAAAATAAATGCCAAAGAATGTTCTTTCAAATGATAATTAAAGATTTGCCATTAAATTTGAATTTTCTGTATTTTTTTTTTCTTTAAAAAATTAGGGAACCTGGAAATGGAACACGCTTTATAGAGATACAAACTTTTTGGCAAAACTTAAACTTTCATAGAACTTTGTAAAAATTTTAAAGGTGTTGTGTTAAACATTTATATAGAAATTAACATTTGTAAAACTATTCTAAATTCTCACGACGTCACAACACCAAATATGGAATGAACACTAGTATAATTTGGTGTTAAATAATTAAAATTGTATAAAAATTTTATACAAAATTAGAAATTAACATTACATTCTTCTATATATATATATATAAAAATGAAATGGTCCATGTATGTAATGGCATCACGCGAGAACGGCTGAAGCGATTTTGTTGATTTTATTTTTATTTTTGAAATTCTCAAGAGATGTTTTGTAAAAAAAAAATTCAAAAATACCGGGTAAAACTCGGAAATTTTAAGTTTTTAATATATTACCTCCTTTTCATTTTTCTTAATAAGAGATATTTTTGAAGAAATTTGAAAAACTGGTACCAAAGCCTCCTTTTTACTTCTCATTTTTTAAGTATGAGACAATTTTATGAGACAAAGAACTAAATTTTACGGTCGCATTTTTACCAGTTTGAGGGAAAAAGTCGTCACATCGCGCCTTGTAATTTTTATGATCAAAAATCGGCGAAATGCCGATAAATCACCAATTCTGGCAACATTGCTACTGAACTACCTCAGCCAAGTTTTAATTTTTAAACTTTTGTGCAATATAAATTTATTCAAAGTATTTACCAGTGTTAGTTAAGGCTATTTTTCCATCTTTCTGACGAGTTCTCTAGTGACGAGTATGCCAGACAGAGTGTTCAGCATCGATCGATACAAATAGTAGTCAGAGGGGTTGAAGATCTATACCATGAGACAGCGAGGCAAAACGTTCCAACCATTTCTTTCTAAATAGTTTTTAACAGGTATTGTAACATAACAGATAGAATCCTTTTGTCGCACCAAATACAGAGCATTACATTAGCGTTTAAAATCGCCTATCACGGACTCACAAGGTCTACCGCTCTTCGCAAACGTTTTGAAATTGCTGCTTGAGTAGCTTTCAATGACTTTGCCAGCTCTTGAAAACAATTTTCATGAAGTATTGCCACCAATTCCACTTTCCACTTTTTGTTGTGTAACAAAAGGCAATACTGGTCTAAAGGCTGTGCAAAATGCAGCTACATGCTGCTTTAGCAATTTATCATTTAGAGGCAGATTCACTCTTCCTTATTTTAGGGGATAGTTCTTTAGAGGTTTATTTTGTTGTATGGGCTTAAATACCTTGCAACTGATAAAGGCGGGTCGGCGATTATTTAACATTTAACATTGAGTTTGCAGCAAACTTGTGAGTGCTTCCTCCAAACATTTCTCGAGCTGGATATTTTACTACGACTTTGTTACACTTAATTTTCAAGCATAAATTTTGCTTTATGAAATTGTTTGTTTCCTTGAACTGCTGCTCATGTTTTATGGAAAACAAAAAGTATTGCATTTTTATTGGAAACGAAATTTGTTTGATTGTTAACATACCCATAAAAAACATTTCAATTTTAATTGCAAAGGCTTTACTAAAGCACGTCCACAGCAAAATTTCATCTACATATGGTTGCATGTAGCATGGTATAGCTGAACAAATTTGTTTGTTAATGAGAATGTAATTGACTTGATCAATAAACAAATGTTGGATGACAAGTTGCAGATTTTGTCAGTTAAATAAGAAAGACTGATTTCATTATTTCCACTATTTTTTGGAAATCTTTAGATCCCTTAGGTAAAGTTAGTTTTCGGTAATTTGTGTAACTTTGTTTTGCTCTTTGCCAGTACAATCCTTTAGTAAGAAATTTGTAATTTACTTTACCAGGCAGGCCATTGTTTTTTTTTCCTCCAAAAACAATAAATCTAACACAATGGCCGTATTAATATTGTTTTGGTTTGTTTTCACCAATTCCTTGTTTCATCTCTATTTTCTAGTAGCCTAAGGAGTTTGTTGTGGTAACTCCCACTTTTCGTTTTTTTTTTTTTGGTTGCAGTTTGAAATTTAAGAAGAATTTATATTTCCATAAAATCCAACAACTTTAACCTTTTGAATGATGTGGTTTTTGGGCTTTTGTTCATTATTTCATTATTTCAGTTTTAGAATTTTCTATATAAAGCGTGATCTATTTAGAGGTTCCCTAATTTTTTAAAGAACAAAAAAACACACAGAAAATTCAAATTTAATGGCAAATCTTTAATTATCATTTGAAAGAACATTCTTTGGCATTTATTTTTTGAAGATTATGTCTATCAAATGTTGGCCGTTTTTAGGTCTATCCGTTGAGTCCAATTTTCGATGTATCGTTCGAGCATTTCGACTGGTAACTAACGAATGACACGTGTGATGTTTTCCTTCCAGGCCTGAATCGAAGCAAAACTTTAGACTTAACATATCCCCACAGGAAAAAGTCTACGGTGTGATATCACACGATGTTGGTGGCCAATCGACCGGCCCAAAACTTGAAATTATGTGCTCACCGAAGTGTTCTCTCAATATATCCATTGATTGATGAAATGTGTGGGAAGTGGCGCCATCTTGCTGAAACCAAATGTCGCCGAGATTACGAGCTTCAATTTCAGGCATCAAATAGTCGGTTATCATGGCACTGTAACGATCGCCATTGACGGTTACGTTCGCACCGGCATCATTTTGAAACAAATATGGACGGCCACTATATTTTCTTCACAGCTTGCTGGACGTGGTCTATTCGGTCGAATATTATCCAGTAATAAATGTTGCGTCTCAAAAGGGGTGATGGTGTTGTGAATAGTCCGCCCAGTAGGCCGATTATGTTGACCATAAGTTGAGCGAAGTACAGGAAAGACATGCGTCACAGAATGTGAATTTTCATAATAAAGCTGAACGATTTGTAAACGTTGTTCAGATGTGAATCTTTCGATTATGAAATACTAAACAATACTAAACAAAAATAACGTGCCAGCATGACCCGACTCAGACGTGATCTGTCAAAAAAGGCTATTGAAAAAAGTATCTCTACTTGTATCACCCATTACAAGATTTAAGAGTCATTTAAGAGTTTCGTTCGTTTGTTCTTGTGGAAATCTGCAGCTAAATGTATGTATACCTTTTTTACTGGTGGTTTTCTTTGTTTTTGCAAATTTAGGTTTTTTTTTTGTTTATAAATATTCCATAGGAAATCTTTAACATCTGCCGCTATTTATAATGGCTGTTGAAGGGGCATATATAGACTTGGAGTTACAAAAAGTTAAACAGGCATATGTTTATACGAGTATGTATGTGCATTAGGGTGGCCCCAGAATAAAATTGCGGATGTTAACGACTAATATGACAGTTTGATTCATTTTAAGACTACGTTTCTCAATTATGTTTATAATCAAGAAATTTCCACTATTTATTTAAGTAAATTCTATGAAAAAATAAAAAAAAAATAAATTTTTGTCTGAAATTTTGAAAATTTTTATATTGAAATTTTTTTTTTATTTTTGATAACCCATTGAATGCGCCTCTCAAAGACCTTTCATATGATACCAAATTTACATATAGTTCCTTTCGAAGAAATGTGAAAAAATCAAAAAACCTCTAAAAAGGATATTTTTATCCTTTGATCCAGCTCACCAAATATTGACCCCAGGACAAAAAAAATTGAGAAACGTAATCTTAAAATGAATCAAATTTTCATATTAGTCGGGAACATCGATACCTTATTTGTTTCTCCATAGAAAAGGGGCCACCCTAATGTACATATATGTATAAACATTAGGGTGTCATATATTTTGCACTTTGAAAGTTATAAAATTTTGCTAAAATGTTTAGCATTTGATTTTAACTTGACGTAAACAACAATTTTATTACTTGGGAGCATCAAAATCCTGAAAATTGTTAATTGAGAGCCATCCTAATATCCATATGCCGGTATGTATGTATAATGTGTAATGCCATTTATTTTTTGAAGCAAAGCCATTGTTACCATGCAACCAACCAACATTATTATTACTGTAATAATCATAATAATAATAGACAGCATTTTTTAACACCTCAAGGGATATTTTTAGTTTTGATTTTGATTTTTTATTTGCTGGATTTTGATTTAATTTTAGTTGAAATTTTGTGGTGTTGTTTTTAAGCGTTTTGATCAGTATTTATGTCTTTACATATTTCGTTGAAATAGTTTAAAACTTTTGAATTTTATTAAACATGATTATTGGTTAGCAAAAAATCAAAAAAAAAAAAAAAAACTTACAAGATACTGCCAGTTACAGTGCATATATGTTTGTGAGATGAGCAATAAGTTAGCGTTGTTTATGCCATGGCCACTACTAATATTTTGGGAAATACTGCTAGTTTCAAATAACCTTGCCTATTTATACGCTTAAGACAAGTTTACTGTTGTTTACTGGATTGGGAATGAGTTAGCATTAAAACATATTGTTACGAAATTGTATTTGAATTTAAATTTAACGTCTGATATCAACATACAGCATGTTTATCAACATTTGCATTAGTAGAAGTTTCTTTTAACAAACATAAAACTTTGTTATATATTTTAAACATAATTGAGCACTATTGCAGTTTTGGCTGAACATTCTAGATTCAAAAATTCTATTATCTTAGCTCCGAACCATCCAGAATTATGGTTAGTGTATAGACCAACAGGGCCACTCAAGTTTGTTTAGTTTATTGTAAGTGATCGTTGAGTGAACATCAAAGTGTTCTCAAAATGTAATTAAAGTGTGTTAAAGTAAACTGTAAAAGAGTAGTAAAAGACATTGTTCTTTATACCCTAAACCACCATAGTGGGGAGGGTATATTGGATTTTTGCTGATGTTTACAACGCCCAAAAATATTGGTCCAACACCCACCTTAAAGTATATAAAGAAAGTGATTCCGAGTCGATTTAACGATGGCCGTCCATCCGTCCGTCCGACTGGCTGACTGGATGTCCCTGTAAAGCTTGTGCGCAAAGTACAGATCGCAATTTTGAAGATATACCAAGCGGCAATTGTGATCATTCGTAGCAATTGGTTTTGACGTCTTTGAATTCTGTCTACATTTGAAGCTGAGGCTGTTCCTCATAGCTGGATTCCATAACACCATATAGGTTTTATGATTGAGTTGTAAAACAAAAGTTTGCAATCTAAACCTAGCTTATAGTTTCTGCCAACGAGTCATGAGACATTTATACGAGGTATTTTATTTTGCGGATCCCTCATCTCATAAAATATTTTGCAGTAACTTCTATGTATTACAAATATTTGAATTTTATTTTAGTTATTCAAGAAAGTGGATCTTATATGGGTGATAAGTTCTATTATGGATTTACCTTCATAAAGTCCAAGAGTATAGTTTTTGCATCTTTGTAAAACTTTGGTTCGATATCGATATTTATGATATAAATATTTACGTTGGTAATTAAATTTTTCGGCAGTAGTCCTTATATGGGAGCTATGATTTATTACGGGCTAATCATAATGACATTCAGCATAATGATTCATATACACTGTCAGAGAAAATAAAGTTTGGTTTCAAATATGTCATATTTTTTGATTAAGACGTGAATTTATCATTTTCTAATAATTATAAATTATAGTTTTATTTTTAATTCTGTTACTATTTTATCAAATATTTATTTATTTCTTTGCCAAAGTCTAAACTTTTTGTTATATTTGCAGCTCGTAGAAGAGGCTTTTTCTTAGCGAACGTACTTTTTAGGCCGCTTTCGTTAAGGCTTCTTTGGACAGTTCGAGTCAAAATATTTAATTGTATTTCCTCCTTTATAATTCCAGCTGTCGTAAATTTCTTTTTGCTAGAATTGCAATATGATCATCGTTTAGCTTCGTGGTCTTACGTGTTATGCCACATAAGTTCTTTAGGCTTTTACTTGACTTTCTTAGTTATCTTATACTTAGAATTCAAAGCTTTCTGTTTCATCCCATTTTCACAAACTAGTACCATTTTTCCTTTTTGATTAAAGTCCGCATTTCGAAAAATTCTGGGTCTAGCCTTATTTTATGTATATTTAAATAATATTAAATTGAGTGCTTTTCGGAAGTGGACTTAATGTGGGGACTACGGTCAAAATGGACCAATCATCATGAATATAAATATTTGAATATATGCGTGGACTATTTGCGTCGAATTTAAACTTGCTTCTGATGCTTATAAGAGATTTATGCGCATTTATGTGATTTCTGGAAGTGAAGTTTATATGGGGCCTACGGAAAAATATGGATCGATCGGCATAAAATAGAGTGTGACAATTCTTATACGAGGTCTGATCAAAAAATAAAGTATTTATTTATTCATCCAAAACTATCTTGTCCCCTTCAAAGTAATCCACCTCAAATATAATAGACTTATGCCAGCATTTTTTCCAATCCTCGAAACACTTCTGAAATGCGTTTTTTGGTATCGCCAACAGCTTCTGTTTCGATTTTTTCTTTTATCTCCTCAATCGTAGCAAAACGCTTTCCTTTCATCGGTGTCTTCAGTTTTGGGAAGAGGAAAAATTCAGCAGGGGCCAAGTCCGATGAATAAGGTGCTTGAGGCATGATAACAGTTTTGTTGTTGGTCAAAAACTCACGCACAAGCATCGATGTGTGAGCTGGTGCGTTGTTATTGTGCAAAATCCATGATTGGTTTTACAACAATTCTGTGCATTTCTGATGAATTGCTTTGCGCAGACGGCTCTTCTGGACGTTTTCATTGGGATGATTGGGCTTTGGTTTCAATGTCATAGCCATACACCCATGATTCGTCACCAATTATGACCTTTTTCTTGAAGAAATCTGGATAGTCTTTGGCGATGTTTAACAGCACCAGAGCGATGTCCATGCGACATTGGTTTTTGCTCAGAATTTGGCAATTTTGGAACAATCTTCGCTGCCGCACGTTTCATGCCTAAAACATTCGTAAAAATTGCGACTTCGCCTGTGTCGAACGATATGCCAACATTATCAGCAACCTCTCTGATAGTGATTCGACGATTATCCAAAATAATTTTCTTCACTGCTTCAATGTTTCAATCGGTTTTAATCGTCCTGGTCGCCCGAGCATTGTCATTGACATCTTCTCGGCCTTGCTTAAACCGGTTATACCACAATTAAACTTGTGTTTTGCTCATAGTAGACTCGCCAAACGCCACAGTCAACATTTCAAATGTCGTTGCGCATTGAATTTAATTTTTACTTTACTTTCGGAAGTGACTGAATTTGGTAAGGACACTGATTTTCTAAAGGCATTTGTGTATCATATATCATAGAAAAATCATGGACCGATTCTTACCACTTTCAATACAACTTATCGTACATAAAAAGAAAGTGTGCATAAAAAATATCTGAAAAAAAATTGAGGTTGTCTGAAATTTTGGTCTATAACCCGGATCCTACCGATGTTGCACATTTTTAATATTAAATATTACGATCAAACAAAGAATGTTTGGGAAAACTGTCATTGTTGTAAATCTTCTTTGGAGGTTCTAACGTGCCTTCAACACACTGACATACGGCTAGATCGTTTTAGAATCTTAATCCCAATTTACAAATCTTTAAGCTGGGTGGGTATAAAAAGTAAATTTCAAAGATTGTGCTTTCAGGCAATAATAAATATTCCAAAATCCAGTTCTAAAAAAGATCTACATGAATCCCCTAAATATTGTATTTCGTTAAAAGCATAAATCGTTTCTTAAATTAACTTTATATTAAACAATTAAACATATTTGTATCTACATATTTCTTTAATGAGGACTTTTTATGTTTCTTTTTTTCTATTAAATCCTTGAATTAGTCGCCATTGTTAGGTAACATAGTTAACATTGCACCCATTGTGCATTATTTAATAGTGGTCTGAATTGAAAAAAGTTTGATATTTCGAGTTCCCTACGACCGCAAATGCATAATGTATTCTTGACTTAAAGAACTTTAAAGCAATTTTGCTTTTCTCCTATAACAAACACTAAATTGTACTTAGCACTTAAACCTAATCCTTCGTTAAGTATTACCATTTTTTAAGTAACTCCACGACGAATGAGTACAAAGTGTAGTAAACGAAATTGAAGCAGCTGTCAGACATCTGCTTTTAATGTGGCATATTGATGCCATTTCATTGACTATTATTTTGTAATAAAAATGCAAATCGATTGCAGTTAAAATAGTTTTTGGCTTCAAAAAGTGCAATAAAATTAAATAGTCAAATAAATTCACATTAACAACTTCTCTTGCCACAACCACTCCAACTAACTTAACTCCATTTACTCGATTATACTGTAATAATAATCATAATACTTGTAATAAGGAACATCAAATAAGTACATTTGCTTTTTTTTTTTACTGTTGCATTTGTGCTAGACAATTTTTGTATGCAAAATCTTGGTACATTATCATGGTAGTACATGTCTGTATATAAGTCTAATCTTCTCTCCATTTGATTGTTATCTTTTGCATATGAAAGTAGTTCATCTGTGTAGTTCATTTAAGTGCAGCTCTAGTAAATATGAAAAAAAAACACATTTAATGGTATACAAAATATGAAATAGTTGCTTCCTAATGTTCGTATTTATTAAGGAATTTTTTTCTTCATATTTTTATTGTTGGTTTATGCTAGTGTTGCTTTTGCAGCTCATTTCATGTATGTAAATTTTTTTTGGTTTTTCTTCTTTGTTAAATATAATGTTCACATAAATTTAAATTTTAGTCATTATTAAAATTTAGTTGGTTTGGGAGAGTGGAAAATGAATGTAGTTTTTTGTGGAAAATTGCAGGTAAGAAACAAACCGAAATGCATGACAGGGCTGGGCAAATAAATGGCATTTATAATAAATATAAAGGAAATTGTTTTTAATAGTTTCCTTTATATCAGCGGCGTAATACTACTACTCCGAAAAAGGAGTCAGAAAAGAGTCCAACTAAAAAGTATTTCCGGAGCAAAAGAAAAATTTGCTTGAACAATTATTTTTTCCCCATTTTTATATATTTTATTTAAATGAATTCCATTTTATTTTTTTTTTGTACTGTAAATGCAATTTAATTAATTTTTTTTCCATTTCTAATTTAGTATATTTGTAAACGAATTCCCTTTTTGTTTAAGTAAAAACAATTTAAAAAAAAAATGTGAACTTTTAATTTTTTGTATTTAAAATTGCAATGATTATTTTCTGACATTATCTAACAGCTCTTTCTGACGGACAATTTTCAAATGTAGTGACCCTATTTACTGAAGGTTGTCGGAGCAATAATGATTGTTTTATGGGCTCATAAAGAGCATGAACGCTCCGGAAAAGGTTTCAGAAAATACTCTTTTCGGACTCATATGGCTTGCTGGGTATAACTGTTATTATTATCTGCGCTTTTGAATGATCTTGTCTAAACAGAACTTTGTTTTGAGTGTGGACCACACTTGTCGATGTTATGTTATAGCTGAAATAGCGTTGTCAGGACTATGTCTGCCATCAAATATCATTTTCACACAAAAAGACCGGCATTTTGAAAAATTGCAAAGAAAACTTTTTCAGTTTAACTGCCCCTCAGTTCCCACGATAAAGTCATATTTAAACAAGTAAGAGTTTATATTCGGCTGTGCTGAATCTTATATGCCCCCAACCACATCACCTATTATGGAGATTTATAAGAGATGTTTGCGCATTTAACTGATTTCCGGAAGTAGACTTTCTATGAAGGCTACGGTCAAACATGGACCGATCATCCCGAAATTTGGTACGATTGTCATTCTGATAACAGATTTATGCGCATTGTAGAGTTTTTTCCGAAGTGGACGATATATTGGGGCTACGGTCAAATATGAACCGATTATTATGGAATGCAGTAAGATGATTTAAATGTATATACGGATTACTTGTGTAGAATTTCGACTTCTTAGTGGTTTTTATAAGAGATTTTTGCAAATTGAATTGATTGTCGGATGTAAGCTTTATATGGGGGCCCCATCATATTAAGATGGACGATTGTTATAGATGTATGGACTATTTGTGTTGAATTTAAACTGAATAGTGGTTTTTAAAAGGGGTTTATGTTCCATTTAAGTGATTTTCGGAACTGGACTTTATATATGGTCTATGGTCAAACATGGACCGAACAAAAAAAATTTTCGTTTTCTGATTTCTTTTTACATGACACTAATTTTTGCTGAATTTTGTGTTAATATTTAAATTTTATAGGCATTTATTTATCATTAAGCCATATATCGGGAAGATATTTGTATGGGGGCTATGAGAAGTCATGGAGCGATTTTTATCATTTTCCTCATACTTTCTTCTTTTATCATAAAAATACCGTGTACAAAATTTCATGGCAATATCTTCAATATATTTAAAAAAAGAAAATTGGAAGAAAAATATTGAAAAAAATATCAAATCTTTATGGAGCTTGTCTAACATTTTGGTCTATAACTCTTGTTCTATTATAATGATTTTTGCTGATTTTCAACAACAAACTGCTTAGGAGAATTATAAACGGTTTTTTGTAAACTTTGTTGATTTTGTTTGTGTATTTTGGACTTGAGAGTGTTTTACATAGACAGACAATGTCCATCTGTCTTGCTCGATCGACTTGGAATTTCGTAGGGACTAAGAATATATATACTTTGTTGGGTCTCAGATGAGTATTTCTCAGTATTACATACGGAAATACAAACTTATTTATACCCTCATTCACCACCAAATTTGCATTAGTTTCGAATTTTGCAAGTAGTATATTTCTTAAACTAATTGAGATATTGACTTGTATCTTTTTGGCTAAATTGGAAATTCCTCTAGCTAAATAAAACACATTTACGTCTGGAAAAATATAGGTCTAATTGTTCCCGATTTTTGCAAATTTACAAAATTTTTATAAAAATATTATTTTTTAGAGATTCAAAACAAATGTCATAGTCTTTATTTATGAACCTAATGCAATGAAATTTCCAGCAAATATAAAATTTGTCAAACTAATTAAGAATCTTTAAAAAACTTAACACAAATACAAACAAATTTGCGCTTATCGCCAAAAATTAAACGAAAATCACAAAACGGTGCTGTAGCTTAATTGGCTAGCGTATTTGATCATTAAGCATGAGTTGGCATTTGTAGCCCGGGTTCGATTCCCAGCCGCTGCCATTCAAACAACATCACTTTCTGATAATTATTAGTTTTCTTTCTATCCATCATAACTAATATTTATCACAGCGCCCTCCTTCGGTGGTATAGCATTCAAACGCCACCGAAGTAAAATAATTATATAAAGGCTACAAAATCAAGCTTTAAAAAATAAAACGCCTACTCACCACCAGAGGCGCTGCAATGCTGCACTAAAACACAAACATAATGCGCAATTGCAGAGTTGTGATATAAAGCTTTCTTCTCCTTTCACCACCTTTACTTCTTCAATCTATCCCCTTTCCAAAGAATGTAGCGCAATTATATATAGGCATATTAATTGCCTGTGTGTTACTTCTCTTTAAAAAAAAAAAACAAACTAGGATTTTTGACAATTTTGCTCAGAACGTCCACATTTTTATTGTAACTAGCAAAATACTTTAAGACTACATAACGCTTTCAGATCCCAAGAAATCCCAAAGTTGATGGATTTAAATGAAATTTTTGGTGTGTTATATACATAAGTCCTTAAAAATCATAGAAATACATTTTTTATGCCCCTGCAGTCTTAATTTTCCTAGAAACAGGATAGATTACACATTTGATTAAGAGACTAAAATAGTTACAAAAAAAAACAAGCCAACCATACATAAACTTCTCGTAAAATTTATCGACACATATGTGTAGGTAGGGACGGAAAGGGATAAGGAATAGATAAGGATTTTCGAAACTAATTTTAAATTTATAATCCCAGCTGTATGGACTTATACAACATATGGCCTAAAGTCGAATTCGGTACAGCGTAGGGGCAACGTGGTTAAAAAATTAAAGATAGTTTTTATTTAAAATAAATAAATATTCAAATGCGATTTAAATTTTTGAAAAACATAAGAGATAAATAGCACATGAAATTATTTCCTTAAAGTTCTAGCCGAGCACTTTCAGTAACTATAAAAATGTAAAATATACATGAATGGCAATATCAGATATTAATTAACGAAATCAAACACTTTTAAACAAATTACATGTCAAAGATGCCCTAATTTGAGATCCCACAACTACGCCCGTGGAAGGTCTGTGAGGTCCATCTTTTGAAAATTAAAACTTGTATACTCGAATAGAAATAGCAGCTTAATTTCCAAACAAATTCGATTCTGTTTCCCTTGGCAAACTTGTTGCTCAACTCTTTCTGCCAACAAATGCACTTTTCACACAAAAAGATAGCTAATTTTTCCACATAGCTGTATTTAAAGCATAAAATTGCTTCCAGTCATTAATACCCCTACTATACTTATACAGCAAACTCTTAACCCACTCATAATTTTTGCTGTACTACAACTATTATTAAAACTTTTTCAAAGTTACACACACTTGTAATTTTACGATGAGGTTGTTTTTTTTTCGCCTTGTGGTTTAAGACCGTCATATATGTGACATCCTACACAAATACTCAACACACAGGGGTATGGTCTGTTTATTTTACATCATCATCGTCATAATCATCAACAGTAACCGAGTAACAGCATCGTCAAGTGAAATCCTACTTAAAATATAATTTGTCTTGTTGGTGATACGAAACTAAGATGAGATCTAAGCAGTAATTTATTGTAGACGCACCTTTCCAAAAACCAAATCACCAAATGTGGCGACTAAAATTTGCAATACGGCAATGTTGTAATACCACAAATAAATGGCGAACAAAAAATTACACAGTAAAGTGAACAGGTTAAACTGAAATTAAATTCCAACAAAAAGAAAAACTTTATAAATTTTAAATTAATAGCCCATTCAAACTAAACTATTTATCTTGGCAAACAGAAAAAAAGAAAGGCTTATGCTGAGGATAAACAACCCACCCCTAATACTTAATTTTAAAAAAAGTGTCAATCAAATATACATACAAACACACATATTTTCCAATTCAGGCTAAATTATATCTGTACATACAATAACATTCTTTGCAGCAAACATTAATTCCCATTAACATAATCTCTTAACAAATATTAATTGGCTACAAATATACAGAGTACAGTGCGTTACATAACTATAAATATATAAAAAAATATTTCAATTTTGTAAGTTAAAGAAAAAGAAATAAGTTTAAGCTACATTTTGAGAAATATCATGGTAGCTTCTGCAGGTCTCTCCACGGCTGTTGAAACCATCTTGATCGTCAAGATTGAATTTTTTCTCATCGACATGTGATTACCTTAAACAAATATACTCGTATGATTAAAGAGTCTAACTATTAACAATGTTTAACGGTTTGCCTGTTTCCAATTAGATTGTAAGATTCTTTTAGCGGATTCAAGTCTAGCTGGCTTGTGGCTGAGTTACTGCCTTAATACAGGCAACAGCTTTTGTCGAGTAATAGTCTGGGATCTTTTTAGCAGTCTTACTTATGATTGATTTGGAGGATACATTTACCTCACATTCATTAATAAATAATCTGTCCCAGACTCTTCATTGTGTTGCTGGCACATTTTCTAATTCTACAATTGTCCTGTTCAGAAAACTTTTTTTTCGGGTCGCCATTTTTATTTTAACCATAATAATCCGGATTATCTGCAAAATTTGTTACGACAACATGTGGCCGGTATATTTTTTGCCAATTGCTCGAAACCTTTAACCTTTTTCAAAGCTCTGATATTTTTTAAAATCACTAAGGTACGAATCAAACCAGATACGAAGTACGTACGGAAAAGCAACAGTCGGCATCACTGCAAATCTATTAGCGCAATTCACAATCTTGTGCAAATGGTATTGCATCATTGCATTTGTAACAAGCCCGACCATATAATACCCTACACCCAATATATGTATAAAACTGTTTTTCAGAAATGGGCGTTATATGGGAGATATAACCTATTGTGGACCGATCATCGAAAAATTTAGTGTCATGATGTCTGTGTATATAAGTATTATATGTGTTAAACTTTATCTCGATATAAATACTTTTAAACGATTTATGGAGCTTATAGTTAATTACGGAAAGGGTCTTATATGGGAGTTTCGACTAATTATGGACCGATCATAAAAAAATTTGACGGTCTTATTATTAGACATATAAAATATATTTTCGTTCAATATTATTTGGATATCAACAGTTTTGAGAGAGTTATTCTCTTTAAAGTGATTTTCGGAAGTTGGCCTTATATGGGAGATACGAGTAATTATGGATTGATCTGCACAAAATTTGTAGATTTGATTTTGCTTTATTTACCACTCATTTGTGATGAAATTTGTTTGGATACTTGCATAATTAAAACATTTATGATCAGTAAACCCCAATTTCGGGAGGACATTTGTATGGGGCCAGGTGAAATATTGGACCACTTGCCATCAGTTTTAATCCCATCTATCCTTGGGCCGATAAAATATCACGTACTACATTTTATCGAAATATCTTCAAAATTGCGACCTGCACTCTGCGCACAAGCTTTACAAGGACAGCCAGCCAGACGGACGGACGGACGGCTTTATATCGTTCAATGAACTCAGAAAATCATTCTGAGTCGGTAGGTAAACTTTAAGATGGGAATTGGACCAACATTTCTGGGCGTTTCCAATATCAACACAAATCCAATATACCCTCCCCACTATGGTGGTCGCAGCCATGAGTGCGTTCCCTGTCATAAATCAGCAAGAATTTTTGTGACCAATATGGACGCACTGATTTTGTGGTGAAACGGCTACGACGATTTTTGTTTCAATTTGCAAGATTTCCTTTTTTTATTTTCCCGTTTTATTTTTATTTTCCTGGTTTTTAAGTTCCCAAAATCGTTGATATCTTGTCGACGCTATCTTGGCACACCTCAAATTAAGTCACAATTTACACGAAGAAATTTTTATAGAAAATATTGATAAAAATATTTCCTTGAAATTGTTTCGGTTTTTACACAGCACAATCTCATTCGTGTGTATCGAAGAACAAGAATTGCTAGTATAATCTAGTGTGTACTCGCCTTATCTTCCCCGCACCATGATATCTAAAACGCAATCAGCTAAGCTTACAGAGTTCTTCGTGTAAATTGGAACTAATCACAGATGCGCACAGATGCAACGTGGTAATGCATTTTCGACAAGGCTTATATTATTAAAAATGTTTACAAGTATTGAAAACATCGGTTTATAATTTTACAACAAATAGCAAATATCAAGTGTAATTATATTAATGTAACAAGGTGTATATATGAATAGTTGCAACCACCACTTTTTCTAATACTATTGTCTCCCTTTTTAAATTCATTGCTTAAAAGGCTTTTGCAAAAGGTACATTTCCAACTTGATTTTCTTGACATGTTTCTGTTTACACAAATTAAGTTTTTCGATTTACTTTTTCTTTTCGATTCTAAGCCCTAGTAAATATTGGCACGCGTTTTGACACTTGTCCAAAAACAAAATAAATTCTGCTCATATGACAAATAAAAAATCAGTAAAATGCATTTTATTTGCAGAGACATTGGTGGCATTATAACAAATTCAATAAAAGCCAATTACTATGAAAAGTTAAAATAACAAACAACAATTGTAATGAAAAGTCTGGGGTGGAATACAAATTGGAAAAATAAGGAATTGCTCATATAGCATAGAATTTGTTAGCTTAAATCTTGCTACTTAAATGTGAAGATTAATTTACAAGACCTGAAAAAGGTACAAGGATTTATGATTGCAATGTAGGTTAACATAGCAAATCCAAATTTAATTTGATTGAAAAGTTCACAAAATAGAATTATGTCTGGCTTAAATTCTCTACAAAGAGAAGCTTAATTCAAATTTATGAATTTAGAATTTGTCATCATGCCTGATTGGCAGTGGCTAGAATTAGTTAAAATTCCAAGTCAAAAATATGGAAGGTATAGTGAGCTTGTCATTCCGTATGTTACACATAGAAATATTGGCAGTAGACTTGAAAAGTATATACAGTGCACAGTCGGGCAGAATAGATTTTTTTTTAGACATAAATCAGGCAGTTAAAAACGAAACAAACAGTTACAATTTTGCATATACTTCTAAAAAAAAAACACCCTATACGAGTATTAACACCCTTGAAAACTTACACCAACTATGCTTTATAGATTATTACGTCTACCACAAGCAATTTGCAATTGTTTAAATATCAAAAAAAAAAAAAAATTATCACACATGTAATCACTCATAGTCGCAAAAAACTATAAGCAGAGAAAATGAGGGAAAAAAATGTTGATTAGAATTTGACCTTAATGGTCAAGTACAATAAACAAATGGAAAAGCTTAAGAAATAAATAAGATCTAACAATAAAATAAAATAAAATAAGCATATTGTTTAATGTCTAGACTCCCAGTGATAGATGGGACAGGCAGTTGGCAATTGAAGACATGCCATAAATGTTGCAAATGGACAATGACCATGATGACAACAAATGAAATGAAAGTTAAGTTCTGTTAGCAAGAAACACCATAAACAAATTCCATATGATGATGACAGCTATGCTGATGTTTGCTGACGACAAGATGACATTTACTGATAATAGCATGAAACATGTGGTAAAAAGGTATTTTATAACTAAGATTTATCAAGGGACTTATTACACTCTCTATCTCTCTCTTATAATCACTCATTTTTTTAAATTTTAAACTAAAATCTACAAAGCATATTAAATGTGCTGAAAAGAGGAAGTCCATAAAATTATATCATAACAAAATCTTTTTCTTTTTTTTTTTTAGTTTGCACAAAAGTTTTAATTATACACTGAATTTGGGCTTTAATTCTAAGAATAATTTTCTTATCTCATTTTTTTTTTGTTGTGTTTTTATTTTCTTTTTTTTCTCCCTGTTGTTGCTGTTGTTATTATTGTGGTTCAGTTCGGTGTCATTAATCTTTAGCAATATTTGTTAAAAAGAAATGTTTTGATAGTTTTCGTAAGTTTATTTTGCAAAGAGTTGGTGCTTAAACAAGAACAGCACAAAAAAAATCCTCATACAAAAACTGTTAAAGACCAAATTAATCATCCTAAGACTATCACTCGCTCGCTCTTTAACTGACTCATTCACATTCAGCTGCATAAATACATAATAAAAAAAACGTTTAATAAAGTTCAAGGAATTGCTATGATCTACAGAGACTGTTGAGTTACAGTACACTAATATGAATTAGAAATTTAGGAAATTTGAGTTCAATTGTTAATAAACAGTTTCATATGTATGCATGTAAATTTTTCAATTTCTGTATTTGCTCTAAACATATTGTTTGCTTGGTTTGCTGTTTGCCAAATTGCTTTCAAAGTTTGGAGCGGACAAGAGTTGTTTTATAAAACTCTTATAAATATCTACTATCAAAATTGGTTAAGGGATCTAACCAAATTATTTAGACCCAATTTGGATTTTAAACAGCTCGAATTTTATTTAAATATTTAATACATGTATGTTCAACTACTGTATTTCTTCCTTTTATTATTGTTTAATTAACAATTAAACTATTTCCTAATGGTCTTTAGTTCCATTCCCGATCAGAATTCTTAACAAAATTGATTGATAAAAGAAAACCCAGCAAGCCATATGAGTCCGAAAAGAGTCTTTTCTGACACCTTTTTCGAAGCGTTAACGCTCTTTATGAGCCCAAAAAACAATCATATTTGCTCCGAAAACCTTCAGAAAAGAGGGTCATTACATTCGAAAATGGTCCGTCAGAAAGAGCTCTTAGATAATGTCAGAAAAGGGTCTTTTATGAGGTTTTTTTGGGCTCTGTGTAATCTTGTTTTGGTCATTCTTGTCTGGTACGGCTATGTTTTTTTTTTGTTCAAAGCTCAAATAACAGGATAACAACGCTTTGGTACACACATAATTAAGTGGAATTTCTGAGTCACACTGCGTGCCGACTCAGGACAGTAACAAGCAAATTTTTCTTTCGCTCCGAAAATGCTCCTTAGTTGGACTCTTTTCTGACTCCTAGAATGGTATGCTGGGAATACATAATGTAATGGTACGAAAGCTAGACTATATAGATTTACCCCCTGACCCACGATGTCGAACGATAACGTTCGCTTAGATAAGACTTAAGACACAAACTTGATTGAGTAAAAAAATGGAATGGATAAAAAGTTTGTGTCTTAAGTCTTATCTAAGCGAACGTTATCGTTCAACATCGTGGGCCAGGTAGTGTTGAGATATTTGAAAAAATATTTTGAACTAAGTTTAATTATTCTATAAAAAAAATGATTTTTGACAATTTTGGAACAAAAAATCTGAAAATCTGTTGACAATTTTGAAAATCTTTAGTTCTGAGAAATTTTGAATTGAAAGTTTAATTATTATAAAAAAAAGCTGGTGAAGATTTATGACCATTTTGAAAACTGAAAATCTCATTTTTTTTTTGGAAAATAATTTTGCATGGTGTAGTTATACAAGGTGAGGGCAAATCGGCAACAAATACAACACAATCCAGAAACAACAGGCGTTTTGTTAGTGTAAAATACTATACTACTGTCAAAAACACTTGAAAAGTATTACTTTTGACATAAGTAAATTGTAAACAAAGTCAGTCAGCTGTGCTACTGCACTCACCTTGTATATTTACACCATGGAATTTTGGTAAAAAAAAAAAAAAATTAAAAAGATTGTTTAAAATTTTGAAAATCTTGCGTACTGAGTAATTTGGAACCGAAGCTACACTATTTAGATTAAGTGTTGGAAAAAAATCTAAAAAAGATTGTTGATTGCAAAAAATCTGGAGAAGATTTGTGACCATTCTAAAAAAGATTGTTGATTGCAAAAAATCTGGAGAAGATTTGTGACCATTCTGGTAACTGGGTGAATGGTACCAAAGCTAGACTATATAGATTTAGTGTTGTAAGGACCACTTGTTTTAAATGTAGTAGTGGGATTTCGAATAATATTGGGAACTAAGTAATTTTGACTTTTTTTTTTGAAAAAAAAAATTCTGGAAAAGATTTTTGACAATTTTGGAAACTGTAAATTTTATTTTTTGTTCAAAAAAATCTGAATTTGGCAATTTGGAAAAAAAAATCAGTTGCAATTGGTATTAACACCGAAAACGTTGTATTTTATTAAGCAGTAATGTTTCAAATCGCTCCTTTTATCAGACGCTTCACAAAATCCTTGGAATTTAAAATGGAAAACATTGTTAATGGGCAGAAGCTAATAAGAATTGTAGAAATATTTCGGCATTCGTTTGCGTAAAATTTATATGGTATTTTATTATAAATTTCATTGTGTGACAATTGTGTGCCAATGAAATTGTTAGTTTTCTAACAGTCGTCTGAACTGATAATTTACCTTTTGCTAACAATTTTTCAATGTCAGTACATTGCTAGCACATTGCTAGATCTGTCAACGTTGTAATATCTGACGACCGTCTATACATAGTTTTAGACGTTGGAGTTACATCAATTGTGGCAACACTTGATAAAAGAGAGATGTTAATCATGGACCTACGTAAATGATCGATTGATTGAGTCTGCATTTAAAAGCTAGAGTGGTATCAATCTAATAATCAATCATATAATATAGAGTGACACAATCATGGATCTAATTAGAAGACAGATTGATATTCATAAATCGTTCATGTTCATGCATTCTATTCTATTGGGGAATTTGAGTGGTATCAATTGTGACTCTACTTAGAAGACAAAGCAAAACTTTTATCAATATTAGCTTTAATAATATTTGTAATTATACTATAATGTAGAGTGAGAACAATCTTGGCTCTGCTAAAGTGATAAGAATTACATACTTCTCTGCAGAAAACTCCCAGAGACCCTCAACCCTCTTACTGGTAGTCCAGCACACTATTGCATATATTTAAAACTGGGATACTGGCGAAATAAGGGAAACATGTAGACTTCAGCCAGGTCGCACTCATGTCTCTTAAGTCTTATATTACGATATGAATTTTAGGCAGACAGTGTTAGAAAGAATTGTCTAGGCTGGGTCGTCTAACTGACATCACACTAGTTTGGGTTCCAGCACATAGAGACTACTACGGTAATATACACAGCCAGAAAAGGATCCGCTTTAAAAGTCTTCAAAAGGTTGACAATAGGTGGCGCAAATTGGAAACTTGCAAGACTGACATGGAATTGTGTCCAGCATACAACAAGAGACGCAGCCCACAACTCCTGTATATAAAATGGAAGAAGGCTAATAGAAATGTTAACTGGTCACTTGGCGAGTATGCAAGCCGACTTGGACTTACTTTCGAAAGTTACTACTATCTTTCCTCTACTACATTCATCTACTCTATGAATATTTCAACACAAATTCATTAAAACAATCTATCAGACTTATCGGGTTTCAGATTGTGCGATTTCATTGGAGACCTGTACTCGGAAGGTTGAATATACTTACTAGTATGTAAACTTAAGTTTTTCACATCAATACTCTTCCTTCATCCGGATTCTGCCAATTGTAGAGTTTTGCCAGTTTCTGACATTCCCCATTGCTTTAGTTCATTTTTAAATCTTGCGAAAGATTGCCTCGTACAAATAACTATATTTTAATGTTTATACATAAATAATTTTAAAAATAACTGAGTGTCCAAACACCATCTGGTTTAATAGATTTATTTTCATTGCATAAATTAGAAGCTTACTAAAATACAAACCCAGAGAAAAAAATATGATCACCGTAATAATTTCAACAATTTTACATATTTTCTTTAACAACATTATGGTCACTAATGTTGTTCTATCTTGAGCTGTGTTTTTTTTTTTACTTAGGGATGAACTTGTTCGTGATTTAACCCAACACGATAGCAGTGAAATTTCAATTGAGGTACTTTATCTTACCAAACTTGTACACAACCAACATAAACCACAAACCTAGTGTAGGGTAATAAAAGGCAGGCAGGCACACAAGGCGCTTTCATTGAAATTAAAACTGAAACTGATTTTAAACTCTTTCCTTCTTCTACTTCTTTGTTCTTTAGCCGTTTTCTTAAACTTTGCTGCTCTTTACTTTGCTTTTACCTTAAAGCTTTTAAAACCACAAAGTCTAAAGGCGTGCGGAAAACAGAAACGAACGTGGCATTTTAACTTGGCGGCATCTTTTAGCAAAAAAAAAAAAAAGTAAAACAACAAAGTGTTGAAGTTTGACTATCTTATAAAAATGCTCCCGTTTTCGTGTGTAAATTTCTCAGTTTACACAGTGTGTTGCAAACAGTTTACAAACTAGGTCAAAAGTATTAAACAACAAAATATAAAAAAAAAAATTTCAAAATATTTAAAATGCTTCAAAGAATACTTTTTTTTTACAAAGTCTAACTTTTGTTTAGTTTTGATTACAGTTTTCAGATAAAAAAAACAGCTGGTTAAAGCTAAAAACCAGCGAAAATTAATGAAAGCAGAAAATCATTGAAAAAGTTTGTTTAATTTTAATAAATTTAGTTTTAAAAAATTTAAATACTAATATGCTTAAAACATAGTTTCTTCTATAATAAATGTCAACTGTTATAAATTATACATTATTTCCTTTTAACATATGAATTTTGCTATTGTTGTTGCCTTTATAAATATGTACATACTCGTACATATATGCTCTTTGTACTAAAATATTAAGACACAAAACTCAGCATTTACAATCATTGACAGTTGTAACGTGTCGTCTTTATCATGACAGATGACAAACCGTCATTATTGCCATCATACCAAGTGCAGAAAGAATAAACCCCAGCACAAAAACAAAAAAAATCGAAATCATCATAACAATATTCAATAATAGCAACAGCAACCAACCTCAGGAATATTTAGCTGCAGCAAACAGCAACAACATCAGGGGACAGCAACATTATAATAACAACAAACACAACAGCAACATTATAATAACAACAAACACAATACATGCTTTACAACAACAGCTAAACTACAATCACCAACAAAGTGAATCAAGAAAACATCATTTGCAAATGCACAATGGGGTGGGGCATGAGTAAAAGTGATATAGAAATACATGTCATGGAAATGCATATCATCCAAAGTAAATAGAATTTTCATAAAAATTGTCCAATAACGCCTCCAGAGCACATACAGTGACACGTTGAGCATGTAGAGCCATCTTAACAATTGGTCATGGAATTTCAGAAGACAAAATACTACAATCTTATCGATCAAATTCTTAATAGCAGTTTCAGAAGGCCAATAATATGGACCGAAAACTTGACAAATTTTATAAAATTTAGACAGATCAACCATTGTTGTTGATCAAATTGTTTAAGCTTTACCAAAGCCATATTGCCAGTATTCCTACCATACTTCACTTTTGCAGTTAGTATAGATTACCAAGCAATTATTGTTTCACTTATTTTACACATCTGGCCCACTGTGATAATGCTACTACATACAATTGACAATACATTTGCAGTGACATCCGTAAGAAGTTGTTAACATACGACAAAAACAAAGTTTTATATTTAAACAGAACAACAACGACAACCATTGTGTTGTGCACTTGAAACTTTACATAGAGAATGTCTGTCATTCAGTCCGTCCGTCTGTATATCTTTACGGACTGACTGTTTTCAAGTTATTTATACGCACGGGATTAAGAAACAACATTATGAATATGAACTAGTGTTAGGACTAAAGTGGATATAAAAACTATAAAGAATTTTATTTTGGATTATTAGGAATAATATTTGTGTTTTTATTTATTATAATAAATCGACTTGAAAGAAAAATGCATTTTCTGGCATTTCTTCACGAATTTCCATAATAAATATTATATAATTAAAGTGTTCATCAAATCATTGGCTTTTTAACTGGAGTCCCTTTCAGATCCAGGAAAACTTTGTACAAGTGAACAAACATTTTAACCCATAAGCTTAAAGGTAAATTCTTGGGAAAAATAGGCTTAAATCTACAGTGGGGAGCACAAATGAGTACATGTTAGTAGCAGTTGTTATTACTTAAAAATAAAACTATTAAAGAAAATTAGAAAATTAGGGTTTTGTTATTTATTTTAGGTTTAATAGTGAACAAACTAATTTATAAATCAAACCTAAAAGTATCAAGTTCTAAGGGCGAAAGATGTGAAAACAAACCACATGTAGCATACAAAAACTTTAGGGCTTTTTTCTGGTCACTTCATCAAAAGAAAATTCGTCTTGCTAAGCCATTTTTGAAGTGTGCACTGTGCATGTCAACTTTGTTCACATGATAGACCCTCTGATATACAAAATACGCACATGGAATTATTTCCTTATTATTCCTTCGATTCTTTGCAGTGGTTCGTGCTGCAATTATTTAAATTTACCCTATGCCATGACGTTTCTCCCACCTAGTTTCATTGTCACCTTTACATAGTGTCTTTGAAAACTCTGGGCTGTTGGGTGCCAACAATATTGTTTACCTTCGGCTTAACAATTAAATTTGGATTCGTCTGACCAGATTACACGTATCCTGTCATCTACTATCCAATTTCTGTGCTCTCTGGCAAACTTTAACCGTGACTTAACAGCTTTAGTAAATAGCTTTTTGCGACCTCTGAGTATTGGTTTGGGTACAAAAGAACTACTTTTTATGACAATTGATTGTTTTACTTAAAGCTGTTTAGCTATTATTCGCGTAGAATAGCTACTTTTTGTCATTATTAGAATATTTTCCTCAATAGCTCTGATAGTTGCTTCATTATTTATTATATTTTGATTTGTATTGGTTAATTTGCAAAAAGTGTTTACCACATGCAATTAAATTAATATCAATCTAACTTTTTTTATTTTTTAGTCATAAACGTTAAACTTTGATATAGTTATTTGTGCAAATATTTCAAGAGACACAATTGAGCAAAATATTTTTTATTTGCCAAAAGTTATTAACGCAATTCACAAACTTGTGCAAATGGTATTGCACCATTGCATTTGCAAAGAGGTTTAGCACATTTTTGCTCTTGCTGGGTATTTTGTTAGTGTAGAGCAAAAATATGCTAAACCTTTTGCAAATGCAATACCATTTGCACAAGATTGTGAGTTGCGGTATTATTTTCCATTTTGGATTGTACCTAAAAATTATTTTGTTTAGCATTAAATATAAAATAACTAACAACAAAATATTTACATTTTCTTTATTGGTTTTATTTTTATGCAATAATAAGTGCACTTAGCACAAACAAGTACTGATTTGTACTCCAAACTGTTTTTATATATCTAAAACCGGCTCTTTTAAACAGTCAAAGTGGACAATGGACATCTAATTAATAAGATAGTTAGTTACGAGCTAAAATATGTTCTAAAACTAGATTTCAGTCGAGTAATTACATCAATTTTCTCTAAATTTCGAAAATTTGAACATCATTTCGAATTTTCTAAAATATTATAAAATTTTGTTTAAAAACTTAACTAACTTTAGTTAATAAAGATTTTAAAGTATTTTTTTTTAAGTTTTTACTAATATTACGCATGTTTTTTCTAATTTCGAAAATTCGAATTTAATTTCGAATTTATCTAATGTCTAGGAAATTTTAAAAATTTGTTTAAAATCGATATATATATTTAAGTTTCATTGGGTTTTTTATACATTCCTTATAGTTTTGCGTATTTTTTTGTTAATTTCTAAAATTCGAATTTAAATTCGAACCAATGAAAATTACTAAATCAGCTTAATTTAACTTAATATTATATAAATTTAAAATTAAATAGAATTTTTTATGAATTGTTTGCAAATTTGAAAATTTTTATTTAATATAAATAAAAGCTCGAACGCTGAGAATAAGTCCCCAAGAAAAACGAAAATAACCTCAAAAACTTACATTGACTACTACAAAAACACGAAATTATTAAGGTTTTTTTTATCATTTTATTAGGGTTATAAAGCACTACTTTGAGGTAATTTTGCAAATTTAAGAAAAATGAAAAATTACCACAAAATCGTAGAATGAAAGAAAAGCGACCAAGAAATTTTGTTTTTGTACTTTGGGGCTAAATTTCATTCATTAATGTTGTAAAATATACTAAAAATATAAAAATGAAAAATTATCCCAAAAATCCCTTACAAAATTTTAAGGTTTTCATTTTTACTATTTTATAAAAATTGCAAAATTTGGGGTGAACATTTCACATATAAAAAAAATGGCCCTAACAATTGTACCACCTTTCATTTAAACTTTGAGGTAATTTTTCATAAAAAAATTAGGATTAAATTTCATTATGAAATGTGACCTCAAAATTTGGTCCTTTTTTCGGTTTTTTCTTCGGAGCCTTTTTTTTCAAAATTTCAACTTAATTTTGAATTCAAGTATTTGTTTCAAAAAATAAAGTTGCATAGAAAAAATATTCTTTAATCGTACTTTCATAAATAATTTTAAATGATGCGTGACTATTCGAACATTTCTTAATCGATTATTCGTTTAAATAAGAATAATTTAAAATTATTTGAATATTGGTCAACCGATTATTCGAATAATTTGTATTTAATGAGTAATATAAAACCACTTTTATTTATTCAAAGTTTTTGCAAAATTTTTAAATAATTTGAAAAAAGGTTTCAAGATTAATAAACCCATTAATCAGTTCAATCGTTTTGCCGATTTTTCTAAAAACTTCCAATATTTTATCTCCTTAATCGTTAATATTTTTATAATTTTCTTAAGAACTCTGAATTATACGAATAATTTTTAATCGATTATTCGAATAATTTTGAATTTAAATAAATATTCAAATATTTTACCATCGTTTAAGTAATAAATTACAGTAATTTACGAATTTTTTCAATTATTTATATTGTTATAGAATTAATCTTTATTAATACGATTATTTCAATAATTTTTAAACGATTAATCGCAAAACTCTCCTAACAATAACCTAACGAATTTTCGAAGAGATCTGTTTAATAATTAGCTGTATTCAATTTAAAAACAAATTTGGTACTGGTTTCGTGATTTCTTAAAATTTCTAAACAAAACTAATTCTTTAAAATCCTAAAATCCTTTGTACACGTATTTCCATAATGTTAACATTGACCACAACTATTTACATACATGTGCAATACGGTAATGCTATTTTCGAATAAATACAGCTGCGTGCAACTAATCAAGGACAGCAGTATTCAATATTTGAATAGTTATGTTAAAGGTAATATTAATAATAAAACGCTAAAATTTAACACTTTTATTTTTGTTTATTATATTCTTTGTGTTGGGACTAAATTGCGCTAAATTATGGACAGTGATAAATTTATTAATATTTTTAAATTTAGGTAATTTTAAAATTTAAATTAATGATGATTACACAGAGTGTTTCTCAGTTTATGAAAAGTTCTTAATACTTGCTTAACATGGGTAAGTGCAAATCCTTTGAAGACAGTAATCGAAGGATTATTGTACAAATGCATTAGGATGGAAACACTTATCGGGAAATCGTAAAAGCTTGGAATGTTGCAAAACTAATGGTTTTTCAAGTGGTGAAATATTTTAAAAAACACTCGACTACAAGAAACAGTTACGACAGTTCGTAAAGATGCAATGATTGTGTGGGAGTCGAAAAAAAATCGGAATAAATCAGCCAATGAGATGGGGATTGCAGTGTTTTTCCAAAATGAGGCAAAACCGTCTGTAGACACAGTAAAACGAAAAAAGCATGGAAGAAAGTGTTATTTCTGGACTAAAGAAAAATTAATAAGGGGTCTCTAGACCAGAAATTATCATTTCATAGTGCATTTGCTTATTGGCCCAACCCACTACTTTGTTATGCTCTTTTAATTCAGTTGTCTTTTGCATGTTTAGCGTCTGCTATAAATGTTTTTAAAATACAGTACGTAAAAAATTATGGTACCATTACGAAAATTTTTCGTAATAAAAAATGCATTTGTTAGTTCTCAATGCCTTTTCTGTTATAAAACATTTAAAGGTCACTGGGAAACCCTTTTTTTAAATTTTCAAGATAGGTTTAAAGATTTTGATGCCCTTGAACCCTTTCTTGATCTTTTTAAATCCCCCTTTAAAGTTGAAGTTACAAAATATGAGTTAAAAATACAAACGGAACTCATTATTTTGCGAAGCGGAACGTTTACTATTTCATAAAAATCTTTCGTTTACTTTTTTGTTTTACTGTACCTTTAAATTTCTCTCATTTTCTCACCAATACATAAGCTTTTGAATTTTGATCACCTCTGCTCTAGACGGAAAAAATATGCTCGCCGGCCAAAATTGAAAGAATTGATTTTTTTTTTTAAACAATTTAATCACTGTTCTTGACTGACCTCCGTGCAGTCCTGATCTCAAACCGATTGAGAACTTATGGAAATTTGTAAAAACCAAAGTAAGCTTTGTAAAAATTAAATTAAAAATTTTATGTCTTTGCCGAAACAAACAAAGCTTGGGAAGCCATTCCAAGTAGTGTATGTAAAAAATTTGTTGACGTCAATGCCTCGAAGATGTCAAGCTGTTGTCGGTAACAATGGACTTGCAACAAAATATTTTATTTATAAAATTTGTTTGATGTCCTTAATTATATGCACGACAGATAGCAATCTTGTTTAAAAATATGACTCACAGATTTACAAATAAAAATTATTTTGACACATATATATGAAGTTATTTTCTAGGACAAATTTTGAGAATATCATAAAATCTTTCGTATTATTTGCCTCAAGCTCGCATGTTAGTATTGTGTCCTTAATTAGTTGCACATAGCTGTACATTTCGATATGCAAATGCATTCAAAAATACCCAACAACTACAAAAAACGCTTATTTTATTCGTATGACAAAGTCTATGTCAATTTAGCAACCTCTAGCTCTAGCTCTAACTCGATATTCCATTCTTTTACGCCAACCAGCCATTCAGCATTATAAAAACTTTAGATGATGTTGTAGGCTATGTAGAAAATGATGATGTGTCTGCCATCTCTGAGTCAAAGTGTCGTTAGTATATGATTTCGGCAAGCAAAGCAAAAAAAGAAAAACGCTTTTAAACACGATAAAACTGAATTATTAGCAAAAATTTATGTACGAAATGTCTGCATTAATGTTTTTTTTTTTTTTTGCATCTTATGTTTGACTGTCTGTTTGATTGTGTATCTTACAACTGCATACATTGTCGCAACAAGCGAGCTAAATTCAAGTGAACTAAACCGCACCGCATTGTGTGAATGAACAGTAAAAGCAACACGGCAAAGAAAACCTGCATGATTTTAATAAACCCAGTGCATTAAGGGCGGCCAACAACAGCAACAACAACTACAACAGTTAAATCCATTGAATCCATTTTGGCATACAATCGATATTCGTATAATTTCGAATGCATCTTACATCTCGCATAGCACTCTCTCACTTGGGCATACGAGTATTATAAATTGCAATAGCAATAATAAGTATTGTGCGGTTAAGAAGAAGTTCGTTCGTTTCGCATTAGCAGTTGTAAGTGAATAGTAGCAGTAGTATGTCTGCGGGAAAAGTAGGTAGACAACAGAATAACACACAAGAAATATATTTATAAATGCTTTTGTATGCAAATTAAACATTTGGTTAAACTTGTCATTTTAATCGATTAAGAAACAAATGAAGCGTAGTTGAAATACTTGTATGCACTCGTTGTGGTGCTTGCGGTGCAACGTACAGGGGAGGTAGAGTTGAAAAATCGCAATTCACTTGCAGCAGAGGAATTCAGAGGATTGTCAGAGACACAGAGTAAAAAATGCAATAGCATTACTTTATTAAAGCTGCCTATTTAAGAATCTGCCATGCTTGTGCACTTCAAAAAGTTGCCTCTAAAAGTAGTACTGTATCAATTATAATTGAAAAACAAGAGCTAAACAGAACCCGCTTTCAAATGTGTCTTCTATCAACCAGCCGATTTTACTGTAGTCAAATAGTCCCAAAGCTATGCCCAGCATATGGCCAGGATCCGCATGACACCCAGCACATCTTCAACTGCCCAGCCAACCATACTTCACTTCGTCAAATGGATTTATGAACCAAACCAGTAGAAGTAGGAACCTCCTAATTAAAAGTTATTTAGTCTAGCTTTTACAACAACAACAACAACTGTAGTCATGATAAAATATTTATACCCTACACCACCGATCACAAATGTTTTACTTATGCAAGTATCCAAACAAATTTCAAAACAAATGAGTGGTAAATGAAGCCAAATTACATCTACGTACGTACCTCCTAGCTCCCATATTAGGCCCACTTCCGGAAACCACTTTAAAGAGCCTAACTCACTCAAAAATTTTTGTATCCAAATAATATTGAACCCAAATATATATTATAGAATGTCTAAAAATAATAAGGCCGACTTTCGAAATTCACTTTAACGATCATAAATTTCTAAAAAATGTTGGTATCCAAAGAAAATTTGACACAAATAAGCTTCTTATATACAGAAATAACAACACCTAAAAAACCTGAAAAACTGTTTTATACCTATACTGGGTGTAGGGTATTATATGGTCGTTTTCATTTGAAAATAGTTTATTTTCAAACCTACAAAAGATACTACTTTGAAATGTTTTGTGCCTGACGAGAAATTTAATTGTTTTACCAACCAAATAAATTCAAAGAAAATCAGTCACAATTTCTAAACAATATTTTACAAAAATCGGACCTGGATTGGGAAAAATTTTTAAAGTTCAATTTTAAATTTATATATTACACACATCCATATTTTTAAAAACCTAGCCGAGGATTTTCAGAAAGTATAAAAATCTTAGTAAATGGATAAAAACTAACAAAAACAAAGTATTAAACAAAGTACATGTCCAGAGGTGTCCAATATTGAGCCACAATGCTCCGCCCTTATAGGGCTTTTAAAAGCAATACCACTTGGCTACTCCATGTAAAATTGTATCTCGGTCGGAGCAGCGCTTTAGGACAGATATATTTATTATCAAAAAATTTCGAATCTGCCCCATTGTGTGTACATACATTTTGCATGCACTATATAAAAAAAACATTAAAATTTGTAAAAGAGGTAAAGGTTTGTGGAGCTTCTGAAAAGTAAATATAAGCGTTTTGTATAAGTATTTGCTATAAAAGCAAAACTTAAGGATTGCTAATTTAGTGAAATGAATTTTATAAATTTTTCTTAAAGAAAAATATAAAATTTGATTTAATGTAAAATTTTAACGGTTAAAGATATCATAACAAAATTTAAAATTAATAATAAAAGTGCCCACCGTAATGTTATCAAACGTTGTGATAGTGTGATATATAGGGCTATACAAATATGGAACTTTTTAAAGAAGATCAATGCTTTACATTTTTAGAATTTTTTACTTAAACCTAATTTTTTTTCAAAATTATCCATCTTTGGATAGGGCTGGAAGGACCAAGTCTGCTTAAATGAGTCAAATTCTTTCTCTTTCTATATCACAAAAAATTATATATAATCCCAAAGAAAATTTGTATCTATAAAAGAAAAAATATAGAAACTTTTTTGGAATAAAACTTAAAAAATATGGATCTTTGTACACGATCCAACTTTGTATACTTGTAACTTTTTATAGCAAAGAGATATCTGCTTATTATTTTTTTTTTTAAATTTTATTTAGAATTTTATCACAAATATAGAAGATATTTTACAAAATTTTTTTGACCCTCCATATGACCGCATATTAAAAAAAAAAACAAAAAAAAAAAAATCGAGCAAAATAAAAATAATATCTCTTGAACTAAAAGAAATAACATACACATTTAAGCATATTTTCAAGTTGTTCTCAAGGAATGGTTATATTTAAAATTTCAGCTCATTCAGATCATAAATGGATTTATGGCGATTTTTTTTTTAAATGTGAGACAAATTTTAAGTGGCCACCAACTGTTCCTCCATCCGCTTAGGATGTCAGAAAAACTGTAAATGAAGTCGAAAACAGATCTAACCATGTGATATTTCGTTACGATATCATTAATAGCTCCCAAGATACTAAAGTATTTTCCAAAGAAAACGTTTCTTAACCACTGTGCTCTGACGTTAATGATATCATCGCAGTGGTTGGTTTTCAATCGATAACTGAATCAATTGAAATCCTTCACAGTAGGAAAACAACCTAAGTTAACCTTGTTCAGTGCTGATCTAAACTAATGTTCAAAACATATTAGTGGTTCTAGCACATTGAGGCCTTTGGTTTCACATAGACGTAATATGAATAATTCATAGTCAAAGAATTAATTTCCTAAAGCTATATAAGTTCATTTACTTTAGCTTTCAGATGCTGCAGTAGTTTGAAAGAGAGACATATTCAAATGATTAAAAAGTTAAGCAACAACATGTTCAAAACTATCTAGAGTTGTTAATTAAAAAGGCAGATTCATTTAAATTTGGTCGTGCAGTCCCTAGCGATGCTCAATATCGCGACTAGATAAAAAAGATGTTTCTGCCAAAATTGGATGATATTGATGCCTTCATGTGCTCTCATCTTGACATACAGCCAGTGATACAATTCAATGAGAATATAGACCTTAAACATCGGAACCGTGGTGATACTTGGAAAGCAACTGTTGAGATTAGGAGAACCGAGTCTGTACCCTTTCAAGTGTTTTTGGTCCTTAACCAAATCAATAAGTCACAGGAAAGGCGGCATTTCTACTACTGATGTCCATCCCTAATAGATGCCTGAATATAAGATTCGCTAGGGACAAACGGTGGCAGAGAATATGTAACAAGTTCTACAGACATCATGATTCAATCTCTCAATATGCAAACTGAACATGCAGTGACTAGTTTGTAATAACAATCGTTTGACGACACATATATTCCGGCCATACTAACCTTGCCGTTCCATAAGGTATCTCAAGTAGTGGGAACACTTGTAGGTAAATAATAGTATTCTCGTCAGAATTATAATTATACATCTTATACCATATTAGCGTTATATCGAACGAAAGTGGGACTTCATGGTTTCTGATGTTTATCCCCAACCCCAATATATTCATTAAATGGTGTCAAAAAAGCAACCTGAATCTAATATCCGCTAGCGACAGACAGTGGCAGACATCAAGATTCAATCTCCTGATATGCATTCGTAACAAGCAGTGACCAGTAAGGACTGGTTAAATTCAAATTAAATTCAGGCCACATTCTCTTTTACAGTTTTTAGTTGAACCAGTATTTTCGGAAGATGAAAATTCATAAAAGCTCGAATAGAACCATGCAAATCTAATACAAATTAATACTTATTTATCATATAAAAAAATTTAAAGCTGAACAAAAATATATCATTTTAAATTAACCCATAAACATTTCAGTGAGTTTGTTTAGCTAATACGCATATAATCAGCGTAATAATAATTATGAGGCCATTTATTATTTTTGTACCTGTCAGAAGGCAGTTTAAATGTTGTTGACACATTTTGTACTTGGCGTTGTGTATATGATGCCACCCAACCGAACCACTTCCACGCCACTTGTAATCATTATAAATTTTGTTAATCATTTTATCCTTTTTAATTAATTGAAACATGTAGTAAAGTTTCTCTGTGTATTTCTTTTATTTTCTTTGGTGTGCTGCGCTATACACAAGTGTAAATTTAATATTCCCTTTTAGAGAGGCCTGAAAACGCAACGAAAACAAAAACATTATGTTTGCGTTTAAGATTAGAGTTTTTGAGAGCTTACAAAGCAGCAGCAGCAACAACAATTTCTCATTTGAATATGGACAATATATGGTCTTGTCATGCAATCCAACATTAGGTGGATTTAAGTCATAAAACTATACTTAATTTAATAAAGTTTTATTTTATTAAAGTAAAGGTGGGAATAAATATACACTGAAAGATGTAGGGTGCACGAGTGTGTCTGTTAAGGTGTTGGTAACAGGAAAATAGAAACTCACAACGAAGCAAAATTAATAAGGATGAACAGGTTAAAAATAGCATCACAAGATATCTTAAATTGTTTTTAGTTCTGCACACAGAGAAAAAATAGTTATTGTACAGGTTTACCACAACAATGTCAACATTTCAACAATGTTATGGTCACTGTAATTATTTATATGACTGCGGTAATCATAATATGGTTAAGTTACGATTCAGATGATTACTACAATCATATGTACGATTTTAGTAACTATGTATATATTTGTTGCAATCATGTTTATGATGCATCCATTTATTATAATTTGCTGTTCTTTGATTGGTATAATCTTTCATCATAAAACTGATGACCATAAACAGTACACAATTGCTATAGTCATATATATGACTGCTATAATCATGTGAATGGTAACTTAACCATATGCTGGTTACAGAAATCATATTAATAATTACAGTGACCATAATATTTAAAAAAAGTTTAAAAATGCTGAAATAGTAGTGGTAAACATGCACTACTATATTTTTTCTCTGCGTGTGCCAAACTATACCGACCTAGTGATTTTAAGTAACACCAGTGGTGACAGAATTAGATACAAGACCAGTTATTTTAAAATGTGCATAGATTGCACAGATTTTAAACTTGCAGCTTCTAACTTCTGCTTCTAAAGAGCACTACAAAGAAAGTTTAAAGTTGTAACCACTTCGTAGATTACCGAGAGATACTAAGCTGGCAACTGACTTCAAGATTGTTTAACTATTAACTCCTCTTCGATTTACAAAGAGCATACACTTGTCAAATGACCCAAAAATATACAAATTGGAGTCAGCCAAGTAATTAGACCGTGGGGAGGACGAATTCATTGCTTAGTTTTCGTTGTAACCTAATTAGGCTTATTGTTTCCTCACTTACAGGTCACTGTACTTTTTAAGCACACGCCAGAAGACTGTCACCATGAAAAGGAAGAAGAAACAATAATACATCTTCTCTGCCAATGCCCATCCCTATAAGGTTTAGGGGAGCTATTGAGGATGAATCCTAAATGTATCTACACTTTCGGCAAGAAATCTGGTTGATTTAATAGGGAAACAACAAGTGCTGAGTAATCGATGGGTTGCCTACCAAATGGGTAACACAATGGGATCAACATGATGGACACAAGTGAGCTGTTTTATAGAATGGCTGCCCACGGAACCTAACCTAAGTAGACTGGCGATATTTTTTCATGTCAAAAAAACAAACCCACTTCAACAAATGATTTTTAAATTTCCATATCCTTGAAAAGGTATTCTTAATTCGTTCTCTACTGTTTTCAATCTCCATACTAGTTTCACATAATTGTCCTTATAATGTCCACAAAAGTTAATAAAAACTTTTCTTTCAACACTGTTTTCTTTTTTAGTCATGTAGAATATTTTTGGCCAACATTTAAATACTTTTTATGCGTATTTATGTACATAATAAAATTTTACTTAACTTTGTTTTCTTTCAGTTGGTATGCTCTACTTTACTTAAATTATTTAGTTGTTTTTCTTTTTTATTATACATGGAATTTAGTTAAATCGAGTTAAGCATAATTTTGTTGCCGTTGGTAAAAACTTACACAAGCCGCTTAAATTCATAAAGATAAACTTTATTATTTTATTTGAGATTAAAACTGTAACTAAATACCAGCCGGACAAGGTTTTTTTGTGTGTTGTAAGGATTTTTTTTTTGTATAATAAAAAACAAACATTTAATTTTAACAATTTAGCAAACAAAAAAAAACACACACACAAAACTACAAACATAATTTATGTATTTAAAAGTGTAGGAGTTATGTTAAAAGAATTTGTTGTAACACGTTTTTAGTCTGGCTTAAATACAAGTAATATGAAATTTAATATGCCGCCATTAATCTTAATGAACAAATTATGAAATATAATAAAAATTTTGATAACACATATCAAATAGTTAAATGAAGGCATGAACCATGTCCAACAAGTTATGCAAAAACTTGTACAAAAATATTTGGGAGGAATATTAATGGAAGTGACCTATTTATAACATTTTAAATTAAAAACTAGATTGATTTAAAATTTATCAAATTGTGATTGGTACTGGTGCTTGAAATCGAGACAAGATAATGGAGTTCTTTCTACCTAAATTGGTTGATATTCCAAATCTTTTCGCGATTCCATACGAGGCGCTTTCTTTCGTCCTTCAGATACAGATGCCATTATACTTTCACGGTTTTTGTCGATTGAGCGCTTAGCAACACTAGCTAGTAGTTGGACATGACGCTCCGTACCTTGAATATGACAAGGTATTAGTGGGTCTGGAAATGGTGAATCTTTATCATCTACACATTCGAGGTATTTCACCGCTCAATTTTCACCGTAGACGTATGGTCTACTGGGCTTTTTTGCTCAGTACAATCCCAAGAATCAGAGACGCGATTCGCCCATTAAGATGTTCAAATCGCCCCACCCTATTATACAGCCTGTAAAAAAATTCAATGACTGCATGACATTTGGTAATCCGAATGTTGTTTTTTTTTTTTTTTTTTGGCATGTATCCACATCAACCTTCAACATCGGCTAATTGAAAAAAAAGCATCTAGATTAAGAGTACCGAACCTTCTAAATGTATTGAGTCTTTAAACAAACCATTCAGTAGCAGGAATAAAGAAATGTATCCTTCTGATGTCAATTCGCTAAACAGTCAATCTGACATGCTGAATAATAGATCCAATAGGGACGCACAGTGGTACAGATAATTCTAAACCATTCTATATCTGAAAAATTCTGCAGAAATTGTGGAATGCCAATTTCAATCTCCGTAACCAGCAGTGGCCAGCTGGGATAGAAAATAACAGGTCCACTTTATTCTTAATGGTTAATTGTCACCATCTACCATTTTGTTTTTTGAGTTATATGAGTGAGAAGAAAAGAAAAAAAGCAGAAATAATCAAGACGAGTGAATTATAATTAAATCTTTTTCGTAAAGGTCAGGTTATAACTTTTAAAATAAATGGCAAAAGTTCATTTAATGCGATTCAACGAAGCTTGAATATAAAATTCACTTTTTTATAACTTCTTGACCAATATCGTCACTGTTGTAGTTCATATTGAACATATTCATTTTAAAATTTGTTAAAAATTTATAACAAAACCAGGCTATAGTATGTAAATAAAAGTTTAATAATGTTAACAATTATAAAGATCAACTACAATTGAAACAACAAGAACTAATAAACGTCAGTATTCTCCCGTTTTTTTTTTTTTTGACTGATTATCCCGCCTAAATTTTATATCCCGCTTTTCAAATTTGCTTTTTGCTAATTTGAAAGAAAATATAAAAACTCAAAACTCTGATCGTTGACCTCTTTTTTAAATATTTGAATTTAATTTACGTTATTTTCGTAACAGATTCTAATGACATGAACTATTATCGTTAAAGTATTTTTTTTTTAAGAGAAGTATCACTCAGGCAATTATGCCTATATATGCGTTACTTTCTTTGAAAAGGGTATAGTTGAAGAAGTATAGCTGGTGAAAGAAGAAAGCTTTTTATATCACAACTCTGCAATTGCGCATTATATTTGTTTTTAGTGCAGAATTGCAGCGCCTCTGGTGGTGAGTAGGCGCATTAATGTTAAAGCTTGATTTTATAGCCTTTATTTAATTATTTTACTTTCGTGGCGTTTCAATGCTATACCACCGAAGGAGGGCGTTATGATAGATAGAAGAACACTAATAATTATCAGAAACTGGTGTTGTTTGTGTAGCTGCGGCTGGGAATCGAACCCGGGCTGCAAATACCATCTCATGCTTAATGATCAAATGCGCTAGCCAATTAAGCTACAGCACCCTATTTGCCAATAACGAATGAAAAGTAAAAACCCTAGTTATTGGGATTTTCGTCTTATTTTCTGAGTTTTGCGAGGTTATTCATGTACTTGTGTTCAGATAGTTCCATTCGGACCAGCCGTTTAGAAATGACAGACTTATTTCAAAAAAATTTAGATTCTGATCATGTAGATTTTAAAGTTTCCATTTTGAAAAATGTTCATATTCATGTTTTGCTTAAATTGGTTTTTAAATCAATGTTTTTTGTTTAAAGAATTTAGTAACTTTTATAAATTCTAAACGAAAATATAAATATATTTAATTTTTAATAGTTTTTTAAAATATTAATTCGCTACAAATGCTTTCTGATTTTTCCAGTTTTAGAATTAATAATTTTACAAAAAACATAAAAATTTTTAAAAGTTTAAAAGTAATAAATATGAGATTAATTAAGAATCAGCTTTTTCATATCATAATTTTTAAAATCCTGCTTTTTCATTATATTTACTTCGCAAATGCGAAATTTTTCATTCTTAACATCCCGCTTTTTGATAAAAACTCTCTGGTCACGTTAGCCATACCAAATCATGTAAACAAAAATTATTTTATAAGAGTTTTTTTTTGAGGGATTTATATTTAAAAACAAAAAATAAATTACAATTTTGATTATATGGACGAGTTATTTTCGATCTCTCGTGGCCAGTGATCACTGCCACTAAGAATCTATTGAGTATCTGGGTACCAAGACGTACTACGCAATCATAACGCGACGCATACTCTAGAAAGGAGCAGAGCTTCGCTGTTAAATGCGCAAATTGTTCGATTTCAATAAATAAATCTATGAACTTCTTCTCCTAAAAGTGTAATTGCAATTTTTCCTTAGAAATTGCCCACAAATAGACGACCGACATTCTATTACCAAGTTGGATGTTGCATATATACAATATTTCACTCCTAGAATCTACTGTATACCTGAGCACCAAATTGTACTAGGTAATCATATCGCGCATTATCTGGTAAGTAGCCAAAGCTTCGCTATTAAAACCGAAAATTGATCGATTTTGCTTCGATTTAATCATGTAGACGTGTTAATCGGATCAATTCTAATCAATATTTTCGAGTGAAATTGGCTAGAGTTTTCCGATTTCGTATGAGATGTCTTAGCTCTCTCAAAAATTTATAAAATTGCATCTTGTCCATAATTTCGGTAAAGAGAAACGCTTAAGATAAATCCGAATTTGCTATGGCATAGAATGGGTTCACATGTTGCAATTTGTTGCCGTGACTCTGCTGACGTTCTCCTTCCGTGTCCCTTGCAAATTCATCGTCTGTTCTCATAATGAAATATTTTTGGCACCATTCTTGCGACATTTTGACATTAAATTGTTCATTTCTCCTATTTCGCTCATTCGCAGATATGTTGCCATATAGGACCTAGTTACATAACATATTCCTGATATTTTCCTATTAAATTGTCTACTAAATTTTTTGACCACATAGTATTTATTTATTTAAAATTAAAACAACAATTTATATTCTTTTTAATTTACAGTTATTTATACGCAGTGTTGCCAAAAAACTTTTCTGTGATCCCATAAAATGAAACTTCATCATGGCAATACTGCTGGTAAATGAAATGAAAATAATACAAGAGAAAAGAAGAAATGTCAAGTTTGTCGCTTGGTTTCACAAAACCTGCCACACTAGCTACAACGTACTCTCCACTACGTATTTCATCTATAAACTCGAATCGCAGAGAAAAGTCGCAGGTAAAAGTCGCAGCGTGTGAACTCCCTAAGGATTGTATTATGTTGAAAATACGCTGGGTTATTTAAACAGTTCAAAAATATCGAGAACTCACTGTAATTGGTCCTTGTTTCAATTGAGCCTTTACTCATCCTATATGGGTAGACAGCTAGGGTACAGAGTAGAACAGCTAGGATTTCATCTCCCACTGCCGCAAGTTTTGTGTTATACAGAGAGGGTTATAGACAGGAAGCCCAGTTTTGGGATCTGCGCTCTTTATTAAACAGTCTATTATAATGTTCACAGATTTTTGGAGTGTTGTGAACAGATTTTTTTAAATTTATGTACAATATTAGCATTTATTCTTCGGCATTGTTACTGTCAGAGGTCATTAGGTTTTCTTTGAAGCTGCTATTTAAATGTCTATTGAAAAGAGTGAACTGAAAAAAATCTACCAATTATTATTTACAGCGAATAGCAACCATTAAACTTTAGTACACGTACGAAAAACATATTTATAAAATAACTACTAAATACTACAAAATGTAAAGTTAATTTCAGACTATTGTTTTATTATTTCAACAAAAACTAAACAAATTACTTGTCATTTTTATTGAAGTTTAGCTTAAAGGCATGTGTTTGTTATTATTTAAAGACAAAAAAAACCACAGCGTATTAGACTGTGGATTTAAGTTAAACTTTGTTTTGAGTTTAAGTATTTCCCAGCTAATTTTGATTAATAGTTTTTAACACATTTTGACAGTTGTGCCTGTCATTCACAGAAAAAAAAACAATATAAAATCTGTTAAACAACTACAATACAACCAACATACAAACCCCAACAATACAACACAAATTTTTAAAGTATGAATTTGAAAAACGCTTAAAGTTTATGTTTAATATATTTCATTTTTTGTAAATCTTTTTAGGAGGGGTGTTGCTCGTATTACGAAAAATTTGTTACATTGAGACAAATAAAATTAATTGTGATATTTATGCCTGTAGTTTTGCATATGATTTTTTTGTTTTTGTTGCTGGGAATTTTATGTAAAAACAGCTGTTTTTATTTCTGTAATTTCTTTATGGATTTATTATAAGATTTGCTTGTAATGGGCCCCTCCCTTATTGCAGCTATTTTATTCGATTCATAGTTGGGAAACACATCAGCAAAATTCCAGACAAACCATTTCCTATCATAGAACAGGAAAAACATTAATTTGTTAAATTATTATGCCATTTAGCTTACGAACAATATATATTGTATAAATGAATATTATTTAGTAACACAAATCACATTTGAGCATTTATATTAATAACAATGATTAGCTAAAGTTATATACTAAAAATATGTGTGTGTGTGTAGATTTCAAAATTACAATAAGAGTTTGAAAAATACATATGTATGTATGTATATATGTATGTATATATGTATATGTTTGAATTTCTTAAATATTTTTAATAATGATGAATCATGTTATATATTAGAGTGCTGCTAAAACTCACTCAAAAAACTGAGAGAATATTTTCTTTAGAAAATATCTCACTCAGAAACTGAGAAAATATTTTCGTTAGAAAATATCTCACTCAGAAACTGAGAAAATATTTTCTAAAGAGAATATCTCACTAAGGAACTGAGAGAATATTTTCTAAAGCAAATGTCTTACTCAGAAACAGAAAACATATTTTCTAAAGCAAATGTCTTACTCAGAAACAGAGATAATATTTTCTAAAGAAAATTAACAGAATATATTCTACAAAAAATGTCTCACTCACAAACTGAGAGAATATTTTCTAAAGCAAATGACTTACTCAGAAACAGCGAAAATATTTTCTATAAAAAATGTCTCACTCAGAAACGAAGAGAATATTTTCTAAAGAAAATGTCACACTTTAGAAACTGAGAGACTATTTTCTAAAGAGAATGTCTTACTCAGAAAGTGACAGAATATTTTCTAAAGAAAATGTTTCACTCAGAAACTGAGAAAATATTTGCTTTAGAAAATGTCTCACTCGGAGATTAAGAGAATATATTATACAGATGTCTCACTTTAGAAACTGAGAGAATATTTTCTAAAGAGAATGTCTCACTTTAGAAATTGAGAGAATATTTTCTAAAGAAAATGCCTCACTCAGAAACTGAGAAAATATTTTCTTTAGAAAATGTCCCACTCGGAAATTAAGAGAATAATTCTACAGAAAATGTGTCACTCAGAAACTGAGAAAATATTTTCTAAAGCAAATGTCTTACTCAGAAACAGAGAAAATATTTTCTACAGAAAATGTCGCAATCGGAAACTGAGAGAATATATTCTACAGAAAAAGTCTCAATCAGAAACTGAGAGAATATTTTCTGAAGAAAATGTTTCATTTTAAAAACTAAGAGAATATTTTCTAAAGCAAAAATTTTACTCAGAAATTGAGAGAATATTTTCTATAGAAAATACTGTCTCACTCAGAAACTACAATAATATTTTCGTTGGAAAATGTCTCACTCAGTAAATGCTGAGCTAACAGTTCCTATATAAAATGCGTCACCCAAGCAACTGCGCTCAAAGTTTCTGTAGATAATTTATCACTTAAGCAACAGAGTTAAAATTTTCTATTTAAAAATGCAACTGAGCCCAAAGTTTCTATAGAAAATGTCTTTACTGGCAGTGGGAGCGCTCTAATATGTATTTAAAATACATAATGCAACTTCATTAACTTCAACAACGCCAACAGTCTGACTTTCCATCGTTCGGACAATAAAGTAATTATAGTAAACATCACCATTATCGTTATTAAATATTATCAGTCATGTTAACCACCACATCTTTCCACACATCCTATATTCCCATTCGTATTCATATTATGACCGGGATTTATGATAACTAGTATTTAGTATTAATTTTTAGCATGAGTATATTTTATCTTAATATCCATTAACTATTTATAATCAACACACATACTATACGTATGTATGTACATCCCTCATATTCATACTTACTAAGTTATAAGCCTTAAATTCACAATGCATTCATACGTATTGAGTTTCACATGATTTTTTTCCCCATTGAAGCCTGACGTTCAACAAAAAAAGAAAAAAAAACCACAACATTTGGCGCCAATAATTTCTGTTAAAGTATTTAACTAAACATTTTTGCTACTTGTTTTTTTGCTTGTCTGAATTTTGGTTGTCTTTTCAACGGTTGCGAAATGTACGCGCGGAGATTTTATGTTTGATTTAAGATTAGGGGTCCCACACACACTTAAAATGTCTGAACTCAAACACGTTCACTTTATATGTAAAGTGTTCAAAAAGTGGTAATAATGAATACTACCAGAACAAACAACGACCAATGAAAAAAGAGTGAAATATTAAATGTTGGTAACAGCAAAATAAGTAATAATAATGTTGTAATTGAATACTGAGTTACAAGTGTAAAACTAGATGTAATTTTTAGCAACATTTTATTTTGTAGTTTGAGGAAAATTTCAAAAATTCCATTGAATCATATAAATTTACAATAACTATAATATTGAAAACCTAATTCTAAGAGATAACATTTCTATAGAGAAATGTTTAGTCATTGTTGCTTGAGTGGTAGATTTTCTATACAAAATGTAAGATTTTTTATAGAAAATCAGTTCTTGACTAAATTTTTGACTGCGACTTTTTCTTTTAAAAATCGTATCTCAGTTCTTGACTGCGACATTTTCTACAGAATATCTTGCTTCAGTTTTTGACTGCACCTTTTTCTATAGCCAGTTCTTAACTGCAACATTTTCTTTAAAAAGTCTTGTCTCAGTTCTTGACTGCGACATTTTCTTTAGCAAATCTGGTCTCGATTTTTGACTGCGACTTTTTTTTGTCTTAGTTCTTAACTGTGGCATTTTATACAGGAAATCTTGTCTCAGTTTTAGACTGCGACATTTTTTCAGAATATCACTGTTCTTGTGTGAGACTTTTTTTAATAGCAAATCTTGTGTCAGTTCTTCACTGCGACTTTTTCTTTTTTTTTAAAAAAATCTTATCTCATTTCTTGACTGTTACATTTTCTTCGGAAGATCTTTGTCTTAGTTCTTATGTGAGACATTTTCTTTAGCAAATCTTGCCTCAATTTTTGACTGCGACTTTATCTTTTAAAAATCTTATATCAGTTCTTGACTGCGACATATTCTACAGAAAATCTTATTTCACTTTTTGACTGCGACATTTTCTATAGCCAGTTTTAAACTAAGTTCTTAACTGCGATTTTTTCTTTAAAAAGTCTTGTCAGTTCTTGGCTGCAACATTTTCTTTAGCAAATCTTGTCTCGATTTGTGACTGCGACATTTTCTTTAAAAAATCTTGTCTCAGTTCTTAACTGTGACATTTTCTACAGGAAATTTTGGGCTCAGTTCTTGACTGCGACATTTAATTCAGAAAATCTTTGTCCTAGTTCTTATGTGAGACATTTTCTTTAGCAAATATTGCCTCCATTTTTGACTGTGACTTCATCTTTTAAAAATCTTATCTCAGTTCTTGACTGCGACATTTTCTACAGAAAATCTTGTTTCAGTTTTTGACTGCGACATTTTCTATAGCCAGTTCTTAACTGCGACTTTTTCTTTTAAAAGTCTTGTCTCAGTTCTTGACTGCAACATTTTCTTCAGAAGATCTTTATCTCATTTCTTTTGTGAGACATTTTGTGATAGACAATATTGCCACAGTTCTTGACTGCGACTTTTTGTTTAAAAAATCTTGTTTCAGTTTTTGACTGCGACATTTTCTATAGCAATATTATGTCACTTCTTGACTGCACTATTCTTGTTGGCTCAGTTCTTGGCCGCGACATTTTCTACTGAATTTATTTTTCAGTTATTATTGTGGAAAATATATGTCGCAGTTCTGAGTGAGACAGTTGCTATAGAATAAGTTTCTATTGGTTATTTATGCTCAAATTACCAAAGTTTTCTGTATAATTATCCAGTTACCTGGGGCTATTTCAAAAATCTTATATTACCCAGTTATAATAATTGTTTATTAATAAAATAAGGCATTTTTCCTTATGTAATTTAGGCGGAGATTTATATTATAATGATAAAGTTTGAAACATTTAAATTGCATACTACAAACACAATTTAATTGTTATGTTTTTCTAGCGAAACAAATTTATTAGTTAAACTATTTAAGTCTGGTATACGAGTATGATTATTTAATTTGAAAATATTTAAAAGAAAAACATTATTTTTATTAATTGAAAATATTAAATATATATTAATGATATGTGTTTTAAATTAGAACAATTTAATTTTATTATAAAATTATATGTTACAAGTTTAATTGGTCTTGTGTATTTAAAAACAAATTATGATATTTATAGGCAACAAGTTGCTAGATGTAATTAAATATTAACAAGCTATTAAAGCAGTATTGAAAATCTTTTAAAATTTTGCTGGTTTTGTTAGTATTTTAAAAACTTTAGAGATATTTCCAAAATACGAAATAATTTTTCAAATTCTATTTCTTGCTTGACACATGATATTGCAACAAAGAGTCAATCAAAAGTTATGCGTTACCACAAATATTTAACATTTTCTATCTTTGATCAATAGCAATCATTTCATTTATAATAAAATAGTGTTTAGAAAACTTTTATAAAATTTGTAGTCAGTCTCAGAGCAATACTCGCTTATAAAGTTTTTAAATTAATTAAAAAATACTGTGACGTATCTTCGGAAATGTAATTAATCACTTTAAATTAATACGACTACATTGAAATACTTTTATATACATACATACATACATACATACATACGTACGTACATATGAATTGTTATGAATATTTAACAGCTGTAATCATGGCTACATAATGCTAGACTCAACAAGATATATGTACATTAGGGTGGCCCCAAAATAAATTTGCGGATGTTGGATAGGTGTAGGTTTTAAAAAACGGGAAATACCATTTGGGTTAAATTTCATGATGTTTATAATCAAGAAATTTCAACTATTTATTTAAGTCAATTCTATGAAAAATAAAAAAAAAAAAACTAAAATTTTGTCTGAAATTTTGAAAATTTTTTAATTTAAAAAAAAATTTTTTTTTATTTTTGATAACCCAATAAATGCGCCTCTCAAAGACCTTTCATATGATACCAAATTTACATATAGTTCCTTTGGAAGAAATGTGAAAAAAATAAAAAACCTCTAAAAAGGACTTTTTTATCCTTTGATCCAGCTCACCAAATATTGACCCCAGGACAAAAAAATTGAGAAACGTAGTCTTAAAATGAAGCAAATTTTCATATTAGTCGGGAACATCGATACCTTATTTTTTCTCCATATAAACGGGGCCACCCTAATGTAGGTACATATGTAAACTTTTGTATGGAACCAACATACAACAAATTTTCATTCTTACATTCATTCATTAGTCTTTAAGAATGTGATTGACAATTTACATTCGTTTTTTTTTTTGTTGTCTTTTTCATTTCAGGCCTGTTTTCCATATTTGTTTGCTTTTTCCAATCAATTAAGGTGTGATTCATCGTACAAAGTTTTACTGCTTCTCTTAACTCGTAGATAATTAAGCAGTTTTTTTTGGTATTTAATGTTACTTTTTGAAAAGGGTTTGTACATTTCCGTAAGATATTAAGAGCAAATGAAAAATTACTGGAAATAAGGTTTCAAATTTAACTGATAATGACAAATTTAACTGCTGCAGATGTTTTGGGGCGGACAAATACATTTGATTCGTTATTTTTTACATACAAGTTGATATTACTATTCTTGTCGAAAGATAAGAATAAAGTGCAAAAGTAATTATTTTCCTTAAAATAAAACAAAATGTTGCTGAGTTGCTAGACAACATGTTTCATAATATTAGATTTAAGCAAAACCTAAGTAAGGTACTCTGTTTAAAGAGACAAAAGAATTTACTTAAAACTAAATTTAATAGAAAATGTCTCCAGCCAGAACTAAGACAACGAGATTTTTTGTAGCTGTCGCAGTCATAAAAACATTCTATATAGAAAATGTAGCATTCAAAAACTGAAACTAAATTTTTCTATAGACAATATGTCAGCCATTACCAAATTACTTCTAAGTAATGAAAAAGGAAGTTGTTCAGTAATTGCAAGTGTTTACCAAGTTTTTGCTGGATTAGTGGGCAAACTTTTCAAGTTGTATTTTGTAAAATATTTGAGTCAATTTTGTTACAGTTCAGCTGGAACTGAGACAACAAGATTTTTTATAGAAAATGTCTTCAACCAGAACTGAGACAACAAAATTTTTTATAGCTGTCGCAGTTATGAAAACAGAGACAAAGATTCTGTATAGAAAATGTAGCATTCAAGAACTGAAACTAAATTTTCTATAAATATTATGTCAGCCATTACCAAACTACTTCCAAGTAATGAAAAAGAAAGTTGTTCAGTAATTGTAAGTGTTTGCCAAGTTTTTGCTGGATTAGTGGGCAAACGTTCCGTGTTGTATTTTATAAAATATTCGAGTTAATTTTATTACAGTTCAGCTGAAACTGACACAACAAGATTTTTTATCGAAAATGTCTTCAACCAAAACTAAGACAACGAGATTTTTTATAGCTGCGCAGTCATGAAAGCGGAGTCAAAGATTCTATATAGAAAATGTAGCATTCAAGAACAGAAACTAAATTTTCTATAAATAATATGTCAGCTATTACCAAATTACTTCTAAGTAATGAAAAATGAAGGTGTTCACTAATTGTTGGTCAACTTTGTCACAGTAGAACTGGTTTATCTTTGAATTACTGGTATTGTTATTTTATTAAATTAACCAGTAAAAGTAACGAGTTAAGGTGGATTCACCCATTCATTTCGAACAAAATATTTGTACGGACAAAGTTTTTTTTATATGAATATTTTCTCTCTCTCTTAAAAGGAGAGGAGTAAAATTTGTATGAAAAAAATTTGTCTGAACAAATATTTTGTTTGGAACGAATGTGGATTGGCCACTTTAAAGAACTAGAATTAATTTTAATTGTAACTGATTAAATAGATCATTTTTTATACCTATAAAATTGTCTTGTATGCCAAACTGCAGCTACTCAATGTGGCTAACCTCTTTCAAAATCTTTTAATTATTATAATGATAATAATATTATTTTTAATTTACTTCTTCTTCACAAACCCCTTTAAAAAAGCACATTTCCCACAATTCACTCCAAAATATGAAAATAATCTAATTATTATTTAAAATAACATAATAAGACAGCCAAAACATTAATTGGGATTTATTAAGTCTTTGACAAATGACCGGCCACAAGCCAAATAATATGAAGTAGACAAAAGAACAAACGACTTTTCAACTGATTCATTTACCTATTTAAACTGATACTTGTTATCGTAACCACTTAAAAATAAATGGAAAAAGAAAATAAAAGTTATAAATTTTCTACAACTTTGTGGCATTGTTACACAGGTAAGACACAGATATGTATGTACCTTAATTTGTATAGCTACATTATTATGCAACATAAGAGAAATGGAAACCCCATAGAAATAAAAAGTAAAGAATGCTTAAGACCCATAATTAGCTGAGATGACGTTAGGCAAGAGTATCACCAAAATGATTATACAGTGGAGACTAAATAAGAAAAAAAAAAATAACTAAAACAAATGTTTGTTTAGCAAGTTAGTTGTTCATGCTGTCTGTCTATCTGTCTGTCAGTTTTATAGTTTTTTTAGTTTATATCTCACTAGCTCAATGTTAATTTGTTTATCAAAACCCCAAAAAAAAGTAAAACTTAAATAGAAAAAACAACAATCAACTTTACTTTACCGAACACATAAAGATATTAAAATGCACTTTACTTAGATCGTATGGTTTGGTTGTCTGCCTGCCTGCCTGCCTGCCTGCCTGGTTATCAGTTTGATTAGTTAGTTCATTTGGACGGGTTGGCTGTATAGCTGGCCGTTTGATTGTTTAGTTGGCCATCATTATCATCACTTTGCATCATCACACAGGAAAGACAGACACATGAATCACACACACACAGTTTTTACCACATGTCTATCACTCTACACACTTTCATTCATGCATTATTTAGTCTATCAGTCAGCCAGTTACACTATGACTATGCAGAAAGTTGTCAGTTAGTCATTTAGTTGTTAAAATAATTCATTATTTTTGTTTTTTTTTTAAGAAATTATTTATATACGGGTACATAAGTTTGTTATTTATTTGATTTGTGGGTTTTTGGTCTATATAAATTTGTGTATAAGCAACAAAACTAATTTTGTTGCAACTAAATAAATAGATAAAACAGTAACATTAATTTACTAAAAACTCAATTCGAAATAAAAGAAATTAAACAAAAAAAAAAAAACAAAATTAGATACAAAAGAGCAATTTCTGTCCGAAATTTAAAAAGTTGAAAACCTTTTTAATGCATCCTCAATTACATATTTATCTATAAAAAATAATAATATATTAAAGATTATTACCATTTAACCCACTGTGCAGTTGTACTTGAAACATACACATGTAAGTAAGTATATATTTTGTGTGTGTGTGTTTTTAATGTTTTATTATTTAACTTTTGAATTAGTTTCTTTCCTTTATTTCAATTACATATCAGAGAATATGTACATTCGCATGTTAGTGAGTGATTTTGGTAAATATTTCACTTTTGTTTTTTTTTCTATTTCCTATATGTGGCTTGAGCATGTAAAGAGATTTATATATAAATACACAGGTGTTTATTTTGCAGTTTGTTAATTTTACAGTTGACACCACAGACCAATGAGAGCACATACCACATACAAGCAAAGTCATAAACAGGGCAACCAAAAATAGCCCAGTGCCATTACTTTGTAAGGAAATCAATGTTAACTCGCGGTAGCAGCTTATAATTGCATTACATAAAATTGAAAGGCTTAAAGAATAAACTAAAATTTTAATGGCTGGCATAACATCAGTTGGCCAACTTTTCGATCCTCTTGCGATCGATTTTAATATGAAGAAATTAAAATCGAATCAAGTAAAGGATAATAGTCTGTGATCAGCTACTTATATTTCCTACCGAAAATCAATTTTTATTAGGAGGAACTAAAATCAGCTGTAGATCCTTTCAAAAAGTTCCAATCAGGAAAAGAATAATAATCTGTGATCACTATATTTAATATGAAAAAAAGAATTTTATATAAAGAAATTAAAATCGGCTGTAATAATAATCTGTGATCACTTATATTTGCTAATTGAAAATAGCAAAGCTATCTTTTGGCTTAAACATTGCTAATAAAATGCTATCGATAAATGGTAGTCAATATTTCTTTATTTTGTTATACATTCTTAACTGTGGAAATGTCCTAGTATGTCAACTAAATCATCATATATAAAGGGTGTTTTTTTTTTAGATAAATAGAACATTAAGTTGTCAATACTTCTTTAACTGGCGACCATTTGTTCACCTGTCAAGTGATTTATGTTTAGTTTATTTTAACATTTCAATATGAATAGACTGACGCCTGAACAACGCACATTTATTTCTTATTTCTATTTCTTATTCATCACTTAAACTATGATAGTCTTAATCATCATTACAATTACATTGGTAAAAATAAAAGTTGATTGCCCAAAGTACGTGATTGAAAACAGTAATTATGTACATAGGCGTGAATATCTTGGCACGGGCAAATTAGTATAAGATGTAAAACCATCACGTGAATTTGGTAAATTATTAGAAAGTCCTATTTTTTTTGGCTGGAATTCAGTGGTAATTTTCATTGTTTTCTGGTAAATTGGTTACCCTCGTGAACATAGGTGATCAAACATCACTCACGCAGCCATCTCTATTAAATATCAAAATATATTGACAATAATATCAACAACAACAAAAATAGCTAACATTGAGAGTAAGACAATAGTAACAACAAAAACACTGTGGGTATGGTAAATAAAGGAATTTTGAAAACAAGACTTTTTACAAAAAGGCAATCTTTTTTGTCTGTAATATCAAGTGGGATTTCTACTTGATGCTTTTCAAAAAACACAACTTTAAAGCCGGCACTTTACTACTTTGTTACTTATGGTCCATCATATATGGAAAATATCCCGATTTTAGAGCTTTTTTTTAAAAAAAAAATACAAATTACAAATATTTCCACACATATTTTTATAAACACAAAATCATTTTTTGTACACTTAAATACCTGAAGTTTAAGGTTCCATCATAAAAGTTTCACTTTATTAATTTTAAATTTAAAAAAATAAGCACTGCTTTTTATCAAATTCCAATTTCTTCACTTTTTAAGAACACAGCAATAATTAGCTAACTTTGACAGCTCACTACGAATGACGTAAACAACTTAGATGGTTCAAATTTTATATAGTGATGTAGAATTTTATCTAGTTTTATTCGATACCAATCATTATGGCAAAAACTTAATTCTAAAATTTCAATTTAGCGCCACTTTGGACCCATTTCAACCCAACGTGCAACGCTGCCAAATTTTGGGAATTTATTTTTAAAATCATGGTTCTATTCGAAATACGAAATCCTGATTTTCATTAGCGAATTCTGTTTAGCGATGAAGCTCACTTTTGGTTAAATGCATAAGTCAATAAACAAAACTGCCGTATTTTAAGTGATGATAATTCGTACTTCTTTAAAAACGAAGCTGGCCAGAACGTTACAGTCGATGGTGACCGCTATAGAGCCATGATTACTGACTTTTTCGTTCATCAATTGAAAAATCATGATGTGCAGGTGTTGTGTCAAATCGTACGCGTATTTTTTAGTTAGATGATGAAATCGCACCATCTAGTATAGTATATGATTGTTAACAAATTTGAGTCTATACTTTTGAAAAGGCGGACATTCACAGAGAAGATGAAACACTGTTTCTTTTTTCTCCCGGTAATGGCAACTGTGGCAGTGATTATTGACGAGAATTCCGAGTCTGCTTGCATGCACAATTGATTTATTGAAGGAAACGTTTGGTAATCGCGTAGTTTAACGTTTCGGACCTGCAAGATCCTACGATTTAACGCCGCTTGATTATTTTCTGTTGGGAATATGTGAATGCGCTAGTGTACGCCGATAAGCCCGAAACGAGTGAATATTAGAAAAAATCATCGAAAATTGGACCTCCAGATTAGACAGCATCCGAGCCAGTCATAAGCCAGCAGTCATATTTAAATAATAATGCCAGAAGATTATCTTTCAAATAAAGTAAATTTCATGTAAATTTAAAAAATCATCTTTGTTTATTCCATTTCAAAATTCTATACATCTAAAAAAAACACCCTTAACATTTAATACTCGTATGCTGCATATTTCTTATTGCCCTGGTAGCAAACACACAAGTGTATTTGAGATCATTCTTATAAAGCAACAAATGCAACAAAATCTAAACAAAACATGAATCATTTTTCACTGTCTCTCGGCACTTACACTTCGTCGTCTGCAGCAATGTCGGTCGTCTTTTACCGTTCCTCCTCTCTCTCTCTCTCTACGTTTTGTTTATATGTATTTTTTTTGCTGGTTTTGTGGCATGTTGTTGTTACTATTGTGTGTGTGTGTGTTTTTTGAGTGTGAGTGTTGATTTAAGGTGTGATTTGATGACTTCTTCAAATGCAGTTGTACATTTTCATATGAAGACATTTGGTTTCTCTAGTTTTTCTGAATGTATTTCCACAAAAAAACAAAAAAAAAAAAAAAATCAAATTCGAACTAATGTTTTTGAGGCTACCGGTTACTGACTGATGTTAGTTAGTTAGTTGGTATAATATAAATCTGTGTGTCATATTTGCTGTTGTTGCCACAATTGTTTTTTGTTATTTGTTTGCCTTAAAGCCTGTTGCACTTTGTATTTGTTTTTGTTGGAATTGTTGTTTTTATTTGTAACTTTTTGAAAAATATCTATCCACAAAGACAGACGGACATTGTTTTTAAAACAACTTGAGAACAGAGACGGACAGACATACTGTGAGTTTGTATGAATGTATTTGTGTACATGACATTTTTAATCATGATGGTGATGTTTGCTAATGTTGCACAGTGGTGTCAATTGTACAAAAAAGAAAATATTCATACTTCAAGAACAAATTTATTTTCCAAAGGGGACTTATTGGAAACATGAATATTTTGAAATTGGACTTGTTACAGCAAATTACATTTAAAACAATGGTGAATCTGTAAAAGCTGCATTTTATATAATTTGGAATATTTTTGATCCTTTGCATTAAGGCTTCTGCAAATCCAAGAGCAATTGTTGAAAAGCCTTTTGTTACCATATAAATTGAAACCTAGAGAACTTGAAAGACGATTTTTTGAGACATGTTATGATTTTTGTTACCATTTCTATAATTTAACAAAAACCACTGTGTCTGTCTTCTTAGTCTGCTGATGAATTAGAGTTTTTCATTTTTCAAACATTTTTAATAAGCTGAATACAGGGTGTATGCTTTTGTGTATTTAAAATATCAGGTGTTGAATTTTGATGTTGACAAGAGCACACTTGCTGCAGATTTGTTTATTTATTTAAAATTATTTATAAACTTTTTCTTTCAAGTAATTTTAATACAAATATGTACACAATACCTACATACATATGTTATTATTTATTTGTGTTTGTTGTTTTGGTTGCTTGAAGGGTTTTCTACAGGCATGGCGGCATGTTTTTCTTACTCAGCACATCTTTCATTCCCATGATGTTGTTGAACGAAAATGATGAGTAACAGAAATCTTTATTTTGTCGTTTGTTTAAAAACACACCTTTTTACGAGTATGTACTTTGCACATACAAATTAAATACATATAAACATATGTACATATATTTCTACATGAATATTTATCATTACAGAGTAGTGGTGGGTGTTTTTAATAAACACGTGCATTGTTAAAACTGCTAATTATTTAAATCAACATTACTGGCAACATGTTTCCAAAAGTGTTCGCTTTACGGTTACAGAAAAGTTTTACGAAAAATGATTAATGTTTTGTCATAATTTTTAATTAATTAATTGAAATTTTGAAAAACAAGTAGTGAGAAATAGTGTTTAACCAAAATATAATTAGCATATATTGTTGGCCACATGTCGCAACATGAATATAATGAATTATATCAACATTACTGGCAACATGTTTACAAAAGTTTTTGCTTTATTTTTTTTTCATATTTATTTAGTCGGGCTCGAGTTCATTAAATTTAATTTTCATTAAATTATTTTTACTGAAGGAATTGTTTTACAACATGAAATCTCTATTAAAATTGAATTTACATTTACATGTTTCGAGAATCACCACATTCTCTCATCAGAATTCTTTGCACCACTGCGGTGCCTGCTAGCCAACAGTCACACAACAATTTTTTAACCAGTGTTACCGGTGGTTCGAAATTTGCTGTAATTATCATTTTTTCAATTTTTAGTAAAAATAATTTAATGAAAATTAAATTTAATGAACTCGATTCGCACTAAATAAATATCAAAAATTTTAAAATTAATAGTTCGAATAAAAAAAAATAATAATTGTTTTTGCTTTATATTAAAACAGCAGGATTTTAAGACAAAGTTAGTTATTGAACATTTAAGTGCAAACAACAAAGTTCTTCTTTTCTATGAAAAAGTCGAATTTTGTGCCAATAAAGCGTCAGATGCAGCAAATCAAGCAAGACTTCTTTAAATTGAAAAAAAATGATGCTGAACCTAAGCTTTTTGTTAAGAATGTTCCATTGAATTTCAAAGTGCGAGAGTTAGTTTGTGCGTGTCAGAACTGGTGATTTTGACACAGAAGTCTAAGACGGCCCAGCTTGAAGATCAAAAATTGTGGGCATTACTTTCTGAAGATTGTTGTCAAACTTAACAAAAGCTTGTAAAATAATCATTGGAAGCTAGCTATTCAAGCAGCAATTTTAAAATGTTTGTGAGCAGCAGTATTCATCCAAAAGCAAAGAAAATGGGTACCATATGAATTAAAAACGAAAGATCATGAAAGACAATTTTGCATGTCCGAAATAGTGCTTAAACTCTATAAAAGGAAACCCTTACTTATGCTGAAAAATGTATCTAAGACAACCAGCAAAATACAAATCATAGCCATGTATCCATGGCGCCAGGTAATGCCCCGTATTTGGTGGCACTGAAAGGGTGCTATATATTATGAGCTGTTAAACTCTAGCGAAATTCTACAATATGCAATTGATTAAATTGAAGTGAGCATTGGCCAAAAACGCCCAGAATATGCGGCCAGACATAAAAACGTAATATTCCATCAAGACAGCGCACACAGTCACATGTTGCAATGCCTGTAAAAACTATTTAGAATGAAGTGGCTGGGAAGTTTTGCCTCAACCTGTTATAGTTCAGTCTTTCATCCGTCCGCATACTATTTGTTTTGAGCTATGCAGATCGCTTCCTTGTGATACGCTTCACTCCAGAACATGGTATCCGCAATTTTCTTGATTCGTTCTAGTCCTCAAAAGATGAGCAGTTCTTTTCTCGATGAATCCATATGTTGCCAGAATGGTATAAAAAGATCATAACTAACAATGGCCCTTACTTCCAATTAATTTATATTTTAAGAATATTTCAAAGTAAAAATAAATAAATTAAAAAAAAATACGCATTCTTAATTTATACACCCAATAATTAATTCAAATTTTTAAAATCGACAGTAAAGGTGATTTTTTTAGTAACTTTCTTTTTGACAAGACTGTTTTTGGCAGCTAGATGTTTTTATATAACAAGTTACTATTAAACATATTCAGTTTGGTCTACAATTTAACCATGAATTGACGTATACATGAACAACGCTTGCAGATTATTGAATTTTATTATTATTTTAGCAACAAAGCTCATTTTTAAACAAGCAAAATTGTCGTATTTGGTGTGAAGTGTAGCCAGAAGTATTGCAAGAATACCAAAAAGTGCACTGTTTGGTGTGGATTATGGGTCGATGGCATCATTGGACCGTATTCAAATAACGATAAAGGCAGGAACGTTACTGTGAATGGCGAGCGCTACCCAAAATGGAAGAGCTAGACTTTGCTAAAATGTGGTTTTAATAAGACAATGCCACATGCCACACAGCATGGAAAACAATGGCCTAATTGAATGGCGAGTTCGGTGAACAGTTTAATTCACGTTTCGGGCAGTGAGATTTAGACTAGTTAATGTTAATGCTCATATCTATAGGGACAAGCTCACAACGGTTGACGCACTGGAAACTGCTTGGAGAGAGTATGCCAAAATTGTACACATGTCTGTTATATATGTTGGTGATATCAACCATTTTGGATTTTCAGTTTGCTTTTGACAGATAAAAAGATTAGTCGTAGGTTGGTGTGCTCTTCGCTTTTTTACTATTCGAAGAAATGGATCAAAGAACTGTATTAAGTTTTGTGTAGAAAATGAAATTATATGCGCAAGGACATTTGAAATGTTGAATGTGGAGTTTGGCGAGTCTACTATGAGCAGAAAACAAGTTTAAGGAAGGCCGAGAAGATGTCAATGACAATGCTCGTCCTGGTCGCCCGAGCACGTCAACAACCGATGAAAACATTGAAGCAGTGAAGAAAATGATTTTGGATAATTGTCGAATCACTATCAGAGAGGTTGCTGATGACGTTGGCATATCGTTCGGCTCAAGCCAAGCAATTTTTACGGATGTTTTAGGCATAAAACGAGCGGCAGCAAAGATTGTTCCAAAATTGCTCATGAGCTGTTGAACACCATCAACGACAATCCAAAAAGGTCATAACTGGTTACGAATCATCGGTGTATGGCTATTGAAACCAAAGACCAATCATCCAAATGGAAACGTCCGGAAGAGCCAAGACCGAAAAAAGCACGTCAAGTTCAGTCAAATGTGAAGGTTTTGCTCACTGTTTTCTTCGACTGTAATGGTGTAGTGCATCATGAATTCTTGCCACAAGTTCGTACAGTCAAGAAGGAATACTACCTTGAAGTTATAGGCCGTTTGCGCGAAGCAATTGTCGCACAGAATTGTCGAAAAATCAATCATGGATTTTGCACCATAATAACGCACCAGCTCATACATCGATGCATGTGCGTGAGTTTTTGGCCAAAAACAAAACCGTTATCATGCCTCAACCAAAGTATTCACCGGACTTGGCCCCCGCTGACTTTTTCCTCTTTCCAAAACTGAAGACACCGATGAAAGGAAAGCGTTTTGCTACGATTGAGGAGATAAAAGAAAAATCGAAACAGGAGCTGTTGGCGATACGAAGAAGCGCGTTTCAGAAGTGTTTCGAAGATTGGAAAAAACGCTGGTATATTATATCTAAAAGGACTACTTTGAAGGGACAATATAGTTATTGATGAATAAATAAATAATTTTTGAAAAAATTAAAAATAACGGTTATTTTTTGATCAGACCTCGTATAACCGAATTAAATGTCGTCTGCAACAACTAGCATTTTGGAATATCTAATTAAATTGAAAATAAATTGCGACAGACTTGGACATATTATTAATGTCCCTTAATAGAAACGTAGTGTTCCCTAGTATCAGATAGCCTTCCAATAAGGAAATACCAAAATTCCAGCAATTTTACTAGAACAATATTTTATCAAAGTTTTGAGCAATCTTTTTGACATCAAAATTCCTATGTAAGCCCCGGTTTACATTATGAAATTTTTGTCGCTGCGATTCTTGCTTTGTAGGCGAGAGCGGTGAGTCGTATTAAAAGGGGTACACATATGCATGTACTCGTGAGACACGCTTTGTTCCCTTATTCGTTGTTTTTTAATTTTATACATGTATGTATGTATGTATGTATGTGCTAGCTAAAAAAATATATAAAAACATGTATACATCCACAAAAAATCTCTGCAACAAAAATCTCACAATGTAGACGCAAATACAATTTTAAAGAAGATACGACAAGAATCGCAGCGACAAAAATTTCATAATGTTAACCGGGACTAACATTTCACTTCTGAAACAAAGCTTAATTTCTCTTTTTTAATTTGTCTATTGCCACCATTAAACCAGCATATATAGAGACTTGTACCTACAAAGCAGAATACAATCTTTAAACACTGGTGCGTCAGTATTAACCATTCAATGGGTGCTAATGAAAGTCTTTAAAAAGACTAAAATAAACAATAGCAAATGCAACTAACGATTTTCTTTTTATACCAGCAAACATTTAGAAATTCCAATCGACACCGTTTGCGGGGCCACTTTACCACAATAAAACTCCAGCTGAGTAGAGTGTTGAAGGGCCTGCTGCCACAACAAGTATTAAAATCAAACACGTTTGTCTACGATTTAATCATAAATTTCAAATTAAATAAAATCGTTATAAATAATTCGAAATGTGACTTTAATTTGTTTATAATTTTGTCATATTCATTTTGTAATTTACTAAGCTTAACCTTTTTTCTTTTTTTTTTTTTTATAGGAATTTTAATTTGTCATTTGTATTAATTCCACAACAAAAGAACAGACAAGAAAAAAAAACACAGAAGATTGAAAATCAATCGAAAAATATGTAAATTTAATTGGTTACTAAATGATTGTATGGTGTTAAATGCAAATTTGTATATAATTTTTTAAAACGAATAGAGACATTTAAAAAAAAATAATGGAGGCAATTTGTAACACTTCTTCTACTCGTTTGTGGTTGTTAGTAATTCGTAGTGACATCTAACGAATAAATGGTGTTATTTAGGAAGGTATTGTTGCTGTCCACTTGCGGCTCGAATAATAACATGAATAATAATAATCTCAATAAAGTAATTTTGTTTAAATTTATTTAATATTCAGTTTTGTGTATAAAATAATTACAAAGTTTTTTAAATGAAAAGAAAAAAATTTCCAGAAAAACTTGTTAATGGCTTTTAATTAATGACTACTACATACCATCTGCATTACTAAGAATTGGTGTAATAATGTCGTATTTCGAAACCTAACTCCTATAAAGCGTAATATTCATAATCCCAAATGGCGACAAGAATATAATTAGCAAACACTGTTGTCATCTGAAGCAGTATGAATAGACTTGGCCCTTCATAACAATCTTAGAATGCAAATTTAGCTGTTTCGAATCTGTTAAATCAACTTAAACTATATATTTTTTTTTCTTGTAGCAAAATTATCGGCATCACACCCGATACATTGATTTGTTTAAAACATTTTTCAATAAAACCACACAGCCCAAACCGCTAAAGCTAGAAATTTCAAATTGGGGCAATGGGTTCCTTTTACAACATGCATATCCACTAAGAAGAGATTTTTGGAAATTCGGTCGTTAAGGTGGACAAATAGGGTAAAACCTGTACCTCTATATCTCCAAAACAAATAAACTTAGAAATAATATTTTAAATGCGTCCGCCTTTTATCAAAAAAAGAGCCGACAGGTGTCTGGTCTGAAATTCGAAATTCAAGTAACCATATGGGGTAAAAATAGTCCCCGTAGAACGCTCCGTTAACATATATATCCCCTACATAAATAAACATAAAAAAAATTGTAAATTGTAAAAATTGTATTCTTTGTTGGTACTTTTTTATCACAATTTATTCTCTCACTAAAAATTCCATTAACTACATATTATTTTCAAATAGTACGTATTACGGATAATTAATAGGTACTTTTTTAAAAATTATTTTTTCACGGGTGACAAAAAAGGACAAAAACGGGGTAAAAACGGACATTTGATATTATTTATTCAAATTAAAAATAAAAAAAGATAAAACATTCTTCCATCTACACAAAAAAGAAACCAGAACATGCTATTCATGACTCAAATATAAAGGTGTAAAAAGGGCCAAATTTTAGTACACTTATATTGGTACTTTTTTGAAATACATTTCTACTATTCTATTTTCGCAAACAATACATCTGATCATGTTATTGTCTTCGACAAAGTTGTTGTGCATGAGCCCGGGAAGGTTTCTGAGGACCACGCCTACTTTAACGCCCACTTTTTTAAATTGATTAATTGCTTCTGCATGGCTTTTTACAGATTTACTTCAAACAAGTTGTATACACATCTTATGAAGGCGAATTAAAAACAAAAATATTATGTGCCACGCCCACTTTCATGCCCCATCTCAAAAATAAATGTTTGTATGTATGTCCTTTATAGAATCGTAAACTATGTATTTGATCATGTGATTATCTTTGGCAAAGTTGTTGTGCATGAGGCCGGGATGGTTTCTGAGTTGGTATATTAACGACTACTCTAACGCCCTCTTTTTTTAAATTAATTAAAACGCCTGCCGGGAAGGCCAAACAGACCGCTGGACCGATCTTACTAAAACTTTTACGGGATATAACTAAGACTCCGGCATGACTAAGAATACTTTTTTCGACCGCCTACTTTTTTTCAAAATGAACAAAATCAATAAAATTACTCAAAATGAATTGAATATTTGTGTAATGATGCATTTCTTTCAAATTAATTTCAATTGGTGGCGTAGTAACGCCCGCAAATGCCATCTAGTTAAATTATAAAATGATGCAAGTAAACAAAAAGAAAGATAAAACTTTATTAATAACACAAAATCCGGCACCGATAATAACGCTTAAAAAAATACAACACCAGTGTTGGAACCAGAAGCAGAATACTAGAACAGACGCTGATTTTCAAGTTGTAGTGAAAAGCTGACAGGTTGTTATGCTGCAATAGAAAACTGGAACGCATCCTTAACCACAAAGTTTTAATAAAATTCAACAAATACCGTCTAAAACATAAGTTTCATTTGTCATGACCATTGCTGTTAGCTATGACCTTTTCCCCATCATTCTGGCAGCATATAGATTCCTCGCCGAAAGAATTGCTCATCTTTTGAGGCCAAGAACGAATTAAGTTAATTTTGGATGCCCTGTTCTGAAGTGAAGCGTTATCTAGAGCGTGCATTCTGCATCGAAAGAAACAAATAATAAACGAAGGGAACAAGGCCTGAAGGTAAAACGTCCTTCTAAATGGTTTTTAACTGGTGCTGTACCCGAGCTTTATTATGATGAAATATTACGTATTTTATGTCTGGCCGTATATTCTTGTTTTTCGGCCATGCTCACTTCAAACGAAACAATTGCATTCTGCGTAGATTCCCTGTGATGCAGCTTGCAAGCGTTTTCAAATTGCCGCTGGCGTAGCTTCCAAAAGTTGAGTTTAACAACAATCTTTTTGGAGTCTCTAAACTTTTTCCTGGCTTGGGCAATCTTTGTCTTTCGTGTCAAAATCACAACTTATAAACCTCACAAACCATCTCTCGCACGTACAAAGAGTTTTATAAAATGTTTGAAATTTTTTTAAGAGCCTGATGAATGATCTCTTTATCCAAATTTTGGGAGACCACTTCTTTAACTTAAGAGGCAAATTGTGCATTAATATTTTGTGAGTGTTTCATAACAATAATTACATTTCATATGTAACAAAGAATAACAGTAGAAAAGCAAAAGTATAACTGTTATTTATTCTTATTATTACTATTATTCAACATGGTTCGTTCTTCAGTGATTTTGAAAAAGGTCAAATTTCAGTTTATATAAAAAGTGGCTTACGTGTTCGAGCAATTTCCGAAAAATAAATAGACCAGTCACATGTTGTAGTAACAAATTTTGCAAATAATCCAGATGGTAAAAATAAAAGTGGCGGCCCGAAAAAAGCTTTCTGAACGGGACAATTGCAGAATTATAAACTGTGTCTTCAAAAAAATTTAGCAGCAATAAAAAAACTGAGTCAGATTACACAGTGATACAAAATAATAAAAATAGAAAAACCTGGGAGTGGATATTATTTTTCTTGTAGGGCTTGTCGAGTAAAACAAGATTCCAATAGTGAAATATGCCGGACACCTCCAAAATTCGGTTGTACGGTTAAAAAACCGGTTTTTGTACCTTTGCGCACTTATAAGCCTGTAATTTTGTTGATAATGACCAGATTTTCAATTTCGTACTAGATTTAGAAAGAGGAAACTGAGGTCTTTCGAATGATTTATATAGATGGAATTTTAAAAACGGGGAAAACCCATTTAGGTTAAATTGCATGATGTTTATAATCAAGAAATTTCAACTATTTATTTAAGTAAATTCTATGAAAAAATAAAAAAATAAATAAAATTTTGTCTGAAATTTTGAAAATTTTTGAATTTAAAAAAATTTTTTTTTAATTTTTGATAACCCATTAAATGCGCCTCTTAAAAACCTTTCATATGATACCAAATTTACATATAGTTCCTTTGGAAGAAATGTGAAAAAAAATTAAAAAACCTCTAAAAAAGGACATTTTAATCCTTTGATCCACCTCACCAAATATTTACCCTATTTTTGTGCATACAAATGGGGCTACCCTAATATACATATTTGTTTAAGGTGTTTTTTCTGATGATAAAAAAATTCAATCTCATTAAGAGACCTATGGAAGGAACCACGATATTTCTCAAAAAATAAATTTTGAAGACGGTTCTTTAATAATTTGGGTAGCGTTTTGTGCAGACAATATGTATGCTTGATTTGGAGTTTCCAAGCACTAAAATAAATTCTTGTGATTATACAAAATTACGAAATGCAAAATTCGTGCCACAACGCACCTACACATGTACGTAGTCAGCAAAGAGTTGTCTTCAAATAATAGTAATTAACATACTGACCCGCACGCATGTTCTTTAATTCAGAAGCCCATTGAGAGCATTTGGGGAATATTAAATTGATGAAAACCGACAATATGAAAGCATGTATCACGTAAAAGAAGCTATTATAGATGTTTGGTGCTTTTTGATGTATAGAACTATAAGTTGGCAACATTTTTTTAACTGGCGGCCATTTTGTCAGCTGTCTATACATTTAAAAAAAACACCCTATATATCTGAGGACATAGAAATAAATTTAGCGAGTAGTATGCCCGATTGCATTTTTACGTAGGCCTTACACATTGTTAAAGTCAAAATTTTTTGTGTACGGGTATTTCAAGTTATTTGTATTTCAGTGTATTTATAGTTATGAAACACTAATTAATTTCTTTATTGATTTTTAAGAGGTGAAATAAAAAATAATTGTTCTTGTTTAATAAAATTTGTTTTTTTTTTGTTTGTTTTACATACATACATGTAGCTTAAACTGTCTTTACAAAATTGAGAAAAATTTTATGTAAATGATGGTTAAATTTTAAGGGCCGATGTTAAATGTAAACCACACCTAACCGTCAAGTTTTTTCTGCATTTTATATGATATTTCTCAATTTCAGACTAACTCAATTTGAACCATGGAAAGATACACAATCGAGCAACGCGTTAAATTCATGCAGGCTTGTTATAAAAATGGACGTTAAAATCAAAATACATACCGAAACAATGGCACTTTGGCGCGACAAATTCAATATCTGTGTTATTTCAAGTGGTGGCGATGTCAATTGGCTGTCAAGATCATGTGATTTGACACCGTTGGTCTTCTTTCTTTGAGGTTATTTGAAAAAAAAATAAAAATAGATATACGTCGATAAACCAGCAACCAGCAATTATGTCTCAGCGAAAATTTGGATCATCGGTTGGAGGTGTGCCGCCAAAATGGTGGCGGCCATTTGACCGTTATGTTCTTCCCTACATAATTTAACCATACCATTAAATCACAATAAAAAGAAATGGCAATTATGTATAGTTTCTTCTTATATTTTCCGTGAACAACTTTCGTTTTTTCTTAAATGGTAAATTTTTTTTAGAAATAAATGATTTTTTATTTAAGACTATTGGAAAAGTCTTGTAAAAGGTTTTAATATCTTTTTGTTCCTTATGTATATTAATTGCTATTGCAATGCCATATTATGTATATGTATGTATGTATGTATGTACATAAATTAAATATATTTAATTTAATCTTTTAAATACACAAACCCACAATTGCACAAATTTCTTTATAATCCCCATAATACACTGTATCTGTAACAAACAAATACATATAATACTCATACCTGCATACATACGCTGTTAAAATTTTGTTTTCAAAACAAAAAACAGCTGATTGAAACAACACACTTATGTTCGACGGTCTGTTAGTTAGTATTTTTTTTTTTGAGGCGAATTCAAAAGTATCTACAGCATAACAGCATTCTAGCAGTTTGAAACTGCTCAGATACTTTTAGATTTTTTTTACGTTTTGTTTGAAACCAAAACAAATTAGATGTGCTCTCTTTTGTAGGTAATATTTATGAGAGAGTTTAATACTCACGCACTTTTTGCTGCTACTCTCTTATTTTGTAGCTTATGGATAAAGTTGTTTGTATACCATGTTTTGGTGTGTGTTTGTTTGTTTCTCTATTTTGGGAAAACACATTTAAAGCCAATGCACCCTAAAAATAAAACCAACAAGAACAGTAAGAAGGAAAAAGGCGAATTCAGTTCATTTCATGGCTAGTGCATAAAGTGTTTTTGAAAGGTTTTTTTTTTGTATGGAGCAGATGAATTCGCCGGGAAATTATAGCTGAATGCTTTAATTGTTTAAAGATACTCTTTAGTTCTATTGCGATACTGTCCGGGTACGGTTATTAAAAGCGCTTGTTAATACTATATGAGGGCGAACTCAACGACGGCCTAAAACGGTATTTGTTTGTTTTCTTAAGTGTATTTGGTAGAGAGCAATTGGTTTTTTTTGTAGGCATATGTATGCAAAACAAAAATTTAAGAAATTTCATAAAAAAAAAAAATTTTTGTTGAAAAAAATAATGAAAATTAAAGAAAAATTTCAAAGTTACAAATAAAACAAACTACAAATTCTATTGGTTGTTTATAAATTTAAGAAAAATAAATTTATTATAAAGATGAAAATCAACCCCATTTTAATTACAAACGACTCCATAAACCGTGTAAACGTGTAGTGCGGTGGACTAAAGAGTGTTTGTCGAAAATTTACAAAAAAGAAAAGGAAGAACAAATCGTGTATCTACACATACGTTAAAACAAATATTGAAAAGTACTCGCGTTACTCATAAAAATTTACTGAATTCAAGCCTCTTAACACAGGATCCTTAGACAAAAAACACACACTCGTAAACGTTTGTGTTTTTAAAAGAAACGAAAAAAATATTAAAACCATAGAGAAATTAAAACAACAAAATTGTAGAGGCTGTGTAGTGAACATTGTGTTTTGAGATTAGAACATTAGTTATATGTATTCGAAAATCCCAAACCATACAAACAAATTGTAATTGAAATTTCCATAGTGCGGGGTTTTTTCTATTTTACACTCATGCCAACACACAGTGTTACGTTCCTTATTTAGAACCAAAAAAAAAATGAAATAATTAAAATTATTCCCCTTTAACCATAAAAAAGTGAAATTTATTTACCCAAAAAAATAAATAAAAAATAAAGAAAATTATATTAAAAAAAATAGAAAAATTTAATATTAAAGAAAATTATAATTGAAGGGAAAATATGCTTGATTAAGTGTTTCAAACGGAAAAAAAATACCTAAAAGTAAAAGAAATTTCAAAATACATTTTGTATTGTTACTACTATTGCGTAGGTATAAAGCAAAAAAAAAAAAGAATCTCTGAGAAAAAAAATTATTAAAATTTAACAAGTTTCTAGAAAAATAATTTATTGGAAATTAAACTCCTGCACGAGTGTTTTATAATTGGGGCATCGGAAACAAAATAATAACAAAGAAATATTGCCAATAATATTTGTAAAAATTCATGAAATAAGCTGCATTTTTTACACAAAATAAACAAGGATTTTCTGTTTATCTGCAACATTTTCATAACAAGGATAAAGGATTAATAAAGGTTTGTATGGCAATAAGAAATAACTTAAAGAAATTTAAATTGAAATTTTTTTTATTAATGGTTTCTAAAGAGTGATTCGCCTTCCATACAAAAAAAATGTATCAATGAACCCCTAATATTAAAGATAATGTAAAAACAGTTCCAGAAATATTTTTTTTATTTCTTTGCCACGCCTACAAATACCGCCCTTTAAGTATTTCGCTCACTGTGTCGCTATTTTTAGTCCGATCATAACATTTTGTATACCGGTGTTCATGGCTTTAATCTTTTTTTACTACCAGGACAAATTCTAGTCATGACTTTTAAAAATTCGGCTCGTACTCACAATAATGCTAAATATTTTTATACGAATTTTTAAAAGTCATGACGAGAATTTAACATAGCAGTAAAAAATGATTAAGGACAGCACCTAACAAAACCATGACACAGTGAACAAAATACTAAAAGGGCGTTATTTGTAGGCGACACAAAAAAGTTGTGTCAGGGTAACTGATACAACTTTTTTTTTTCGAACCATTCTATTGTTCATACTCAATTTGTATATTAAAACTTTGTTAAAATTAAAACTTTTTTTTTAGTCAGATGTTTAGTTTTTAAAAATTATTGTGTCGGATTATCTGCATATAAAATTTCAAAACATTTGCAATTTAAATAAAATTATACACTTATCTGGTGAAGCCTAGTGTAGCTTACACGGCTGATTATTTTTCTAAGCTAAACTTGGAGGCAATCTATGAAAACTAGGAATGCCAAATCCCGAATTCCGGAATTTGTTGAAAAAAAAATTTGTTTTAGAAAATTCCGTAATTCGTATTTGTATAAAATATCCAGATAAGTATAAATGTTTTTAGCTGCTTTTTTGGCATGCACAAATACAAAACATGTTCCCTTAACATAAATCAATGCCTTTTTAGCATTTTTAATAAGAGAAAATAAAAGAGATCAAATGACAGATTCCACATTAAAAATCATTAATTAGGAAGGTCAGAAACATTTCAAAATTATTTAAATTTTACAAAAGTATATTGAAGACATAAAGATGAAAGAATAAAACTCGAACGCCGTATTTGATGTGTCTATGGGGTTTAAATTTGGAAATTCCTATAATAAAAACTTTAATTGATTTTAAAACTCAACAGATGACAGATACAGAATTTGTTTTACTTAAACAAATAGTTGTAATTTTAAATCCGGTTAAAGTAACAAGTGAAGCCCTTTGTCGCAGTGATATCAACCTCAGCTGATGTTGCACCTTTATTAAGGGTCAACGAGATATCAAAAAGTGATTGTATATTAAGCGATTATATGCCTCTTAAAAGAATTTCAGAAAGAATGATGATTTACTCAACACTTTTAAATGTTGAAAAAAAAAATCCAGAGTAAATTTGATAATGTTCAAAAAATGTTTGTTATTAGAAATGAATTAAAGATGTTGATTGCGACATGCATGAAGTAATGAATATAATTGAAATATTTAAAAAAATATTTTATATTTTAGTTATGTTAGGAAACTAAATTCTTCATAAGAAATATAATTATTTGCTAACAATTTTGCCTACACAAGATGTAAATTCTGTTTCACACTCTTCAGTTTTAGCTGACCAGTTTTTGTTCAATTATCTTTTGAACTTGCCATTTCATTTAATATGGATCATAAATACCACACTGTGTACTTGTTGTATGTATGACGCATTTTCTTTTAATCATATAGAGTTTTTAATTCATATAAAACCCACAGTTGTGAATGGATTTTAACAAGATATGCTAGATGTGTAACATATTTTCCTATGACTTAAGGCAACTAATGGAAAATTTGTTGTCTTCTATATTTTTTTATGAATTTTTGTAAAATAAAAAAATGTCCATTCAAATTTAAGCGATATCTCCGAAAATATTCCAAGGAATCAAAAAAATGTTTATGCAGCATAAAGATAATATTTGAGACGAATTTCGGTTTTTTATTTTTACTTAATATAATGAACCGTTTATTAGTTACGTTACTATATTTCGCAACTACGTAGTTTAAAAACAAAATTAATATCTCGTAAACTAGAGCTGATACAAAAAAAAGTGATTTATAGGCATTGAAGCCCAACACTAGCTGCATACAAACTGACTAAGAATTCTAAGGCACAAAGAAGGTTTTCATTTTGTCGGGCTGTGTTATCTATAAACAACCAAAAAAGAAGAGTAACATAGTGACATACACAAAAGGATTTATGCTTACCATCATTTTTATTAGAGTTGTGCCCGGTCGTTCATTTCAGTGACCGGCCATTTTCGTTCATTTATCCAAGACTGATTGGTTCATTCAATTCGTTTAATCGTTCACTTTGAACGAATGAATACAACCCTTATTGAATGTGATTTTCTTTTTGTCTTTTGATAAACAGCAGCTGAACGAAATTCATCCGTACACTATTGAACGAAAATCGTTCAGTTAAATGACCGGCTCATGCCGTTCAATGAAGTGATCCGTTCACTTTTAAACGTTCATTCATGCACGACACAGCTCTAATTTTTATCACAAAATTCAAGTGTTAAGATACCACAAACGGTAACTTCTGTAATTAATCTGAGTAATTTAGGCCCTAATTTTGTAAATCACTTGCGTTCAACGCATCACCTATGCTTTTGCGAATGCATCACCAAGAATATGAAATTTTGTAAATAACTGCGTCATTGCGTTTAGCGAACGCAGAAATATTACGTTGTTACAATACTGTCAAATCATTGCGTGGTTAATGTTGCCATTGTAAATGTTGATATTGAAATTGAAAATTTTGTTTGCATTGGCAATGCTAAAAACCTATCAGCTGTTCAATAATTCTGTTTGGTTATTTATCAAGAAAATATTTCAAATTATGAAGAAAAAATCTTTTAAAGCAAATAATTATAAATACAAAGATAATAAGGGGCATAAAAAATGTTCGCACTTGGATATATCTTCTTCTACGGATGATGAAGATTCTTCAAGCGCCATAGACATATCTATTCAAAACAAACCCAATTGCGCTCTACTATCAACATCATGAATTTAATGAATATTGATTAAGTAGAATAACACTGTGGAGATTTACAATTCACAATCTTGTGCAAATGGTATTGCATCATTGCATTTGCAAAAAGGTTTAGCATATTTTTGCTCTTGCTGTGTAGTTTGTTAGTGTAAAATAAAAATATGCATCATACCATTTGCACAAGATTGTGAATTGCGCTAATATTTTTAATTTAATTTTTAAAAATTTCAAATGAACTTCCGAATGAACAAGAAAACGTTTGCGTAAGATAGGTTGCTTTCTAAAGAACCTCATCGTGTAACAGCTATTTTAGGAAGGTTTTTGGCAACGGAACGGTATAGAAGGGAATTGGGAATAAGCTTATAACATCTCTTTCACAGTCCAAGGTTAGTGACGTCATCAATAAATGTTTGTCAGCTATGGAACAGTCGATTTGTCCAAAATGGATAAAGTTTAATATTACAGCTGAATACGAGATGAAGAGAAAGATTGAATTTCTTGAACATTTTGGTATCCCGGATGTAATTGGCCGTGTCGAGTGGACGCATATTAGAATAAAACCTCTCAAAGAAGATGTGAAGCACCTTTACTACAATAGGAAAGGCTTTTATAGTTTGAATGTTATGCTGGTATGTAATAATAGATAATGTTCCTAAAATTAGATTAGAATTTCAAACAAATAATAACATTTGTGGACTCCCGTCATCCCGCCGCTAAGCATGATTCATTTATCCAGCGAAGCCAATCAAAAATTCAAATTAAGCTGCCGTTGTGGCTTCTTTTTTAGCCCTAAGAAAACTTTTATTAGTATTTTATACTAAATGAATATGTTTGTATAATATTTACTTACATCGTATTAATAAAGTTACTATAAAATATTAAATTAATTGAATAATTTTGTTGTTTAATAATATTTTAATACAACTTTTAAAACTATCGCCAAGAAAATGGAAACGTTAAATTTGAGAACGCAAGTGATGAAAAATTCAGTGTTGCGTTGTACAAAATACAATATAATTCCAAACAGTTGTATTAACTGCTGTCTTAGTCCTTGGGCTTTCTTTAGGCATTTTTAAAAATAATATCGTTTTTAAAACAATAATTTAAAATTTTTTTTATGTATTTTTGAATTGAGGTTTCTCACAAACTGGCGTTGTTAGATTGCAGAAAACTTAAAAAAGTGCTTCATGAGACAAGTCTCGCAAGATTGCCCAGTTGCACATTGTGTTTAAACTGCACAACTGTCGGAATTACGAGACAAATTTGTCTGGAATGCTAAAGTGCAACGGAAGTGCTTTAAAAATGAAAACTATGTCTATTTCAAATCTTTCGTATTTTAACCATAAACTCTGGTTTATTTACACTGTCTGTAGCTGAATTTTTAAAACTCGAAAATTTCAACAACTTTTCTCTTTATATAATTTTCATTTAGTTAATTTCTTAATGATATTAGGGGTTAATAACCCTTAGAAAAACCTCTCACATTAAATAATTTTAGGAAGTGCTCATATATTTATCTATTTGGTTTGAAAAATAAAATAAAAAACACTATTACTTTCAATGTCTCTTGAGTGTTATTTATTTATTTCTATGTTACCAATTTAAACTAAAAATTCGTTTATATAAATTTTTAATTAATTACAATTTGTTAATTAAAATTCGTGAAATTCGTTTGGTATTTTTTCTATCAGAGTTTTCTTGTAACCTAGAGCAAACTAGCTACACATATTAAAATTTCCCTTTGAAAGTGCATATAAAAATCATTCATATTATGTTTGTTATTGCACGAGGAAAATAGTATCTGTGATGTACGTGTTTTTGTTTATTGTTTATTTATTTTATTATATTTTTTTTTTGAATGTGCTTATTTGTATCTGTGTAATATTTCCCCTTTGCATGTAAAAGTAAAATATTTTAAGGGAGTTTTTATTTCTCTACTTGCTGGAATATATTCTGGTTTTATATTTATTTTATTTTTCGCCCAGTAATCATGTAAAAGCTAGAAAATTACTTTCAATTTAGCAAACACTTTTCTGTTTAACACATATACTCTCGAACAGTATTTATACACATACATAGATTTTCATATTAGTATGTGCCAGGGATGCCAATACCAAAAATGCCGGGATTTTAAGGGATTTATAAATCCTGACAAGTAATATTTGTTTACGAATTCATCAACAAAATTTGAAAAAAAGTTTGTCAAAAAAATAAATTTGAAAGAATTAAAATTATTGTTGGGTTGCCAAACTTAATGTGTCTAAGGTTTTTAGAATTGGAAATTCCTTTAAAAAAAAGCTTTAATTGATTTAAAAGCTCAACAGGTGACAGATGAAGCAATTGTTTTACTTAAACAAATAGTTGTCATTATAAATCCGTTTAAAGTAACAGCTGAAACCCTTTGTGGCAGTGATATTAATCTCTGCTGATGTTGCACTTTTATTAAGGATCAAAGTGTTGGCAATACAAAATGTACCATGGTGTAACTATACAAGATATGTGCAGTAACACAGCTGACTGACTTTGTTTACAATTTACTTATGTCAAGTGTTTTTTTTTTTTTTTTAAAGAGAAGTAACACTCAGGCAATTAATATGCCTATGTATAATTGCGTTACTTTCTTTGGAAAGGGGATAGTTGAGGAAGTAAAGGTGGTGAAAGAAGAAAGTTTTTCAGATCACAACTCTGCAATTGCGCATTATGTTTGTTTTTTAGTGCAGCATTGCAGCGCCTCTGGTAGCAAGTAGGCACATTATTTTTAAAGCTTGATTTTATAGCCTTTATTTAATTATTTTACTTCGGTGGCGTTGCAATGCTATACCACCGAAGAAGGGCGCTGTGATAAATATTAGTTATGATGGATAGAAAGAAATCTAATAATTATCAGAAACCGATGTTGTTTGAATGGCAGCGGCTGGGAATCGAACTCGGGCTACAAATACCAATTAAGCTACAGCACCCTTAAAGTTTGGCATAAAATATTAAATGTGTTATGTTTTCAATATTTTGAAATATTCAGCCATGTCACAGAATTCAATTCCGTTCGGAAGTATTTTTCCTCTATAGAAAGATTAAAACGAATTTTTTTTTCGGAACAAACCCACTTTTAATTTGCTTGTGGAATTGTAATTTTAAGAATTTCTGGGTTTCATTTTCGTTTTACTTTTTCTATAGAAGCAATATACGATATGACATGGCTGATTGTAAAAATGTTCACTCTGATTTTTAATACAAACGAGGCACAACATGTTGCTATTTAATCCTCAAGAGGTTAATAGGCCCAGCAAGAAATCAACAACGGCCTCACATCCTGGTTGAATAATCGTTATTAAATAAGCGAAAATTAAAGAGAACTTTCTAAAAAATGTCAGCGAATAGTTTCAAGATCGAATTACTTGGACGTAATAATTTCGAGATGTGGAAAATACTGAAACAGGCAGGGTTAATAAAGAATAACACATGAAAATATGTAAATGGATGCTATATAAACATCACAACATCAAAGCTGCAAGAGCCACTGAATGGGAAAAAGAAAATGCTAATGCAAAATCTGAATTAATATTGACAATATCTACAACGGGATTAAAACAAGTAAAGCAATTGTGCAACTTCAAAAGATATTTGGGATAAATTGCCCAGCATCTATGAAGCCCGAGATCCTGCAAGAATTGCAATGTTGCTGAAATCATTAATTTTATATAAAATAAAACAAGGCTAGTGTATGAAAGCATACATGAACAAGTTTTTCGAAATTGAGGATAAATTATGTGAGATGCAGATCGATATTCCTGATGAACTTATAAATATACATTCTGCAATAGAAAGCCAAGTAAAGTTAATGTCCCCTGAAACTGTGAGTAATTATATTGAAGAATCGTTTTTAGATTCAGGTGCTTCATCGCCCATTACATAAAATAAGGAAAAATTTCTGAATCTTAAACATACAGCAAATTCTCTTAATTTAGCTAAAAATAATTCTACAAAATTAGGCGCTAAACTGGTGAAATATCTCCTTAAAAGAAACCCAGAAATAAGAATGATTTCCTCAACACTTTTCAGTTAAAAAAAATTTTAATTGGGATCCCCGGGATTTAAAAAACCGGTCGCATTTGGCAACCCTAGTATGTATTTGCAGAGTAGTAAAGATTTTATGTGCATATGTTTGTGTGTTTCACATGCCCAGACACATTAAGACAATGAAAATTAATGGCATTTTATATGCATTTTGCAAAAATTATATGCACGTTACTCGTGTATTCTAATATGTTTCGGTTTGGTTGGCTGGTTGTCTTTGTATTCGTAAAAATAACATACATAACTTTAACTGTAAATTATAACATTATGTTAAGGAATATTAACGGCATTTTGAAATATTAATTAAAATTATGATTAAAGGCTGCTGAAACAGCAGAAATTTAGGGTTTCACTAAAGTTTACAAAAAATATGTATTTGAGTTAAATTAAAAAACACATGTCAAACAAAGAGTAAAGAAAATTCGTAAATAATTTCGAACAGCTGTTCATGCGAAACTTTAGAAATGATTTTAAAGCAAAATCTGTTTATTTGTAAAAAATGATACCGTTTTAAAATAAAATGTTTTATTATACAGACAAACATTTTCAACATAAAGCTGTTGACAACTAATTGGCAACGCATTGCAAGCCATAAAAGTAATTTCCTAAACATTTTAGTTTTAAACAATTTTACAATTTATTTTATCAGATTTTTTAGTTTAAAACAAGTAAGAAAGTATAGTCGGTCAAGCCCGACCACATAATACCCTACACCCAGTATATGTATAAAACAGTTTATCAGAAATGGGCGCTATATTAGAGATCTGACCTATTATGGACCGATTATACAAAAATTTATTACCATGACTTCAGTGACTTATATATGTTAAACTTTATTTCGATATAAATACTTTTAAAAGCTTTATGGAGGTTAAACTTAATTGTTCTGAAGTTTATTTGGATACCAACATTTTTAAGATATTTATGGTCGTTAAGGAGATTTTCAAAAGTGGGCCTTATATGGAAGCTACGACTAATTATGTACCTATCACATTAAAATTGTACCACATTATTTTTATACATATGAAATATATTTGGGTTCAATATTATTTGCATATCAACGTTTTTGAGTGAGTTATGCTCTTTAAAGTGGTTTTCGCAAGTCGGCCTTATATGGTAGCTACGACTAATTATGGACCGATCATAAAAAAATTGTACTGTATTATTTGTATACATATAAAATATATTTGCGTTAAATATTATTTGCATGCCGACATTTTTGAGTGAGTTCTGCTCTTTGAAGTGATTTTTGGAAGTAATTATGGACCGATCACAATGAAATTGTATCGTATTGTTTGTATACATATAAAATATATTTGCGTTAAATATTATTTGAATACCGACATTTTTGAGTGAGTTATGCTCTTTAAAGTGATTTTCGGAAGTGGGCCTTATATGGGAGCTACGACTAATTATAGACCGATCTTCACAAAATTTTTAGATGTGATTTAGCTCCATTTACTACTCATTTGTGGTGAAATTCGTTTGAATACTTGCATAACTCAAACATTTATGATCGGTAAACCCCAATTTCTGGAGGACATTTGTATGGGAGCCAGGTCAAATAATAGACCGATTTCCACCAGTTTAATCCCATCCGTCCTTGGCCCGAAAAAATATCACGTACCAAATTTTAGCGAAATATCTTCAAAATTGAGACCTGTACTCTGCGCGCATGCTTTACATGGACAGCCAGCCAGACGGACGGACCGACGGACATCGTTAAATCGACTCAGAAAGTGATTTTGAGCCGTTAGGTATACTTTACCAATATTTCTGGGCGTTACAAGCATCAGCACAAATCCAATATACCAACCCCACTATGGTGGTGTAGGGTATAGAGGTAAAAAATTCAATAAAGTTACTTAACCTTAATAATATTTTAAACATTTCAATCAAATTTCTTTAATATATCTAACTGCGACACCTAATTGAAAACGATTACACTTTTGTTCTATATTCCCCTACGAAGTGAAACTGAATTCAGTTTTCAATTCTACATAAACAATTTTACGGCGTTCTAGAAAACGAGTAAACATTTTATTCTACAATAAACCAAACTGAAAATGATAGTTTACTTTTTAAATCATTTTCACAAATTCTACAACATAAACTATCTTGCAAATGTGGAACCCAGGTGAATATTTTGTTGCAAAACCTTTTGGCTTCATTACAGCCTAATGTTAGGAACACAACTGGGAAGAAACAAACACGCGTAAATTCGTCGTATGAAGCACAATAGCCATGAAACAAATACAGCTGTTATAATTGATTATTACGCTTATACATGTAAAACATTTCAAATTTATTCTTATCGAATCAATTTACCATCCCGACAATTGTATATAATATATAGGATAATATTGCTATCTTTTTCTGGACATTTTTATAGCTGTTTGATGTCAAATTATATAAGCATTAATTTTTTAACCATTTCAATTATAATTTGTTTTGTATCCATTTTATTGCAGTGCTCGAACAATTTTTAATATTTTTAATATTTAATTCGATCGGAATGGTTTCAATTCCGTATTTGCAAATCGATTGTCTTTACTTTTTAAATTTTTTGTTTATTCCCGAAAAAAAATGTAAATCTCAGATTTTTACTTAAATATGGTAACGATGTGTAACCAAAACAAAAGAAATATGATTTTTGTAATAAAAAGTATAACAAAAGCGAAGAAAAAGAGCGCTAACAAAGACCCGGTTTACATGATGATTTTTACGACGTCGTTTTTTTTTAATTCTTATTTAAAGATTCTACGAAAATTTGTTTGCATTTATACGACGTTGTTTTTTACAAATTTTAATTTTTGTTGTAGTCAGGGTTGATTTTCTTGTTGAATCTTCTTTACTTTATTGCTCGTATTAAAATTTTTTCTTCGTCTTTTAACAAATAATTTTAAATTATGGACACACTAAAAAAATCACACATATAAATAAATAATTACAGAAATCCAAACAAAATAAATATTTTTCTTGTTTACAAAAATATTCAACTTATTTATTTTCTTTTTGCATGTTGAATTTCTAAACGAACCTTTCAATTCAAAATAAGAACAAGAATAAAACGGAACAACAGAAACAAAAATGAGTGTAAAGAGAAATATGAAAAAAACATTAAAACAGAAATCGTGTCTTTTTTTCTACCCCGCTCGCCAACAAGCCAAAAGCAACGTCCAACAAACGACGTCGTAAAAATCATCATGTAAACCGGGGCAAAGAAATTTTAAAATAAAAGCGAAGAAATTTTTTTAAAAATAACCGGCTGTTTTAAATGAACCAAGACATCAAAACGCAGCTGAAAAGCAACAAAGAAGAAAATTAAGGGATGCATCTAAAAATGACAAAAGTTTTCTTGTTGCTGGCACCAACTTTGACATTTTTAACATTGTATCAAAAAACAAAACCAATGAAATAATAAAATTAATTATTTAATTGTCATTATAAATTATTAGTATGAGTTTTTTTCAGTATAAAATCATAAAAAAATAACAATTCCACTTTAGAAAAAACAATTAGTTTTTCGTTTAAGGAATCAAAACCACTTTCGATTGGAATTGAGTTCTGTGACATGGCTGATTAAAAAGTTAAAAAATAGAATTTAAAGTAACTTAACTTTAATTATATTTGAAACGTTTCAATCAATTTAACTGCGACACCTAATTGGAAACGATTCCACTTTTATTAAATTTTAAAACAGATTCATGCTAGGAACACAATTTGCATCAATGGCGAATTTCGCCCAAAACGACGAATTAGTTGTTGAAATTGCTACAGTAGAAAATTTGAGAGTTCCTTTTATGGACTCTGCACACTAATGGGTTAAGTAATAGGACTTGTTCTGTGTGAACATCGATGAACTTTCAAGGAAAAAATTTTAGCAATATTTTCAATAAAAATTGCCTCGTGTAAATTGGAACATATGAACCTGTACAAAAAGATGTTTACATTTTTAAGGACGCACTCATTATTTCGGTTAAAAATTGTCTACAATAAATTCACTTATTTACTATTAACGTCCAACCATAATTGTCTTTAGTCACCTTTAGTTTATATGACGATTTTGTTAAGTTTGTGATTGAGTGTAAAAATTTCATGTTTTTTTAATAATTTGTTTCAATTTGTTTTCATTCAAATCGAAGTGCTTTTATATATTTTACTAATCATATTTTATTTTAACTTAAGCATTTCAAGCTAATTATAGTTAAGACTTTATTTCTTTGCAAATTTCGTTTTCAAAAACAAATTTTTAAAGCAAAGTCTTTAAACTAAGTTTAAGACTTTGGTATTTTAAAATTTTATGTTACAATATGAGTATGTTAGTTTAAATCAAGTTTCCGAAGTTGCCAGTTAGCTGACACATCTATATTTGGCATCAAGAGATTAGCTATAGGTTTAGGAATTTTGCTATTGAAAATCATGCAAAATCATTCAATAAATGGCTGAGAAATGAGCAATGATTGTTAAAATTTCCAACACAAAATTGTTTACAACAAAAAATTTTATTTGTCAGTAGGAAAACGGAATAACACAGAAATTAAATGTGATGTTCAATAAAAAAATGTTTAAATAATTATATGCAGTGCCACCTCGCTTAACGCAATCCTCGATAAATGCAACACGTAAAATATTTGCATTGTTGACTCAGTTAACGCAACTTAAAGAAAACCACTCAGTTATTGCAACTTTTTTCTCAAAGCCTTTTTATTTACATTTTTTCAATTCAAATTGTTTTTAGACGTTAGCGCTGTTCCAAAAATCTTGAAATGTGCGTGTTGCATTTGATGTGTGTAGATTTAACTCAGTTGAAAGAATTTTTTTTAGTAAAAGGTTGTTCTCGCTGTATTGAGTAAAATGCCGGTAATTACAAAATTTTCAACAAAACAAAAAAGTGATATCCTTGATAAATTTGATAGAAGTATATCTATAAAAGTGATTTGTGATGAGTATAAAGTGCACAAATCAACAATATCCAAAAAATAAAATGAAGCTGCATTGATATTAGTGTTTTTATAATGTTATTCAATGAAAATAATGAATTTATTTTTAAAAATAATTAATATATAATTTGATTGTTCTTAATTTTCACCACAAAAAAGAAAAAGCTCCCTAAAAAAGTAACTCGTTTTTCGCAACAACCGAAATTTATACTAGTGGCGTTAAGCAAGGTTGCACTGTAGTTGCTGAAAATCCTTATTATATGTAAGATTTCACATTTGAACAATTTACTAAAAGATATTTCTAATTTAAAGCCAGGCTTTTTTCATGATAATATTTAAATTAATCATTACAATTTAAACAAAAATAGATAAAACTTTCATTATTAGAATTTCTTTTTGCTAACAGTTTATTTCAGCCGCCTAATTTGCCACTTTATATATGTATGTAGGTACAATAGAAAAATAAAATTTCATATGCAAATCATGTTTATCAATTGTGTTTAGAGAGAAAAAATGTTTAACTAAAGAAAATGTTCCCAACATTTAATGAAATACAAAAAGTCAAGTAAATAAATACACTAAAGAAAAACCTCATCATCAATACAAAGTGTTTAGAAATTCAAATGAAATACAGGCAGTCAAGTTGGTTGCATGTTTTGTATAGACAAATAAATATGTTTAACAACAATGATTGGCTTTTTCAGTATTAATAATTCCAGACGAGCTTCAAGCAGACAAGCTACATTTAGCACCCTATTCTAGTGTTTTTTTTTTTTTGTTTTTGTATTTTTTTGTTTCTTACACATTAAAAATTATGAGTCAAATTGAAAAATTTTATAATAATGCAATTGAATTTCAATACATTTTTCATCAAAACACATACATACACAAATTTTGTACAATTTGAAAGGTATCAAGTAATGAGCAGGGGTGTGAAGTGCAAGCATGAGGTTTTTGTTGAAAAGAAATGAACGAAAAATTTTCAACAAAATTGCTTTTAATTCTTTGTTGTTTTCTGTAACCAGACAGAAAAATTATAAAAATTGTTTTGTTGTGTAGGTAATAAAAACTTGGGTTAATGTTAGCACGCAAAAAGGATATAAAAAGGAATGGCAATTTTATTTTTATTTTTTCGTTGCCTATACACAGGCCAACACATACACTCACGTTTATTTTCTAAAACACTTACCTACACTTACACCCCAGCAAAGGGAGAGCTGTAACATGGCAGACTAGAATATTGTTAGAATGTCTTAGTCTGTGTGAAACATAAAATTCCAATTTGTGTTTATTAAACTCAGAGCTATGCTTACACTCTCGAACACAGCCCAAGGATTTTACTTTATTGAACAGTTAGAACAACAATATGGCAGGAAAAAAAACTACCCCTGTAAACAGTAATTTCGTTTTCTGTATAGAGGATGAAAATTTTCAAAAAAAAATCTATAACAAGGTTAGCCTGGCATATATCCTGTTTTGTGTTGAAATAAAGGAATACAGACAGACTTTTACATTTATACCTACAAATACATTAGGCTGGTATTTATTTTCACTAAACTCTTCGCAGTCATCTAAAAACTAAATAGCGCAAAGAATTTGAATTATTTCTATTTATCATTTATATGCAGCTGTTAAATATATAAACACTTTCTCATATCTTATATCTAACAAAATCACAAAATTTCCTGCATCAAACATTGTTCACTTAAAATTCGGTCACATTAACAACTTCATACCCATTCAATAGTATTCATATTAGAGTTTATAAATTAAAAATTATGGCGAACAGTTATCCACCCCGACTACGCTTACAGGTGACGATAACAGCTAAATTTATATCTTTATAACTTTATAACTTTATAACTTTATAACTTTATAACTTTATAACTTTATAACTTTATAACTTTATAACTTTATAACTTTATAACTTTATAACTTTATAACTTTATAACTTTATAACTTTATAACTTTATAACTTTATAACTTTATAACTTTATAACTTTATAACTTTATAACTTTATAACTTTATAACTTTATAACTTTATAACTTTATAACTTTATAACTTTATAACTTTATAACTTTATAACTTTATAACTTTATAACTTTATAACTTTATAACTTTATAACTTTATAACTTTATAACTTTATAACTTTATAACTTTATAACTTTATAACTTTATAACTTTATAACTTTATAACTTTATAACTTTATAACTTTATAACTTTATAACTTTATAACTTTATAACTTTATAACTTTATAACTTTATAACTTTATAACTTTATAACTTTATAACTTTATAACTTTATAACTTTATAACTTTATAACTTTATAAGTTTATAACTTTATAACTTTATAACTTTATAACTTTATAACTTTATAACTTTATAACTTTATAACTTTGTAACTTTATAACTTTATAACTTTATAACTTTATAACTTTATAACTTTATAACTTTATAACTTTATAACTTTATAACTTTATAACTTTATAACTTTATAACTTTATAACTTTATAACTTTATAAGTTTATAACTTTATAACTTTATAACTTTATAACTTTATAACTTTATAACTTTATAACTTTATAACTTTATAACTTTATAACTTTATAACTTTATAACTTTATAACTTTATAACTTTATAACTTTATAACTTTATAACTTTATAACTTTATAACTTTATAACTTTATAACTTTATAACTTTATAACTTTATAACTTTATAACTTTATAACTTTATAACTTTATAACTTTATAACTTTATAACTTTATAACTTTATAACTTTATAACTTTATAACTTTATAACTTTATAACTTTATAACTTTATAACTTTATAACTTTATAACTTTATAACTTTATAACTTTATAACTTTATAACTTTATAACTTTATAACTTTATAACTTTATAACTTTATAACTTTATAACTTTATAACTTTATAACTTTATAACTTTATAACTTTATAACTTTATAACTTTATAACTTTATAACTTTATAACTTTATAACTTTATAACTTTATAACTTTATAACTTTATAACTTTATAACTTTATAACTTTATAACTTTATAACTTTATAACTTTATAACTTTATAACTTTATAACTTTATAACTTTATAACTTTATAACTTTATAACTTTATAACTTTATAACTTTATAACTTTATAACTTTATAACTTTATAACTTTATAACTTTATAACTTTATAACTTTATAACTTTATAACTTTATAACTTTATAACTTTATAACTTTATAACTTTATAACTTTATAACTTTATAACTTTATAACTTTATAACTTTATAACTTTATAACTTTGTAACTTTGTAACTTTATAACTTTATAATTTCAATTGGTTGCCGAATTAAATTAAATTTTCAAGAAAATTTAGTGTTTGATCTATTTTCAAATAATTAATTTTAAATTGTTTCTTTGGGTGGCTATGTTGTGTCCACTAGAGCGAAGTTAGAACCCTACAACAAAATTGTTTACAAATAAGTGCCAGCCTAATGTAGCCACTAAAAGCAATACACAGTTAGTAACAAAATATGTTTGTCTGTGAAAGTGTCTGCATATTTATAGACCATAAAATGCATTTTCTCTAACATTTTCGAAATTTGTTTTGTCCTTTTTTGAACTACTGTTCGTGTTTTGTAAAACTGCAAACCACCCTTTTGGAAAACAGCTAGTTGCTAGTTAGAAAAAACACGCCTCTTTCTATTGAAAAGCAAAAAAAAAAAAACTATATGTGTCCACTATACTTATTGAATCACAAATTATATCGGAAATCTAGCAACTTCCGTTAGTGTTGTTTTTCTAATTCTTTGCAATGGCAATTTCAATGTCATGTGTACTGATGACTGCAGTTGTTTGTGCGTGCGCTTTTCTAATGTCTATTATTATTTCAAATTATGACAACAATATGTTTCAACTGCCATTAATTTTCAAACATCACTCTGTTTGTTAATAATGCTTTGTTAATGTATTATGGTTTTGGTTTTTTCATTTTTTGTAACCATTTTTTTAGCACCTTTTCTGTGTGTATGTATAATAGTTGATTTGATCCTTTTTGTGTTTTCAAAAAAAAAAATAGCAGTGTAATCCTTGATTTTAACACAATTTGATTTTCTTTTGTTTTTGTTGTTTTCTACTCTTTTTCACTTTTTGTAAAGCGACCCTAAATGTCTGAAATTATTTTAATGAAAAGAAACAAACACCTTTGTTAAATTGTTTCTTTTTTTTGCAAATAATGGTCATTTAATCAGGCATAAAGTGGAAAATTTGGAAAAAAGGTACCTTTGAAAAAGTTACTAAAAAAAACAATATAAATATTCCACAAGCGCTTGTAATAGAATGATGTAATGTCACATTTATTAGAAAAATATTAAAATTGACATTGATTTTAAAGATATAAAGTAGTTTATATATGACTCTAATCGAGACATTGACAAAATCCCAAATATGGGATTTTTTTAAATTTTATTCATAAATTCCAGATTTCTATTGCAGCTGGCAAAATACTTTAAGTATAAATGAGAAATGCGACAAGTTTTCGAAACTGCTTTCGGTCTTGTAATCCCAGCTTTGGAATTATAAAACCTATAGTCTAAAATTGATATTTTGTCCTAATTTCCACGAAGAACTTCTTTAAGCTAAGCTGAAGTTTTTAGACATCGGAGTGATGGGAATATAAAACGAGTGAGCAGACACTTGATTGTACTAGCAATTCGCATTACTCTCTTAAATGTATTACATATATGTATACAAATGTGTGTGTAACTCTCAAATAAAAATACCAGCGATTTAAGCAATAAGAATTGTGCCGTGTGAAGGAACAAAATTGTATTAATCTTTTCCATAAGAATTGCTTCGTAGAAATTGAGCAACATTTTTGGAAAATTGGATATGTTTTTTTAAATTATAATAAACTCTGTAAAGATGTCTTTCAGAAAAATATAAACTTGTTATTATATAGATATTCTTAAAAATTGTTTTTTTTTAATAAAAATATAATTAAGTTACTTTTTTGCCCAAAAAAAATACTGCAAGAATCGATATTATGTTTTTAACTTTCACATTGAAAATTATTTGCTTTGGGACCTAAAAATAAAATTGCATGTGATGGCAAATTTTAAATTTAATGAATATTATTAAAAAATTCAGACCAATATTAATAAAAAAACCCAACCAGCTTTTGCAAAATTTTTAAATTAAAATTTTTAAATGCTTACAACTTTAAAACCATAAGAGTTAAATAGCCAACGGCAGCAAGTTTCTTAAAGAACTGGTCGAGGATCAAAATCATAGAAAACGCATGAATACTACATGTAAAAGGTGTCCTATTTAAAGTCCCCACAGCTACGTTTTTGATAGATTTAACTCGAATACTCCTTGGCCACGCCCATGTAAAAATTTTATCGCCATCGGCTTTACCGTTTAGAAATTTCAGATTTATTAAAAATATCAAAACTAACATCCGTTTCCGGAAATAACAACTTTATGTTCTCTGGCAGTTTTAAACAATTTTAAACAAAAATTGTTTTCATTTTATTGAAGGAATTTCATTTGTTTTTCAGTTGTAAATAATTTGTGTTCCTTTGCAAATACATTCAATAAAATTTGATTGCAGATACGGCTTTGCCAAATTACATTACGTGTTCTAAGTTTAATATAACGTTTCTTTTAAACTATTCTTCTTTTATTAAAAAAAACATAGTTTTAAATCCATTTTAGTTTAAACTATTTTTAATAGATTTATCAAGTAATTTTCTAATTGCATATTTTTTATATGCAGACATCTGCTAAACAAATATAACAAACACACAAAACACGCATTTGAAATCAGCTGCGTCTGGTGCAACATTCGACTAACAGGTAGACCGGAATGATAAAAGTCAAAATTAACACAAAACTGAAACAAATATTGAATAAATGAAGCAGAAAAATATAAATCTACCTGTTTTTAGTTACAAAACAAAAAAAAAAAAACAAACTATTTGCTTATCACTCTAAATATAAAAAAAAAAATTGTTTAACTAGAAACGAAATCATTTTATCAGACATATGTACAAGTATAAATTACAACTGTTTTTTGTAACACAAAATATCTTGGTCCCAATTTACACGAAGCAATTTTTGTTGAAAAGATTGATACAATTTTTTCTTTGAAATTTCTTCGGTGTTCACAGAGCACAATTCTTATTGCTTAATTCGTTGGTATTTTTATATACATATTTGTATACGAGGTCTGATCAATTTTCAAATTTCGTGACTTACGTATATTCGATTTTCGCATTTTTTCTGTTATGTTGGGCACACATGTCTGTTATATAAATATGTTGGTAATATCAGCCATTTTGGATTGTCAGTTTGTTTTTGAAAGATAAAACGGTTATTAGTGTTTTGATGTGCTCTTCGATTTTTTACTATTCGAAAAAATGGATCAAAGAAACTGTATAAAGTTTTGTGTAAAAAATGAAAATAAATGTGCAAAGACAATTGAAATGTTGACTGTGGCGTTTGGCGAGTCTACTATGAGTAGAACACAAGTTCAATTGTGGTATAACTGGTTTCAAGAAGGCCGAGAAGATGGCAGTGACGATACTCGTCCTGGTCGCCCGAGTACGTCAACAACCGATGAAAACATTGAGGCAGTGAAGAATATTATTTTGGATCAGAGAAGTTGCTGATAGTATTGGCATATTGTTCGGCTCATGCCAAGCAATTTTTACGGATGTTTTAGGCATGAAACGTGCGGCAGCGAAGATTGTACCAAAATTGCTAAATTCTGAGCAAAAACAACATCGCATGCATATCGCTCAGGACCTGTTGAACATCGTCAACGACCATCCAGATTTCCTCAAAAAGGTCATCACTGGTTACGAATCATGAGTGTATGGCTATGACATTGAAAACAAAGCCCAATCATCCCAATGGAAACGTCCAGAAGAACCAAGACCGAAAAAAGTACGTCAAGTTCGGTAAAATGTGAAGGTTTTGGTCACTGTTTTCTTCGACTACAATGACGTGGTGCATCATGAATTCTTGCCACAAGGTCGTACCGTCAATAAGAAATACTACTTAGAGGTTATGCGCCGTTTGCGCGAAGCAATTCGTCAGAAACGCACAGAATTGTGAAAAAACCAATCATGGATTTTACACCATAATAACGCACTAGCTCACACATTAATGCTTGTGAGTGAGTTATTGGCCAAAAACAAAACCGTTATCATGCCTCAACCGCCGTATTCACTAGACTTCTCTTCCCAAAACTGAAGACACCGATGAAATGAAAGCGTTTTGCTACAATTGAGGAGCTAAAGGAAAAATCCAAACAGGAACTGTTGGCGATACCAAAAAGCGCGTTTCAGAAGTGTTTCGTGGATTGGAAAAAAAAAACGCTGGCATAAGTGTATTATATCTGAGGGGGATTACTTTGAAGAAGACAAGATAGTTATTGATGACGAAAAATCAAAAATATCGGTTATTTTTTCATCAGACCTCGTACACATATGTACGTAATACGTATAAGAGAGTAACACGAATTGCTAGTACAATCAGCTTAGCTTAAAGAGTTGCTTCGTGTAAATTGGGACTTAGATGTAATTTTTATAATACCAACATCCCAGTCTGTACATTAAGCATATTACAAATCCATAAAATGTCTAGGATTTCATTTAAACCAGCATTTTACAGCCACTATATTAAATTCCTATTAAAATAGACAAATATATGGTATCTACATATTATTATTATTTAAATTATCAACAAAACTGACCTAAACACTCAAGAAATTTGATATTTTTTTTCATACATCAAACAAAGGGGTCTATATTTGGTTTGAGTTGAAATTTATGTCTATAGAAAAAACATTTTGTTAAACTAATAAATATTATTGTTTTGTGAAATATTAGAAATATTTGTTTTAATGTTAGGTGGTCTTTAAACTAACTTAAGTTATGTTATACAAAACTTTTTTAATTTTAAAACTATTTAATATAATTTTGTTTAGATTTCTAGATTTTAGCTAAGCATACATTCCCCTTTAAAGGTAGATGAAATGAATACAGTGACCGTCAATATAAAGTGAATACCTAATATTGTTTTAAGGAAATATTTTTCTATTACTTCAAGATGAATTTCGGAACAAATCGTTAAAATGCCGATAAAAAAGAAAAAATCGTCATTTCAAATTTTAAAAATCGTCAAAAAAAATCGGAAAATAAAAATTCACTATTTCTAATAGTATTTTGAAAATTTTTTTTAAAGGTAAACATAACAAGTAAGAAAGTATAGTCGGTCAAGCCCGACCATATAATACCCTACACCCAGTATACGTATAAAACAGTTTTTCAGAAATGGGCGTTATATGGGATATATAACCTATTGTGGATCGATCATCCAGAAATTTAGTGTCATGATGTCTGTGAATATAAGTATTATATGTGTTAAACTTTATCTCGATATATGTAAATACTTTTAAACGATTTACGGAGTGTGTCTTATATGGGAGCTACGACAAATTATGGACCGATCATAATAAAATTGTACCGTATTATTTTAAGACATATGAAATATATTTGCGTTAAATATTATTTGGATCGGTCCATAATAGATTATATCTCCCATATAACGCCCATTTCTGAAAAACTGTTTTATACATAAACTGGGTGTAGGGTATTATATGGTCCGACTTGACCGACTATACTTTCTTATCTGTTTAAATAAGTAATCACAAAATTTGTAATGTTAAACACAACTTGTGTAATATTTTTATAATACGAGTATCTTATCCCGCTTTCACACGCTTCAATTCTGACTCATTGTGGCAAGTATTTTTGGTTGAGAAGGGAAACGAGAACAAAAGGGTTACAAACTTGACGGTACTAGTCAAGTTTCTTATTTACTTTTGGTCTTTTCTTTCATGCATGTTGATTTTCATTAAAAAGTGAATTGATGCGTGTAAATAAAATAGCAATTTCAAAAAAGAATTGAACAAAAACTGGTCGGCTAAAACTGAAGTGTGTGAAACAAGACTTACAGTTTTTTATAAATAAATAGCTGAATTAAGAATATTTTATTTATTCAGGTTAAATTACAATGTCCAAACAATTTAGTTTATTAAATTCATCCATCGTATACAGGTATTTATTTGCAAAGATTTTCGTATTTTTGTTATTTAAATTTATTTGGCTGAATATTCTTTCGACGTTTTGTTAAAATAAGAAAAGTTTTTGTAGAATTTTTCTGTTGCAATTCAGAAATTGTTTTTTTTATAAAAATTTTAGTTCATGGAATTCAGAATTTAAAATTGCTTTTTATGTTTACAAATAAATAATTAATTTCTACTATCCTGACTCAATATTATTTGGAATTATTATACTTAAACTAAACAATTGTCAATAATTAAGAAAATACTACTATTACTTTGTATTGTTTTTGTAATATGCGGTGTTATTCTTAATATTTATGATATTAAATGAGAAAAATAGTTGTTGTGTCAAAAAAAAAAAAGAGAGAATTTTGTAATAAAAACATTCACCCCTATCGTGAAAAAGAATTCCACATGAAATTTTTTCCCTTTAATTTTTTAAACATTGTATTTAAATAGGAAAAATGTGAAAAGGGAACAAATTTCATGTGGAATCTTTATTCACGATAGGGGTGATTAATAAAACACACAAATGATAGAAAATTTTAATAATTAAAAAAGTCGCCACTTTCAATGAAAAAATCGTCAAATTTTCACTTTGTTATTTAAAAAAAAAATCGTTAAAATGACGATAAATCGTCAAATCTGGCAGCTATGACAAGTAAAAATTTAAAAGAAACTATCAAGCATAATTCATAAGTAACTTATCAAAATTACAACTTATTAAGAAAAATTAGAAAACTAAGGAATATAGAAAAATAATTAAATTTTAAAAGAAAAGTGAATATCAATATTTTTAAACAGGTTTATTAAAATTATGTAATAGACAGAGTAAGAAAAATTAAAAGAATTGACACTGCTTTGAAATGACAGGGTTTTTTTTTATAAGGATGACGTCACTGTGTAGTTTATTTTGAAACGTAAGTTTTAAACTGCAATATAATTTTCCATTATAAGATTATTTATAATTAAGCTTTTCTTTAACACTATGTGCTGGTGACTTTATTTTGTTGCTCACTGTAGATATAAACCAATGAATTTGTCATTTAGTTTTGTTTTCTTTTGAACAAAGTGTTGGCGTTTTTTTTTTTTTGTTATTTTTTTTTTTTACAAAATCATTAAAGATTTGTTTAAAAAACTTGTAACCTAAATAGCTTTGAGCCATTATCTCTTACCCGGTTACTGGAAAAATAACTTTAAGCGGTTTCTTTATTACTTAGAATAATAGAAAATAAGCGAGTACTATAACGTTGAAAAATTTACAAAGCAAACAAAACAGAAATCTATTGTAAACATGTTTATGAATAAATGATTTTTTTCCAATTCTATGAAATAATAATTTGTATGTCTAGCTAACATTATGATGGAAATATTATATGAAGGTGTGTCACATGCAAAAGAAAAAAAAAGAACAATATTATTACATATCATTATTATTAATAATAAGACTGACATAAAACATTTCGAGGTCTATTAATTTTATTATAAAACTTCATATAAAATTAATTACTATATCAAAAAACTTATTCTTGAACTATAGCAACACGGAAAAATAACTCAAAAGTGTTTTACAAAATTTGTTGCCATATTTTCTTATTTTTATATCAAGACTGCCACAATATTCACATTTTAAATTGTCGTCATATTTGTTTGTCTTTGAAATTTATTACTCTTAAAAGAAACCATGTTTAAAATGCTGAGACATGTTTATAACACCCACTAAATGAAATAAATCTTAATTTTTTAAAACACACACATGTGCATACTCGTACATAAAGACATTTATATATTACTATGTATGTGTAAATGCATATGACAATGATTTAAAAGGGGAACTTTAAATTTATGCCAGCAAAATTACAGAAATCCTCCCTGTCAATTGAGTTTTTGAACAAAATTTTGAATTTATTTGGTTACTCAGGCTTTTAAATTGATCGGCTTCTGGAAATGAAATGAAATGAATTTATTACGAATCACAAATGCCTTGATTTAAGTTTTATAAAGTTAAGAGCTTTTTGGTAACAGTTTTAGATCAAAGTTTTACAATTTTTAATTGCAACAATTCAAATACGTAAGGCGAAAATTACAATTGGTTGCCTGGTCAAAAATTTCAGCTAATGAAATGGCTTGCTCAAAGTTCAGATCACAACCCTATAGGGTTCTCTATATATAGAGAATTTGTGGTCTATATTAAAGAGACGATTAAGACAACCGCCAACCAGTATAGAGGAGCTTAGTTAAGTTCGAATGGGATAATATTCCAAGCGAATTTAACACTTATGTTTGCACCAAGGGTACCTTTGGCGTTTTTAGTCAAAGTTTTTTCATTGAAATTCATAACTTGTATATCTGAAACTTTTTGAGAACTACTAACTTTCAAATAATTTAGTTTTTTTTTGCAGCCATACGTACGCCTTGACTTTTTTTTGTAATTTGCCTGAGAGACCAATTTACTTTTAACTCCCTTTAATGTGCATCAAGGTACTCGGGTACCTTTACGTTCTTTATATGAGAAAGCGGCTATTGCAAGTATATTATTTGAAGTTGTTAGTAGCTTGCAAACCTTAATTATATAAAATATCTCCTAACTACGCTCCAACAATGTATTTAGTGCGAAAATGCTTTTTCTCTACTTAACTCTCATATACTTAGGTACCCAGGTACCTCGCAGCACATTAGAAGGTGTTTTTTTTTTGCCGCACACATAAGGGTTAAGAAAAACTTGATTGAAAGTATGCCGAGGCGCATGAAAACCATTCTTAAAAACAAGGGGTTATGGAAACCATACTAAGAAAAACATTTTTTAATGGATTCTGGAAAAAGTTTGTTTTTATATTGAATTTTTTTATTTTTGTTACGTTATCATTATTTTCAATATTGTTTTTTTGCTAATAAAATGAAGAGTAAATGGTAAAAATTGGACAAAACTTCTTTTGTTATTTATCATTTTCTAAACATTTACGTAAAATCAGTTTTGCACGCCAGTGTAAGTATTTTAGATTTAAGTTTAAAACTACTTTTTGTAACTGCAATTTAAGAGTATGTTCAATAATATTTGTTATGCAAAATTTGGAAGACATCATCATTAAATTAAGAGAGAAATTGTAAATTAATATTTTGTAAGTGTTTCATAACTATAATTACATTTGATGATAAACCACAAAGAATACTAGACAAATAAAAGTATTACTGTTTATTTATTCTTAGTATGAAATGTTCCACCATTTGCTATAAAATGCCGCATGGTTTGTAGCTTAATGGCTTTGAAAAAGTTCAAATTTCAGTTTTTATAAAAATTGACTTAATACAAAAATTGGTTTTTGAGCAGTTGCCAAAAAAAATAAACCGCTTAAATAGTCCGGCTGGTTATAATAAATATAAAAGTGGTGGCCCAAAAAAAGCTTTCTTAACATGATAATCGCAGAATTATAAACTGTGCCATTAACACAATGAAGAGTCTGGGTCAATTTATTACAGAATGTGTGGTAAATGTGTCCTCCAAATCAACCATAACTAGAGTGCTAAAAACTATCCTTGATTATTACATGACAAAAGCTGTTGCCTGTGCTATTGTCAGGCTATAACAGCTAGATTTGAATCCGCTAAAAGAAACTTATAAACTAACTGGAAACAGCATAGCCCATAACTTTTGTTAATTATTTAACAATATATTTGTTTAAGCTGATTTTTCCGATGATAAAAAATTCCATCTCATCAAGAGATCTGCGGCAGAAACCACAATATTTCCTGAGAAAATAAATTTCAAAGGCGGTTCTTTGATGGTTTGTAAAAGCTTTTTTTTTTGATTTGGCGTTTCCAAGCTCGAAAATAAATTTTTCTGATTACACAAAATTACTAAATGCGAAATTAGTGCCACTTTTAGAAAGTAGTAATGAAAAACAATTTATTTTTCAGCAAGACAGAGATGGTTGTCTGCAAAAAATATTATATTAATACTTGAATGACCCGTACGCATGTTCTCCAAATCAGAAGCCCATTGAGAGCATTTAAAGGAATATTAAATTGTCGAAAACCGACACTTTTTATATCACCTAAAAGAAGCTATTAGAGATGCTTGGTGGTATATAGAGTGCATAAAACTTTACTGTCTGTGGTTTATATTTGAAGTCTCTACGCTGATAAACTCGAAACGAATGACCACTTGGAGGACAATAGCCGAGTTATTACCGATATACGGCCACAAAAGTTGGAAAAAGTCATCGAAAATTGCACCTCCAGATTAGACAACGTCCGATCCAGTCAAATTCTTTACATCTAAAACAAACACAGAACCATAAAATCTTAAATAAATTTGCAAAATTTGGAAGCGTTGTTCAGACGTCAGGCCATTAATGTTAAAATGCCGAACCAAACTAAACATAAATCACTTGACAGCCGACAAAATGTCTGTCAATTAAAAAAGTGTTGCTAACTTAAAGTTCTATACATCTGAAAAAAAACACCCTTTACACGTACATCTGAAGATATAAAATTACACATTATTGAAGTCAATATTTTATGTGTATATTAGATATATTATTATTGTATATATTATAGAATTTTATATTAATTTAATTTCAGTGTATTTATAGTTATGAAGCACTAATTTATTTCTTTATACATTTTTACGGCCAAGCTAAATTAAGACTTGATTGTAAAGTCATCCTGTATAAGACTGTTTTAAAACCAATTTAGACATATGAAATTCAATTATGGGGAACTGCAAGTAATACCAGTATTGATCTTATACAGAGAGCCCAAACGAAAATTCTTCTTAGAACCATGGCGGGAGCACCATGGTATTTAAGGAATGAATAAATCCATAGAAATTTAGAAATAGCATTGCTTAAAAATGAATTGAGAATATGTTTTAAAGTTGCAAAACCATCCGAACTCGCTTGCAAGATTACTTACTAGAACTCAAACAGAAACAATTCTTTGTAGAGCTGATTTACCAACCTTCTAATTTAAGGCCCACTTGACCATTATGGCTCTTTTAACTGAGAGCAATTAGTTTTTATTTTTAAGGTTTAGGTATAAGATTTGAATACTTTTTGTAAGGCCTTTGAAGTAAAGGCAGATTCAATAAATAACTAATAAAAAGTTAGAAAGAAAACATTTTCAAGAGCTAAAATAAAAAAACTGTTTTACTATTTTTAAACTTAAAAAATTAATAAGAGCTTTATGTATTTATAGTTATGCAATGCCTTGTATTTGTCAGCATTTTAAAATGGAATTGAATAAAACGTTTTAAGTGCAATAATAAAAACAGTTTTGAGTTGTTTACTCAAATTGGTTTTAAAGTAAAACTAAAAGAGTAAAACAGTACTTTTGAAAAAGAAAAATATACTTTGTAAAGCCTTTTAAAAAGTTACTATATACTTATGTACATGAATAAATTGCAAAATTGGCAAAAACTTACCGTAGACGGCATTTCAATTATTGCTGAAATGTAAAAAGAATATTTAATTACCAAAAATTTAATAAAATCAATAAACGATAATATTAATTATTATTAATAAAAATCTGATTAATGCGTTTTAAAAACATTTTATTCAAAAAAAATTATAGTTTTGGAGTTATGGCACAGTAGGTACATTAGGCGTATGATAACATTATTTGGGGTGAAGCCCTTTTTCACATTTGTTGCAAGTAAAGTTTGGTTTTTTTCTGCAATGTCCACATCGTTTAGCAGTTTTGGAATATTCAATAAGATGGTTTCTGCCATCACATCGTGTATCTGTCGTCACTTTGTTAGTACGCGAACCTCGTTTAGATGGGGTTACATACGTTTCAAGACAGGATGTAGCAAGAAGAGACGCACGCAGCCTCCCAGCAAGCCATATAAGTCCGAAAAGAGTCTTTTCTGATACCTTTTTCGGAGCGTTAACGCTCTTTATGAGCCCAAAAAACAATCATAATTGCTCCGAAAACCTTCAGAAAAGAGGGTCATTACATTCGAAAATGGTCCGCCAGAAAGAGCTCTTAGATAATGTCAGAAAAGAGTCTTTTATGAGGGGTTTTTTGGGCTCTGTGTAATCTTGTTTTTATCATTCTTGTGTGGTACAGCTATGTTTTTTTTGTTTAAAGCACAAATAACAGGACAACAACGCTTTGGTCCGACTCAGGACAGTAACAAGCAAATTTTTCTTTCGCTCCGAAAATGTTCTTTTGTTGGACTGTTTTCTGACTCCTTTTTCGGAGTGCTCCTAGAATGGTATGCTGGGCTACTAGTTATTTAAAAATTTAAACTTTTGAAATTGCTATAGTAGAAAATTTGAGAGTCTCTTATAAGGGACTTTGGGTTAAGTTATCTTAAAAATACTTATATTTTTGTTACGTATTTGTTGAAAATAGTAAAATTTTATGACAATTTTTAAATAAAATAGCAGCTATCATTACTTCCTATACTCTGAGAAAACCTTTCGAACAGTAATAAATTGATTATTTCCTTTCAAAAGTTGCAATCAAATTAGTAAGAAAGTATGGTCGGTCAAGCCCTACCATATAATACACCCTACACCCAGTATATGTATGCAACAGTTTTCACAAATGGGCGCTATATTAGAGATCTGACCTATTATGGACCGATTATACAAAAATTTATTACCATGACTTCAGTGACTTATATATGTTAAACTTTATTTCGATATAAATACTTTTAAAAGCTTTATGGAGGTTAAAGTAAACTACGGAGAGGGTCTTATATGGAAGTTTCAACTAATTATGGACCGATCATTATAAAATTAGGTGTCATCATTTCTGAATATATGAAACTTAATTGTTCTGAAGTTTATTTGGATACCAACATTTTTAAGATATTTATGGTCGTTAAGGAGATTTTCAAAAGTGGGCCTTATATGGAAGCTACGACTAATTATGGACCTATCACATTAAAATTGTACCACATTATTTTTATACATATGAAATATATTTGGGTTCAATATTATTTGCAATATCTTCAAACAAACATTTTTAAGAAATTTGTGATCGTTAAAGTGAATTTCGAAAGTGGGTCTAATATGGGAGCTATGACTAATTATGGACCGATCATCATCAAATTGTACCGTATTATTTGTATGTATGTATATGAAATATATTTGGGTTCAATATTATTTGCATATCAACATTTTTGAGAGAGTTATGCTCTTTAAAGTGATTTTCGGAGCTACAGGTAATTATAAACCGATCTTCACAAAATTTGTAGATGTGATTTGGCTTCATTTACTACTACTCATTTGTGGTGAAATTTATTTAGATAGTTGCATAATTCAAACATCTATGATTGTTAGACTCTTATTTCGGGAGGAAATTTGTATGGAGGCCAGGTAAAATAATAAACCGATTTCGACCAGCTTCAATCCCACCCATCCTTGGGCCGAAAAAATATCATGTAACAAATTCTGTTGAAATATCTTCAAAATTGCGACCTGTACTCTGCGCACAAGCTTTACATGGACAGCCAGCCAGCCAGACGGACGGACGGACATCGTTAAATCGACTCAGGAAGTGGTTATGAGTCGATCGGTATACTTTAAGGTGCGTGTTGGACCCTTCCCACTAGTGTGGCATAGGGTATAAACATTTCCTATCCCCCAGTAACCAGTTAGGGTTTAGTTCTGTGTGGCTTTCTTTTCCCCTAGAGTATGTATGTAATTAATTTGATAACATTCTTTTTATTTCTGGCTTGTTTAATCACTTAATTATTTAAAGTGTGGCCATACTTTATAATTATATACAGTTGATTCACTTTTTTTATAAACATGATAAATTTTAGAATTTTTGTTGGCTGCTAATTTTCTGCTTCAAAGCTTTTTATGCTTTATATGTTATTGTTGTTCTTAATAAGCAATATTCCCTTTGTTTGTTGGTGTTTTTCTGTTAAATCATTCAAATTCATAAATCATTTTGTTGGTGGTTCTTTTTTTTAAACTTCGCTTCAGTTTTAATTTGTAGCACATTTTTTTTGGCAGGCCTTTTAAATACAAGCGTATCACTTTTACACGCATATGAGATGAGTTTGAAGGTATTTTTATATACATATATATATATTTTTTGGTTTCTTTAATAAAATTTTGTATTTATAAGTTACTGAGTTATTGTTCTTTTTAAGATCAAGTTTAAAGATTAATTAGTAAATCTTGTTTTTACATACGAGTATGCATGTACATACATATGTGCTACATATTTTAAAGTGTTTTCATTTCTTTACATTTTGGCCAGGGCGTTACAATGAATGATTGTTAGGAATTTTCTGTTTTATATAAATTATTTGAAGGTTTTGGTGGTTTGCATGGGGAATGGGAGGATGAGAGCAGTTCTGTTCAAAGCGGTGTCTTTGTTTTTTTTTTTTTTTTTATAAGACCACAGTAGTTGTTGTTGTTAAAGGTCAGTGATGGTTTTGGCTTTGTTGAAATAAAAATATGTATAAATTTTAATGTTTTTTAATTTGTTTGTGAACAATTAAAAGTTTGTTGAAAACTAAGCTTTATTGTTTGGCTGAAAGAATACCCAGGAAGCTCAAAGTTTGAGTAATTGGGATGATTCAATATAAGCTGAGCTGCTGTTGGAGTGTTATACTTTTTTTACTATTATTATTTTGTTTTATATATTTTTTTTAGAACTTAAGCCGCTTCTTTATTAGCAAAAAAACTTGTTAATAGAAATTAATGTATTAAAGTTAATTCACTTTTTATTTCATGTTTCTCTGTTCATTTATATATTCAGAATAATACAAGACATGTTGCTTCATCTGTTTTTATGGGCGGCGTAAATATTAAAGAATCAGACGCTCTTGACGTTCTAGATTTTTCAAGTGTCTAAAGAAGCGTCTTTGGTTTCTTAAAACGGTGTAGGAAATACTTCACTCCATCTGATCACCATACTATTTACACCACCTATAATCGATCGAAAATGGAATACAACTGTCATGTATGGGCCGGTGCTGCGAGGATAGGGCAAAGATGCTTATCGGTGACAGTAGCGGATCCAATACTATTGATTCATTGCAACATCTTCGCAATGTAGGTTATGTTTCACTGTTCTATCGATACTATAATGGAATGTGTTCTGCTAAATTAGGGAACTAATTTCCGAAATCCGTAGTTTTTTGCGTAATACATGTTTTTCAGTTAGGGCCCATCCATTCATGGTCGACTGGACAGTGGATCGCACCACACATTACAGGGTAAATTCGTTCTTCAGCCGTAATGTCGGTATGTGAAATAACCTACCAGCAGAAGTATGCCCTGCCACTTTCAATATCGGAAAATTCAAATCAAATGGTCACAAACACTACTCTCTCTATCCTCCCTCCCATAACCTATTTTCCTAGTTCCAACACAATGCATTGCATGAGTAGGGGTCGTCCCCTGACTGCTGGTCCAAGCAAAAAAAAATATAAGACAGTTATTACAAGATGATTAATCAAGTCTAACTAACTCCATCTCTTCTACAGTCAAAGTTAAAATTTTTTTATTTTTTGCTGATTTGTCTAAAACTTGAGACAACTATTTTATTCCAAATGAACAATTGTTATACATAAGTAACGTTAAATTATGAAAAAGCGGGATTTTTAAATTATGAAACGAAAAAGCGGGTGTTTTAAATTAATCGCATATTTATATTTAACAATATTTCTATTATAACGGGTCCGCCATCTAACGTTTTTTTTTTGCAACTAGTGCTTATTTCGTGAATGGTAACACTTAGCTCATGTCTGATTTGACAGATAATTAGTTTTATCCTTCCGCTGAGCGCATATTGGGAAATATTGCGACATTACTTTGAAAATCATGGTAATGTTGCAGATGTGTGCGAAAATTTCGTACGGATTTTAGAAGAAGTGAAGCACCGTCAGCTCCGTATGTTCGTTATCTTGTGAAAAAAGTGAAAGAATCTGAAATCCTCATCGATAAAGCAAAGCGTGAAAAGCAAAAAACAGTGCGTACAGCCGAGAATATTGTTGCTGTGGCGAAAAGTGTGCGTGAAGCGCCATCAACATCAATTCAACGTCGTTCTCAACATTTAAACATTTCGGAGACATCATTGAGACGAATTATGCATAAAGACCTTGATATCACGCCATACAAAGTCCAATTGGTTCAGGAGATGAAGCCAACTGACCATCCAATGCGTTTTCGCTTCGCTAAGTGGGCCTGCGATCGACTTACAGAAGATGCCGATTTTGTCAAAAAAAAAATCATCTTTTCAGATGGCTGGTATGTAAACAAGCGAAATTGTCGCATTTGGGGCACAGAAACTCGCACGCATACATTGAAAAGCCGATGCACCCAAAACGAGTCACTGTTTGGTGCGGATTTTCGTCCAGAGGTATAATTGGGCCATTTTTCTTCAAAAATGAGCAAGTAGTGGCCGTTACAGTCAATGGCGATCGTTGTCGGGCCATGTTGAACGAATTTTAAATTGAAGAAGAGGATATTGGCAACATTTGGTTTCACCAGGACGCGCTACGTGCCACACAGCCGAAGCTACACTCGATGTTTTGCGCCCTGTTGTTGTGACCGCATTATCAACCGCAGAGCTGATGTCGTTTGGTCACCTCAGAGCTGCGATTTGACACCGTTGAACTATTATTTGTGGGGTGACGTCAAAGATTAGTGTTACGCCGACAAGCCAGAAACAATTGACGCTTTAAAGGACAATATTCGTAAAGCCATTGCTGAAATACAGCTGCACACAATCGATAATGTGCTTAAAAATTGGACCGATCGTGTAGGCTACTGCATAGCCAGCCGAGGCAGCCATTTGAATGAAATTATTTTCAATTATTACTTGTACTTTCAAATAAAAAAAGAAATTTGAGAAAATATTCAGTAGTTTTTTTATAGCATTTAAAAAAAAAAGATATTTGGCGCATACTTTAGTTTACTTGAAATTTTTCATTGAGAAAAAAATCCTGCAGACGCCACACGAAGACGTAGCGAAATATTGAAAATAAAAATTTAATACTTCTTGATAATTTTAGTTAGGCTCGAGTTCATTAAATTTAATTTTCATTAAATTATTTTTTACTCAAGTTAGGAATTACAACTTGAAAAATTTATTATTAAAAATTTTTTGATAATTTTTCCTGACTGGGGATCGAAACAGTTCGATTATGAAATAATAATTATTCTATAAAAATTTAATTTAAAAAAGACCTGAAGCTTAACCCTTCGTCTTACACATAAGTCTGGCCAGACCTTTATCAATTTGAAATGTTATTATAATATATTTGACACTTAGTTAGAGACTTGAAATTACAGGTACCCTCCTACAATTTACAATAGAAATCCTGGAAAGGATATAGAACGACACTTATTCGAATATTTTACTGCACATATTACATTTGTAACACTTGGGTCTGGTCAGACCCATATACAATATTTTGTATTGTAAATGCTGTTTTTTTTTTATTTTCTGACTGTTTTTAATTAATTTTTGTCCAGTTAACTATTATTATTTATTTATATCTATTGAACAAGTTTAGGTTGGGTTAATTCGCGAAAAAACTAATAAACATACTAACAAGTAACTCTATCTAGTTAATTCATAAGATACAAATTTTATTGAAACTGTCGTTACACTTTTCATCACCTCTGCTTTATGTTTGTGTTGATGATGATGAAAGTTGTGATTTCCCTTTTAACATATGAACATTTATTCATCATTTATTTCAAAATTATAATTGGATATATATTATTCAGATTTAATTAGATTTTTTTTCTTCGATTGAAGTACATGAAAAGCTGTGTCCGTCTAGCCAAACGTCATGCGTTACGAATGTAACAATTTAATAAAAACATGTGTAAGACGGAGGTTTAAACAATTATTGAAATATTTATAATTAATTTTTAAACGTTTTTATGTTATTGTAAAATCATTAATTCTAGAACTAGCTAAATCAGAATCACTGTAGAATATCTAATTAATGACAGTCTTTTAACAAAAATGTGCCGCAAGAACTTCAACAAACTAAGCAAAAGAATCGGTGATGTAGTGTACAAGTGCTTGAAAATGAATTGTACACTATATCTACGGCATATTACTAAAAATCAAACGAATACTTGGTTTCAGATTAAACGAAAAATTGGATTTCGACTGGTATTCTTTTTGAAATAGAAAATCTGATACATACATAAATAGTTTAAAGTCATTCGGATACAGGATGGAATTAAATGAAAGAATTTTTTAAATTAAAATTTTAAGCTGTATATTTATAATTTATCGGTTTAAAATTCATCAAAGTTATCAAATGATTGCAACATTAATTTGGGCAAAAATCTTAGACTTTTGTATAATAATCCAGCTGTTATTAATAATTTTCAACATCAATGTCTTGTTACTCAGCTGATTCCAATTAATGTATTTTTGAAACACCTCGCTAAACGCTGGAATTTGTAATTAGTTTAAATTTAATTATTTTGTGTGTTAGTGTAAAACATGCTCACGTTTAAGATAAACAACAGATCTAATTGATATTAATCCAAACTGCTCATTATTATCCTAAGCAGTTTGCTATTAAAAATAAGCAAAATTTCTACGATAGAAAACAAGTTATAAAACAATTGTTGAAAACTAAATTAGCAGTTTGACAGTAATTTTGAATGCAATTTATATATTTTGGAATCGTTTAGCAAGCTCTTTGTGACAAGCGTTTGTTAGTTACATTAAAAAATTCTGGGAAGTCGAGTTTAAAGTTGGTTTTTTAGTGACTCTAATGGCCGAATTCACAGTCTTTAGTTAGCTAATTCGCAAGTTTTTTGCCATAAGAATCACAAGTAATAGTTAAACAATAGTTAGTATTTTAGTTTACAAATAGTTAACTAATGACTGAGAATTCGGCCATAAGTAATCTAGTCACTTTAAACTACGCTACCCTGCCCAGATCCTAATGTTAGTTAATCATTAGTAGGACTTACTGAATTGAGTTGAGCTGAGAGATATTTGTGTGATTCTAGATTTAACTTTAGAATATTTAAGTTTCGGCCATTTACTAGATATGATGACAGTTTTGTTTCAATATTTATTTCTGTTGAAAATTAACTTTGCATTTAACCTTATTATTATTATCACGACTACTGTAACTAATTTATTTAAGTTACTTGTTTATGACTTAAATTACGAACATTTTAAGGGGACAATTTACGTTTAAATTTGCTTTCTTTAAAATTGTTTACAGCCATTAAACAATTTCTATTACCAAGAAATTGAAATTTATTTATTACAATTATTTGTGAAAAAACAAATTGTGTTAAACGCATTTTTTGGTATTAAACCATTACAACTAAAATTAAAATTTATTAAACTTAACAAAATATTAAAATATTTTTTGGTACTTTGTTTAAGGGAAACGTAACAAGAATTTATGTGTATTTAAAAAAAAAACATGCAAACCCAACCAAAAACAAACAAACAAAAAATACGACTTTATTTTCAAATGATTGACTATTTGTTATTTCCTTTTATGTGATATTCTTTCTTTTTTAATTTCCTTTTGGGGTTTTTTTTGTTGTTCGTTTGTATTAGACTTTTCTTTCGAATTTCATTCAACATATAAATTTATGTTAATAATTTAGCCATAAAATATGCATGTTTGCTTGTTGTTCTGTTGTCTTTCCAATAAACACAATAAAACTCTCCAAATTGACATTGATAAATGTCCAAGACCCATCCAACCAACCAACCAGCCAACCAACACTTTTAAATGTCTGCACTGTGCAGCAAGCAGTAAGTGAGTGAGTGTTTGAAAAGTAACACTTGGCTACATTTGCGTTTGAGACAGTATCGAAAAAGCTTAAAAGAAACATAACACTTTATATGTTTATAAATGAGTATTAAATGTGGTTTTATAGTCATATATATAAGTATGTACGTATATGTATGCACATATATATATATATAAATACGTCTACATATATGGGAAAAATAATACTCGTTCAATAATCGTATAAAAACATTGAACATGATTTGATTATGAAAATTGATCACGTTGTTAGAGAAATGACGCTTATAAAACATGATTCTAATGCTTATTTATGCTTTAATATTAACGAATACATTTTATTATGTATTCTGGCTGCTATGTTTATAGTTGTAGATTATATACATACATATTTTTGAAAAAAATTCAAAAATTTTTGGGAGAAAAATTTAGGGAAGAAACGGAAGTCAGTTCAAAGGAATTAATAAATTATTAAAGTTAAAAAAAGTTAATGCTTTATAGACATACGAGTATATACAAAAATCAATAAGCTGATTCCTTTAATTCAGTTCTAGTTCAATTATAGCACAGTTCTAGTTCAGTTCCAGTTAGGTTCTAATTCAGTTCTAGTTCAGTTCCAGTTAGGTTCTAATTCAGTTCTTATTCAGTTCTAGTTCAGTTTTAGTTCAGTTCCAGTTCAGTTCTAATTCAGTTCTAAATCAGTTCTGGTTCAGTTCCAGTTAGGTTCTAATTCAGTTCTTATTCAGTTCTAGTTCAGATCTAGTTCAGTTCCAGTTAGGTTCTATTTCAGTTCTAGTTTAGTTCTAATGCAGTTCTAGTTCAGTACCCGTTCAGTTCTTGTGAAGTTCTAGTTCAGTTCCAGTTAGGTTCTAATTCAGTTCTAGTTTTAGTTCAGTTCTAGTTTAGTTCTAATGCAGTTCTAAATCAGTTCTAGTTCAGTTCCAGTTAGGTTCTAATTCAGTTCTAGTTCAGATCTAGTGCAGTTCTAGTTCAGTTTTAGTTCAATTCCAGTTCAGTTCTAATTCAGTTCTAAATCAGTTCTAGTTCAGTTCCAGTTCAGTTCTAATTCAGTTCTAAATCAGTTCTAGTTCAGTTCCAGTTCAGTTCTAATTCAGTTCTAAATCAGTTCTAGTTCAGTACCCGTTCAGTTCTTGTTTAGTTCTAGCTCAGTTCTAGTTCAGTTCCAGTTAGGTTCTAATTCAGTTTTAGTTTAGTTCTAATGCAGTTCTAGTTCAGTACCCGTTCAGTTCTTGTTTAGTTCTAGTTCAGTTCCAGTTAGGTTCTAATTCAGTTCTAGTTTTAGTTCAGTTCCAGTTTAGTTCTAGTTCAGTTCTAGTTTAGTTCTAGCCCAGTTCTAGTTCATTTCTAGTTCGGCTCTAGTTCAGTTCTAAATCAGTTCCAGTTAGGTTCTAATTCAGTTCTAGTTCAGTTCGAGTTTAGTTCTAGTTCAGTTCCAGTTAGGTTCTAATTCAGGTCTTATTCAATTCTAGTTCTAGTTCAGTTCTAGTTTAGTTCTAGTTCAGTTCTAGTTCAATTCTAGTTCCGGTTCTAGTTCATAAAAAAATTTGAGTTTGACACAAATTTCATAAAATTAAAAAACATAAAATTAATTAATTTCGTCTTATATAAAAGTTTCTTTTGTGTTAAATGCGTTGCATAGTTTTACTAAATATTTTTTTCTCTCCAAAAACGTGATTCATTGGCAACATTTTACAGCAATTTTCTTTATCGTCTTGTTATAGTTTTATAGCACGTGTAATGAGTTAAAATAATAAAAAAGATTTCCATTACATTTTGTCTAAAAGATTTGATTTTTTTTTTCCAATTACTAAAGCACGTTTAGATATAAACTGGCCAAGAGATGTAAGAGTCTAACAGCTCATCATCATGATGGAAATGATGAAATAGAAATGTTAGTAAGTATACATTTCACATTTAATTGGTTGTGGCAGTCAGCGTTTCTATGACCAAAAAGGCGTAACTTTGTTAACTAGATAGTTGGTTGGTTGGTTGGTTGGTTGGATGTTGATGGTCATAAAAATGGAATTAAACTTTAACTGAAGAAACAACAAAATTGTACACTGAAATGTCATACTGCGGTAGGTAGGTTGTAGAAAATAAAAACATTATGAAATGGAATGAAATTTTTTGTAATAAAAACAGAATAATTGTCTTTTATAATTTTCATTGAACAAATGCCAGACAGGCCAGGCGTCTGTAGGTCTGACAATGACAGTGCGTTAAGTCCAAATTTTTTTTAATAACATTTTTTGTTTATTAATTTCAGTTAAATTTGCTTTATATTTTCATATTTTTTTTTTTTGAAACTTGAAATTAGATCATGTTTCATAAAAAAAAACAAGAAAAAGAGGCCTAATGATAAAATTTGCATAATATCATTTGCATACATGCACTTTAATACACTCATTTACTCATTTATTTGAAATAATTGCGGTTAAAATGTCTGTAAATGTTCAATGTATGTTTTGGGTTTGAGAGTTTCCGCTCTGCTGTGTTTTTCATTGTGTACTCATTTTGTTTTACAATGTGTATTCTTTTTACGCTTCAATTGTGTTTAATTAAACTCAAGTTGACCAATTTGTATGCAAATTATATTAAATGATTCATATGCTAATTTAATAAGTTTTATAAACTTATTTTTCAAATGCAAAAAAACCAGCACGCTTCATACAAAACACAACAACACCCACCCTTCCCACCAGCCATCTTCCTTTTAACAAAGTTGTAAAATCACTAGAGAAAAACAGTTTGTTATTTTGTTTCACTTCTAGAACTGAAAACTACATTTACATTGACAAACGAACATTACCCAAAAAAGAACAATACATAATGTTAATATTATTTGCATAGTAATGTGTAAATAATAAATATGTGACGTTGTTTTGGACGCTGTTGTTTGTACTCGTATGGTGGCCTTTTTGCTCTTTATTTTTGAAGTCAGATGCCAGGCTTTTTGTCAAATTAAGATAAACAGTTTCGGTCTTTCTCAACTTAGCTGAAGAAAATAAAATTAAAATTTACATAAATTTAAAATAAAAACGACAATAGAAATAAAATGTTTCAAAAAGTAGGTCATGAACTAAATATTTTCAATTTTTCAAAAGTGTAAAAAAGATACAAATAAAGGACACTGAAATCGTAAACTTATACTTTTGAAAGTAAACCTAAACCTTCAGTAATAAGGGCATGCATATATATGTAAGTGTTATTTCCACGAGGGCGGTTCGAAAACTTTTTAGCTTAGAACAGAAAGCGCGGTAGAAACAGAAAAAAGTTAAGTGTTTTGAAAACTTCCATCTCTCACACATGTTAAATGTCTTTTCAATCTGCAAACACCTTCATATAGAAACAGGTGTACGAAAAAGACGCATCCACGATTTTTTTTTTACAATTTGAAAATTATAAATTCGTGGTGTCCTTAAATATTTAACTAAAAAAAGGTTTCTCGGGACAAGAAATTCATACTGATAGGGTGAATGTGTTAGATGAAAGTGCTCCTTCATATGCAACAGTAAAAAATTGGGTTGCTGAATTTAAACGTGGTCGTACAAGCATTGAGGATGAAACAATTAGTGGACGTCTAAAAACAGCAACAACAATAGAAATTGTAGCCAAAGTGCCTGATATGGTATTAAATGATCGACGAATAAAAGTACGTGAAATAGCTGTTATCATGGACATCTCACATGATCGAGTCCATTTAATTTTGCATAAAGAACTACAGATGAAAAAGCTTTCTGCAAGAAAGTCGACCAAAAAACGCATAAGTGTGAAAATTTCTCTAGCTTTTTTTGAATCGTTTTAAGAAAAATAAAATGAATTTTAAGCGTCGTTTCATAACTGTAGATGAGACGTGGATCCACCACTATACTCCACAGACACAAGAACAATCTAAGCAATGGACTGAAGCTGGAGGAAGTGTCCCAAAGAAGGCAAAAACAATTCAATAGGCTGGTAAGGTTATGGCAACGGTTTTTTGGGACTTCAAAGGTATTTTACTGATTGACTATCTGCAAGAGGGTAAAACAATAAATTCAGAACGAATTAAAGTACGAGTTGCTTGCGCGTCCACCTTATTCTCCTGATTTAGCTCCCAAATATAATAAAGATGGAATTACAGTTCTAAACCACAATTATAAGGCCTTGACGAATACTATTTTAATCAAGGGCTAGAATTGCTAATAAGCGTTACACTAAGTGTATTGAAGTTTCAGGAGATTAAATTGAAAAATAAAAATGTTTTTTATTTTTCTTTCTGTCCTAGGCTAAGAAGTTTTCGAACCGCCCTTGTATAATATTTTTTTATGTTAAACTAAACTGAACTAGAACTGAACTAAAACTAAACTAGAAATGAACTAGAAATGAATTAGAACTGAAGTAGAACTGAAGTAGAACTGAACTTGAACTGAACTAGAACTGAACTAGAACTGAACTAGAACTGAACTAGAACTGAACTAGAACTGAACTAGAACTGAACTAGAACTGAACTAGAACTGAACTTGAACTGAACTAGAACTGAACTAGAACTGAACTTGAACTGAACTAGAACTGAACTAGAACTGAACTAGAACTGAACTAGAACTGAACTAGAACTGAACTAGAACTGAACTAGAACTGAACTAGAACTGAACTAGAACTGAGCTAGAACTGAACTAGAACTGAACTAGAACTGAACTAGAACTGAACTAGAACTGAACTAGAACTGAACTAGAACTGAAACTGAAACTGAACTAGAACTGAATCAGAACTGAACATGATACATGATCCCATGTATATAACAATAATTAACTCGTTGTCATAAAAACTAAAGATTTTAAAATTCGTTGTTTAATAAATTAACTTTCTTCCCGCAATAAAATACGAGTATATTAATTTAAAACTCACTTTCACACCCAAACAGTAAATGTAGAAAAAAAACTAAATTTTACCAGACAGTTAGTCACCTAAATAGCCATTGCAATAATTATGAATTACATTTTATTAAAAATAAGTAAATACGATTAAAATTAAAATTACGATTATTTAAAATTTATAAATATAATAAAAAAAAACATAAAAAAATCAATAAAATTTGGTGATAAAAATATATTTTTTAGTGAAGTTCAACTAAACAACAAATACTTCAAAACCAATTTGGTATTAGAAAAGAAACAAGGAAACCTATTTAATTTTTTATGCTGACATAGAATTTTCTCTTCTTAAATGACAAATTTCATTACATTTAGTAGCTGTAAGAACTTGATGGTGGATGTATTTGTTTCCTGTTGTTCTTTGTGTTAGGAACCCTTAAAACTTACTTTAGCTTAAAGCATATGAAGCCTTCTTAAAGGTGTTTTTGCAAATATTCATTCACATAGAAGAAATGTTACGCTTTAACACTCTTCAGCTGTAGCAAAAGAGAGTAGATATTACTTTTAGTATTTTCATTACATTAAGGCTTAGAGTGAAACCCCCCACTTCCTACCCCATCTTCTGACAGCTGCTGTGTAGTTTAAGTTTGTTGCTCCTTTTGCTTGGCTGTTTCTGTAGCTGTTAAGAAAAATGTCAATTTTAATAATAACTTTCACCTTGCTGTCTATAGTAAACTTATACTTATTTTGTGCTTGCTAGCTGGCAAAGAGGCAAAAGCAGCAGAAAAGTATGCTACAATTTTTCTTCTTAAAGGAAAAAAAAATATAAATAACAAACCATAAAATCAACATTATATTTATGTATGTAGTATGTTTGTGTATGTTTATGTATAAAGGCTACAAATAAATGTCTACGTGTAACGACTGGGGGAGTAAAATAAAAACCATTTTTACTCCTCCTGCCCCCTGCATTTGTTATTAAGAGGAATGTGGTAAAAAGTCGTTATTTCTGATGCCTTTTTCATATTGCTGTTACGTCTGTCGTTGTGTCTGTCTCTTTATTTTTATGTATTTATTCCCTTTTGTAGCATATTTTTACCATTTATATATTAAAATGTGTATTTGTGTGTATATACTTATTTGTTTTAGTTCCTTTTCGGCAATCAGGTAAGCTAAACTTATTATTGTTGCTATTGTCGGAATGCTTGAACAACCAACCCCCTTAGAATATGAATGAATAAAATATAGCTGCCTGTATTTGTTTCCTTATTGTTATTAGAAGGCCAGTGTTATTTTGTTTAGCTTGTTGTTTTCTAAGGACGACTCTGTGCCTGATAAATAATTTTATTTGCTCTTATTTTTTGTTAAGATTTTTGGCAAAAGTTTTCTTCAGTTTATTTATACGGCCCATATGGTTGGGTTAAAACAATCAGATATTTATTTTCTCTACACACATACACACACACACACATATATATATGTATATATATATACATACTACGTATTAACTAAAGCTCATGAATCATTTAACGAAAAAACTGCTTTATTTCCAAAAAATAGTTGAAAACTAAAGATTTTCCATGTCTTGGACCTGTATCATTATAAATGATAAATGTTTTTTTTCCTTTTATTTTCTTACGTTTTTTAGCTATAATAATAATGGCAAAAAAATCAATTTCTACATATGTATTGGTATAATAAGACCTAAAAGTATGCCATATATTTTGTTGTGCTTTTCCGAACACTAAAGCACCTAAATGTAGACTATAGATTTTGTTGTGTGCAGGTTTGTGGCGGTACATAAAATATAATTGGTATTATTATTGTAGGCAATAAATAAAGCCTATAGTAATAAGGTAACATTTTTATGTTATAACTATAAGGAAAATATTGCCTACTTTATTAAATCGGTTAAAAGTAATGTTTAGGTTGTTAGATTTTTGTAAGGAGAATATCAAAAAAATTCGAATTAGTTACTATAATAAAAAATGTGCTTACAAAAAATAATTAAGTTATTAAATAAAACGTTTGAAAACACCAGCAATGTTTCTTAACCCTTTAACGCCTAAGACCGTCTATAGCCGGTCATCAATTTAGTATTAAAAAAGACGGTTTTTGCCCATTTAACTACTAAGACTGTCTTTCTTGTTTTTGTCCTGGAGCTTTCCAGGTATATTTTTTTCTGAATTGGAACTGAAATTCGTAATTTGCAGATGAAATACATGCTAGAACAAAAATGTATTTCTGCAATTTGAACGTATTTTCAATTTCAGGTATTCAAGGGGTAAACAAGAACTTGGTTTTCCAACAGGTATGGGAATAACAAGCAAATGTTGATAGTTTACTCAGTAGAAGAAGCTTTGACATGAACTCATTTTGTCTCTAAAGACTAGAAGCTTTTCATTACTAAACTACCTGTAAATAAGGCTTACAGTATATAAGTTGTAGTCATTACAAAGTAAGCTAAATAGTAATGTTATGTCATTACCCTGAGTTTTACGCTTATTCCTTAAAATTATTTTTTTTTTATTTTTAGTCTAGTTTTGCTGTCTTTAAATAATCAGAACTCATAAATACTTTCCTAAAGCCTTTGCCAGCGACTTAAACAATTAAAAACTCTTCTATTCTGTGTTCTCAGTATGATGAGAAGAAGACTTATTTTGCAATTTTCCTTTTGGTAAAGTAAGTATTATATGCATGATTGAAGTTCCTAGAACATGCTTACTTACACAAATATTCCTCATAGTTTTTTTATCCAATATTTCTAATTTTTTTTTTTGCAAAAGAGATTCTCTTCCACTTATAAATGTATTGATTTTTACATTTGATGGGAATATATTTACACATATACAAAACAATTTAATAGAGAGTAAAAATATAGCAGTTGGAAATTTTTTTTTATAAAAATGCTTAAAAATATTATCCGCCTTCACACGTTTCAATTCAAGGCAAGTATCTTTAGATGAAAAGGAAAAAGAGAACCAAAGGTGATACATGCTTGACGGTACTAGGTAGTTTTTTTTTTGTATACATACTTTGTTTATTTTCTCTGTCTTATTCTACGCGAAGTTGTTTGCATGAAAAAGTATAAACTTGATGATAAAGAGCAAGAAAATTGAAGATACGCGTGTGAACGAAATGACAGATTCAAAAGAGATTTGAACAAACACTGATCAGCTGAAATTGAAAAGTGTGAAACGACAAAATCAAAAGTATACTTAATAAAAATTTAACCATACACAATAGTTTCTATAGCTTTTTGTTTAAATTTTGCGCTAAATCAACCTTCTCATTTGTTTTAGAAAAGCCAACAGAACTTCTAGACCACATATGCATTTTTGGACTTCTCTGCTTATCGAAATACTTATCCGTAGAATATCCCCGATAGTAGTCTTTGAATTTAGATAAACTGATTTACATTTATTAACTTTAGTCCGCTTTCACATTCTTCAATTCTGACTCGCCAAAGCAGGTAATTTTGATATGAGCAGGGAAAAGGGGTAATAAAACTTGACGGTACTAGTAAATTTTCTTATTTCCTTTTGCTTTTTCTTCTTTCATGCACATTGATTTGCATTAAAATGTACAAAAATTGAATTGAGGTGTGTGAATGAAATGGCAAGTTCAAAAGCGAATTGAACAAAAACTGGTCAGCTAAAAAGAATGTGTGTGAAACAGGACTTAGCTTATTGTATATTAAAGAGAAGTTTTTGATTTGTTGTGTGCATATTTGGCTTCTCATAGACTCTAATTTTTTAAATTTGATTTTAGTGAAGATGTTTTGTAAGTTCTGCATATAAATAAGGGAAATAACTATTGGCTCAGCATAGTTTCAGGCCTGCTTTAAATCTATAGGTAGAATCTCACTACACTACTCCCAAGCACGTGGGTTAAGTTAAAAGAATTTGCTAGAACTCCGGTGTTGGTAATTGGTTTCTTGAGGGAAAGGAACCCCGAAAGGGAAACATGTAGTTGACCTACACAGTAACACGGACTTGGCACGGATTATGTAAATCGCTTTCAAAACATCTCTAAAAAATATTCTATGCTTTATGTGGGTACCTGACCTGAGGACTTAAATTCACGGTGCTTTTAACGCTACGCATTGTATGTCCTGCACCATTCTCAAATACCTGCCATCCATAGCTTAGGGAAATAACAAAACCCAGGACAATTATTAGATACGCAAAAATCGCTACAGCTATAAACTGGTCTAGCATTGCACTGTCCAACCACTACTGCCAAGGACGGGAGATTATGGCGGTCCTATCAAATCGCTGTTTGTAAACCTGTCCAGGGCGGTTGATGGCCACCACTGCAATATATTTTTTGAGCATATAGCCAATTGCCATCACTACTTTGGCTCTGTTGATTCGGCAACAACACCAAAAGATAATTTGGTGTCCCGAAATTTGCCTTTAGACAAACATCAGTCTTTTAGCAGACTATCTGCATCCTGCGTTTTTTTAATTTTAAACCACAAGAACCCCGAAGGGAACTACAAGCAATTATTAGTTAAGTATCGAATACCCGGGCATCTAACTGATCCCATGGCACTAGATAAAAAGTTAATAGGTGTGAAACAATAACCTCTTTACTCCTTCGAGCCCGTGCAAGCTCATGCCACCTGTGTCGCCATCTCTTCCCAAGATGGTAACAATGTCAAGGTGAACGAATTACACCAGTACATAGTACCACCTGGGGTACATCTCCAAGAAAGTCAAAATCAAATATATATAAACTTTAGAAGAAGCTAGACTTATTTTTCTTGAGTCATGGATGTTTTAATTAGTTAGACGTTAGACCATTATAAGCAATTTGTATGGCAAATGTAATGCTGGCAGCAGCACAATACACTACAAAGTTAGGCTTAACATATCTTGCAACCGCTACTGTAGATCATGCATTGAAAAGAAAGGGATGTAGAACTTTATGCAAATTTATTTTTATTTTCTTCACTCTGCTGCACTTCATACTAGACTCTTTTTAAAATGCAAAAATACAAAAAAAAAAATAATAATCTGTTGTTTAATCTTTTCTACTTACTTCTCATATTTTGTATTACATGAAAGGGAAATGAGTTTGAATAAGCAACACATAACCCCACAAACAAACATATGTACATACATATATATATATATGTATTTCTGTATTTATTATACTTTTTTATTTTCTTTACAGTCTTGTGGTTTTAAGACTCGTACAATTTATTGAAGATTTTATGGTTGCTACATATTGCATATTTTGTATTTAGAACAGCTTTACTTGTCATTTCCACAATAAAACACATGTTTCTATAATAATTTGCCAGAGATTTAACAAATATTTTCTTAGCAAAATTTTCCAAAAAAAAAAAAAAAAATCACAAATAAAAAATTTGTTGGAAACAATTCATTTCAAGCTTCATTAAATGCAGTCAAGCTTAAGAAGAGGAAGAAAAAAATCAAATTTTTAATAAAAGAAATCTTTAAAATTTTTGGTTTTTCTACGAATCACTTGACCATATGTTGGGATATATTCATATGTAATGTGTCGCTTTGTTTTCTTGCTCTTAAATTACGCCCTTTTTCCTTATTTATCCTTTGCTTGTTGTTTAATTATAATTTCCTTTGTGCTGCAGCCTGGCCAAAGGCATATGTTTATGCTGAGTTGTATGAATTTTTATGACTCTGAGTTGATTATTTTTACAAGTGTCCTTCTTGTGCATTTAGAGTATGTGAAACAAACAAATTTACTTCTTAATATAAACAACATACATACCTACTCGTACATATCATTCCATTGAAGAAGTTTTTAAGAAATATATTTTGGATTTTAAACACACACATGCTGTTGCCAGCAAATGTAATTTACTCTTGAATATGAATCATGATATTTGTTTACGGCCCTAAAAATAAATGTTGTTGCAATGTTTGTTTTAGTTAGGAAGTTTGTTTTTTTAAAGGCGGTATTTAAGGCCACATCAAATGGTTGAGTGTGTAATGTGGAAATATTTAATAAAGAATTGTACTAAATACAGTCATTCTGGGTAATGTAAACCATTACTAGATAATGAATTCCTTAAGAGAGAGAGTGTAAATAGTTTAACAATGTATTTATATTTCTTTCCACCAAAACTTCTTTAATGTTGAGAATTTAGTTAAATCTTTTCCAATTGAAAATTGCCCAGCAAAAACTGGTATTATTTCAGCAAAGTGATATTATTGCAGGCAAGTACTTGCCACAGTCGCTTACACATAAGTCATTACTTTTATGTCACTAAAACTAAAGCAAAGAATTTAGTGAGTCCTTGATAGTAAGCATTCACAGAACCCCTTAGCTGTAAAACCAAAATGTGCTCATGCGACAATGACAGATAAATAAGCAGTTATATAACAGATAAAATCTAAGTCATTATTTGACTACTTTTGAGTAATGCAAATTGAGGGAGCTGTAGCTTAATTGGTTAGCGCATTTGAGCATTAAGCATGAGTTGGTATTTTTGTAGCCCGGTTATGATTCCCAGCTGCTGCCACTCAAACAACATCAGTTTCTGATAATTATTAATTTTATTTTTCTATCCATCATAACTAACATTTATCACAGCACCCTCCTTCGGTGGTATAGCATTCAAACGAAACCGAAGTAAAATAATTAAATAAAGGCTATAAAATTAAGCTTTAAAAATAATGCGCCTACTCACCACCAGAGGCGCTGCAATGCTGCACTAAAACAAACATAATGCGCAATTGCAGAGTTGTGATATAAAGCGTTCTTCTACTTTCACCACCTAGGCATATTAATTGCCTGAGTGTTGCTTCTCTTCAAAAAAAAAAACAAAAGTTATTGCAAGTTATTACCAAATATTTTAAGGACGCAACAACCATATTCTAAAAATCAATTTATGTTTATCACCATTTTTATTCCATTCTTAACTAGTACTGGTCCCTAACAACGAGAAACCAATCATGGTTTCAGTTTTGCTTAACTTAGGCTAGCTTGTAATCAGTAGTATACAGGGTTCAACCAAAAACCGATTTGAAATCCTAGCTAATTTTCTGGTAAATACTGTGCATTTAACTTCTGTTGCGTTGTGCAGTGTTCGCAGCGAACTAGACTAACAACCACATATTCCAGATTGAACACAGGTGCGAAACTCTGCTGAGTCAATAGTTATTGCCCGTATTTATGTGGAGCACATTCAAAACATCTTCATGGTAAGCAAGCTAGACTTGCAAATAACTCAAACAAACAACTCAAAAACGTATTTGATATAAATAATAAATAAACTTAACTTCTGTGATTAAGGTATAGATCAATGAGTTCTTTGCTTGAGTTAAGAGCTTATTTTGCTTGGTTGATGTAGTTGGTTGCCTGCATGCAAGATAATTCTTTTGATTCCGTTTAGAAAAATATCACATCACCTGTTAAAATATATCATAATATGATATTCAGATGTAAATAGTACCATATCCAACCTGTTGCATTCTGGTATCCGATGAAATTGCACCATCTAATAATTGATGCCTCCGCTAGATTGTTTAGTATAGAATTGTTGAAATACTTGAGTTGAGAGCTTTGAAGAGCCTCTTTCTCACGGTCCTGGTAACTGCGGCAGTGATGATTGAAAGGAAGTCCGAGTCTGCTTGCATGGTTACCAATCGTCCATTGACTAGTTAGCACCGCTATGATTCTCGATATGTCCTTTTGTTTCATATTCAGGAGTAGCAAACTGCGTCTCTCATTATATACTAGCCATATGTTTCTAGTGGTCCTGAATATGTCTTTAGTAGTGTCTGAATATTTAACATTTAATTGTCCCAAGTGGTATTGTGACTGCTACGCTAGTTGAGACATTTGAAGCTGGTCCTTCTTTGGCCAGTACTTCCGCACTCTCATTATCGTAGTAGTCCATATGCGCAAGAACTGTTATTCTTTATATTGCCTGACTAGAATAGATGTTGTAGTATGGAATTTAAGTGACATGAGTGCAGCCTGGCTGTCGACCAAAAAGGGCCACAGATTCCACATTGAACATATAGAGGTTCGAAACGTCAAATTCTAATAAATGTGAGTTTTAAGAGAAAATAGACTTGCAGAGAAACCTTATCCTACTAAATCAGTTCATCTAATTTCTTAAAATGTAATTATATTGATATTTATTTATTTATTTAAAAGCTTTAAGGAAATTCTAATAGTTTAATATAAATTGTATATATGCAACCGTTTATTTAATATATTTATGTTCTTTTTTTTCTAGGTAAGAAACGAGCCTCTACATTATTTTATGCATTACCAGTACTCATGACCTGTAAGTCCCGCGGCGAGAAATATGACACGAATGTGAACTTAGTATTGTAACAATAGCCTGCAGTATAAAAAAATATTAAAGAAGAAAGAGACAGGTAAAAAGCACAAAACACTTTCCCGTGTTAGTTAGTTACTTAGTCATAAGATATTGTTACGTTTTTACCTTTTAAAAACGGTGGTTTGTTTCCTTTAAATAAACCGGATTCCTTTAAATTGCAAAATAAAAGCGTCAAGTAGTTTAAATAAAATATAAGGAGTGTTTATTAATTTAAATGTGTTTTACAAACTAAAATTGCGGTTTAAGAACACAATTAAATTACTGTTTGAGAACACTTTAATGTTCACTTAACGATAACTCACAATCAACTAAACTAACTTGAGTGGCTCTATTAGTCTATTTATACACTAACCATAATTTCATGATGGTTCGGAGTTTGCTTTTACACTCTTCAATTCTGAATCTTCAAGGAAAGTATTTTTGGTTGAAAGGGGAAAAGAGAATAAAGGGGGTACAAACTTGATGCTACTAGTCAATTTTCTTATTTCCTTTAAATTTTTTCTTATATATAGGTTGATTTGCATGAAAGAGTACAAAACTTGAATTGACGAGTGTGAATGAAATGGCAAGTTCAAAAGAGAATTGAACAAAAACTAGTCACCTAAAACTGAAGTGTGTGAATTAGGACTAAGATACTAGAAAGTTCATGCTTTGAATCTACAGCCAAAGCCATACTCCTCAGCTATGTTATTAACAGGGTACTTTCAACAATGTTTGTACACAGAAAAAAATAAAAATGAGTTTCAATAAAAATATTTGTGGAATCAATTAAAAATTTAATTGAAATTGAACCTATAAACAAAGTTAAAAAAAAAATTGAGATTTAATTAAAAATATCAGAAAAGTCAGAAAAAGAAATTGAAGCAATTAAAATTTTAATTGAAAATTATGTTAAAATCAATTAAAGGTTTAATTGAAAAAAAAAATTATTTTTTTTTCTGTGTATGTTAATACCAGCCGTTAAATTTATCTTGAAATACAATTCCTTAACAATATATTATTTAACTACGTAGTTTATTTCTAAATCTAAAGCTGTAAGCATTTTCCTATAACTGCCATAAATTTGTTACAATTTTTTACTATTTAAAGTAATTTTTTTCCCCTAGACTTTAGAAGCGTCTAAACCGAAAAAAATGTCACTCACGTTTTTAATGTTTATTTGCTGTTTATATTATTTCTTGTTTGTCTTTTATGGCGTCAAGTCATAAAATTTATAAAACTTTTTTTCGTCTTACAATCTATGTTACGTTTTGTATTTTATTGTTTATGTTGTGCAATAATAAACAAATATACAAACAAAAAACAAGCTAAACAATTTCACATCAAAATGAAATAAATTTAAACTGTATATTGGTTTTGTATTTTACAAAAAAGCCCCCCTAAAAACAAAACCAAAGCCGTTAATAATGCTTAGATTTTTAGATTTTAAAATATACTACAACAACAACAAAACAATATCAAAAGGAAACATTGTCACGTTCTCAAAACTTTTTTAAAATATTTCATCTAACAAATTATGTGTGTCATTTTGCTTTCTGAAATAAGTGTGACATCACATTTGAATACAACACAACAACATCTATAGCAATAATAACAAGTAGGATAGTATAGTCGGGCAAGCCCGACCATATAATACCCTACACACAGTATATGTATGCAACAGTTTTCACAAATGGGCGCTATAATAGAGATCTGATCTATTATGGACCGATTATACAAAAATTTATTACCATGTCTTCAGTGAATTATATGTGTTAAACTTTATCTCGATATAAAAACTTTTAAAAGTTTTATGGAGGTTAAAGTGAATTACGGAGAGGGTGTTATATGGCGGTTTCGACTAATTATGGACCGACCATTATAGAATTAGGTGTCATCATTTCTGTATATATGAAACTTATTTGTTTGAATATTATTTGGATACCAACATTTTTAAAAGAGTTATGCTCTTAAAACTGATTTTCGAAAGTGGGCCTTATATGGGAGCTATGATCAATTATGGACCGATCTGCACAAAATTTGCTGATGTGATTTGGCTTCATTTACCAATCATTTGTAGTGTAATTTGTTTACAATTGTCCTGCTCTATTTCGGGAGGACATTTGTATGGGTGTTTGGTGAAATAATGAACCGATTTCCACCAGATTCAATGCCATCCATCCTTGGGCCGAAAAAATACCAGGTACCAAATTTTATACCAATGTCTTCAAAATTGCCACCTGTACTCTTCGCACACGCTTTACATGGATAGTCAGCCAGCCAGCCAGACGGACGTACGGACATCGTTTAATCGACTCAGGAAGTTATTCTGAGTCTATCGGTATACCTTAAGTTGGGTGTTACAAACATCAGCACAAATCTAATATACCGTCCCCACTATGGTGGTGTAGGGTATAAAAATATGAAAAAATCTATACAACAGCAACATGCTACATATGAAATTATGTATGAGAAAGACCAACAACAAAGTGAAAAGTTTTTCCCAAAAAAAAAATTACATTTACGTTTACATTTACATTTGTCACTCACTGATTTTACGTTGTACAACAGAGTTTTATACTATTTCAATTTATTTATTTATTTATTTTGTGCTTTTTATTTAAACTAGAAATAGAGAGAAATGCTGTTTGATTTTTTTTTTTGCATTAAAACATTACATTTAAATTGAAATTGTAATTTACATGCAAGTATAATTTACGTAAACAACTACTACGTTATTATGCAAATGCTTTACAAGTGAGACTAATGATATTTGCTTTATTTTAGCATAAAATTGTTTATTTTATCATAATGATAAAAATCTGTCAGTAAATTTTACAAAAAATATTCAAGGTATACAAGCAAATGAAACTGTCAGGGACAAATGGAAAAACAGAAATCATATCACGGTGATATGTAAAACAAAATGTCAAAAAAATTACTTTAATGTTTAGTTTACTTTATATCAAACTTTGAAAAGATGTGATAAAAAATTATCACATCAACATTAAAGCAAAGTGCAAAAAATGCACTTTAGCTGAAAAAAATATATTTCAGATAGTAGTTTTCTCATTAACAGCTAAAGTAAACCTATGATAGTTTGTTATCACAGGCTGTGATAATACATTATAAAATATGTATATAAAGCATTGTAAAATTTCCCTTCAAGGTAATTCATTATTAAAAGCAATAGAAAAATTAAAAATGGAAAATTCGTCAAAACTAAAATATCCATAACGAGGAATTTTTAAATTTTTAACAAATTTTTTTCAGGCTATATAAAGTGTGTTGGAAACATATTGAAAATTAGTTGAAAACTCCCTAATATTAAATTTAATTTAACAAGTGTGACCTTAAGTCCGCTGGCACACGTTTCAATACTAAGGCAAGTATTTTTGATATGGAAAGGGAAATGGGGTTATATGCGAAGTTGTTTGCGTGAAAAAGTAGAAATATGATGGTAAAGAGCACGAAAATTGAAGATACTCGTGTTAACGAAATGGAAATTACAAAAGAGAATTGAAACAAAACTGCTCAGCTAAAACTGAAACGTGTGAAACAGCACTATGGAAATTTTCCTTTTTTTTTTTTTGCAAATTTGGTTTCTAAATGTAAGGCCGGGTTTCACTATGTTTTCTCTATGTCATTTTTGTTGTCAAATTGTTGGCAATTTTTTAAAAATAAAAATGACATAGTGAAACCCAAGCTTAAACAAACAAAAATTTTGAAATATTCAAAAAATATGAACAATTTGAAGAAATGTTCTTTACACAAAATTTCCCTACAAGGAAATTTTTTACAAACAAGGGAAATGTAAAGGAAATTTTTCAAAATGTTTACCTTTGTTATAAACATAATAAAATTTATCTTAAAACTACTTTAAATAAAATTTCCCTTTAAGGGAAATTTTTAGAAACCAAAGAAACTTTCATAATTTTAACAAATTTGGTAGCAGTTTCTAAAGCTGATGAGAAATTTTAAAACAAATGCAAATTTTCTATAAAATTTCCTTTGAAGGGAAATTTCAAAAACTTTGCAAGATTCTTTAAGTTAATTTTTCTATGAAACTCTGCAAAAAAATTAAACAAAGCCTTCTAAAATAAAAGTTTCTCTAAAATAGAAATTTCTATAGTTAAGGAAAATTTTTAAAATTTTAACAAATTAATTTTTAATGTTATGCCATTGTAATAAACATAATTTTCTTTTAAAGCTGCTTTAAATAAAATTTCCTTTTAAAGAAAATTTTTAGAAACCAAAGAAATTTCCATAATTTTATCAAATTTGCTATCAACTTATAAAGCTGTTGAGCAAACTAAAAAATTAAAATTTACATTCTATAAAATTACCTTCAATGGGAAATTTTTATAAACAAGGGAAATTTAAAAAATTCTTCCAGTTTCCATTTAAGTCATTAAATTTGTTTATAGAAATTTAAAAATTTTAAGGATATTCTTTAAAAATAAAATTTCCCTTAAGGAGAAATTTTTATATTTAAAGGAAATTTTAAAAATTTCACCAAATTTATTGTTAACCTTTTCTATTTGTTAAAAATAACAGAGAGTTTAACATCTTCCCGTTTCAATTATTGATATATACATATATTTCTTTAACAGTTTCGTTTTTCCTAAAATAAAAGAAAATTTACAATATCATTTGTTGAAGCTTCAATGAGTTTTATGGGCGATAATTTAATTTGCGAATGTCAGAGATAATCTGGCAAAGTTTTGTTGTTGACTTAGTTTATATATTGTACTTAACACAGTCGGGCCATTCAATCCTACTTAAAGTAAAAAATATTGTTCTTTATTATTGACGATTACAGATATTTCGTAATTGTGCTGATTTTAAAAGACATTTTTATATGGTCGTCAATGATTTTATGACATTTTTTTTTTGCAAGCCATTATTAAGAGAGACATAGCTTTTAAACATATTATTTATTTAATATAAAATAACAATTTTTGTGCAAATCATCACTATTAAAGAGTGTTAAGTGAATAGGTACAAACGAATATATTAAATTACTTTAGTTTGAACCAGACTTTATAAGGTTTTTAAACTAATCGTGGTTAAATATCTATAAATTTAAGCGATAAATTTATATAGTTTATATGATGATGTCACAGCTATTTATTATAATTATAATATAAAAGTAAACTTTTATTGTCTAAAGAACTTATCACAAGAAAGCTATCACTGATTTTCTAATGATAAAAACCAGCTCTTGGCATCCAAATAAATCATTAAAAAAATACTGTAAATCCCTTCAAGGGAAAGTTTGTGTGATAGAGATTTTTTAAAATGTTCTACGTGTGGAAACCTTTATATGCTGCTGGCTGGTAAAATTGTCAAAATTACAACTACATATAAAAAATTCCCTAAAAGGTAAATTTTTATTTATTTTTTTTTTATTTAGTTTATTTATTTATTTAATTATCGATTCAAGAAAAATTACATTTCACTACTTAACTATAACTATACGAAGCCATTGCGGCTTGTCTGTAGGTAAATTAACAAAAAAAAGTTATCCTGTAGAATATAAAGGAAATTTTAAAAATGCAAATTTGTTTTTATCGTGTTATATTAGTTGCCAATATTATAAAAATTTCTTTATTTTTTTTTTATTAAAAATTTTTCTTAAAGGGAAATTTTTCAAAATTTACATACTGTTACCAAATTTGGTTATAGCCTATAAAGTTTGTTGAAAACCTATAGAAATTTTGAAAAAAAATTTTTTCACCAAAATTTCCATCCAAGGGAAATTTTTATAAACAAGGGAAATTAAAGAAATTTTGTCAGATTCTTCTTGAATCATCTAAGTTATTTATGTGATTTTAAAAAATTTTAAAACACTTTCTAAAATGAAATTTCCCTAAAAGGGGAATTTTTATATGTAAAGGAAATTTCAAAAAATATTTTAAAAATTTTTTTAACATCAAATAATAAAATTTTATTAAAAAATTGTTTTAAAATTTTGTCAGATTCTTCTTGGATCATTTAATTTCTTTATGGAATTCCAAAAAAAAAACTAAAAAAATCCTTCTCAAATTAAATTTCATTAGAAGGGAAATTTTTATATTTAGGGGAAATTTTGAAAATTTAACCTAATTTGTTTAGATGTGTTACAAAACTAATATAATCTTATTAATAGCTTGTTTTATTAAAATTTCCCTTAAAGGAACATTTTTAAAAACCTGGGATATGTATTATCCTATTTTAATTTTGTTTCAGCATATAAAGGTTTTAGAAACATATACATACATACATACATAGAACATTTTATAAAATCTCTTTCACACAAAATTTCCCTTGAAGGAAATGTTATTTATTTATGGAGATTCTTTTTCAGTCATTTAATTTTTCTACAAAATTTTTTAAAAATAATTACGAAAGCTCTTTAAACCTGAGATTTTTCCATAAAAAAAAATGTTAAAAACTATAAAAAGGAATGCAATTATTTTAAGTTTTAACAATAGAATATTTTAAAAACTATTTACTCAAATTAAGGTAGTCTTGGTTTTCGAATCATATCTCTGCCATTTATCATCCCATTTTGCTGATTTGGAATACCAAAATTCTTGATAATATGCCAGATATAGTAATACAATATTTCAGTTCCTTAGATAACTGGCAGCTTTAAAAACTTGATTTCAACTAACAGAGGAATAAGTTGAAAATTAATATTGTAGAAATGATAAATGGTTAAACAATTTTGTTGTCAAAAACAGTTCACTTGATTCCAGTCACTTGATCCCATTGTCTTACCCTTTTGGTAAACAAGTGGTCGATCACTCAATACAGGTTGTTTCCATTTCAAACCATCAAGCTGTAGATGTATTTTGAATTCATCCTAGATAGCTCTTTCAAGCATGACAGATAAGGTGTCCCAAGTACACGCTTCTCGGCATTATGACTAAGAGCAAAGTGTAGTATCTTAATTAATGTACATACTCATTAACCACTATTGTTAGAGTCAATATAAAAATATCACTGATTCTATAACCAATCAGGTTTATTATCCTAATCATTTATTAATAGCCTTTATTAAAGTATTTTTTTAAATAATTTCTTTGGTATATTTTGTGTTTCATCATTACAAAATCAGTGATCATTTTCTTGTGGCAAGTGCTTTAGACAATAAAAGTTTATTTTTATATTGTAATTCTAGTATAAATAGCTGTGAAAATGTTTACTATCACCATAAACTCTAGATATTTAACCACAATTAGTTTTATAGCCCTATTAAGTCTGTTTAGGTCTAAAGCAAATTGTTATATTTCTTTATACCTATTCATTTAACACTCTCAAATAGTGATGATTTGGACAGAAGTTTGTATCTTATATTAAAGCAATAATATGTTTAATAGCTAGTTCTTGCAATAATGGTCTGCAAAAAAAATGTCATAAAATACATTGACGACCATATAAAAATGTCTTCTACAATCAGAACAACTACTAAATATCTGTAATCGTCAATAATCAAGAACGAATTTAAATAGTATAAGCTGATGGTCTGTTTGTGTTAACTACAGTATAAAAATAAAATAACTAAAGACCAAAACTTTGCCAGATTGTGTTTGACATTCGCAAATTAAATTATCGCCCATAAAACTCATTGAAGCTTTAAGAAATGTTAGCGTAAACTTACTTTTATTCCATAAAGTTTGTTTAAGAAAAACGAAACTCTAAAGGAAATACACCAATACCTCGATTTGCATCGTTGTGTTTTGCATTTTTTCGAAGTTATGTCGCTGCTTAATTAGTACTAATTTTCACTGTGCGTCGTTAGATTTTCAAATTGGCATTGTTTTGGGTTCGGGTCTTTATTTTTTTTTAAATTTTTCCAAAATCTGCAACACCATTAAATGCTAAAACAATAATACTTGCTACTTACTAACTGCATTACTTAGAAGTATTTCAGTAATGACAAATTCTATAAAATTATGCACTTTTTTGTTCAATATTTCGTACTTTAAAGTTCTATTTTATTCGAAATTTTATTTCAAAGTTCAAATTTTTAATTCGAATCGAAATGAAGTCTTTACTTTTTATTTGGATTGAAAATCAAGTTGCGTAAAGATAATTGCTACAAGGAAATTTATTTTACGTTGAAAAAAGCTGTTTAGCAAACATTGGAAAATCTTAATTTACTTTACGTCGTATTTTTTTGGAACGTAATCCCGACGCAAAGTGAGGTACTGATGTAAATATAGGCACGTATGTATAAATCAATGAATAAAACGGAAAGACACCATTCTGTCTCTCTCTCTCTCTCTCTCTTTCTTTGTGTTAAACTTGAATATCAATTTTGTGCATTTAATTTGTTTTTTTGTTTTTCAGTTTCTTTAAGTATTGTTTTATACATATTGATGATGAATGCCGCAGTGATTGATTTATGTTGTACGTACTTATGTTCGAGTATTGTTTTGTGATTTTATTTATTTAAAATGAAATGTGTTAAAAATTTACTAGAATTATTGTTGTGGTTCTTTATGCCTACAGCTGGTAGTTTTATGAAATGTTTTGCTTTAATTTCTTGTTGAATTTTAGAGATTATATGCTAAAAACTAGGACCCAATAAGGAACATAAGAGCATGAAGGTTTAAAGCAGATTTTTATAACTATTGACCAACGTCTCTTAATCCCAATTTACACAAAGCAATTATTTAAGCTAAGCTGGCTTACCAGGGTGAGGGGTAGATAGGACGAGAACGCACTTGATTGTACTAGCAATTCGTATGACTCTCTTATTCTCTCTTATTATTAGCGGATCTCAACATAAATAAGTCTCTTGGGCCAGATCGTATACCAGCACTGGTCTTGAAACAGTGTTCTTCGACGCTAGCTCGTTGCTAACCTTTTCAACACCTTATACAGTGCCGGTGAATGTCCCAAGTGTTGGAAGGTTGCTAATATAACGCCGATTCCTAAAAAGGGAGCGGCTACCAAAATTATGGAAAGTATGGTAAATTACCACCTTGTGGAATATCTAGAGTCCAACAATTAACTTAGCGACCGCCAGCACGGCTTCCGTAGAGGATGCTCTACGGGTGACTTACTAGCCTTCCTATCGGAAAAATGGTTGGCATGATGGCATGATTACAGTGTGATGTCCGCTGGACCAAACACATTTTTCAAGTGTCAAAAGAAGCGCTCAAGTGCCTTGGTTTGTTAAAACGGTGTAGGAAATACTTCACTCCATCTGATCTCCTTACTTTCTACACCACCTATATTCGACCGAAAATGCAATACAACTCTCATGTATGAGCCGGTGCTTCGAAGTCTATTCTGGAGTTACTCGACCGCGTACAGAAGAGGGCGAAAATGGTTATCGGTGACATTCATTGTTTCACTGTTGAGTTCTGGAATGTGTTCTGCTGAAATTAGGGTGTTTGTTCCCGAAACAGGTAGTTTTTTGCGTCATACACGTTGTTCAGTCAGGGCCCATCTATTCATGGTCGACTGGACAGTGGATCGCACCACACATTACAGGGTAAATTCGTTCTTCAGCCGTACTATCGGTATGTGGAATAACCTACCAGCAGAAGTATGCCCTGCCACTTTCAATATTGGAAAATTCAAATCAAATGTTAACAAACACTACTCCCTCTATCCTCCCTCCCATAACCTGTTTTCCTAGTTCCAACACAATGCATTGCATGAGTGGGGGTCGTCCCCTGAGTGCTGGTTCAAGCAAAAAAAAAAAAAAAAATCAAAATACGAGCAATTTAAGCAATAGAAATTGTGCTTTGTGAACAACGAAAAAATTTCAAGTAAAAAATTGTAATAATCTTTTCAATACTTCTTGATAAATTTTAGTTAGGCTCGAGTTCATTAAATTTAATTTTCATTAAATTATTTTTATTGAAGTTAGGAATTACAACTTGAAAAATTTATTATTAAAAAATTTTTTTTTTTGATAATTTTTCTTGACTAGGATTCGAACCTGGGTTATTGAATTTACATATGTTTCGAGAAATCCCACTTTCTCTCATCAGAATTCTTTGCGTTCTACCACCTACACCACTGCGGTGCCGGTCAGCCAACAGACAAACATCAATCCTTTAACCAGTGTTAGTTCTGGTAGTTCGAAGTTTTTGCTGTAATTATCATTTGTTTATTAATTTCTATTCATAGTTGTTTTTTTCCCCTTTTCTTCAGTTTTTTCGTGTAAATTGGGACTTAGTTGTGAAAGAAATTAGTAAGCATTTGGCAATGACTTGTAATTGTTGATCAAAACACTCTAATATTGCTTGCTACCTACTAAGTGCATTACTTAGAAGTAGTTCAGTAATGACATTTCTATAAAAATACCCAATTTTTTGTTCAATATTTCATAATTTAATGTTCTACTTTATTCAAAATTTAAATTTTCAATTTCCACCATATATGTAACTAACTATCATTTGTTAGTAATTAAGCTATTTTGTAAAAGAGCGTTACAATTTGTGTATTTTATGCCCCATGAAATCTCTTAATTACAGCATGTTTATCAAATAATGAAATTTAAATTTCCTCACTTCACCAACTACAAAAGGAAATAAGAAAACAACCACAAAAGTAACTGTTTACTACATGAATTTAAACTGCAGCATGGTGCTGTTACTGCCCCAATAATTTGAAGTCTTCATTATTATGATGGTGCTAATTAATATTGAAACGCCTTCATGTCTTTGTTGTTTATTTTTACATTCTATCTATCTATCTTTCTTTTAAATATATTTTAACCAAACACTTGCTGCATCTGTTACAAATTTAATATCACACTCACTCACATATATACTTATAAAATTAGCATTATCTGGCTTTGTACCAAAAACAAAAAAAAATAGTCACAGTTTGTTGGGGTTTGCCCGATTTACTTGATATTTGGTTGTCAATGTTGTGGGATATAAGTATGAACATATTCGTATAAAGTAAAATGATTAAAATTCCCAAAAATCTTGCTACACAGAAAAAAATAAAAATGAGTTTCAATTAAAATATTTGTGGAATCAATTAAAAATTTTATTGAAATCGGATCTGTAAACAAAATGATACCATCAATTAAAAAAAATGTGAGATTTAATTTAAAATATCAGAAAAATCAGAAAAAGTAATTGAATCAATTAAAATTTTAATTAAAAATTATTTTAAAATCAATTAAAGGTTTAATTGAAAAAAACATGATTTTTTTCTGTGTATGAGACACATTAAAAGACAAAAGACATATGCTGCATAAAATAAAAAGATAAATACAGCATCACAGGCAGTAACATCATCATGGTTAAGGCAGCAAGCAGCATATAAAACAAACAATGACAGTGCGTTAAACTAAAGTGAAAAATAATATTAATGACAGACAGACAGACAGACAGATAGACGGACAGACAGCAGGGCACAGACGGACCGAAAAACACACGCATTTAAAATAAAATTTAAAACACAGACAGTTAAACTGATAGATAGTCAGACAGACAACCAGAGCAGGGTAACGGCTCTGTGTTTAAACAGCCAACGCAAAATGATCAAACCCGTACATGGAACCACCACCACCACACCTACCCACACACACATTTCTCTCCTTTTTCGGTACATTTTGTTCATTCACTTTAAAAAACTTTTAATCCCTACATTGAGTTTAAAAACTCATGTCTTGTTGTTGCTGATTTTCTGTTGTATTTGTTTTTGTTGTTGTTAATTTTCTAATGTATGTCAGAGACACAGACTGTGTAATTTTGTCATTAGAAGTTGGTAATTTAACGCACATACGAATCCACTTTCTTTTGATGTGCCTCAGTCAAACACACACATACATACATACATACAGACAGACAGACATAGTTTGGAACACATGTCTCTTTTTACTCTAGTACCATTTAATGGTTTATGGTTACACTTCCTACAGAGTTTTTTTATTTCTGTTTTTTTTCTTCTCCTTTGGAGTTTATAAAAGTCTACTCGTATACATACAATATCTATATTTATTGCTAATTTTTGGAGTTTCCAAAGATTTTCCAAACCATGAAATGATAATGGATATACGAAGACATCCTTGTTTAGGTTACTGAAAATTGTTACAACGACAGATAAGTTATGTCTTCGAAATTAATCAGTGTATATTTATTAGGGTAGTGTGTGGAAATATTTGTGATGGCGACCAACATAATTTATTGTAAATATTTTTAAATTTTATGTAATGGTCAAACCATTGATAACTGACGTAATTACCGATTCTTACAATATTTTACAGAGTTCATAATATTCTTGAGTGTAATTTAACCCTTATGTGGGCACCAAGGTACCCGGGTACCTTTGGCGTTTTAGTCAAAGTTTTTTCATTGAAATTGATCTGAAACTTTTTGAGAACTACTAACTTTCAAATAATTTTGTTTTTTTTGCAGTCGTACGCCTTGACATTTTTTTTTTGTAATTTGCCTGAGAGACCAATTTACTTTTAACTCCCTTTAATGTGCATCAAGGTACCCGGGTACCTTTACGTTCTTTATATGAAAAAGCGGCCATTGCAAGTATATTATTTGAAGTTGTTAGTAGCTTGCAAACCTTAATTATATAAAATATCTCCTAACTACGCTCCAACAATGTATTTAGTGCGAAAATGCTTTTTCTCTACTTAACTCTCATATAGGTACTCAGGTACCTTGCAGCACGTTAGAAGGTGTTTTTTTTGCCGCACACATAAGGGTTAACAAACTGAGTATAAAAAAGGGTAAGATATAAGGTGAGGCGTTTTTGTTTGAATTTGGTGTCAATAATATTATTTACAAAAGATTTATGGGTGGCTTAGTAGAAGTGGACCAATTATGGACTGTTAGCTTCTAAATCCAGTATCCAGTAATGTGATTTGGTTGAAATCCATCTCAATAACGTTTTTTACAAGAGTTATATGGTTGGTTGGTGTGCTCGAAAGTGGACTTAATTCGGGAGCTATTGATTGACAGGTACAAAACCCAGTAGCATAAATAAAATTTCTGATCTGTATACAAGTTGGTTCGTTACCAATATTTATTAGACATTTTTGTGGGTTAAATTGTTTTTCGGAAATGGTTCTTATATCGCAAATCATGGGCAAATCATGACAAATTATGACAAATCAAATTTTGGAAGAGTGAATTTTATGCATATGACGATATCTAACATTGAATTTCCACATAATAACGGTATATTTAAGACACATATTAATAACGTGAATTTCGAAAGTTGGCCTTATATGGGGGATATAGTCAAATATGGACCGAAGTTCTCAAAATCTACTAGTTTGATTTTGGCATATATAAAAATGATTCGTGTAAAGTATTGGATCGCTACCGTTATTTTTAAGAGATTTATGAGTATTAAAGTGATTTTCGGAAAAGTGCTTTACATGGGAAATACGGTCAAATATACGTATAAAGTGTATATGTAACTGTTCCGTACAAAGTTGTGAGTAGGTACCGACATTTATACGATATATATATATATATATAGATAAATGGCTTTTTCGAATGCGGTCCTTATATGGGCCGACCGCCATAAAATTTAGTACAAGAATTTATTTACCTATAGGGATTGTTTATGTAAATTTTTGATCTGGTAACAATATTTATACCTGTTTTATACGTATTTAAGTCAATTTTGGAAGTGGACATTATATGGGGTCTATGGTCAAACATGGACCGAACTAAACTAAATTTCGTTTTGCGATTCCTTTTTCCATGAAACTTCTTTTTGCTGAATTTTGTGTTGATATTCTAATTTTATTGGCATTTATGTATAATTGAGCAATATTTCGGGAAGATTTTTGTATGGGGGCTATGAGAAATCATGAACCGATTCTTACTTTTTCCTCAGACTTTTTTCTTTTATCATAAAAACAATGTATACAAAATTTTATGATATTATCTGCAATATATTTCAAAATATTGCAATAAAATGGACAAAAAATATCAAATTTTTATGGAGGTTGGCTCACATATTGGTCCATAACTCTGGTTCTGCTTTACGGATTTTGCTGATTTTTAATACCAAACTGTCTAAGAAAATATAAAACATTTTTCTAGAAATTCTGTGAAATTACGTTGTGTATTTTGGACGTGAGAGTGTTTTATACAGACGGACATGGCTAAAGCGACTTAGAATTTCAAAAGGATCAAGAAAATATATACTTTGTTGGGTCTCAGATGAATATTAAAAAAGTTTCACACGGAATGACAAACGTAATATACCCTCATTCACCACTCTTGGTGGTGGAGGGTAGAAAACAATTAGCTAAATTTTTCTTAATACTTTCTTGAAATAATTTTTAACAATTTGAGGTAAATATGAAGATAATTACAAATTACAATCTAATATTTTTAAGACATGGCCATGGCTACAGAGTCTTAAGTTCTACATTTCAAATAATTAAATTTATTAGGCTGTGATATCAGATAATATTTTACAGATTACCTTCTTTTGAAAAGGATATCATTTGTGTAATTGATTCAGGTGTTGAATTTGAATAAGTTGTATGCGGTGTGGTACATTTTTGAAGGAGTTATGGCGATGGGTTTTAAAATTAGACCTCCTGTGTTTGAGGATTATGTTTAACGTGATGTAGTAGTTGCAAATCGGAGTGGTGACCGTGTGAGAGTTTAGTGTGTCCCAGACGAATTCGTTCGTATTTGATGGAATCTCTTGTGTTCAGCATGTCTTTTGTATTTGGTAAGAAATTATCAATTGATACTTTTACATTGTTAGTTGTTTCTATACCAATCAGATGTAAGGCTAAAGGTGTTATTTCTGCGAAAGTGATATGTCTTGGTGAATTTGTTTATGTCGGATATGTTGCAGTTAGACGTTGATAAAAGTGAAGATGTAAGTGTTTTCTTTGCTTGTTTTTTCGGCGAGCTCATTTCACTCAATGCCACAAAGACCAGGAGACCATATTAAAATAACATTTGATATATTTCAATTAGAAATTTTCCTATAAATGATGCGTAGCTATATATTGTTATTGAATATATTAGAAATATGATTAAAAAATTAACTTCTTGTATTAACAAGACAACTTCGAATTTAAGAACAAATCTGCTTAAGGTTCTCTGCAGTAGTCCAACTGCAAAAATCACTCAGTTGTTAAATATTTTTTGATTGATTTTCATACGATTTTTTAGACAAATGTTGTATAAGTGTTACTGAAACAGGCCTTAATTTCTCTAATTTGAAAACATTTATTTAATCTCTTTAATCCATAACTAATATAGAGCACAGAATCCAGGGTAATCAGTCATTATTTCACCTAGCCCCCATATAAATGTACTCCCGAAATAGGATTTTATCGCTCATAAATGTGTGATTTATTATATTTAACACAAATATGTTTCATTGGTACACAAATCATTCAGTCCAAGTTTATGATGATCGACACATAATTAGTCAAAACTCCCAATTCTAAAAAAAACATTTAAACGACCATAAATCTGGAATAACGTTTTGATCGTTTAGGAAGTTTATAATTTTCTTTTGAAAATACTTTCTGAAATACGTGGGCGGTTCGGAAATTTCTTGGCCTAGAACAGAAAGCGCGGTATAAGCAGAAAAAGTTAAGTGTTTTGGAAACTTCCATCTGTGGAACAACACAAAAACTGTAGTCAAAATGCATGATATGGTATTAAATAATTGACGAAGTGCGTGAAATAGCTAATATCGTGAGCATCTCAAATGATCGAGTCCGTTTAATTTTGCATGAAGAACTACAGATAAAAAGGCAAGATGGGTGCCGCATTTGTTAACAGTCGACCAAAAACGCATGACAATGAAAATTTCTCAAGGTTGTTAGGATCGTTTTAAGAAGAATAGAATTGATTTTAAGCGTCGTTTCATATCTTTTTATAAGACATGGATGCACTACTATACCCCAGAGACAAAAAAAAAAACAATCCAAGGAATAGATTGAAGCTGGCGGAAGTGCCCCAAAGAAGACAAAAAAAAATGCAATCGACTGGTAAGGTTATGGCATCGGTTTTTGGGATTTCAAAGGTATTTTATTGATTGATTATCTGCAAAAGGGTAAAACAATTAATTCAGAGTACTATTGCAACATTTTAGATCAAATAAATGTAAAAATTCGAGACAAACGTTCTGGCTTACAACACAAAAAAATAATTTTTCATCAAGTCAATGCACCAGCGCACAAGAGTGTTTTAACAACGGCTACAATCAACGAATTAAAGTACGAGTTACTTGACCACCCACGTTATTCTCCTGATTTAGCTCGCAGTGACTTTTATCTCAAATGAAGATGCAATTAAAATTGTAAACCACAATTTGAAGGCCTTGAGGAAGACTATCAAGGGATAGAATTGCTAGATAAGCGTTGGACTAAGTGTATTGAATTTTCAGGAGATTATATTAAAAAATAAAAATGTTTGTAAAACACTAACTATTCTCTTTCTGTGCTAGGCTATGAAGTTTATGAACCGCCCTCGTAGTTTGGACAAGCACGATGGTACCGTCAAATCCTTTCATGGTTTTGGTATCATTATAATTTGGGCAAATTTCAAAACTTTTGGAAAAAGATCGCATTTTTTTCGCACAACAATTAGCTACATTAGGTAGGTTTTTTTTTATCATGGTGTTATTTGATCACAGCCCAAAGAATTGCTTGGGTTAATTTCGTCTTTTGGAATTCAGTGAATATCTTCTGGACTGAATGTGATAATTCCAGAGTATAATGAACGAATAGATGGTTCCTCTAGTTCAAATTCATTCAGGGCGGGGTTTGATTGAAATACTTTCATTTGAAAGTTTGATGATGTGTGATGACATGTGATTTTTTTAAATAAAATAGGTAAATATTGTTTATATCCTTTCTTTTCATCATAATATCTCATGTTATATACTTAATGTAATTATCATAAATATTATTTTTTTTGTGTAATTTTATATAAAATGCGACAACGCCCCTCTAACTCCACCCTTTCAATTTGATAACTAAAGACATGTTAAAGGCTGTAAACATTTAGATTATAATTTAAAGCAACAAATACATATAAATACTTCTTCTATTATTTGTAACATGAAACATTTTTCAACGCTTTCATTTGGGCTCCGAAGATTTTCGTACGAAGTTGTGTGTTAGTTTGCATTCATATAATTAATAGGCCTAAGGGTAAATTACTTTGAATATATTTATATTGCTTATAAACACACCCAGCAAACATTGAGGTTTGTTAGTAAATTTTTTAATAATTAAAAACAATTTTAACGCAAACAACTATTTGTGCAGGAATTGAGTAAAATTAGAAAAGAAATTCATTAAAAAATTAATAATAAACTATCTTTATGTTCAACAAACATTGAGGTTTCTTATTAAATTTGAATTGTTTTGAAATCAAATACGAGTACTTTTCTCAAATCCTTAACAAATATTTGACAGCACTTGTTAAGACTTTAAGTAACATTTGAGAAAAAAAACTATTCTCAACAAAAAGTCTCTAATTACTGACCAAAACTTATTACTAAACATTGATTTTGTTGAGAAATTCTTAATTCTTAAACCTTTTTTAAACCGTTTTCTAGCTTTTTAAGTAAATGTTTGTTTTCAAATCATTTTGAATCGTATAACAAACCTAAATGTTTGCTGGGCAAACATTCATACATACCATATATGCGAGTTAGTGTATGTTTGTCTATTAATTGAAAACTATAGCAGGATATTAAGGAGTGTAGAGTACATGTGGAGACATGGTGTTAAATTGTGTTTGTATCTGTATGTTTCCTGTTTTTGTGCTGCGTTGGCGTTTTGTTTCTTGAGCTGTGATGTGCTGCTGCTGCTGCTCATCCATTATGCAGAGTAATCTCTGTGTGATATTAAATAATGTAACAGTTTGAGCGACATCAGCAACTGTTGTGTGTGTCATATAAAATAATGTTTCCGAGGACTTGCAACGTACATACATATTTACTATTTACTCACATATACATATGTGTGTAGTATATGTTTTAGTATAAGTAGTAGGGGTAATCACTTAATAGAACAATAGAACTTACAAACGTTTAAGTATCACTAGTGTACAGATACCGAATCTCTCGGTTTAAATATAGTGTTTGAATCAGATGTGCAATACTGTGACATCAATCGACCAATTAGTATAGCGGTCATCGGCGATCGGACATTGGTCAGACTATTATACAAGGACACTTTGCCAGACCTTTCCAACATTATCCGACAACTGTCAGCTTTAGTTACTTCAGTAAACGGATCAACCGAGTTTGGAAACGACTGTTGAATCGTCTTGCTTCATAATTCGACAGGGGTTTTATACAAATTTCCAAAATAGTGACTTGGGTTAAAGGGCTGAATTTGCCGTTTGGATTCGACAGTTTAATAAACCAATCTACTGTTTAAAGTGAGACTTCGCTGTTCTGTTTTTTAAACTGAATACTTTAAGCGACTGTTGAATTCAGTGACTTGTCGTGACAGTTTAAAATGCGACGTAGAAGACCGGTTAATACAGTAACTTTGACAGACTTTTCAAAACATCACGGTCCGACGACTGTAGCGACTTTATTAAAAGTAGCAATATGGAGTTTTGGCACAACTGGGTTTGTCTTGCTTTCTAAAGTGCCGTTTTTTTTTTAATACAGCTGATTTTGAGTTGCCGGTTTGGCAACAGTTTAATAAACCGGTTTCGATCTACTGTTTCAAATGCAACTTCGCTGCTCTGGTAATTCAAATTAATAATTAATTGTATTTAATTTCTGTTTAATACAAAAATTTGAGGCGACTTTTTCGCAACAGTTCAAAATGACACTTTAAACGACAAGTGTATCTAAGAACACAAGGGTTTAATATAGAAGTCTTGGAGTTCAGTTGCTTGTCGTCTTGCTCTATGCAGTGACTATAGTTGTTTTTTAAACACAGATGTTTCAGACAACTGTTCACAGTGACTTAATTCAACAGGTTGAATTTGACGGTTTGGTCGATTTCGTTCTATTGTTTAAGATAAGATTTCGCTTGCCTTTTCAACTAAGTTAAATATTTCGCCTGACTGTGGAATTTAGTTATATGCAACTTTGACTTATAGTTCTATATAATGTCAGACAATACAATAACGTAACACCAAGTCCGCTATTAAAGGCAGTACAACAGTTCCAATTTACTATTAAATACCGGGAGTTTGAGGGATCTTTGAATATAACGATTTCGGACTACAGTTGAATAATGTGTCTTCGTAGACTTCAAAGGTCTGTAGAGTTCGTTGGCTTTATCTAATATTATATACAGCAACTTTGGTTGTTCTTTGAACAAAGTTTCCGTGAACGGTCTCTTAAACTTTTGGGTATACAAGAGTTTCGAAAAATCATGCAATATTGTGCAATTTCAGTCAAGTCCCGTTAAAAATGTTACACATTTTTGTAATCACCTAGGAAAATAATCATTTATTTATATGTGTAAAATAATCACTTCTCATATGCATAATAGTAAGGAAATATAATGATGTAACAATTAATCGTGAAAATAAACTAGTTTCCAAGTGAGATTATACAAAAATATTGTCTTCTAAAGGAATAGGATGAACGCTATGTTTGCTTCTGCACTGTTTGGAATTCAAGATCGTTTATGCTCTTACAGAACAACATCTAAGAAGCGTTATTTTCAAAGTCAAATTTTTCCTTAGAAAACTTGGAAGCAGATTGCTTTTAATTGTCCTTTGAAAAGGCGACTTTAAACGACAAGTGTATCGAGTATCGCAAGTGTATAGAGACCAAAGATTTCTCGATTTATAGTATTAACAGTTGAACTAAAGGAACAACTGTAAAATAATAATGATGAAATGGAAAGACAACTAGAGGATTGTGTCACTACTAGAAATGCTTGGAACTCAAAGCAGAATTCTCTTTTATTCAAATTGATATAAACTAAATGAAAAAAGTAACACTGAGTCTTCAATCAATAAAATACGTATTGAGTGATGAAATTTTATTAAATTACGTACAATACAAATGTCTGCTTCAAGCTGTGAATATCCCTAATGCTTTTAACAATTTAATACCCCTCCATACTGTGTGTGTCTTTCTGCTTGTATATCTAAAATATTATAAAGTTTAAGTACTTTACTTATTGTATTTTTTATAGAACCCAAAGATTCAGTTGAAGTTTCTGTTTAGTAACATTGGCATTACAAAAACGAAGAACAAACAAATAAAAAAATCTGCAACAAAAAAAAAGGGTTCAAAATCATACTGAGTACACTGTTGATGCCACCATATGTTAAGCGTATGTGTTAAAAATACAATTTAATATTGTCTTAAACGTTTGCATTTGGAATACTGCTACTCTTACTAAAATAAAAAAGGAAAAACGATACTTTTTTTTACGTTTGTTAATTTCTTTAAGGGGTTTTGCAGGAATAATGTTTCAGTTTCCTAGTAGGATTTGCTGTGTATGTATATAAGATATTGGAGGTGGAGTATAGAAGTTGTTAAAGTAATGTATGTCTGCTGTTTTGTAATTATTATTTCTTAGAAAAATAATTAAAATGTTAATAAGTTAAGAAATTCTAGCAATCTAAAAGAAAAATAAATATGTTTTAAGTTCATTAAGTAGCAAAAAGCAAAAAAACGAAACAGAAACAAACAATAAAACAATAAAGATATTAATGACAATATGAAGGGATTTGCAAATTAAAAAATCTTGGCAAATTGTTTAATACTGCAAAAGTAAGTTAAATTACACAGAAAAAATTAAAATTGATTTTCAATTAAAATATTCGTATATTTAATTAAACATTTAATTGAAAGTGGACCGATGAAGGAATTTGTAGTACCAATTAAAATATTTTGTAAAAATTTAATTAAAAGTAATTTTTATTAAAAAAATATTATATTATTTAAATGAAAATTGTTTTTCAATTAAAAATTTAATTGATATGATTAAAAGTTTAATTAAAAACCAATTAAGACTCAATTAAAAGTTTAATTAAAATTTGTCGGGCAATAATTTTTTCTGCGTAAAGAAATAAGAAATAAGGATTTTTGACTTTCTGTAGGGATTAGTAATGGTCAAAAGGCCAATCTCACCAATTTGTTTTAGACATGAACAAACTAAAGATAATCAGTCTACATATATGCAGAATGTTATTAGCAGAGTCCAAAAATAATTCATCCATGTACAAAATAATTATTTAAAATTTTAGTTTGAAAATGTCTTTATAAATTATTGAAAAGATGGATCAACACAGATTTAAAAAAAGTGGAAAGTGTTAATTTCCCTTTCCTCTTCCAATACTATTTATAATTAAGGGATGGAAGGAGTCGTTGAAGCTGCCCAATCAATTGCAACATATCGTGTAGCGATACGAGGCAAAAAATGGTGATGGGTTCTATTCATCTATGTATATGCTTGATGTGACTGTATCCAATGCATGGCGTCTACATCTATTGCCAGCCGAGGATAAGACGGATCAGCTACAGTAGATTTTATTTGATACAGTTAGGGACTGAGAAACACAATGAAAAACGGCGCAATCCTTTCTCAGTAGTTTCAGAGATGTATTTAGATAAATCGGACACTTTGCTAAAAAGCTGAGATGTGTTCTATGTCATATGAAAGCTCGTTGGCAATATGAAAAATACATGAAGGCTCTGTGCATTGAAGAAATTCAAAACATCATTGGCCCCATTTGAGGCCGGTAAATTTTTTCCGACATGAAGAATCTTTTTTTTGTAAAGTATTCATTTAGCTCCTAAATATAACTAAAACAAAGTTATTTTAATCAATTTGCTTCCTTTTTAACTTTGGATCCAAATAGGTTAAATCCGGCCGCACGTTTTGTGCGTTTTAATAAAGCATAGACACTTTTCTAGAATAATCATGATCTCTACTTATATTTTGTTACTCTCTGAAAAACACTATAATAACTATTATATATTTACAAACATACTTAATATTTGTTTTCGTTTCATTGCAGGTTTTATCAACCAGTCTAAAATAATAGCAACGGAAATTTTAAAAGTCATATAAAATCATTAGGTAAATATTTTGCTTGTTTATTACTAATAAAACAAATCAGAATTTATTGGGTGTATAAACTAAATATGTGGGATTTTTTTTAAATTTTAAACTTTAATTTTGAAACATTAAAACATTTGTACAAAATAAATTTATTCCAAGTATAGGCCATTGTTAGCTACGAACTTTTCAAAATTTTCTGGCAACATATGGATTCGGTAGCAAGAGAACTGGTTAGTTATTTATATTTTTTTTTGTTAATTATTTATGAATTTATTTACCTCTACAAAGTTCAAAAGACAATTTCGTATAATATAAAATAAAGTGAAGCGTATCTCTCAGAGATCAAAACAAATAGATAGTCGGATAAAGCCAGGTCTGCACTATAAAGCGGGTGAGGCAAAACTTCCGGTGAAATCTGATAATCATGACTTCTAAAGCACACAAACCAACTCTTGTATATTGAAACCGAAACCGAATATATTCACTAAAAGCTTCGCTGAGCAATCGGTGTGGTTCAGTGACACACACAAAGGGAGGTTCATAAATATATACTCAATTCCAATTACCAAAAAAAAAAAAAAAACTTTAAAACTAATAAAAAAAAATTGACCTAGCCAATGTGCTAGGCAACCAATGTACGGGATTTCCCCTCATCGTTATCAAGTGTACGATATGCACGCACAAAACCGCCAAGCTTGCCCAAGCAGCTTAACAAACCTTCACCAAAAAAAAAAAAAAACAAATGTGCAGTTCCTGTCAATATAATTGAGCTACCGTTCCCTGCCAAATTGGTTACTGGAAATCCACGCGATTCATCCATAGGCGAACTGGTAGCCACACCAGTTCTTATTCCTGCGTTATTGTCGCGGTCCTTCACATCCTTTGGACGCTCTCTTTGCCTCAATCCTACGTAACAGCTCAACTGAACGAGGACATTCCCTCGAACTTGCCGGTAGGCATATTTTGCTAACAGCCTGACCAATAACTGGGTCCGCCACCAATGTTTCCCTATTGTTCTCTCCCTAACAGAAACCTCACAATTCCCCGGACCATGAGATCTAATATGAAGTCAATCCATATAGTTTCTAATATCGTCAGCACTATATGTCAGTGATAAACCCTCTACAACCACCGAAAAAGATCTAAGCCCTTCTGATCAATAAGTATCTTCTTTAGCCTGTCAAATTCACCAAGAGTGCAAACCCCTATATTTGTGGCATTCCTACCCATAATTTTCAAATTATATTTATTATGGCCTAAGGCCTTATCAATAATATCTGTTATATTCTTTAGATTAATATTGTAAGCATGTATAGCTGGAATGTCTTTGAACTTACTTATATATTTTTTTTTTTTTGGTACAGCGACAGAGATAAACTTTGGCAGACTCTTCAAATCATTATTATCCGACGACTGTCAGCTTTAGGCACATCAGCAAACAGATGAATATAGAATTTTTGAAACGACTTTGGATTTCATTTAATTGCGTCGTCTTGATTCATAAAGCGACTACGCACAAGGGTCCAATATACGAATACGTTGAATTTGCTGGTTTTGTTGGATTAATTTTAATCAAGTTTAGTTAATCAATTTTGATCTACCGTCACTGGTCTTTTCAATTAAACTAAATATTTTGCACGACTGTTGAATTCAAAGCTATAAATTGATTTTTTGCAACAGTACAAAATTTAAATTGAAAGTTTTCTTTAACACAGATAATCCAGATATATCTGTGTTTTTAGGTCTGTAACTTATCTAAAAACAACAAATCGTTATACTATATTTTGATAAAAAAAAACAACCGATTGCTCAGCGAAGCTCATAGTGAATATATTCCATCTGTTTCATTATGCAAGAGTTGATTTGTGCGCTTCAGAAGTGGTGGTAGATTAAACATTTTACACCAGCCTTATAGACCAGACCTTGTTCTATCCGACTTTCTATTTGTTTCGATCTGGAATATACACAACACTTTAAAACAGGGTATTCGAAATTGTCCTGATTCGTTCTTGGCCTCAAAAGATAAGCAGTGCTTTTAAACTTTGTAGAGGTAAATAAATTCATAAATAATTAACAAAAAAAAATATAAATATAAATAACTAAAATTAACTACAAAATTAAAACTGACCCAAATACTTTATATTTCATGACAACCCACCAACAAAATATTTGATAATGCAGTTAAAAACTACATACAAAATGCAAGTTATTTATAACAAAACATACACAATAAAACCCACTCCCTATTATTCCCAACATGGAAATGAAAACTGTCATATAAAAGTCAAAAAGAATTGAGTTACGAGCGACAACGAAATAAATAAATGATAGATTACCAAAACGCCCTTTTTACCACAATACACTGCTACAATACGACAAAAAACACCTTAACTTTATAAAAAAAAACCCCAACTATTATCCCCTTTTCATAACTTAAACAAATAAAAGTTTGAATGACTATAAACATAAACAGAAAATCAAAGTAAAACCACTCTGAGTATTTTATTGATTTAACTAACAAATAAATAAACCAAACAATAAACAATTAATATAAAATTTTTGAACAAATATTGTCAGTTGGAAATAAAACAAATCAGATTTGTTTATAAAAAAAAAACTCATACGCATAAAAGGAAATATTACTTTTTTCCTGTTGGGCCTAATAAACGAGTTAATTTCTATGAAAAAGATAAGAATTTTTATGATTATTTCGCTTGTTTTTGTTCCCCCAATCGAAAGACTCACTAGGGATTTGTTCAAGTAGGCTTCTTTACTTTCTTTCTACTATTCCATACTATTCCCCATTGCCTGCAAGAAGACAATAATGAATTATGATTATTTTTCATTTATACGCATATCAATACTTGTAGTTATGTTGAAGAGGTTTTTCTATTGTGGCAAGTTTTTGAAAAAGAGATTGTACCTGGAGATATTGTGGTCTTTGTTATATGGTTTTTTTGTCAGTGCATGCGTGTAAAATCGAGGCGCCATTAATCATTTATTAATCATAATGCCAAAAGATAATAAATTAATAGGCACAGTGGTGTATAGTGGGTAAAAATAGGGCTAATACTTGTGAATTTTAAAAATGACTACCGCCAAGATTAGCCAGTCTACCATCCTCCCACTCTCAAATTAAGTGGTATAGCATTCGGTGGTATAGCATTCAAACGCCACTGAAGTAAAATTAATTAAATAAAGGCAATAAAATCAAACTTTAAAAAAAATAATGCGCCTACTCACCGCCAGAGGCACTGCAATGCTGCACTAAAGCAAACATAATGCGCAATTGCAGAGTTGTGATATAAAGCTTTCTTCTACTTTCACCACCTTTACTTCTTCAATCTATCCCCTTTCCAAGAAAGTAACGCAATTATATATAGGCATATTAATTGCCTGAGTGTTACTTCTCTTTAAAAAAAAATTGAACATTTTGTCATTGCATGTTTTCGTTTATTTTTCAGAGAATTTCTTAGATAAACAAGTGAAATGGCAAAACTCTCATGTTATTCTAATATGATATTTTTGAAAAATCAAGTCCTTGTTGAAAAGCCCGTTATTTCTTCGTGCAGTTATTGCTGTATTGAGCGTAGTTTAATGTTTCTTATTAACTTATAACCGCGTCTTCGCGTATCGTTGAACAAACACACATGTCTACACATGTTGAAAGCTTCACTAGTTAATAACAACATGAATTTGTAAACTATGACTAACTTATCAAAATTAGCTTTGCAAAAATTATTTGCAAATTACTCTTTTCAATATTAACTTTGCAAAACTTTAATGTTAAAGAGTTTTTTTCGTATAAATGAAATACTAGTTGATTTCACTTTTAATATAATTAGAGGAATATATAGAAAAAAAATCATAATTATTTTTTTCAATTAAACCTTTAATTGATTTTAAAATAATTTTCAATTAAAATTTTAATTAATTCAATTACTTTTTTCTAATTTTTCTGATATTTTCAATTAAATCTCAAAATTTTTTTTAATTGATACTATCATTTTGTTTACAGGTCCGATTTCAATTAAATTTTTAATTGATTCCACAAATATTTTAATTGAAACTCATTTTTACTTTTTTCTGTATGGTGTTGCAAAACTAACAGTTTAAAGGACCAACCATAGAGTTGTCGACGTTCAGAACACATTGTCAAGAGAAGAGAACGTATGTGAAACCAAAATTGCAAAGAGAATATAAATATTTTAAAAACTTTGCAAATTACACTTATCAATTTCAACTTATTAAACTGCATAGTGCTGAGAAACATAAAGTTTTGCAAATTGCCGAAAATTTGGATAAAAGCAAAGTGAAAAGGTTCTGCTTGTGTCATTTTATACGTACTTTCTGCAAGATTAAGCTTTTATTGCAATCACTGAACGATTTTCTTACCATTTTGATTTTCCACTGTTACGCACTCGAACAAATAAACAGTGAATAGTGAAGTGAATACAAAATAAATCACTTGAAAAGCAAAACTGTCGCCACTAGGATTTTGAAAAAATTGCGGCCTGTTGTTTTATAAAAATGCCTTAAATAAAGCTGCAATATAATTTATAATTAATAGGTTAATTATTCACATTTTCCATTAGTTACTCCTACTAAATACAATTCTTAAATAAATAATTAACATGTGGGTACAAATATTTACATCGGCAACAAATTATGACTCAACAAAACAACATTTATTTCAAAATAAAATCAAACCCCACAATAATAAAAAAACTAATCTTAATTCACACATTAAAGTAAAACAAACCGCCGGTTTATTATCACAAGATAAAAAAAAGAAAATTTTAATAATTTTCTGATTCAACTAAATAAATATTTAATTAACAAAACAAATATTTAATGAAGAAAATAACAATATCAAACAAATTAAAACATACAAAAATTATTGCAAGCAGGAGCGCAGCTAGCAAGATATGTAATAACTCGAATTAAAACCAAGTTAATTAACTTGTTTCCTTCCCCTCTGTTAAAATCAAGTCTGTTTATATCAAATATTTATGTGAATATAAATATCTGATGAAAAGAATTATTAAAACCACTTCACACCTCATTTGCAATTTAACTAATAACGCCTGCTGTTCGTTAAGAAATAAGTTTCAGTCGGTTCTTTTTTTTTTTGTTCACATACAAATCGCAATCATATAAGAGTCTCATGTTATTTTTATTATTTTATATGATTGTTTAAATGTTGCAAATTTGTAGCTATACAAGAGTATCATTTGGCCCCTGCAACAAATTTAGTTTTAGCTATCAACACCGATATGTTTGCGCTTTGCTGTTGCATTGTATGCCACACTCTGTGGCATGTTATTCATCTTAAAGTATTTAATTTTAATTGCAAAAGCACGTTTGGTGTTGCTGGCGTAGTGCTGCTAAATAAAATCTATCCTTTGTTGGTGTTGCTGTTTCTTTTTATTATATTTGGATCGTTTCTGTATCAAGTCACGAGTATGGCAAATCATATGGAACAAGTTAAAGTTATGCCCCTTAAACATGTTCGTTTATATATTGTTTTATTCTATATGTTGTAGTAATGGTAGTGCCACATTATTGAGTTTCAAGGCTACCATACATGGTTTTCAATGGTCTCAACGTTATACGTATTTATCAGTATAAAATGCCTTCAAACTAGTTTTCAGGGGCAAATATAGTAACAAAAACTATTAGGGGGAGTAAACTGATTTTATGTTTTATAAACTGATAAATTTTTATAAAGTTATAAAATTATAAAGTTATAAAGTTATAAAGTTATAAAGTTATAAAGTTATAAAGTTATAAAGTTATAAAGTTATAAAGTTATAAAGTTATAAAGTTATAAAGTTATAAAGTTATAAAGTTATAAAGTTATAAAGTTATAAAGTTATAAAGTTATAAAGTTATAAAGTTATAAAGTTATAAAGTTATAAAGTTATAAAGTTATAAAGTTATAAAGTTATAAAGTTATAAAGTTATAAAGTTATAAAGTTATAAAGTTATAAAGTTATAAAGTTATAAAGTTATAAAGTTATAAAGTTATAAAGTTATAAAGTTATAAAGTTATAAAGTTATAAAGTTATAAAGTTATAAAGTTATAAAGTTATAAAGTTATAAAGTTATAAAGTTATAAAGTTATAAAGTTATAAAGTTATAAAGTTATAAAGTTATAAAGTTATAAAGTTATAAAGTTATAAAGTTATAAAGTTATAAAGTTATAAAGTTATAAAGTTATAAAGTTATAAAGTTATAAAGTTATAAAGTTATAAAGTTATAAAGTTATAAAGTTATAAAGTTATAAAGTTATAAAGTTATAAAGTTATAAAGTTATAAAGTTATAAAGTTATAAAGTTATAAAGTTATAAAGTTATAAAGTTATAAAGTTATAAAGTTATAAAGTTATAAAGTTATAAGGTTATAAGGTTATAAAGTTATAAAGTTATAAAGTTATAAAGTTATAAAGTTATAAAGTTATAAAGTTATAAAGTTATAAAGTTATAAAGTTATAAAGTTATAAAGTTATAAAGTTATAAAGTTATAAAGTTATAAAGTTATAAAGTTATAAAGTTATAAAGTTATAAAGTTATAAAGTTATAAAGTTATAAAGTTATAAAGTTATAAAGTTATAAAGTTATAAAGTTATAAAGTTATAAAGTTATAAAGTTATAAAGTTATAAAGTTATAAAGTTATAAAGTTATAAAGTTATAAAGTTATAAAGTTATAAAGTTATAAAGTTATAAAATTATAAAGTTATCATGGCTTTTCATAAATTTATTCGAAAACTTTAATTATAAACATTTTAAATTTCTATTTTGTTTCTAATACTCTTAATGCTTAGTTTTCTTTGCCAATTTTTTAAAACATGTTACACATTGCTGAACACACAAAAATAGCAAACACAAAAAAATCTAAACCATAAAACCAACAAACTTGAAAAAAAGACTGTCAAAAGGACCTTTGTAAACCGAATTGTTTAACAACAATGAATTTATTTATTTGATTTTTTTTAGAAAGTTCTATTATGAAATGAAAAACAACAGCATTAATATAACATTAAAAAGGTTAAAAAAAACATTTTAAGTATTTTGTTTGTAAAATGAATTTGTTGCGGGCAAAAAATAATGTCGAAATAAAATAAATTAGAAATTATATAACAAAACTAATGAAGCATAAACTCCGTTGCTGGCTAAAAAGGACCAGTAGGGCAAAAAAAAAACTGAAATAAATTAAATGAAAATGTAGTTTCCATTAAGAGGGAGGAAATAAGAGAGATACTTTTTTTAATATAAACTAAATCAAGGCAAATTAATGTCAATTTTATATGAAGCAGCAAACAAATGGATTTTTTAATAGGAAAAAAATTTTAAAATTTATGTAGAATTTATTAAAAATGCTAATAGTAAATGAAGAATAATACTATTGTTTAAGGAATTAATAGCCTGCAAAGCAAATGCCTTTATATTATATTTATTTATAACAATTATTGTCTGAAATTATTTCAATAACAATTTGTTGGTATAAACACAGATGATTGTATTTACGAATGAGTGTCAAAAAAAAAAAATAACTTTAAACTTATAATCAATTACAGCTATCTCAATAAATTATATATATTTTTTTAATACTTATATAATCCTTTAATAAGTACTGAGTTGGTAATTAATAAGAAATTTAGCCACTTTTTTTACTGTCCATCATCATCTTGTTGTGTCGGTTGCATGATATCTACATGCAGCAAAACAAAAAAAAATTTTCAAAACTAAATTATCAGCTCATGATCAAACACTTAAAAAGCTGAACAACTTGGCAAACAACTCAAGCCGACAACTTTTTGACAGAACCACTAGATTACAAACCAGATTTAAGATGCCCAAATAGCTTAAGAACCAGTATCAAAGATACAGATCAACACTCCGGGGAAACATCTAAAAAAAAGCTGATAAGATAGTGAATGTTCTAAGTGTTCACAAAACAAAGAAACAGAATTGAGGTTGTGCAACCAGCGAAAAATACAAAAAATAACAGATGATAATAAGCAACGCCCTTATACATACTTCATATTATTAGGTTTAAATTTAGCCCAAGAGGCTGGGATAATTTTTGCAATATAAACACGATCATCATTTTGCGGCTTGCTAAAATACAAAGTACAAGTTTTTCCTATGTAGTTTCTGCTGGCAGTTGTTGTAACCTAAAGTAATTTGCTAAATTTTAACACTACTTTAGGAAATGTAAGTAAAAATTGTATGAGGGGTAATAAAAAGAATTAGGATGGCATGATATCTTTCATATATATTGTAAATATAGTAATTTTAAATTTACTATCATCAAAATGCTAACAAAGCCTTTATAATATTGTGTAAAGTTGTTTGCTTTTACCAAAATCATGCAAGACCAAACAAATATTGAATGAAAATAACCTAATAAATAAATATATGTATGTCTATTCGTAGAAATTACGGGCATTAAAATGTCATATTTGTATAACTTACAAACTGATGATTTTTTCAGCACATTTAATGGCTTATAACTCAGCCATTTATGTTACGATTCCGCTGATTTTCAATAGCAAAATTCTTATAAATATAGTTGATATATACTTGGAATACTGAAGACCACAAGTTATCTCTAAACTTTTAATAACTGATTTCAACTAACACACTGACCTCGACCCAATTAAATTCACTTTAACACTGTCGGACAAAATAATATTTGCTATTTGTATTTTACAAGTATTTACTATTTATTGTTGGAGTATCTGAATTATTTACATAAACATTGCAATTGTATAAAGTCCTTCTTTTATATTTCTGATGTAAATATATTTAAGTGCACAAGAAATCTCCGCGGTTTTCTGTTAACCATAAAATAAGAGTTGTGTTCCTGATTTTTTGTTTTTTAAATTTTAAAAAATAATAAATTATTTATTTATTTAATTTAATATTACTTAAATATACACAAAATAGACTAGACCTAGACTTTTTCGAAATAAGGAGTTTAACCGAAAAGGAATAAGATTTGTTGGTACTAGATCGTGAAAATGGGATGAAATAGAAATCTTTCAGTTCTAAGTACAATATATCATGATCAGCGATCAGAAAATTAATTACTTTGCATAAAATAAGAAAGTAAAATAAAAGCCTAAAGAACTTATGTGGCAGAAAACGCAAGACCACGAAGCTAGACAATGATCATATTGCAATTCTAGCAAAAATCTTCTACGACAGCCAAAGATATAAAGGAGGAACTCGAATTAAATATTTCGAACTGTCCAAAGAAAGAACGCCTTAATGGAAGCGTTCTAAAAAGTACGTTCGCTAAGAAAAAGCCTCTTCTATGAGCTACAAATATAAAAAGTGATTAGACTTTGCAAAGAACTACATAAATATTAGATAAAATAGTAACTGAATTAAACATAGAACTATAATTTATAATTATTAGAAAATAATTAATACATGTTTTAATCAAAAAACCGGAAATATCTGAAACCGCACTTTATTTTCTCTTACAGTTTACGTTTAGGCAAGCGATTTCTTTCATGCCTCCGAATTTCAAACATTATCTTTCTTTACCATTATCTACAGCTTTATAAATCGACACACATCTTTCTATACTTTGCATAAATAATTAAAGATCTTGCAACAATTTCAAGCCAATTAACCACTACAAGTTGCAATACACCATGTCAAGTAAATCAAGCATAAAACCCACACATACGAGTAAATACTACAAAAACAATCATAAAACCAAAAACACTTTTAGCTATTATGAACACAGAAATTAAATTTTATCATAAAATAGCCAGAAAAACATAAAATCAGGGAAGGAACACATTCAAATTATCTTATGTTCAAAAGTATGAACAGCAACAGAATTGATGCTTTCAAACACTAATATCAGAATTTAATAAAGGTGACCACAAATTTTACAAGTTTGTAAAAATTACAAACTAGCACTAAGCATTATTAGAAAAAATTAAAATTATAATTCAATTTTTCAACTAAATTTATATAAAATTTATTTATTTTATTTAAAGTCACGACCACTTTATAACTTTATAACTTTATAATTTTATAACTTTATATCTTTATAACTTTATAACTTTATAACTTTATAACTTTATAACTTTATAACTTTATAACTTTATAACTTTATAACTTTATAACTTTATAACTTTATAACTTTATAACTTTATAACTTTATAACTTTATAACTTTATAACTTTATAACTTTATAACTTTATAACTTTATAACTTTATAACTTTATAACTTTATAACTTTATAACTTTATAACTTTATAACTTTATAACTTTATAACTTTATAACTTTATAACTTTATAACTTTATAACTTTATAACTTTATAACTTTATAACTTTATAACTTTATAACTTTATAACTTTATAACTTTATAACTTTATAACTTTATAACTTTATAACTTTATAACTTTATAACTTTATAACTTTATAACTTTATAACTTTATAACTTTATAACTTTATAACTTTATAACTTTATAACTTTATAACTTTATAACTTTATAACTTTATAACTTTATAACTTTATAACTTTATAACTTTATAACTTTATAACTTTATAACTTTATAACTTTATAACTTTATAACTTTATAACTTTATAACTTTATAACTTTATAACTTTATAACTTTATAACTTTATAACTTTATAACTTTATAACTTTATAACTTTATAACTTTATAACTTTATAACTTTATAACTTTATAACTTTATAACTTTATAACTTTATAACTTTATAACTTTATAACTTTATAACTTTATAACTTTATAACTTTATAACTTTATAACTTTATAACTTTATAACTTTATAACTTTATAACTTTATAACTTTATAACTTTATAGCTTTGTACCTTTCTAATTCGTTAAAAGTGCGGGTCTATGTTGTCAGGGATTTCACTCCGCAATTTTAAGTCTGCAATTGAAGAATCCTGTGCTGTTTTTTTTTGTTTACAGCTAATTACCATCAAAAATTCTCTAAAATATGCGATCGCAAAATATTGTTTATAACTTATTGTTTCAGAGGATGCAGCACCGTCCTATTAAAACCGCATGTCAGTGTTATGTATGTATATTATCAATAATTGGTAATGATTTAAACGTTATCAGCACTAAATTTTGTGATCCTTTCACCATAAACCCACTTTTGTTTTAGAAAAAAATAAATCAATCACTCACCATACAGTGACATGATTAGTATGGAAAAGTTTCTTAACAATAGCTTAGTAGTAGAGTTCTGAGAAGGACGTTTATGTTGATGGAAAATATCACGAATATTACGAAATGTAGCTTTTACAGATGTACCATTTTCATAGTCAATTTATTGTTACAATTGATAAAGCTTCTATTACTGATATGTCAAAACTTTAACGTCATTCCAGTATGCCCCTGTTGAAAACCATTTCCAGCCCTGCTCAAAATACATAACATTTTCTGCAAATTGTATTTTGTCCAAAAAATGTGTTCAAAGAGACTAAAAAGTTTTAAAGAGACTTTTTTTAGCTAAAATCTCAAGATGTTGCCGTTTGTGGTGTTACACACTTTTAAACACATTTTAATAGCACTTTAGCAGCAAATTTATGCAAAATTAAAAGTATGTATTAAAAAAATTCACTAAAATTCTTGCCACAAAAAAAAACAAAGAAATATAAGTATTTTCTTTATTTGCTGAGGTTTGAATAAGTTGATGGGCCAGAGCTGTGTGGAGTAAGAGTGTTTGGTGCAAATATAAGCATGTTTCAACATGTTTGTGGTAAATTAAAATAATTGTCTTGTTTTTAAGTAAAAAAGTAATAAAAGAAAGAACAACATCTTAAAGGTTTATTAAAATGCACAATAGGAGTATTCAGGGGAATGAATTTAGTAAATTTAAAAAAAGTAGTTTTTATACCCTACACCACCATAGTTGGTTTGTGCTGTTGTTTGTAACGCCCAGAAATATTGGTCCAACCCACCTTTAAGTATACCGATCGACTCAGAATCACTTTCTAAGTCGATTGAAACTCGTGGAAATCACTCCGCTATTTCATTTGAATTATGCAAGTATCCAAACAAATTTCATTACAAATTCTCATCTATAAATTTTGTGCAGATCGGTCCATAATTACCTGTAGCTCTGAAAATCACTTTAAATAGCATAACTCTCTCAAAAATGTTGGTATACAAATAATATTGAACCCAAATATATTTCATATACAATTTGATGATGATCGGTCCATAATTAGTCATAGCTCCCATATTAGGCCCACTTTCGAAATTCACTTTAACGATCACAAATTTCTTAAAAATGTTGGTAACCAAATGAAATTTAAAACAAATAAGTTTCTTATATGGGTCAATTTAAAAAAAAAACGCAATTTTTGTGTCCCCGCACTTTACACTACTATTTTAGGTAAAAAAAAAACAAAAACAAAAATGTGAGAGTGATCAGCAAGGAATATGTAACAAAAAAACGTAATTTTCAAATTAGTATGTTTGTTTTTTTGTTTATTCAGAATGGTGTTTTGTTTCTCCCTCTGACTGCTTCCATAAAAAAGCATGTGTCCCCCGTTACAATTTTTAGTAAAGAAAATAAAATAAAATCAAGAAAAAAGTAAATATGCAACATTTAATAAAAGTATTCGGATTATTGTGTTTCTTTCTTGTGTTTTGATTTGTTATAGTCGTCAAAATTTAATTAGTGCGAATTTGGCGTTGCAAAGAATTTGCATTAAGCGTCGCTTTTTTATAAATCAAGTAATATTACTAGGTTTCAATTTCAAGTTTAAATAAAGTAAATAACGTAAGGAAAGTACAAACTTGAATTATTACAAAAGTGAAAAAGCGAAAATAAATTATTAAAAAAGTGTGCATTTGCGTAGTTTTTGTGAAGACCAAGGTAAGGGCGCGATAAAATTTCTTGAGCGTCACGCTAATTTTTTTAAAAGTGAATATATTAAATGTAAAAAATTTAAGTTGACAATCATTGTTTACATGGTTTCAACTCATTATTTTATAGTTTGTGAATTACCTACGTAAAAAAAAACCAAAATAGGCAAACATTTCATGAGCATCACTTTTGAAATATATTGCTTCATAGCTTAAAATGCTTAATTTTAATTTTATTTTTTAATTTTCAAGAGTAAAACAACAAAATTAACGGCAGCTGAAAGAGCACTGAGATATCGAGAGAAAAATAAAGCTCGATAAAACGCGTAATGACGAATATAAAAGAAAGAAGAAAGAAAGGTATAATCGTGGTATATTTGAGTATAATTTTTATTGTTACTGACTGATTCTGTTTTTGCCACAAATTTAATTCGAAAGTGGTAAAAATGAATGAAAATGAAAAAAAAACAAAGCCGCTTGTCATTTCATGAAGTTTATACAGATTCAGAATAAGAATTCGAATGAAAATTTATAAATTAAATTAAGTTTAGTTATTATTTTGTGTCAAATATTTACATATGTGTATAAGTTTCTTCAAGAATTACTTCCTTTTTTCCATTTTTGTTAAAGATATCAAAGAATATCTACATGTTTAGTTTTGTATGAAAATTTTTGTTTTTTGAAGAATTTTTGTTTTTTTTTATCTACTTTTTGTAAAAGAATAAACTTTTTTTCGTTAAAATTTAAATTTGGCATTATTTCTTGTTTACGTGCAAAAAAATCTCTATCGTCACAAAATATCTCGAGCGTCACACTTAGTTGTTTTTCCTTAAAACGCTTATAATTGCAGTTTTTTTAAATACATTGTTGCAAGCCTATTACTTTGCAAGTAACCTCTAAGTTCAAGTACTTTTTTAACAAAAATTTACATATTTTCATCTTCAAATTTTAAAATAATTAGTCACTTTAAAAAAAAATTTAAAAATCAAGTTGAATCGTGATTTTTTGTTTATAATCGAAAAAATGATTTTCGCAAAAGTCAATCTTGAGAAACAAAAGAACATCGTAGTAAGCTTGAATTTGAAATAGTTTTGCAGTTTTAGCGATCTTTTATACATATTTGGTGTGTGACGCTCAAGATGGAAATCATAGAAAACCTAAAAAAAAATCCAAAAATATTGATTTTTTTGAGAGCCTAAAAGTACCACCGGATTCTTCATCAATTTCTACACAAATTGGCCACTCTTACAGGCGAATTGAAAAAACTTTAAAAATAACAGAAAAAAAAAACTCGTTGTGTAATTTTTTTTTTAAATTGACCCATATACAGAAATAATAACTGTTTTATACATATATTGGGTATTATATGGTCGGACTTGACTGACTATACTTTCTTACTTGTTCTTTCTACGAATACCTCTAGTATTATGAGTACGTATACATACATATATTTGCTATTATTTAATATTGAGTATCTCTTAAGTATTTATTGATGTAAGTTTCCCCTAACCTTGAATACCCCTGCTTATTACCCGCCTGTAATTGCCATGGCTTAACTTTGAGAATATAAATTCAGAAAATTTAACGCATTTGTGTGTGTGTGTTTTTTTCCTGTTTGTTCTTTGTTATTAAATGTTTGCAAGTTGCGGTTAAGATGTTGCGGCCTTAAACATGCCACAATCTTGTTGTCTTATTTTATACTTTTGTTGCTGTTACTGTTGTTGTTGTCTGCGTTGTTTGTTGTAAGTGGTAAATGTGCGCAACTCTATAATTTTCCAATATAAATAATGAAGTGTAGTCTGTTGGTTTTTTTTTGTTTGCGTTTATTTTAACGTGGGTCAACCGAAATTATACACAAAATGCAGCCATACAGACAGACAAACATTTAAACATACATATGTACATTTGTTGCATCTACCTACTCTTGCCTCATTGTTCACAACACACACATACTCTACTTTAAGGCATAAGTTGTTTTTTGCATCAGCATTTTTGCAAAGTTTTCCCTTACACACAGCTGTATGTGAATTGTGAAGTGAAGTCTTTAACATCTTGTTCAAGTTTTTTTTTTTATTTTTCATAGGATTTTGGGGAAAATCCAAAAACTAAGTTACAGTGACATTTTTAAAACTAATTTTTTTTCTGTTGTCATTGTTTGCTGTGCAAGTAAATAAAAGAAATTAGCTTGGTTTTGCCGAATATGAGAGACAGATAGAAGAAAAATGAAAACCATATAATAATGTAAATTCTGTGTGTTTTTTTTCTGTTTATTCTAGGTTTTTATTAAATAAACATTTTTGGCAAAGCACCAACAGAAATATTATTTGTTTTTAAGTGAAATCCACAGACAACGACGACATATTTAGAAAAAGGTCTTATGAAAGAATAAATGGTTGACGTTAAAAAAAATTTATAACTTCAAATTTACTGTGGTTTGGTAGTGGATGGTTCAAACTTTAATTTAGACACTTAAAGTTAAAACATTTGTTTTTTTTTTGTGAGTTTAAAGCACGCTAAGTAGTTTCCTAAAAGTTGGTCTTTTTAATTTTAGAATTCCTACTGTTAAAACTTTTCCCATAAGCTGATTGTTGTCCACCCGAAAGATGACCAGTGTCCGTGTTTGATATATACATCAAGTTCTCATATCCTGAAATGGCTTCGTGTTTCCAAGTTGTAACTCTCTTCAAAATCTCAAATGTAACAAAGATGAGCATTGATCTCCTTCTGACTTTCCGACTCTATGTCTTTTATTATAATTTTGACAGCATTTTGAACCATTTATTTATCTTTGCGATTGCCGCAATCTCAGCTCCAGCCCTTTACGATCTGCTGCACAGTGGGGGCAGAATAAACTTTTTTTTGGCAATATATCTGGCATTTCGAAATGACCAATCCGATCGATATAAAAATTAGGCAGGGTGTAGCCAAGCAGTAATCTGATTTAAGTTTTGAACATGAATCCATTAGAACCTCTAGAGGCTGAACTGTGGAAGCTCCAAATGGGGCACTTTTGCACATAAAATTTGTTTGAAGGCGTGAAGTTTTTTCATGCGATTTCCAAGACTTTCTAAAAGATCTCGTCTTTATCTTTAAAAAAACATGTGTGCGTGTGCTATTTATCTTTAATGGTTTTCGAATTATTCGCAATTGAAAACTGAAATTTAAAAATTTTACCAAATCATGATGCGATTATTTAAAAAAAAAATATGGGACAGAATTTTCAACCGATATTGTTAGCTAGGCAATAAAACAAATCACATTTTTTGAATACACTGAAATTAAAAAAACTTAAAATACCAATATTCGCAAAAAATTTAGACGTTATTCATGTGTTAGGCCTCCGTTTTTTGGAATCAACACAAAAATTCCATCAGGCCCACTACTATTCACCAGATTTATTTTTATATCTATTATTCATATCTATAGCTGTTATATAATTTCATATTGTCAGGTTTCAGCATAAATTAATATTACCCAAATGTTCTCGACGGTGGGTTTCAGACCATCTGGACCATCGAGATTGATTTTTTTCTCATTGAAAAAAAGTCAACTTGAACAAAGAGTGCAACTATTAAAAAGATTATCGGCTTAGCTGTTTTCAATTGGTTTGTATGTTTCTTTCACCGAATTCAAGTCTAGCTGGGCTGTGGCGCAGTAATAGTCTTGGCACAGACACCAGCTTTTATCGAGTAATAGTCTGGGATGGTTTTAGCAGTCTACTTATGGTTGATTTGCAGGACACATTTACCTCATATTCATTAATAGTCTGACCAAGATTGTTCATTCTGCTGCATTCTGCATTCATAATTCTGCTGGCACAGTTTATAATTCTGCAATTGTCCCATTTAAGAAGCTTTTTTTTCGATCCACCACATTTATTTTTACCATAATAATCTGGATTATTTTCAAAATTTGTTACTGCAACATGTGACTAATTTGTGACAAATTTCTTGAAAACTTAAGACACTTTTTATATAAACTTATATTTGATTTTTTTCAAAAGCACTAAAGTACGAACCGCTAGGTATTTTATATCAAATTGTTGAAAGTTGCACAATAAGAATAAATAACAGTTATACTTTTGTTTTTCTAGTATTCTTGTTTGTTTATCATCAAATGTAATTATAGTTATGAAACACTAACAAAATATTAATGCACAATATCTGTCTTAAATTAATGAAGTGTTTTCCCAAAATTTAGATCATGCTCTTAAAAATTTTAAAACGTTTAAAAAATTTGTTTGTAAGTTTACAACATATAGCAAACAGTAAGTGTAATTATAGTAATGCAACACAGTGTATTTGTAGTTTATATATGTATACATACATACATACACCTAATTCTGTTTTTACACGGTTTAAAAATTAATAAATTTACAATAAACGTCGGGAAAAATATTGTAATTAAAAATTGGATTTTTATTTACATTGAATAAATTTAGGCCATTTTAGCTTGAAAAAATAACATTCTTAAATTCAGCACTCTGGCCAAAGAAACAACTGCAACATTTTAAATTGTTTTACACGATTTTATTCCATTTAGCACAATTCAAAATCTTTTTCGCTTAATTTTTTTTTTTTTTGTTAAATTTGATTTTTGCGAAATATGTTCCTATCACAAAATTAGGGGAATTCCCTTTTAGTATATAATATAATGAACTTGTCACACATTTTTTCTTTACTTTTAAGCTTTGAGTTCATGTTTTTTTTTCTTTGCTTGTGTAAAAACACATTGTATGCACAGTGGGAAGCAAAACTGTCTATATGTTTTGCATTAAGGATGGTGCTTTTGGATGCGCTCATGCGGCCTCTGCATATAGTATTCTTTTCCATCAGACTGGTATCGGTTGACTTTCGTTTCGTCGCTGCTAATAACCCGTTTCCAGTTATCTACTGCCCAATTTTTGTGGTTTTTACAGAAATGAAGGTGCTTTTTCACATTTCTATCGGAAAGTGCTGGCTTTTTCTTTATCACACTGGCTACTCAACCAATTCTATTTAATGAGCGTCTAACCGTCCAAGAACTTACATCCTTACCAATACTTTGTGCAGCATTTTTCGGGGTTTATATGTCCTTTTTATGTTACAAACGTTCAATCTATCGTTACGCCGTTTTTTACATCATTTACCGTGGCATGAATGATTACTTTGCAATAAATTTATCATATTGTTTTCAATATCAGTTGCAGGCGTTTTTCTCATTTTTAAAAGATTTTTTAATTTTTTATTTAAAAATCAAGTAAATCACTGCACAGGTCAAACAATAATGTACAAATAGTATATGCGAATTAATATTATAAACGTAATAGTTGTTCTTCCTTGTTTTTCACAAATTTCAAGAGGTTTTAGAGATAAGGAACCCTTGAAGCATACGATCAATGTCTTTTTTTTACAAGGGGTTTCCTGGAACCAATTAACATGTAAAAACATAATTAGGTGTATTTATGTACCCCTGTTGTCAATTCTGCTGTTTGTCCGGGCTTCACAAACGACATCATACTCTTCCGATATTTATCGCAAGTAATAATTTAGTGCATAAATAATTTCCTTAGTATTTCAAGTTCTCTGGCAATTAATGATACTATTAAAACAACACATTTCTTCTGTTATGGTCCTTCGGAATTATTCAATATAAAGTAAAGGTTCAATTAAATAGTCTCTATTGAAGTTTGAGAGTAAATTGTTTTCAATTGATTTTTAAACCACAATTTACACAAAATATATATGTACGTTCATCATTTACCTCGCAAAATAATTTTAAAACAATATTCCACATCCTACATAGTTCCTTTTTAATATTTTATTAATTTATCCGTTTTTTGTTTGTCTATAATTTTAAATATAGGTCATGTATGGGAACATTTCTGACGGCCAAAAAAATGTATTTAAATTGCAAACGATTTTTTTTTATTAAAAAAAAAAGTATTTCATTATGCAATGCAATTTATTGCTCATTCTTTTTTGTTTCTGCAAAACCCGCAATTTTATTTTTTATTAAAAATTTATCGATATTCATTCACAATTATGATTATTTTATGCAAATTATTTTGTTGCCTTTATTTATTTTTGCGTTTTTTTTTTGGAATTTTTTGTAATTTTTTGGTATTATAAATATATTTTTTCCGCTTATTAAGTGGCCAATTTCCTGCTAATAATATTTCTTTTTGCTGGCTAAAATGTTTTATATATGTATGTGCATGCGAGTGTACGAGTATATGTATGTTTGTATATGTTCAGTATAGAAACGAAACGAAGAGCAAGAAATCCACCTACATTCTGCTGCTCCAGCTGTTTGGTTATCATACGAATGAATAGCAACCCAAAAAAAAAATCAGATTTTTTTTTAACATTTTATGAATTTCATTTGAAAGGAATAAAATATTTATATTAGTTTGAATTTACTTGTTTGTACTTGGTTGTTTATGATGATGGTTGAGTTTCGCTTCTTATTCCTTTTTTTCGATACGTAAAATATTTTCTTTAAATTGTTTTTCTGTGTATTGTGTATTGCTTCTCTAAACTGTGCGTATTTCCTTGTAATTTTCATGTTACTACAAATGCCGGATGCTTCATGGTGGAAGAAAACACCTTTAGTTTAGTGACTGTTTGGTTAAAGTGGCTGAACGTTGTTGAACGACAGTGGGCGTATGAAGTGAAAAACACAAACACTTCAATTATAAAACTAAATTTTTTAAATTTGCTTTATATTTAAAACTTTAAACTAGAAAATACTTTATCTAAATAAAACAATTTTGCTTTAGAACAATATAAAAAAAATTCTTTAAATATTAACAAATTTTTTAAAATATTTCTAAAAATTGTGATACAACGTCTATGTAACAAGCAACAAAATCTTTATTTATTAACATAACGAGTACATTCATTTTATTATTCGAAACAATAACTTGTAAATAAATTTAACAAGATTATAAAGCGAATTCCGCAATTCCCAAAAAATTAAGCGAAAATCCCAAAAATTTGATTTTCTTGAAATTTTGCTCACAAAGTCCAGATTTCTATCAAAGCTGATAAAACACTTTAAGCATAAATGGAGAAGACATGAAGGTTTACGAAACTTCTTAACGTATTGTAATACCACAATTTTGGTAAAGCGTAATGATGTCTTTACAGATACCTTTCCGAAAACTATAAACCTGTTATATATTCTTAAATCAAGTTCTTTTTTCTTCAACAAAAAATAATTAAGGTACTTTTTTGCCCAAAATATGCGAAAATCTTTTAAATTGTTTTAACTTTGAAATTGAAATTCATTTATTTTTGTATCTAAAGATATTGCTTTGTCCCAATTTTCGCGACGCATTTCTTATTGAAAAAATTGATGCAACTCCTTTCTTAAAATTTCTTCAGTGTGTACACCAGCGCTGCCAGAAGTAAGATTTTACCTTATTTTTTAAGATTTTTTAACCGAAAAAAGATTTTAAGATTTTTTCCCCAAAAAAAAAAAAAAGATTTTTCATTTTGTCTAGACGAAGGTTAGGTTCAATTAAAAAAATCTTCTTTGAAAAATTTTAAACTAATCGATCTCAAAAAATGTACAATTTAGTATAAGAAAATTAATTTTTGTTGTTATTTTTTGTTAGTGTTAAATAAAAGATGAATTGTTTTTATTATTTATAATAAAAAAAAAACTACTTATAAGACTTTTTTTTTTGGCGAAATTAAGATTTTTTGCTGAAAATTTCTTTCATCCCTCGTATTTCTATTTGAGTGAGAGTATATTCACATTTATATACACATATGCTTTACTCTCTCATTCGTATGTAAGACGTACAAGAATTGCTAGTACATACAAGTGTATACTCGTCTTCGCTACCCCTCACCACGATCAGCTAAGCTTACAGAATTGCTTTGTGTAAATTGGGACTTTGAAATATTTTGTATTTAATGTGATATTTTGTTAGTTAACTAACAACCTAAATTTGAGGAAATTCAGTAAAAAAAATTCTGACCGATATTTAAAATTAACAAGACCAGAGTTGCGTAAAATTTTAAATGCGTAAAACTTGAAAACCATAACAGGTAAATAGCATATTCAAGCATGTTTTTTTGAAGATGTAGCCAAGGACTTTTAGAAAAGACAAACTCTTAGCAATTGCCTGAAAAACAAAATTTCACTTATTTAAACAAATTTCATGTCAAAGGTCAAATGTCAAATTTAACATATTCCACATCTTCGCCCCTGCTTGCTTTATGGTATCCATCTTTAAAATTTCAACTCGAATACTACTTGGCTAAGCCTGTGTAAAATTTTAACTCGATAGACTGTGTACTCTCTTGGTAAAGTGGCAAAACGTTAGTGAACTACAGTGGACTTTTTGAGCAGGAAACAATTCTGCAAAATTCACCAGCTATTCCTAGTTTGACTTAAGGAAATCACAGCAGTTATAAAACATTCTTCACATAAAATCCGGTCTAATAAATGTTTTAATATTTGTGTAACAAAAACAGCAATTGAATATTTCTAATATATTTTCGTTCCAGTTGCACATTAACAATCATCCAAACAAAATTATGGAATTTGTTGAAAACTTTTTGGAAGCTTTTAGTTTTTATTAATATTATTAGAAGACCAAATTTGATTGGGCTTGAGTTCATTAATTTAATACTTTAAAGAATGCTATTGTAAAGTAATTTTAGACAATTGGCAAATTGGAATGCACTTTCTGACCTGCTAATGAGTCATTAGGCATCAGTTTATTATACAAGATCTACTTGTAATTAGCTGATATTTAACTCATCATTATTGAGAATTATTAAACACATTTCCTTTTATACCCTTCACCTTCATGAGAAGAGTATATATAAGTTTGTCATTCCGTTTGTAATTTCCACAATATCATTTTCCGACCCTATAAAGTATATATATATTCTGTATCATTATAGATAGCGGAGTCTATTAAGCCATGTCCGTCTGTCTGTCTGTCTGGAGTCCCCATATATCTTCGGGATTCCAATCTTCAATAATTCTGTTAGACATGGTTTCGAGAAGTTTGATTTTTAAAATCAGCAAAATCCGTCCATAAATAACGGAGATATAAGCAAATATCCGAGACAACCTCTGACAATTTCATCGAAAACAAACTAATAAACTCATCAACAGATGGCGTTGATCACACAAAGTGTATTAATATTGTTACTAACAAATTCATCAACAGATGGCGTGCTTAACATCAAAGTGTTCGAAAATTTGAAGTGTGTTCTTAAACCGTAATATAAGTGTGTAAAAAGACAGTGGCGCATATTCAGAAATCGTAACTAAAGTAGACCCTTATTTAAACAGACACTAAAAAATAGTTCATAAATAGTTAAAGATCTTATTCACAAATCATAATTATTTAGCAACTGCTTTCAGCTGTTAAAAGAAATGCAACACTGCATTTAGTAGATTTTTGTTGACGAAAAACACATCTCTAGTTTGTTTTCTTTTTTTTGGGATTTTTTTTGGTCAAAATGGACACAATTAAAAAAGAAAATAAGATAAGTTTATTATTATTGTTTGAAAAAAATATGTATTTATTGCTTTGTGTATTTTAGAGAGACTAAAATTGGTCGCCAGATGAAAAAACTACATTTAAAAAATTGGTGGCCAAATATGTTAACATCATCGACGACAAGAAATAAAGCTGTTCTTTAAATGTATTTGTTAGTTGACATTTAGTTACAGCTTTACCCATAATTAAGTTGTAACTTTTCGTGTTGAAAGTAATCAACTAAGAATCATTTCTGAATATGCGCCAGTGTGTTCATTATACCCTACACCAACATAGTGGGGAGGGAATATTGGATTTGTGCTGATGTTTGTAACGCCGAGAAATATTGGTCCAACACCCAGCTTAAATTATACCGATCGACTCAGAATCATTTTCTGAGTCGATTTAACGATGTCTGTCTGGCTGACTAGCTGTCCATGCAAAGCTTGTGCGCAGAGTACAGATCGCAATTTTGAAGATATTTTGATAAAATTTGGTAAGTGATATTTTTTCGTCCCAAGGATAGGTGGGATTGAAACTGGTGGAAATCGGTCCATTATTTCGCCTGGCCATAAAATTCAACACAAATAATATACAGAAATGATGACACCTAATTTTATAATGGTCGGTTCGTAATTAAGCCTAGTACTCTGTTCAATATTTCAAGTGGAATGCTGTCAAAATACATGTTAAAAAATTAACATGAAATGTTCATGAAAAAATGTTGCAGAAGTAGTACTCTGTTCATTTTGTGAAAAACATATGAAATGTATCTGGCAACATTATTTTTTCACAGAGAAATAATTAAAGTAGCAATTGTTTCACGTGGAATTTTTATCCAAAAGCTCTTCTGTCGCAACAACAATATCTATTACTTGTTGTTCTGCTGCACAAGCGGTTAGTAATATTTGTTTATTCTTTTTTATTTAAAGATTTCGATTCAACACAGATTTTTTTAAAATTTTAACTTTTATTTAGTTTCGATTTAAATTTACAAAAAAGCAAAACATATGTGTTGCGTACTTTCAAAAAAAAACGTCAAATTATGTAAATTCGCGTGATAGGCAACATTGGCTACACGTCAAATTTTCGTATGAAATAATTAATGTTGCTCAACGTTTTTCCCAAATTTGAACAGAGTACTAGGCTTTAGTCGAAACTCCCATATAAGACCCTCCCCGTAATCAACTTTAACCTCCATAAATCTTTTAAAAGTATTTATATCGAGATAAAGTTTAACATACACAATATTTATATTCACAAAAATAATGACACTAAATTTTTGGATGATCGGTCCATAATGGTCATATCTCCTATATAGCGCACATTTCTGAAAAACTGTTTAATGCATATACTGGGTGTATATGGCCGGGCTTGACCGACTATAATTTCTTACTTGTTTTTATTTGTGTTTGTGTACATTTAAATAAATAAAGACTCGTTATATTTTCTTCAAACTACTTGACGCTTTTATTTTGCAATTAAAAAGAATCCGGCTTTAAAAGGTATAAACGTAACAATATAATATATGTGTATAATTATACATCCACAACAAAGGTGAAGGGTATATAAGATTCGGCATAGCCGAATATATCACTCTTACTTGTTGTTGACGTTTATTTTGTTGTTCTCCCGGAACAGAGTGCCTGCTCCGGAACCCAGTGACTTATAGAAGCCTCCTAATCAAGGTATAAACACTTGTTCTTATTAATATTACAAGTATTTTTGTTGTTGTTTTTATTAATAATTAAATCAGTCATTGTCAAATTTTTAAATCACTGAAAATTCTTAAGTTAAGTCCCCTATGAGTCACAAGATTTTTATGATCATTTTTAAAGTCCTTTCAACCTACTGCACGCCCACTGTACATATTGCAAAACCTCTACAGAAATTTGCTTTTGTTTTATGTAACTTGGTTTGTATGTGAAACCATTATAACAAAGTCTTGACTAAAATAGCGATACAGCCCGATTGAGAGAGGGGCAAAGAGCGAAAAGAAGGCAAACCGGGTAAAAACAAAAGTAAACAACTGTAGAGAAGAAATTGCTTATTACCGTTGTAAAGATACAAACAAACAAACAAACACACACCATATACGAATGTATGAATGCCTTGGAGAATGATAGCAGCCAACAATAAAATAACAACTAAAACCTTGCTGTAGTGACGCATTTCCTTTTTCAACATTCTAACGAAAACCTTTTGTTGTGCCTGCCTGGTGTCTTGAAACCATTGTCATGAGTGGCAAGAATAAAGGTTGTTGTTTATGGTTTAAACTTTAAAGATAGAAAACTATTATAATTTTAAGATAAACAAGCTAAATCACATGAATAAGCATCTTTTGTAGGTAGGTAGTTATTGTACTTACAATGCAAGAGTAGATTCCAAATGCGGATGAATGTAATTGTGTATATTGGGTTTTTGTTTTCGCTTTTCTCTTAGTTTGTTTTTTTTTTAATATTTTTTTCTGAAATAGCAGACTGCTAGAGAAATTTTAAGGAAACTAGTTAGTTCAGTTTAAACCTTTTAAGGAGGGGAAAATCTTAACAAAAAAAAAAATTCTAGTATAGGGAACTAGTTAATGATACTCTAGGGTACAGTGGTAGCAAAGGACCATGTCATTTATACAATAAAGTAAGTAAATGAATTGTAATTTTTTAGCGATTTTTTTTTAACTTAGAAATTGAATTTAAAACAGGTGGAATTTAAGAATGACTGGAGTTTTGTTTAGAATTTAACAAGTCAGCATGTTATATAAATTCAGCAGTGCTGTTTAAAGTACGTAAATTTTAAAGAACCTTAATAAATTAATCGAATGTCAGTCATTCAAACATGCTAAACAGACAGTGTTGTTAAGCGTTTAAAAACTGGACTTATTTTGACCCGAAGTCTATCGAAGGGTTAATTTGAATTAAGATTTCATCTTAAGAAGATATCAAATGTTTATTTGAAGTTTTGTCAAAATTTGCCAATAAATACCGAACATATTAAAGATATCTATGAAAAATTTGCGATTATACAAGGATTTTATATTTGAACCCCGTCACTAAAAGCTTCAATGTAACCCGATTTTATTACTGGGCGATTTAAGTAGAGATACTTTTTACAAAAGCCTTTTTTTTTGATAGATCACGTGTGAGTCATGCTGTCATTCTATTTTTGTTTAGTATTGTTTGGCATTTCATAATGGATAGACTTACGCCTGAACAACGTTTACAAATCGTTGAACTTTTTTTTTTTTTTTTAAATAGAAGTAACACTCAGGCAATTAATATGCCTATACATAATTGCGTTACTTTCTTTGAAAAGGGGATAGTTGAAGAAGTAAAATGGTGAAAGAAGAAAGCTTTTTATATCACAACTCTGCAATTGCGCATTATGTTTGTTTTTAGTGCAGAATTGCAGCGCCTCTGGTGGTGAGTAGGCGTATAAATGTTAAAGCTTGATTTTATAGCCTTTATTTAATTATTTTACTTTGGTGGCGTTTGAATGCTATACCACCGAAGGAGGGCGCTGTGATAAATATTAGTTATGATGGATAGAAAGAAAACTAATAATTATCAGAAACTAAAGTTGTTTGAGTGGCAGCGGTTGGGAATCGAACCCGGGCTACAAATACCAACTCATGTTTAATGATCAAATGCGCTAACCAATTAAGCTACAGCACCCTTATTACGAAAATTCACGTTCTGTGAGGAATATGTTTCGTGCACTTCGCCAAACTTATGGTCAACATAATCGGCCTACTGAGCGCACTATTCGCAATACCATCACCCATATAGGACCCAGCATTCATTATTGAATAATATTCGACCGAATAGAGCACGTCCAGCACGCTGTGAAGAAAATATAGCGGTCGTGGCTGAGAGTGTACACGAAGACCGTGGAGAGTCGATTCGGCGCCGTTCGCAGTAACTCGGACTGAAAAGCGTACAAAATACAGCTTGTGCAACAACTGAAGCCGCTGGAGCTGGATTTATTGAGATAACACTTCGGTGAGCACATAATTTCACGTTTTGGGCCGGTCGATTGGCCACCAAGATTGTGTGATATCACACCGTTAGACTTTTTCCTGTGGGGATATGTAAAGTCTAAATTATATGCGGACAAACCCACTACGATTTAGGCCTTGTGTCATTAGCGAGTTACCAGTCAAAATGCTCGAACAAGTCATCGAAAATTGGACTTAAAGGATAGACCATCTGCGACGTAGCAACGGCCAACATTTGATAGACATAATCTTCAAAAAATAAATGCCAAAGAATGTTCCTTTAAATGATAATATACATTCCCCTCGAAATGGATTATAAATTTCATGATATTTTAAATGGATTTAGTAATAAAAATATTGCTTTAATTTCAAAATTACAAAATAATGACCACAAAATCAAATTATTAAAAGGTAAATATTACTCCTTCCGAAATGTTTTAAGTGCAGTTTATGCCATTTATTGACTTAATTGTTTATGATTTGTATTGTTGTTTATAACTATAACAATGCAGTTTCAAAATTTTGAAAATTATTATTGCCAAATTCAAATCGCAGTTTTTGACAAATTTCCAGAGTTATTAAATTAATTCTTTTGTAGTTTTATTGCTGTATATATCTTGAATAAGAGATTATAAAAAACTTATTGAAATTTTGAAAATAGGTTGAACAAAATTTTAAAAGGTTTAAATTAATAAAAATTATATCCTTATAATTCAAATCACAGTTACTGACAACTGAAAAGACCTATTGATCTTATTTCTTTAGAAGTTTATTGCAGTATATATCGTTAATTATATCGTAAAAAGTATTACTTAAATTTGTAAAATATATTTAACAAAATTGTAAAAACTTTGAACATCCAAATTATTGTCCTCAAAATTGCTTTAAAGTTGAAATATCAGTTACAAATAAATTAAGAGTGATATTGAACTAATTCTTTTGGAATTATATTTCTGTATATATCTTTAATAGTATTATAAAAGAAAGTATTAAAATTTAATAAATGTGTTAAAAAAAATATTAATAATTTTTAATGACCCGTAAATTGCATTTTTTTCCAAATCCTTAAAGTACAAATTGCAGTTAGCAACAAATTAATAGAACTATTGACCAAATTTTGACCTCATTGACTTTTATTTTTCCCACTATATCTTTAATAATATACGTAGTAAACAGCTGTTTAAAAATTTTTAAAATTTGTTTAACAAAATTATAAAAAGTTTGTATAAACAAATTATTAACATAAGTTATTCTTAAATGTTAAAAATTGCTTTAACAAAATGTTTAAATGTTTGCAAGACAAAATAAATGTCTTATATAAAGTTTTTACTGAAATCCTTAAAGTTCAAATGGCAATTACCGAAAAATTAAGAAAGTTATTAAGCTAATTATTTTTTACCTTTGTTGTTGTATATAATTTTAATAACTTGATAAACAAAAGTTTTAAAATTTTCAAAATTTGTTTAAAAAAATGTTAAAAAGTTTGAGTGACCTATTTCCAGAGATCAAATTTTTTCCGAAATCCTTAGATTTCAAATACCGCTAAATTATGGCAGTTATTGCAGTAATTCTTTTAAAATTTTATTGCAATATATTTTAAATAACTGTGATGAACAAAATGATCAGATTATTTCTAGAGATAAATTTTTTTTCCGAAACCTTTACAGTATTGAACTAATTCGTTTAGAATTTTTTTCGTTTATATTTAATAAAATCTTCTAAAGCTGTTTTCAAATATTTACAATTTGTTGAAGAAAATTATTAGAAGTTTGCAAGTGTTGTAAAAGAATTTCACTTTTATGGTACACAGAAAAAAAAATCGGGTTTTTTTCAATTAAACCTTTAATTGATTTTAAAATAATTTTCAATTAAAATTTTAATTGATTCAATTACTTTTTCTGATTTTTCTGATATTTTCAATTAAATCTCACATGTTTTTTAATTGATACTATCATTCTGTTTACAGGTCCGATTTCAATTAAATTTTTAATTGATTCCACAAATATTTTAATTGAAACTCATTTTTATTTTTTCTCTGTGTAGCAGATATAACTTAGTAAACGCCAAAAATTCATAAGATTGGTTTTATAAATCCGGGCCACAAAACACAAGTTTTACTTTGTAAAATTTTCCAAAACATATGAAAATTTTTCTGCATTTTCTTAAATAACTTGAATATTTTCTATCAGATTTTTGATTTGCAAAGAGTGATTTTTTAAGAGCTTTTGGATTTGATTAAAAAAAATATATGTATAACGTGTTTAGAAAAATGTATGAAATTTTTATTTGAGTCGATAGAACACTCTATATCATCAAATGTTTAAGGATGAATAATTGTAAATGTTGACTGCGGTATTTCTGGGATACATTGGCAGTTGTTGCAATGCTTCTGGCTGCTTTTTATAACAAATACGACAATTTTACTTGCTTACGTATCCATTTAACCAGAAATGAACTTCGTCGCGGAACTCAATTTTCCATTAAAAAAAGTGGCTTTTCATCTAACTTTGCCAGCGCTCATTCACCAAAAGTTAGCGGTTGTGGGTAGGTCGTGTGTCTTTAATTCTTGTGGTAAGGTTGTACACACAAAGCCTTCCGCAAAATTTTCCACGTAGTAGAGTAACAAAGTTCCGATTGCTGCAATGAGCGCCGAAACGATAATTCACGGCCATCAACAACTTTGGCGGATACAGCTGCATAATTTATTAGTTTAAATGTCCAATAATGAAAATTTGATGTAACATTTAGTTACAAGACTCCGAAAAGCCGCTTCAGATGGTCACCAAAACTGATCATTAAATGAAAGCAATACAAGTACACTTTCTTAACCGAGCATCAATTTTGTTATTAAAATTCAATAATATGCCAGTGTTGTTCGTTTGTAAGTCGATTCATGCTTGAATTATAAAAAGAAAAACTGAACATATTTAACAGTAACATGTTAAACGAGAACAGCTGAGATTCAAAAAAAAAGAATAAAGTTGCTAAAAAATCACCTTTTATTTACATATTTTTGGAAAGATAGATTATGATATACTTACATTAAAATAGGAAATTTAATGTTCAAAAACTGTAAATATATTTATTTTCTAAAATTCTCAGCAAAATTGCAGCACGATTTAAAATTTTTTGTTTTGTTTAAAATTTTTAGATTTTCAGTGTCAAGATTCACAATTCAAACCCTCCAGCTTAACACTTTAAGACCGTGATGCATCGATTTCAATATTTTTGGTTCTGTTAACCCAATTTGAAATAGAGTGGCATGCATCGATTGTGCTGATTGTTTTTAATATTTGCTTCTGACATTTATCTTCTGTTTGATTTACAGTTACTTGAATTATTGCGAAATTCTTCAGTCACATTTCAGTTTTAGCAAAATGCCCCGTGGAAGTACGAGTAAGTAAGTGTCGTTAATTACAAAATTATTAATCGTTAAAAGATAAATTTTAATATGTTAAACTAATTGAAATAGTTTCATGCAATAAAAATGTGTTTCAGTTAAAAATATTAATGAAAATCAAACGAGATGCATCGAGAGTGCGTGTCCTGAAAATCCTTAAAGGATATAAAAATGATGAAACCTAATCATTGATTAGATTTTCATATGCTGTAGAGATCACATATTCCAAAAATTATAAAAAAAATTCCTGGTAGTTTTGCAGCAGGTCTAACAGGGTTAAAGTATTTATATCAAACGATTAAGAACCACTGCCTGCATTTATTTCTTCTTCTGATTGTCACTCTCATAATTGCTAATTTGAACAAAATAGTTTAATTTAATATAGGATGTAGTTAGTAGAGTATTAAAAACAAGTAAAGTATAGTCGGTCAAGCCCGACCATATAATACCCTACACCTAGTATATGTAAATATAAAAAAGTTTTTCAGAAATGGGCGTTATATGAGAGATATCACCCATTTTGGAACAAAATTCAGTGTCATGATTTCTGTGAATATAACTATTATATGTGTTAAACTTTATGTCGATATAAATACTTTTAAAAGATTTATGGAAGTTAAAGTTAATTACGGAGAGGGTCTTATATGGGAGTTTCGACTAATTATGGACCGACCATTACAAAATGTCATTATTTCTGTATATAAGAAACTTATTTGTGTCGAATTTTATTTGATTACCAACATTTTTAAGAGATTTATGCTCTTTAAAGTAATTTTTGGAATTGGGTCTTATATGGGAGCTACGACTAATTATGGACCGATCACAATAACACTGTACCGTATTATTTGTGTACATATGAAATATATTTGTGTTTAATATTATTTGGATACCAGCATTTTTAAAAGAGTTATGGTCTTTTAAGTGATTTTCGGAAGTGGGCTTTATATGGGAGCTACGACTAATTATGGACCGATCATAATAAAATTGTACAGTATTATTTGTAGACATATGAAATATATTTGCGTTAAATTTTATTTGGATATCAACATTTTTGAGTGAGTTATGCTCTTTAAAATGATTTTCGGAAGTGGGCCTTATATGGGAGCTACGTCTAATTATGGACCGATCACCATAAACTTCTACCAGTTTATATGTATATGTGCGAAACATATTGTTGTTCAATATTATTTGGATACCAACATTTTTAAGAGAGTTATGGTCTTTAAAGTGATTTTTGGAAGTGGGCCTTATATGGGAGCTACGACTAATTATGGACCGATCTTCACGAAATTTGTAGATGTGCTTTAGCTTCATTTACTACTTATCTGTGTTAAATTTTGTTTGCATACTTGCATAATTCGAAGATTTATGACCGGTAAAGCCCAATTTCGGGAGGACATTTGTATGGGGGCTAGGTGAAATAATGGACCGATTTCCACCACTTTCAATCCCATCCATCCTTGGGCCGAAAAATATCACGTACCATATTTTATCGAAATGTCTTCAAATTTGCGACCTGTACTCTGCGACCAAGCTTTACATGGACAGCCAGCCAGCCAGACGGACGGACGGACGGACATCGTTAGATCGACTCAGAAAGTGATTCTAAGCCGATCCGTATACTTTAAGGTGGGTGTTGGACCAATATTTATGGGCGTTACAAACATCAGCACAAATCCAATATACCCTTTCACAAATGCTAGAAATCAGGCTATCACGAACTGTGTGGAGGTCTATAGTTGGTCAGAAATCCCTTAACATTTGCTAGGAGTTATTCGAATATACTGTCCTACTTAATTTAAATTTGAAACAATATTCTAAACAAAATATAAATTTAATAATAATTTTCTTATTATTTAATATTTTCATTAACATTTCTTTCCAACAAATTATATTAATAACTATTCCCTTTTGCTTTTCTCTTGCAGCTTATACACTGAAAATAATAAAAAAATATGAAAAATTCATAAAAATACAATTGTTGCAACTACTAAATTTGAACACGTAGCACTATTAAACTGCCGGCATTAACGTGACAATATTTGCCAACATCACTATAAGCAACAGACTGACGTAATATCGTACTTACATACAGACATGCAAGCAGCATAGTTTACAACTAAACTTTATGTATAAACACACATATAAATAATTGTAAAAAAGAAACATAAATAATAACAACTAAATAACAAATAGAGCAACATTAGTTTGCTGGAACAAAGAAAAAAACCCAAATACTACTTTTTAGAGACTCAAGTAATGCAAAAAAGAAAAACTGTTTGGTGGCTTTTCAAAAAAATATTATATATAAAATAAAACAACACGCTAGCAAGTGATAAATTGCCTGGAACGTAACAAGACGCTCATAAAAACTTCAACTTTTTAAGCATTTTATGGTGAATGTCCTTTTTGTTGGTTTGGCACTTCCTAGACTGCTGTTTGTTTTTTAAGCTGCAACAGCATCACTGCAAAGTGCCACTCTCCTGCTAGTAACTTAAGAATTTCAACATACTTTTTATACAGTGCACTGCAAACAGCAGACAGAATATATAAAAGGACCAAGAAGGCGACGAGGACAAGAACGACGACGAGGAGTGTAAACACAACTACGTGTTGGTGTCGCAGAGGCACTTGATAAACGTGTGTGTGTGTGTCTGTGTGACTGAGAATTCCTTTAGCCAGTTTTAGTACAACTGTAAAGGAAAACGACATTGTTGTTATTATTGCTATTATTATTATTATTGTATGTAGTTGTTGGCATTGTTGGTGTTAAGGATCAAGTGCAAGGTTATATTACATTTCCAAATAGCTAGCTAGCATTGTACTTGACACTCAATGTTATAGTTTGTTTCCCTGGCTTCCAGAAACTAAGAGCAACACATTCAATACACTACAACACAACAAAGACGATAAAAAGTTTTCCAGCATAAAACAGAAATTCCTTTTCTTTTCTTTTTTTTGTTTAGAAGAAATAGAAAATAATACAATTTTCAAGACATTGTATTGAGTGTAAAAACTTGAAAGCAAAATAAACTTTAAACCAAACTCCCCCCCAACCCCCCAACTCCTAAAAGTATGCAACATTGGCATTGTTGAAATTACTAACACTAAATATCCTTTAAAGGTATTTGAAGAAAATTGTCTGATTGTTATAAAGAATTATAGACATTTTATATGTTTAGTACGGGCATTAAGGAAAATGCTTTAAATATGACACTTTTAAAAAGCAGTTCTTATGACAAGAGCTGTCATGCTGCTACACCTCAACAAGCACAACTACTGAATACTAAACATCATCAGCAACATCATCATCATCGCCATCTTCATCAACTACAAACTGAGCCTTTGCATAAAATCTATGTGAACAGAATGTTTCGTTTAGCTGTTAATAAAGGCATATTTTTTTTAATTTTATATCTAACATTGCTGATAACGACCTCACTGCAAGGAGTACAAGGTAAGTGTGTTTTAGTTTATTATTAATATTAAAAACAAAAAAAAAACTCTAAAATTCCTTTAATATAATATTTTCTGTAAAATATGTTTTAAATAAATCTACTAGCAATTTTTCAATTCGAACTACAACAACAATCTATCAACATTGAATTACTTAAATACTTCTTAACATTTATTGTTGTTTATTTCATAAATGTATAACTACATGTATGCACATATAAACAAACACCAACAACTTGTAAGTATATAGGAAATTTGAAAAAAAACATAGAAAGTTTGTTAAACTTTTCTGGCAACAAATGTAGTAAAAGTTAGCATTTTATCTAAGGCAAAAATGCATTTTATACAAATAACAATATAATTCTTCTTATGGAAACAAAACAAATGCATATGGAATTCATATACAAACATGTGAGAAAAACTTTAGAGAAAAGTACTGTGTATTTATTTGCAAGTTGCTACTCCCCCCATTTTAACTTAATATACAGCATATGTGGCAGGAAGAGTCTGCTTTTACTAAAGTCTACTATTTCGTTTTTAAAACCCTTGAGTAAAATTTATTTGGTTAGAAAATATTAAAAAGTTTTTTTTTTTTTTTAATATTAATAAAGGGTGTTATTTTAGTTGTATAGAACTTTAAATTGGCAACACTTTTTTTTTGAATGGCGGCCATTTTGTCAGCTGTCAAGTGATTTATATCTGAAGTCGCTAAACAACGCTGATAAACCCGTAACGATTGACCACTTGAAGGGCAACATTCGCCGCGTCATCAAAAATTGAACCTCCTCATTAGAGGTTCAATCAAGTCAGTCATATGCCAGAAGTCATATTTAAGTAATAATAAGAATAAAAATAATGCCAGAATATTATCTTTCGTATAAATTAAATTTCATATGAATTTAAAAAAATTCATCTTTGCTTTATTCCATTTCAAAGTTCCACACACCAAAAAAAAAGAAAACATGATTTTCAAAATGAATTTGCACAATTTTCATGTTGAAATACCAAATCAAACTAAACATAAATCACTTGACAGCTGACAAAATGGCCGCCAGTTAAAACAGTTTTACTAACTTCAAGTTCTATACATCTAAAAAAAACACCCTATATATAACTTTATATTTTTTGTTGTTTTGCCAAACTATAAACATATTACAAAAATCTCATTAGAACTTTCTGGTTTATAAACAAGTAAAAAATAATACAGGCAGAAAAATTTTTAAATACTTGGAAAATTTTAAAGTTTTATATTAAACAAGCTGAACCCTGTGTGCTTCGCTACCCCCCTCGTTATAACATAAAAAGTGTTTATGTATTTACACAAATTTATTTATTTAATTTTAATTTAATTATTTCAATGCATTAGGATATACAATACTTTTAGTTTGCCCATCAGGAGCATACACATATAAAACGGTAATATACGGCTGTCCATACGAGAAACATGGATTTGCTAAATTTAAACCGCAAACTTACAGAGATTGACCTTGAGCTTTGTTAACAGTCATCGCAAACGCTAACCGAACAGGAAACTGCAATCGTTTAAAATCGAATGGTAAATCTGTTGGTATCATCGGTCCCTTTCTATTTTCCTGTTATAATGGTGGATTCTATTAAAGTATTTATCAGTTTTTTTTACTGCAAGTCGAGTATATTACGCAGTTAAATAATCACCCCTATCGTGAATAAAAATTCTACATGAAAATTGTTCCCTTTTATTTTTTTAACATTGAATTTTAATAGGAAAAATGTGAAAAGGGAACAAATTTCATGTGGAATTTTTATTCACGATTAGTATTTTATTATTGTGGTAAAGCCGTTAATAAACTTAGTAAAAAAGTAGGTGCAGAAGTGTGAATGGTCGAATAATATTAGCATGTAATAAGTATTCCTGAGTGCAAGCTGCACGCTGTGAAAATTTAAGATCGCTTAACAGGTCCAGCCTCCAATATATCGTAAACAACGTCCACTTTTCTTTTGGTACTTATTTCTATGCATGCCAATGCCATATATAGCAAATCCTACCGCCGTTGGTCAAAAAATGCCCAAGATATGACGATTTTAAATTTTGGGTTAAATGGGCGAGACCACGCCCCTTTGTCCACTCACAACTTTAAAAAGCCAAGAATTTATTATTTCGTAAGAATATCCTATTGTGAAAATTTAATGACGATCGGTCCAGTAGTTAAGACTATATTACGATTTTTAATTTTCTTAAAAAGGGGCGTGGTCCCACCCACTTTTCTCCTGGCACGTATTCCTAATTATGACAATACTATATGTACCAAAACTGGCGATTTAAATTTTTGGGTTATACGGGTTGTGCCGTGCCGCTTTGTCCAATTAAAACTTCTTATAGCCTATTATACCTTCCAGAGTCACAGTAACATGCTGTGAACATTTCAGGAAGATCGGTCCAAGGGTTTGGCCTCCTATAAAGCACATACAAATAGACAGACATTAATTTTTATATAGATAATCAGCTACGTAAGTGGTTTTTATATAAGATGTATAAACATTTCTTTACTTAGGAAAAACTTCAGACGGGCAACTTATAAACACAAGGATTTAAAATCAAATTATTAACAAATTAATTATTGCATATTATTTTTGTATTTGAAACATTTATACACACAATAGCTGTTAAAGCTTTAACGCGAAATTATTATGAATTATTCAAGAAATGTTTCAAATTAAATTGAAAAAATGTCTTTATTTAAGCGAAATTTCGGGCGGGACTCTTATATAACAAGTTATCAAAGAGTTATTGAACATGATAATTTAAATAAAAATGCTTTTTTTTGCTTACAAAATGTGGAATTTTGTGCCCTTAAATCATCATATGAGGAAAGTTTTACTTTACTTCTTTAATTTGAAAAAAGTGCAGCTGAAGCAAACCGTTCGCTTAGCGAAACTTATGATAAATTTATTCTTGGAATATGACAGACAAAGGCCAGCCAAAAAAGTCTGACGACCAAGAATTGCAGTTTATTATTCCATGCAGATTTTTATAAAACTCAACAAAAAACTTAAAAAATCAAGCAACAATTTTCAAATACGACACTCTGTGTGACCGTACCTTAAAGCTTAAGGCATGGTCACACATGCCAAATATTTACTCAAAAAGAGAGTAACCACTCATTTTAGCACAAATTTGTTTGACGTTGTTTACTCTTACAAGAGTTTTGCAAGATCAAACGGCATCAAATGAAATAAGACTAAATATTTGTTGTGTCTTGTCCACAAGAAAGAAATAAACGAGTTCAAAAATATTTTTTTTATTATAATTTTTAAGGAGTTTCCTTCAGGTTACGTCTTTTTTATTGGTTACGTCTTTTTCGGCAAATATATGCCAAGTGCATATGCATTATTTCAACTTCAAGTTATAACAACTTATAGCATTCTTTAATGTATAAAAAGTAAACCAATTAATTCAGACTCTAAGTAAGTAAGTATATGAATAGAGAACTAATTTTAATATGGGTAGGTACCCAATAGTTTTACTGGTAGTTATTGTATCCATTTTACGCAGTAATTTTCATTAATGTTTATTTACTGGGCTGGCTAAATTCAAATTTATATTTCTGAGTAATTTTAAAAATACATATGAGTTGCTTGCAATACAAACATAAGTCACAACTGGTTACATGATATATCACGGGTAATTTAGAGTGAAGTCAATTGTCAAGTGGCTCTGAGTACATAATCTGCAGGGTAGTCACTTTAAAATTTTTCTAATTTCTCTTCAGAATGTAGTACAAATATATGATGAAACAGAACTGGGGCTGAACGTTTCTTTCCATACAGTTTGACATAAATTATGTCGTGAAAATAGAATCTATTTTATTTTGACAGCGTTTTTTTATGCTCTCACTTAAAAACACAAATGATCTCAACAATATTACCATACTTTTATTAAATTGTATACATTTTGTAAACAAAACCATATGTTTTTGCAGCTTTGGCGCAAGAAAAATAAACACAAAAGAAAATCAAAGAAACGTTTAAAAGTGAATTTTTTTTCTATACAAAAAACTTTTCTACAGAAAAAATTTTATTTGTACAAAATATTTTAAATACATTTCAATTTCGGTCTCAGCGCCGTAAGGCATTATTGTAATTTTTGTAATTCAAAAGAAAATAAGTGATATTATAGAAAAATTAATTGAAGAAGTACAAAAGTATGATTGCATATCGTCACCTAAAATGCCCAAAGACGTGAGGGTTACGTTATCACAATTTTACAGGAGAAGCAAAAAACATTATAAAATGTTATAAAATGAAAACGGTTTAATTGAAAATAGCGATTTCTTCACATCTTGCCTTAATATATTATATATGTATATAGATGACAAACTTATTTCTGTAAAAAATGTGGGGGTAAGTCTTTTGTGTTTTATGAAATCGTTTAAATGATGTTACGCCTTTTTCCATATCTTGAATAAAATCGTTAGTTTAAAACGTAGAAGCTTAAAATTTTTAGGAGCATTTTATTTTAGCCTTGTGTTCCAGATTCAATCAAAAAACGAATTTTGATTTTTTGGGGGTTACGTCTTTGGGCATTTCAGGTGACGATATATAATTTGCAGTCGCCACTGTACCAAATTTTTTATTTAAAACAAGATTTGTGGACAACAATTGGAAAAGCCGTCGGCATTACAGGTTGGTACACAGAAGAAATATAAAAACATTAAATGACAGTTCGTGAAGTTGCAGCCGTCGTTTCAATTATGGGCCAGTTTTCTCTGGGAGTCGTTTTTGCGTGAAGTTGCGGTGGTGTTCTGTTTCATCATTATTACAGCGGACAAGCCAATGGCTTCGTGGGATCAGAGAAAACTGTAAATCAAGAATGTATTAAAAATAATAATAAGTTAGTGCTAAGTGTCCAGAGTTTAGTCTTTGTAATCTATAGAGGATCAGTTGACTTCCGCTTATCTATCCAACATGTTGAAATAACAAATCTTATTGCAAATCACTAGTTAAGCTGTTCAGTCACCCAGAACTGCTGGGATATTTTACTATTTATGCTTATGTAATGGTTAAGTAGTTCATATGGGAAAGAATATCTATGTGATGTTTTTAATGTTGGAGTATTTATGCTCTCTACGATGCCATCATGTATCATAGTTAAAAAAAGTCATTAATTTAACTTTGTTTTTTTTTCAGCTCATTTCTTCTTCTTCACACTCAAACCGGCGCATAAACTTATTTACAACACCACAATTCCTAGAAAATATTTTCATCTCCAAACAAACAAATTTTTTTTATAATAACTTTTTCGGTACTTTTTAAGTATTTCGTTTTATATATACAGTCGGAGTCAAAATTAAGTATACAGCGACCATAATATCTTTGAAAGAAGTCTATATTTATTTTTATTATTTATTTAAAAATGTTTTGGATATTATTAGCTATTATTAAACAGTTGTTCCCTTACGGAAAGATATGTTATGAAATTTTATCTAACAAAAAATTCTGTCAATATTTTGTATACAAAACTTTAAAATAGAATAAAATAAGTAGCCTTATGAGTAGATCGTACACTAAGCACTTTTCTAATGCAATTATAAATAAAATTAGTAAAAAAAATTTGGAAGTATAGAGTTAGGAAATTATTTAAAAAAGCGAATAGCACATGTCAGTGGCGGTTAGAGATTTAATAGAGTTCCATCGAAACAAAGGAAAATCTCTTGCAGATATTGCTAAAATTCTGAAAAAAGGAAGGTCAGCTGTTCAAGAAGTTTTCCGCTGCGAAATATATTTATGTACATAACCTTGACCATGTTTCAATGCCGCGTTATAGATGGCGAAACTGGTGCCATGAGCGGTACGGAGCTCGAAACTGGGCAGAGTTGATTGTTTCACCCCAATAAACTCGCAGCTGACTAGAGTCTTATATAGAGCCACGGAATCAGTTAGAAGCCCGGAGGGTACACGTAGTGGCTGTGGTTTAAACCTAAAATCGCAGAAAGAAGATAGTTGGTTAAAAGACTAAAATTAGACACCAATTTATCTCTACGTGCTGTTGCCGAATCAACAGATGCATTGAAGGTAGTGATGACAGGTTGTCTCTGTGTTGGGAAGAGGTGATGGGATGAACAAAGTTCTGCGTTCTTTGTTGATTTCATCAGTTATTTTCTTCTTGGCTTGAGTAACAGTTCGTTAAACTACGGATGGAAGGGATTAGATAGCTCGAACTCTCTAACAAGGTGTTTGCACAGTGATCTGTATAATTGCTGTATGAGAAATTGTGAATTGCGTGTTTTTTAAGACATGCAATATTGTATGACCTTGCATAACATTCAATGAGTTGCTTTGTCAACCCGGTGTGAAGAACACCATGTGGTCATGTCTTTCTTGACGATACTGCATGAAAAATCCCTGGACTCTGTTAAAAAAGTTATTGAAAGAAGAAAAGCTCGAGGAAACACCAAAACTGTAAAACCACGTTGACCACGCTCTCTAACTGATAATGAGGTGAGCAAAATAGTCAGAGAGATCAACAATACTCCAAAGTCTAGCGCAGTCAAAATAGCTAAAGACATTTCTAATCACGCGGTAACCCAATAAGCGCATCGACAATTAGACGTCTGAATGACAATGGACTTCATGGAAGAGTGGCTAGAAAAAAAACCGTATTAAACGTAAAGACTTTGCAAGTGCTTATTTTACTTAACCTCTCCGCAATCTTTCTGGAATAATGAAATATTTAGCGATGATAACAAACTATAATAAATTATAATAAATTTGAGATTTTTGGGTCAAAATGAAGAGTAAAAGTCTGGAGAACAAGAAATAGTGAGCTACTGTCACAGAACCCTAGATCTACAGTTGTGGGTTGTGGTTGTTTGTCCGTTGCAGGACCAGGTAATCTTGTATTCATTGAAATGGTTACAACGAATAGCCGAGACTATTTAAACATTTTTAAGGATAATTTGAAAGTAAGTGCTGCCATAGGTTTTTCAGCAAGACAACGAGACAAAACACAGCCCCAGAATTGTCAAGCAGTGACTATTGTACAATGTGCCTAAGAAATTAATTTCACTTTCGCAATCTCCAGACTTTAACCTCATAGAGCAATTGTGGGAGATTTTAGACAGGAAAAAAGCAGAAAAAGGCAATTTATCCCAAGACCAACAGCGAAAAGCTTTAAAGAAAGAGTGGGGATAAGATTACTGGAGATGGTATTGAACCTCTTGTAAATTGCATGAAAATGCGACTACAGGCTGTAATTAAGCTGAATTGAGGTCCAACAAGATATTAACTTTTAATGTTTGGAATTTGGTAACATAAATTAGGGTGTTTGTTATTTTTAAATTGTGTACTAAATTTCATTAAATAATTTTCTTAAAATAAGGAAACATTAAACCTCAAATTAAATTTTAAGTTGATTCAAACTTAATTATATATAGGGTGTTTTTTTTTAGCTGTTCAGACGTCATTCTATTCATGTTAAAATGCCAAGCCAAACTAAACAAATCACTTGTCAGCCCCCAGTTAAAAAAATATTGAAAACTTAAAGTTCTATACATCTAAAAAGATCACCCTTTATATTTTTTATTATAATAAAAATATTGTGCTTCATAGACGAAAAAGCGCGCTGCATACTTAATTTTAACTCTGACTGTATATAATAAATTTGGTTTATGTTGGGAGTATAGGTACAAATATATAAAAACAAACATAATAAAAATTATATTTAAGTGTCTGAAAAAAGTTTTATTGCCATAGTAATATTTCACTTTTTATATTTAATATATTTTGTATGGCAAACTGGTGCAGAAATTATAATAAAAATGCTAAAAAAATAAACTTTATATTTATTATGGCACATAAAACAAATAAGACTGTGTATGATGAGTAGTTATAAACTTTATAAAATTTCAATATATAAAATTTTCATAAAATAATTTAGTTTATACAAGTTTGAAATAGGTTTTAATTACATTGATTTAGTTAGTTGATTGGTTAGCAAAATTATTCAAATAACCAGCCTCAAGTTTAGTTAAAAGGGTTAGTTTTTTTTAATGACTAGTTACATCATAAGAATGTTGTTGGGTGTTGAACTTAAAATGGGTAATTTTTTCAAATTTGCAGCTTTTATTTTGAAGCATTTTTTTACTACAAATGTATTCAAAGTATTGGCCATTGTTAGCTATTACCTTTGCCCACCTTTCTGGCAACATATGAATTCATCAAAAGAACTGCTTGTCTTTTAAGGCCAAGAAAAATCAAGCCAACATTCGCGATGTTAGAAAAAGCATTGTGCATTGAGCAAATGAAATGGTAGTCGGACGGGTCAAGGTCTAGACTATAAGGTGGGTGTGGCAAACTTTCCAACCACTTGTTTCTAAATAGTTTTAACAGGTATTTAAACATGAGGTCGATCGTTCTCATGATGAAATATTACGCTTTCATGTCTGAATGCATATTCTGACAGTTTTTCGGCCAATGCTCGCTCAATCAGTTCTAGTCGGTACAGGTTCGCTGTGAGAGTCTGGATAGATTTCAGCAGCCCTTATATTTGCACCATATACAAAACATTATCTTGTCTCCATGGATATTTGGCTTTGATGTCGATTTGGCTGGTTCTCCGGGCAACAACATATCGCACCCTAAATACAAAAGGGTCACAACTCAAAATAGTAAAATTTTCAGGAGAGACAAAAAACTTCATCGTACACAAGTAACACACTTAACATAAAAATAGACTAAACTGTATTTTTCGCGTTAAAGAAGATAGTGATGTGAAAGAAATTTTTGCAGTAGTTAGAATTTGTGCACTCTGAATTAATTTATGGAAAAAAGTCAGTTTTAGAAAATTTTGCATTGTGACCCTTTTGTATTTAAGGTGCGATATGATCTCTTATGCTTGGGGTTATCGTAATGCATCCATTTTTGTTAGCAAGCCATTATTGGTTGCGAAAATTACTTCCTTTGTAAGGATAGAAAAGACTTTTAAGGTCTCTCGACTTCAATTCATATGTTACCCACTTAGCCTGCTTTGCTCTGAAACCTGCTGCTCACAAACGTTTTAAAGTTGCTGCTGGAATAGCTAGCAATATTTTATCAAGCTCTTTTTGAGTTTCACAACTATCTTTAAAGTGTAATATCTCCAATTCTTGGTCTTCGCTGGCCTGGGGTGATCTTAGACTTCCGTGTCAAAATCACCACCGTTCACACATTCAGCATAATCTTCGCTGAGCAATTGGTATGTTTCAGCCGGTTTTGATGCTTGTGCGTCAGCAAAACTTCGAAGCGGAAAAACTTTATTATCTACACTATAATTTTCCAGAACTAAGTGAGTATAAATGACAGATATGCAACCTTCAAAACAACAAATCATATACAAATTCGCTCCGGTCAAGTAAAATCAACAAGAATTTCTCCACTGCCCATCCATTGCAGCTTTTTTATAATAATTCATTGTCGGAGAGACCCGGATTTTGCTTTAGCTTAATTGCCATGATTGACCCCAACAATGTTTTCATGGAATTTGTGCTGGAAAATTGTTCTACCTATATTTTAATTGTCCATTGTTCAGCACTCTTACATTTGTTTACTTCTGTTTGTTTATTAGCGCAATTCACAATCTTGTGCAAATGGTATTGCATCATTACATTTGTAAAAAGGTTTAGCATATTTTTGCTCTACACTAACAAAACACACAGCAAGAGCAAAAATATGCATACCATTTTTGCAAATGCAATGATGCAATACCATTTGCACAAGATTGTGAATCGTGCTATTGTATCTTCATTACAAACGAACTAACAATATGTATTTCAAATCTTATATCTATTGCATTTCAATTATTTAGTCCAGCCAGTGCCAGAAGAAAATTGTTTGACCACTGTTGATTATATATATTAAGTAGGCAGTCTTTCTTCTTGTATTTGCCTCAGATCCGCTGTATCCCTTCTTCTTAGTCGCATATAGCCTGTATTTATATATGTTGCGGGTTTTAGTGATGTACTTCAAGCTTTTTAAATTTCTCAGTTTTTACCAAATCCATGTTTAGTTCTTTATAAATATTTTAATTTTTTTATAAAGCAAATGTGAGGCAATTGTGATCATTCGTAGCAATTCGTTTTAGACTCTTTGAATTCTGTTTACATTTCAAGCTGAGGCCATTCCACATTGCTGTATTCCATAACTCCATATAGGTTTTATGTTTAAGCTATAATCCTAGAGTTTCTGCCAATGATCCAATTAATTTGGATTAGTTTCAATTTTATCTGAGCCAATTTTGCTTCTATATAGGATTTCCATGTAAGACGACAATCGAGGTTAAGGTATATTTTTGGACGATCGGTCCACAAAAGGTTATATCTCCCATATAACGCCCATTTCTGAAAAATTGTTTTATATATATACTTGGTGTAGGGTATTATATGGTCGGGCTTGACCGACTATACTTTCTTACTTGGTTTATTTCGTTGGTGGCTGCCTCTAGGCATTAAAGCAGAAACTATTTGATTCTAGTAAGTAGAGCTACTATATTCAACATCCGATAAATACCTGAACGCGACAGTCTGGTACGCAATGTCTCGGATAGGAAATGTTGTTAAATCAAAAATGTACTTTAGTTAGTAGAGGCTACATTTTCGATTGGGACCTCTGTATAAGATCAATACTGGTAATACTATCAGTTCCCCATAATTGATTTGCAAATGTCCACATTGTTTTTAAAATATTCTTATGCAGGACGACTTTACAATCAAGAATTAATTTAGATTGGTGGTTAATTAGCGAGTGTATATTAGAGGATTTCAGTGTCATATGGCTCCTCTTGGCGTCTATGTGGCGACGTCAGGTAAGGCGTCTATCCATATGCACCCCAAGGTATGTGACATGATCAGACTGTGGAATATTCACATTGTTTAGTGAGACAGATGGACAATTTTCTCTCCTAAGCGTTAACATAACATGTCTACTTTTGGATTCATTTACACGTATTCTCCAGTCTGAGATATTTATGCAGTTCTCCAGTAGAGGCTACATGTACGCGATATTATGTTACATGTTGAAAAATGTGTGTCGAGCCGCCCATTTATAATTGAGGTGAAACACTATTTCTTTCTTTCTTACTGCGATCCAGCGAGCTATGGCAGTAATTGTTTAAAGAAAGTCCAAATGTGCTCACCAATCGCCCAGTGACCACTTAGTACTGCTGCTAGCCTTAAAATAGCAGCTTACTGTTGCCTATTAAGGCCTGTTATGTTTTAAAAAACCAATTAAATGGTGATTGGAACGTGGTCTGCCTAACACTTTTTTATTATTTAAATCATATTCATACAAATTGTTTTTCAAAAGTTTACTTTGATATAAATCCAGTTTTCTGTTTTCGATATAAAGAATATGGCCCGCCTCAAATTAAACTCAATTAGGCCACTTTTTAACAAATTAATAAACTTATAACAAGCAGCTAAGATTTTATTCATAAATTAAATATAAATTTTAAGCCAATCAAAAAACGTAACCCAAAATGTACCAATATTTTAAGACCCGTTAGTAAACTTAGGTTAAAGCTTCTAAAATTCCTTTGTTGTCTTGATAAGTTAGAAATCTTAAATGACCCCAATAGCTGGAAACGTTCTTCGTATGTTTTTTTTTTAGAAAGGGAAAGAAAGAGAGAGAAAGACAAAAAAAAAACATGCATTTATTCACTTAAAATAGCTCATTAACATAAAAAATCTTCATGCACAACAATTCAACAAAAATAAAAAGCTACAGAGAGATACATTCAGAAGATACTTTTGTAGACAATGATAGAAAATTGTGTTTGTTGAAATTTAGTGCAGCTGAAATACGAATCCCAAAGAGATAAAGATTTTTTTTTATTTTTTTAAACTTTTTTTTTCTTTCTTTGAAGAAAACATAAACAAAACTTGTATGAGTATGTATACAAAAGTTCTTATCAGTTGCTTTTATTTGTTAGTTTTTATGTTGTTCAAGATGTGTTTTTCTGTAAATGGATTTTGTTGTTAGAGACAACAAATGTTTTCAAATGTTATTAAAACTGTCAACATGTAGATATTTATGGATTTTATGGATGCGTATTCTGTTTTAATGTCACGATTCCTTTTGTTTGTGCTGGCTGTAATTTCGTTCATGTCACATACACAAATGACTGGTGCTCATTGGCGCTTGATTGACGTATGGTCAATTACGTTTAACATACATACATACATATGTAAACATTTTGTTAACTAATTTTTGTTAGAAATTGTAATTTCTGTTTTAAAAAAGTAACAGTTCCAAAATACTTAAAGTTTAGCTTCAAAATGTTAGAGTTTTTGTTTTATTACTGAACTTGCTTTTAAATTAAAAATTGTGATTTCATTTAAGTTTCACTTTCAAAAATATTGTTTAAAAATTTTTGTTTATTTATTTATTATTATTAGAGGTCGTCTAATGGTTTTCAAGTACTTTAACTTATTATTGTTTTTTTTGGAATTTTTTTTTATAATTTTTTTTAATGGTTTATTTTTCATTTTGTTTTACTTTTACGTTTTCCCTTTCAAAACCCTGGGAATATTTTCTCATAGCTCTCATGCTTCGTTAAAAGCATGTGGCCATTAATTTTTGAAAAATATGAGATTTTTGTCTAGAAATAAGCATTAATATGTATTTGATTGCTTAATAAGCTTTTAAGGGGCTCCTCCAAACAATGTATGGTTTCTATATGAAATAATGCTATTAATGGCTAAAAGTATTAGGGGGTATAGCAACCAAGATTTGTAGTCTGTACACATGTTAGTTTTGATACAAATATTAAAATTAGAAGCGAAGGAAGAAGGAGGAACATTAAAGTACATTTAATTATTGGGAGTATACTTTAGTAATGCGGGATTTTTTTAAACATTTTTTTGTACCACTCAGGCAATTAACTTGCAATTAATATAATGACGTTACTTTCTTCAAAAAGCATTTGAGTTCAAGAAGCAAAGGTGTTGAAAGTAGAAGAGAACAGCTTTATATCACAACTAATTGCGCTATGTTTGTTTTTAGTACAGCGTTGCAGCGCTTCTTAATTTATATTGATTTAATTACTTTACTTCGGTAGCGTTTCAATGCTATACCACCCAAGAAGGGCGCTGTGATAAATATTAATTATGATAGAGAGAAAACAAATAATTATCAGAAACTGATGTTGTTTGCGTGGCTGCGGGTGGCTGGGTATCGAACTCGTGTTACAAATATCAACTCATGCTTAATGATCAAACGCGCTAACCAATTAAGCTGCTGCACTCACTCTTTATTTTGAAACATTTGTTTAATATAAATGTATTGTTTAATACAAGTATTGGTCATTGTTAGCTATAAACTTTTCCCATCATTCTGGCAACGTAGCGAATCCGCGACAAAAGAACGTCTCATTTTTTTAATCAAAACTATTTCGGATACCCTGCTCTGAAGTGAAGTGTATGTCAGAGGCAACATTATGTATCAAGAGCAATTGATAGCAGTCGCACAGTACGGGTGATGTAAGACTTTCTAACCACTTCTTTCTCAATAGTTTTTAACAGGTATTGCGACATGTGGCCCGAGTGTTGTCACTTAAACCCAATCAGTTGCATTCAGTACCGCTGCATTTTAATGGTCTGGCTTATTATCAGCAGCTCATAATAGATAGGACCCTTTTGGTGCCACCAAATACAGATAGAGAGAGAGAGAGAGCGTTACCTTAGCGCCATGGTTATATAGCTTTGGTCTCGATTCGGCTGGTTAGCGGGGTTTCAAATATAATCTCTTGTGCTTTAGATTATCGCAATGCATCCAATTTTTTGCATTGTTATTAATGATTCGGTTCAAAACTTATCTCCTTTTACAGAATTTAATCAGTTAAGACATGCAAAATCGTTTTTGAAGGGAACTCGACTTTAATTCATATGGTACGCAATTTCTCTGCTTTTGTATGAATCCTGCTGCTCGGAAACGTTTTAAAATTACTGTTTGAGCAGCTGCCAATAACTTTGCAAGCTGTTGTTGAGTTTAGCAACAATCTTCATGGAGTAACGTCTGCAATTCTGGGTCTTCAAACTAAGTTGACTGGGCGATCTTAGTCTCCCGTGTGAAAATCACCACTTTTAAGCCGAAATGTAAACCTTGTGTGCAGAGTACAGGTCGCAATTTTGAAGATGTTTCTATAGAATTTAATACATGATTTTTCTTCTTCCTCCCGAAATAGCGGTTGATTGGTTCAAATGTTTGATTTTTGCACGTATACAAACAACTTTCGTCACAAATAAGTTGTACATGACTCTGTAGATGTGCTTCTACAAATTTTGTGCAGATCGGTTAATAATTGACAATAGCTCCCATATTAGTCCGACTACCGAAAATCCCTTTAAAGAGCATAGCTCTATTCAAAATGTTAGTATTGAAATAATATTCAACACAAATATGTTGCATACACATAGAGAAAAAATATAGTTATACATATTTACCACAAAAATGTCAAATGCTTTTAAACAATGTTCTGGTCACTGTAATTATTTATATCATTGCGGTAACCATTATATGGTTAAGTCTACGATTCAGATAATTACTACAATCATATATACGATTGTAGTAACTATGTATATATTTGTGGCAGTCATGTTAATAGCAAATCTATTGATCATTATTTGTTGCTCTTTTATTATGATTGAAAGCAACATAATATGGTATAATCATAATAATCATAACACTGATTACCATAAACATTACATAATTGCTTTAATCATATACATATATGATTGCTATAATCATTTGAAGCTTAACTTAACCATATTATGGTTGCAGAAATCATATAAATAATTACAGTGATCATAATTTAAAAAAAAAAAAAAATTAAATATTGAAATAGTTGTGGTAGACATGTACAACTATAATTTTTCTCTCTGTGTATATACACAAAACATTCCGTTCAATTTAATAATGATCGCTCCATAATTAGTCATATCTCCCACTTCCGAAAATCAATTTAACGGCCATAAATCCCTTAAAAATGTTGGTATCCAAATAAAATTGAACACAAATATGTGTTATAAATATAGAAATCATGACGCCTATTTTTATAATAGTCCATAACTAAGCAAAGCTCTTCTCCGTCGAAAAATAACCCCCTGGCCCACGATGTCGAACGATAACGTTCGCTTAGATAAGACTTAAGACACAAACTTTTTGTCGTATCTATTTTTTTTACTCAATCAAGTTTGTTTATTCCACAATCAAGTTTGTGTCTTAAGTCTTATATAAGCGACGGTTATCGTTCGCCATCGTGGGCCAGGCGGTTACTTTAAGAGAGATACAATTTAACACAACACATATTTTTATGCACATAAGTCATGAAACTAACTTGTTGGATGATCGCTACATAATAGGTGATAGCATCCAATAGCGCTCATAACTGAAAAACTGTTTTTACACATATACTGGGTGTAGGGTATTATATGGCGGGCTTGACTTTGTTTATATTAAAGAAGTAAATATGATGCCTTGTTGGCACAATATTCGAAAACATTCGAAACAAAAAATAAACTTTGTTGTTTAAATTATAATATTCAATAATACTGTACTCGTATGTAATAATACATGAAAGACATATACCCTTCACAATGACATATAAGTTGTTAAAAACAAAAACCGCCTTCAAAAAATACGACATCTGTTATGAATCCAGAATTTTTTAATTTATACTCCCAATATTTAAAATAATATATATGACTACAGCAACCATAATATGTTAAACTTAATATTAATATGATTAATTACTAGTTAGCATAAAAATATTATGATTGACACAATCATATTTATAATTACAATGATCATAATATTGTGAAAGAAAAAACTTGTAAAAAGTTGAAATTATTTATGTTTAATTTCTCAGTTCAATTACAAAAACTCAATAATTTGTTTTCTAATACAAATTTCTATTTATTACTTGTTTACAATTGTAGCTTGCTAACAACATAATTTAGTTATTAAACAATTCCGCAAATGTAATCATAAAGCTGTAAAGTAAAACCTCCAATTTTAACATTATTTGCCCCAAATAAACATGAACTAAAAAATATTAAAGAAAATTATATTTGCCATTCAATTATTTATGATAACTGTAAGAATGATTGGGTGCTATTGGAAATGGAAAACCATAAGTATAAAGAGCAAAAAAAAATGGTTGTAAAATTAATCTAATTTCGCTGGGTAGATTTGTGAAGGTTTTAGCATTTATCTGATTAAAATGATAACAGTTACTGCTATGGCAATCTCTTAAGAATTGTGGCATTTTGGCATTTGGGGCAATTTTTATCAGCAACACATTGGCACAATTTAACACGCACAAATTGCTTAAAAGCAACGTACAGCAAACCAGCAGCTAACTAACACAAAGTTATTTACGCTCAAAGCAGACGGGGAAAACCTCCCCAATTGTTAGGCCTAAGAAACATTACAGTATGAAAAGAAATTGCTTTAAGCAAAGCCTCAAGGGAGCTTTAAACATTTTAATACATACATGTATATACTGGATAAAAAGGCCTCCTTCCCTGGAACTGAGTAAAAATAAAAAAAAAAAACTTAATATATAAATAGAAGTTTGCGTTAGAACTGAGGCACCTTGACACTAATCCAATTACATTTCCTGCGTGATTTTTTTCTAGGTTGTGTTACACAACAAAAATATAGGGCTTTAAAAAACAGATATTCATTATATTTGGTAATTTCTTTTTTCTAAACACTTATTTATTTCAATAGATACCGACCAACTGTGTGTTTTAAAAGCATTTTCACAAATTTTTTCTTCCTAAAAACTCTGGCAGAAATCCTTATTTAATCAACATTGAGAGCTTTGAGCCACACCAAACAACACTCAACATGTCTGCCAACTTTTGGTTAAGAATATCTTGTTTTTTTTTTAAGGAAAATTGAAAACTTTTGGTAACAATTTTCAAAGTGACCTTTTGCTGGATATGTAAAGGAATTTTTGTTGCTTAAGAAAACAAATCAAATGAAAACGCATGTAGAAAAAATTCACATTGATGGTGTAGATTATATACTTAAAAATTTATAAGCACATTTATTTTTGAAAAGCATGTATAACTCACAGACAGACAAATGTGCTGGTACAGGGGCGGAAGGTAGGACGTAGAGCAAGTTAAACGTGCTTATGGTCGGGTGTTTTATAATGTAAATATTGTATGTCAACTGTTATTTTGTTTTTCCCGTATTTTTTCTTCTAGTTTTAAGTGCAATTTGTTTGTTTTTTTTTCTTAAGCTGGCTAAAGTTGTGCAGGTGCACATTGGGGCGAAATCAAAATTTGTTGGAAATAAATCAGTTTGAGCTAGAATTACACAGGATCGTAATCAAGGAGTATTTAAATTTATGGTTCGAAGATGGTGCCCACAAATTCGCCAGGTCCATGAAGTCCTTGTCTGTCTAAAAGTCCTCGTCTAGGTCTCTAAAATTACATGCTTGAGTGTGCTGTTTAACTCTTAGGTTTGCGAGTTATTTGCATTGAAAAATTAAATTTTCAAAATTTGTGCAGTTTTTTACAATATCTGGCAGAATTTTTAATAAAAAATAAACCACTTTAAAACTGCAAAACTACTGAATATTTAATCAATTTTGTACGAAAATGTTCTCTTATAAATATTTAGTTCGTTTATTTGACCTTTTTTATTATTTAATAGTTTCTTTTTACAAGCAATAAGGTCACTTCTCCTATAAAATTAGATTTTTTTCTATGCTGTTTTTATTGCTTTTATTCTTTAACTAAAGTTACGGTCACATTTGGCAAATATTTAATTAAAAAAAGTGTAACCACTTATTTTAGCACAAATTTGTTTGACTTTGTTTACTCTTACAAGAGTTTTGTAGGACTAAACAGCATCAAATAAAATAAAACCAAATATTTGTTGTGGTTTTTTCTAAATAAGAAACGGGTTTTTAAATAAATAAACACGTTGAAATATATTTCATTCAGTGGTTATGTATTTTTCGGCAAATATTTGCCAAGTGTGACCGCACCTTAAGCTTCATAGTAATGCATATTCTACGTTATTTACTGATTTTAATAATTATTTATTTAATTTCTTTCAAAATCTTGATATTTGTTTTTAGCAATATCAAAAGATCTTCTCGACATCTTTTCAACCGAGTTTTATCTTAGCGTTTATTTTTCTTTAGTAGATTTTTCCCTCTTTAATACTACTCAAAGTTAAATTACAAAAAACATTTGTTTTCAACCATATTAATACTTATAAAAGTGAACGCGACATACTTTGCAAAACAAAATAAAATGTTTAGTGTGATTTTTATAACCAGCATTGTTTATAAGTTAGTTAAATTCTTAGAATTATCTATAGAAACAATAAAAATTCTTCATCTGCTTCTTGAAACTAATTGTGAACGTGACAGTTTAAAACAAAAATCACTGAAAGAAAAGGTCTCTAAGAATTTGTTTCAGTAAGCTTCTGTAGTACTGATTTCTAGGTTGACAATTTCAAATAAAAATCATTGATTACACAATAAGTTCTATAACCGTTCTAAGTAACGTATGCTAGTACTGCAAAGCTTCTTTAGAATCAGTTCAATCCAATTCAACAATTTCGTACCAAAAATCATTGCTCCCAAAGCCAACCAAGAATGAGTACTGTTTTTAATTAAATATACTTAAATTTCATTGGAATTAAAATGTATTCGTAGTGCTGATTAAACCCCACGTTTTAAATACAAGAACGCGACATTAGAGGCTTTTTTTGCCTCTTTTACTTTTTTTATATTACGAAAGTTTTTCTTGAGTAGTTAAACATATTATTCAAGTCGCCTTTTACCTATTTAAATTGTTTTTCTTTGTACTTTCTACTTTCTCATTTTAAATTTCCTTTTATTTATTTACCTTAACCTTGGCTGTTGTTTGTATGTGACTTGCTTGCTAAATATTTAAAGAAAACACCGCAACGAATAAAAACCAACATAAAATGAAAACCATTATCCTTTATAGTATTTTCAGCTACAATTCTGACTTTCCAAACAGGTTACTTTATTTTTATACATTTTTTTGTTTTCATAAATTCTTTATGCTTGATAAAATATTCCGTTTGTATCAAAATACATTTTTGGAAAAAAGAAAACATTTTAATGGAAATGGTTTAAAGTGGAATGGAGTAAAAGACTCCAAAAGATTAAAATTATGTAACTAAAAACTAAAAATAAAGAATAAAAGTTTAAACAGGATTTAGAAAAGAAAAGAAAAGAAAAGCACAGCAAAACAAAAATCCAATCAGACATTTTATTAACAAAAAAATATTTTGTTTAATTGCCATTTAATTGACATTTGTTAATAGCCATCATAAAAAAAACAAAAACTCAACCAACTCAAACCGCATTAATTTAATTAAATTGTTAAATTTATTTTTTTTAATTTTATTTTATTGTTTTTTTTTTTTTTGATTATTTTTTTTTTTGTAAACTGTAATCCTTGCTGATCAAATTACTTTAGTCATTATCAGACAGACATGCATTTGCAATGTATGGTAATCGAAACCAAACTACATACAATCTGCAAACAAGTACCTACTAAATTGTCATTATTGACAGCTGTCAAAACATTATACAAGAAATTATTATATGCTTATAAAACGTTCATTTGTATATGAGTAAAAGAAAATGATATAAAATGACACATACACAAAACATATACAAAAAAAAAATACATTGATGTAAGTACATGACTGTAATTGTAGTTGATAATTTTGCAATAAAAATGTCGAGGTTGATGTCGTTGTTCTGACAATGACGATGGCTGCATATAATATTAATAATGAAAATTTTAAATTGATTCATTTAACAAACTGCAATTATCATGCAGTTACGTTATTCTTTTTTCTGTGATTGTAGATAAACAGATGTTTAAAATATTTTATAGTTTTGTTTATGCCCACAAATATTTATTACATAAACAAAAGTAAAAAAAACGTGATTCTAAAAAATCAATTTAAATTACTTTATGGTCATATTTCTACAATCAAGAACGCGTCATTTTAAAAATATTTCTATAAAGAATTTTAGTAGCATTATATTTAATTCACTATGTTTGGCTTCACTGTTTATTAGCAATAAACATTTGATCAAAAACGTGACAAAATATTGAATTCGTTTTTGACTGAATTTATTAAAATGACAAAATCTGCAAATTGGAAATAAAAATGGATTAACATGGTTTTCTTTCAACCATTATAGCGATAAAAATACAATTAAAATTTTGTATTGAGCTTTTACGCTCAAGAACGCGACATTTGTAGGGATTTAAAGTGAAAAAGCTGTTAAAATTGTTTGTTTAAATTTGTCTATACCTCTATTTTTTTTAGGCAAATATGTAGTTAGATTTCGTTGTATTGTTGTTTTTATTATATTATCAAAAACGCGACAAAACATAGAACTAGTTCATGGCAGCATTTTTATAACTTTTTTAAATTAAATTGCAATAATATGATTTGCTGTAGTCATTTTGAAATACTTGCGTTAATTTCGTTTACATCTTTTAGAATGAATTAGCACGCGACATTTTTTTTTAACGATTATTTATAACGATTTTTTAAAAACATTAATTTCAACAACAACTTTCTATTTATTATTTATTGCTTCGATACAGTTTTAATACAGTTCAAGAAAGATTAGCAGAACTTTTTCTAAAATAACTAGTTTTAGAATGAGCCAAATCTAAAACACTTAAGGACTAACATGCCATTCCTGGGAACTAGTAATGCTGCTGGTAACTCAGTGATTCTAAAACACTTCTGTAGAATTTTAAGGCAACAGTTCTTGGTTTTAGACTAGTTCTCTAAAACATTTATTACATTTAAACTTTTATTTATTTTTTTTAAAAAATATATACCTGATATTATTGGAAATAATACAATATTAAGTCCTGCAGCAATATTTGGGCAAGGAATAGTTATTTCTTAATGGAATTCTCTTTTATGACTAATGCAATTCTTTATGAATTTAAGAATATATGCGTTACTTTGTATATTTTAACTATAAAAAGATTCCTTATATGCTGCTTGAAACAAGTCCCGAACGAGACAATTTAAAACAAAAATCACTGAAAGAAGAACTAGTTCTAACACAGTCTGTAAGAATATGTTTCAGTAAGCTTCTTTAGTATTGACTTCAAGGTTGACAATTTCAAAAAAAAACTCATTGATTACCGAACTAGTTCTAGAAGCTTTCTAAATAACGTATGCTAGCACTACAAAGTTTTGGAGTTGACAATTTATTATCAAAAAATATTAATCCCAAAACCATTCAATCACGAGTACTAGCTCTATTAATGAGTTCCAGAACTAGCTGTCAAACTAATTTTCTAAATTTGCTGGGCTGTTTCAATAACTTCAACTATTAAGCCCAAACTTTATGCAATTTGTGCTTTTTTTGCTACTAGCTTATCTCAATATGTGCTTGAAATAATAAACAAACATTTCTTTTCAAAAAAAAAAAAACTAAATTTATGATAGTGAACGCGACAACTTGGAAAATAAAATCATGAATTATTATGATTATTATATGCAGTAAATTTGTTTTCAGTTGAAGTCATTAAATTTTGTTTTTAATTGTTTAGAACGATAGTGGATAGTGATAAAATGCTGTGATTAAGGAACAAGAACGTGACATTAGAACAAGAAAATTAAAAACTGAGCCGTTATTTTTTTTTTATTAATTTATTGTTGATGGAAAATATGATAGGAGCAATTATAATATAAAAAAGTAAAACATGGTTCATATAAAATCCGGCCGCATAAATGTGTTAATTTAAAAAAAATACGACTGAAAACTTTTAAACCATAAATTGTTACACACATATTTATTATATTATATATATTATATAAGAAAGTCAATAAGAAGAAACTAAAATTAATATCCTCTTGAAAAAATTATTTTTTTTTCATTTTGTTCTACCTGAGTTAGTTATTTATTCCAAATACTGTAAACCTCTTTCTATTTTCTTTTACAGTAGCGTAGCCCAATATTATTTAATAGAACGAAGCTGAGGACATTTAGGGGCGTTATTATTTTTTTAAAATAACATAGACCTGATTTCTTCGATACCAATCCTTTGCAGCTCTTGAATAATCACAGAGAGCTAAACATGCAGCTAAAGTTTTTGCAGGCTTTCTTTTATATCAATATATGAAGTTTTTAAATGCACAAACTCCAAAATGTTCAGCTTGTTAAAAATTTTATGAATTTCGATCATGTTCGGCGCCCAGTGACTGTAAATGAGGACCACTGTTCTAAGTCCTTTTAATTTAATATGAAATTATGCAAAATGTACATTTATTATTTACTCCTATTAAGTTCTTGCTATACACATACACACATACACGTCTAACTGTTAGAAAATGAAACTTTTATTTTGGAATGACTTTAGCAAAACAAAACACACTTCATCAATTTAGCAGCATCATGTTGCACGTAGAATTTTCTAGTTTTTGTTTTCTTCGGTTCTTTTTTTTTTACAAATTGTACTACTTTATGGAACGTTTGTTTTTGCTCGCAGTTTGCGTTTGTTTGTTTGTTGTTATATATTTTGTATGCCACAATAAAACTTACAACATATACAACAATACGCCTTGCTGAGTATGTTAGTATAAAGTAAATTACACAATCGACATGGTCATCATTTGTTGTAGAAACTTTAGCTGGTTTTCGGTTTGTTTTTTTTACAACTTTATAGCTTTTTTGTGTAGCTTTTTTTTGGTTTGAAAAAGAACCATTCATTCATCCGTCCATGGCTAGAGTTGTTCGGTGGCTGCTGCTGCTTTTTTTTGAAACTCTTATGGGCTTTATAAAACGTCTGGCTTGCATTGTCATGGCAGACAGTAAAACGGCGTCCACAATGACGGTAGTAGTTTTCGTTATACATACGTTTTTACTTATTTCTTTTTTTTTTGTGTCATTTGTATACAAGTTAACTTTTTTCCTACTACGTGCAATGCGCCGCACATCGTGGCCAGTAAATCATTTTTTATATTTTTATAATACAATCTTTATAAAGCTGAGTTTGTATTGTAAATGTATGTATCTGTAGCTTTTTGTTTTATTTGTTTTTCATATACATACATATGTATATAAATAAAAGTATAAAAAAATCTTCTCGTCGTTTAAAGTACTGACCAAATGGCTTTATTTTGAACCCCTCGCCACCCTTGGAGTACCTTGTCCTGGCTGCATCTTGTGGAATATATAAATAACATTCAACCGTTTAATATGGCTGACGTTGTAGCCACAGCCAAACAACAGTAGCCGTCTCTTGTTCATAATGTTGATGTAAGACAAGATAACCATTTATGAGGAGTTAACCCGCTTTTTCATCACACAACAATTCATATTTCTTATATGTTATTTGCAGCTTTTTTGTGGATTTTTAAGTCAATGTAATTTAATACAGATATTGCTCTTTAAATACGTTGATATGCTTATAAATTATAGTTTGTGAAATGTATAAATATAATTGGTCAAGGTAAGACAGTGACGAGTGCAACAAATTAATTTGTATTTCAAAAAAAAAAAAAAACAGATAATGAAAAAGGAGACAGAAAACCTAAACCTAAAAGTAGGCAACATATGACAATTTAAGATATAAAAAAATATGTCCTCTTAAAAATTTCCAAAATTCTTTAAATACGTTGGTATTGTTTATAAATTACAGTTTGTGAAATGTACAAATAATTGGTCAAGGTAAAAAAGTGTCGAGTGCAACAAATTAATTTGTATTTAAAAAAAAAAAAAAACTGATAATAAACAATTAAGAAAATATAGTCGGTCAAGCCCGACCATATAATACCCTACACCCAGTATATGTATAAAAGTGTTTTTCGGAAATGGGCGTTATATGGGAGATATAACCTATTGTGGACTGATCATCCAAAAATTTAGTGTCATGATGTCTGTGAATATAAATATTATATGTTTTAAACTTTATCTCGATATAAATACTTTTAAAAGATTTATGGAGCTTAAATTGAATTACGGAGAGGGTCTTATATGGGAGTTTCGTATAATTATGGTCCGACCATCATAAAATTAAGTGTCGTTATTTCTGTACTATCTAATTTTATTTGGATACCAACATTTTTTCGAAATTTATGATTGTTAAAGTGAATTTTGAAAGTGGGCCTTATATGGGAGCTACGAGTAATTATGAACCGATCATAATAAAATTGTACCGTATTATTTTTATTCATAGGAAATATATTTTGGTTCAATATTATTTGGATACCAACATTTTTGAGTGAGTTATGCCGTTTAAAGTGATTTTCGGATGTGAGCCTTATATGGGAGCTACTAGTAATTATGGATTGATCTGCACAAAATTTGTAGATGTGTTTTGGTTTCATTTACCACTCATTTGTTTCGAATTTTGTTTGGATACTTGCATAATTAAAACATTTATGATCGGTAAACCCCAATTTCGGGTGGACATTTGTATGGGGACCAGGTGAAATAATAAATTTCCACCATCCTTGGGCCGAAAATATATCACGTATCAAATTTTATCGAAATATCTTCAAAATTGCGACCTGTACTCTGCGCACAATCTTTACATGAACAGCCAGCAAGACGGACGGACGGACGGACATCTTTAAATCGACTCAGAAAGTGATTCTGAGTCGATCGGTATAGTTTAAGGTGGGTGTTGGACCAATATTTATGGGCGTTACAAATATCAGCACAAAACCACTATGGTGGCGTAGGGTATAAAAAGGAGACAGAAAACCTAAATCTAAAAGTAGGCAACATATAACAATTTAAGATAAAAAAATAAGATTTTCTCAAAATTAAAATTACCAAATTAAACTTATTTATCTGATTTATAAACAAAGTTGTTTTTAGTTTACTCCACCTCTTTCATACAATGAATGTCTGCTTAAGGTCTTCCCATACATTTATCTTAATAAAAGCTGTTTACTTAAATTATTTTGCAACATATCACTTTCATTAAATGCATAATTTGTTTAATACAATAAGTTCTATTCTTAAATATACAAAACCAACAACAATGTGTCTATTTAGTAGCAACACAAAGATTCGCAGGCCAGTGTATTCAGAGTAGCTGTTGCAACTAAAAAGATGCTATCTCCAACAAAGAAACGTAAATAAAAAAAATCGGAAACATCTAATGTTAAATAACATATTTTCTCCTTGACTTGCACTTGACTTATAGTCAACTATCATCAATTTAACACTTGCCATTGCCACAACTACAAAGACTACTTACACCACTGGTGCCACCACAAACTTATACACTCCTTGTAATTCTACTATCTCTAGTATAAAATTATTACCATAGTGTTAGTAGTACTTTTAATATAACAGCAAGTTATTGGATACTTTAACTATAGCAAATAAAATAGAAAGAGTTAGGGTAGTGAAGAAAGTACAGTGGGGGTTTTATAAGTATGTATAAGTCAATATAAGTGAGTGTGTGTTTTTATTTTTGTGGCAAGTGTTACATTAGCCTTTATATTTTAAACAATATATAAGATAGTTTGTTATATACAATGCAACATTATGGTAAAAATGCTACTTAACAAGAAAATTTATGGTTGAATTTGGAAAAGCACATGCTTGGAGTTAGATTTACCAGCAAACACAAAATCAAAAATTAAATTCACATCTAATATCAAACACTTTTAGGAATATGTTAAAAGAAATGACTGAAGAAATTTCTTTGGTAACGTCTTAGAATTGTTCCAGCCACTTATTTTTAAAGCGAAGTTTATGATAAGTTTAATACTATTACAAACAAGACAGATTCTTATGGCTCAGTGTCTAAAGATGTTAAAGATGTCCTTCTAGGACGTCGCCATGGTAAAGTAAAAGTTGTTGTTCATATAAATACAACTGACCCAACCTCTAAAGTATTAAGTAGTGTGCCAGGGCCCAAATCCACAAACAATTTATCTGCTTTTCGCTTTGCATTTATCAAATGGCATTTTTTTGCAAAGAGATAAGTGTTTCTGTTTCACAGTATTTTTAAGCAAATCTCATTTTGCTCTAAGAAAATTGTTGCAGAGACTTTGCTCTCTTTGTTAAGACTCTTTGTAAAATATTTGTGCTCTCCTGCAAAGTGTTCTACAAAGCATTTAATCATCTTTGCATTTCTTATTAGAATGGGTTGCAAAATAAAATTGGAAAAAAACTTGCAGTGTTACATGTTATTAAACAAAAAAAAAATATTTTATTTACTAATGTTTAAAACAATAAAGTGGACATCTTTTATAAAATTATTTCGAACATACATTTCATTTAATTTAGGCAAGGGAATCTTTCTTTAACCCTTTCTGACCTGACGCAAAACTACTAGGATTTTTTTTTAAATTTTTAGAATATGTGATATCTGTCTTTAAAATTAAAGATTAACTGCCCTATTTATAAAAAATTAAAGCAGACTTCAAGGGTACTTTAAGAAAATTTTGTATGAAAATTTTGTCTTAAATACGGTATAAATACGGTAGTAAAAGTTTAAAAAAATTAATGCGGTCTCTTGCACAAATTTTTGCCCAACTTATACATATTTGCTTTGCAAAAATATTATTTACAGTATCTGTGGAACGAAAATCTTTAAAAATTAATCTTTTCAGTATTAACTTTTCACTTTGCACAAGAGACCGTACATGGAACAGAAATTACAAAGACAATATAAAAATTTCAAAAACTTTGCAAATTACACTTACCAATTTCAACTTATCACTTATCAAATAGTTTTGATAAACACAAAGTTTTGCAAATTGACACATAATTGCACAAGTGCAAAGTGAAAAAATGATAAGATGTTTTGTGCATAGGGCCCAGTTCTGTGTCCGAATTCTTTTCTTCTAAAGTACATTTGAAAATTACTTTAATTTCGAAATAGTAAAAAGTTTACTTCTTATTAAAATAACTGTACGTAAACCCAAATAAATTAACACTGAACCAGTTTCGTGGAGGATACATTTGAGAAATACATTTAAAAATTTTGAAATCAAAACCTTTTATTTGCCAGCACCTGTACCAGTTCCGTATCAGTTCTCTTTCCCTCTAAAGTTACATTTAAAAATGGCTTTAAATTCGCCATGTTAGAAGTGACATGGTCCACTTCATATTAATATAACTTTGTCCATAAAGATGAAATACTAATCACTGAACCAATTCTGTAGATGATATTTTTCATTTAAAAATTGCTTTCAGTTCAAATTACTCTAATTTTGACATCAAACCCTCCTGCTTGCTGGGTTATTTCTAACATACAGCCATACAATTGGTTGAGCTGATGTGTGCCTTGTTGTAGCAAAATTATTTAAACATCATTTACTATATGAGTTTTGCACTTTCAACTTTTAGTGCTTTAACCACTACAAACTTACACACCCTGCCATTGCAACTACATACTATACTTGCAACATCATCATCATCTGTTTTATAACCATCTCTTCATTATGATTATTATGAATAGCAACATCATTATCCCTGTTGACATCTTCTTTGCGATGAAGATAATAAGTGTCATTGTATTTGTAAAGTCAATACGGAGTATATAATGGTTTGTCTTCCCAACAGTTTTACAAGTAGTCAATGTATCCCTTTAAAAAAACGGAATTTTCAATAATGTCTAGTATTAAAAGCTTGGATGGCTGCAATTTATATATTTTTGGCATATTTTTAACGTATAAGCTCTTTGTAATAACAAGAAAAGTCCATTGGTTACATTGTAAATCCCAAGTATTCAGGCAGGAAGTCAATTGTCACTTTAGTGCCTCTAAGTAAACCAGGGAGTAGCCAGTTTAAAATTTGTTTTCCTATAGTAGTTGTTTTTTTTTACACAGCAGAAGTAAGCTACTATTATAACTACTTTCTAAAGTACAGACCAGCAAATTTTAAACTGACTACTACCTGGTTTAAAAGTCAATTGTTTCATTTGATGCGTTTGGAGTAAATACTTTTTTCAAATGATTAACAAATAGATGCCCTTTATCAGTGTCATTTCTTGTCCAATCAGTACTTAAATTTCGCTAGGGGGGCTTAAAACTTTTAGTAGCTTGCCCTAATGAATAATCCGGCTGCGTCCAGATATTCTAAATATTTATTTTGTAATTCAGTTTTCCGATATTGCAAGAGTTTTCTAAAGGTACGGTCACACTTGGCAAATATTTGCCGAAAAAGACGTAACCACTAAATAGATTATATTTGAACTCGTTTATTTAATAAAAAAAAATACTTTGTTTATTTAAGACAGGACACAACAAATATTTCGTTTTATTTTATTTGACGCTGTTTGATCTTGCAAAATTCTTACAAGAGTAAACAACGTTAAATAAAAGTTTCATAAAACAAATGGTTACGCTTTTTTAGTCAATATTTGCCAAATGTGACCATACCTTAAATCTTTTTATCCAATATTTTAGCAGCAATTGTCACTCTCTTTGAACTCTACGTATTTCATTTAAGAGCCCTTCGATGTCTGCAAAATAAATTCTATTTTATCTAAATAGTCGGGAAGTTTAAGTAGCAAGTTATCAGAGATATTTTTTGGTGTTCTTAGCGTTATATTTTAGAACAATGTGTACATAGGTATGTTCTATATTTAATCCAGTTTATACTTCTGCCTGTCCTCACTAAATTAGAGTGCCCGATAGACTAGACGATAGTGTGCCGGACTATCAGTCAGAGGGTTGCGGGTTCGATTCCCGCCAAAGACTCTGAGTGTTTTCTGCAGACAAGCCAAAAAGCTTCGCAGTTTGTGTTTGTTTAAAAAAAAAAAAAAACGTTTTTGAAATTATATCAAACAAAATACGACATTTCGGAGTAATCAGTCTTGATCCCCATAATCAGGAAACGGGTGCCTAGTGGTTTAAAAAAATTATTATATTGACTCTCTGCTATTTGAAATCTGTGGGAGAATTTATAGACGAAATAACAATCTTACATATACGTACCTACATATATTTTTTCTTTGTAAAAATATGAACAAATTTACATACATATCTTTGTTGTATTTATATTCATGAATCTGTCGTATCCTCGATATAGCAAATAGTTTGTGACACTGTGCTGCAAACATAAATAAATAAACGTGCATATACATAGAAAATGTAGCGTAAAAATCTAAAAAATATTGCTTACATTAAGAGCACCCTTGCAAACTGTAAACAATACATGTTTACACATGCACTGTGCAAAACATACAGAATATATACAGTGGCTCACAGCTTTAAAATAAGCTGTGACGTAAAAAAAAGAATTTTTTTTTGGTTTTAATGGACATTTTTGCAATTAATTATTTTTATTTGTTAGATTGTAACGTTTTTTCATTTTTTTTTAACTACTGCCGTTTCTTAGTAACTAACAAATTTGTAAAGGTACGTTCAAACTTGGCAAATATTTACTCAAAAAAGCGTAAATTTGTTTGACGTTGTTTACTCTTACAAGAGTTTTGCAAGATGAAACAGCTTCATGTGTCTTGTTCTAGATAAACGGAGTTTTTTTTAATAAATAAACGAGTTCAAAAAGATTTTATTTAGTGGTTACTTCTTTTTCGGCAAATATTTGCCAAGTGTGACCGTAGCTTAAGTCTACTGTTTTTATTTTTTCAAGTTTTTGCATTATAAAAGTTTAGTGTTGATGACAAATATTGGTGTTGCAGCTTTTATTTCAACAATTTTGTTGTTGTTGCTACAACAAAGTCAGTTTGTTTTACATTAGGGTCTGTTTGCAATCATTATGGGGGTTGAGTACATGCATGGAAAAGTTGTTACGATTGGAGTTTTTGTTGATAATATAATATTTTGAAATGTTCATAGAAAAAATTGTGTATAACAGTTTTTTCGTTAGAAATAGGTTTTCATAGAACTATTTCTTATAGAAAAATCTGTGTAACACTATTTTCCATTGGAAAATGTGTGTAATTTGTTCTTCGGAAGAAATTTGTGTATAACAGTTTGTTTTTAGAAAAAATTTCTGTATAACATTTTTTTCGGCAAAAATTTGGTTTATAACATTTTTTTCTTCAGAAAATTTCTTTAGAAAAAATTTGTGTATAACAGTTTTTTCTTCAGAAAAAATTTGTGTATAACACTATTTTTATAGAAAAATGTGTGTATAACCTACCTTCTATGGAAAAAATTGTGTATAACACTATTTTCTATAGAAAATTTTGTGTATAAATTTATTTTGATAGAAACACTTTTTTACTTTTAGAAAATCTTTTATATAACAGTTTCTTCTTAAGCAAAATATATGTATTATAGTTTTTTCTATAGAAAATCTAGTGTATAACAGTTTTTTCAGAAATATTTGTGTATAACACTATTTTCCATAGAAAAATTTGTGTATAACACTATTTTCTATAGAAACGTTTGTATATAACACTTTTTTATATATAAAATTTGTAAATAACTCTTATTTTCTAAATAAAATTGCTGTATAACAGTTATTTCTTTCGAAACACTTTTTTCTTAGAAAATTTTGTATAAAACTGATTTTTTTTGAAAAAAATTTGTGTATAACATTTTTTTGTTCAGACAAATTCTTTAGAAAAAATTTGTGTATAACACTATTTTTATAGAAAATTGTGTGTATAAATTTATTTTGTATAGAAACACTTTTTTCCTATATTTTATATAACAGTTTTTTCTTAAGCAAAATAGGTATATGTATAAAAGTTTTTTCTATAGCAAATCTTGTGAATAACAGTCTTTTCAGAAATATTTGTGTATAACACTATTTTCTATAGAAACGTTTGTATATAACACTTTTTTATATATAAAATTTGTAAATAACTCTATTTTCTAAATAAAATTGCTGTATAACTGTTATTTCTTTACAAACACAGTTTTCTTGGAGAAATTTATACAAAACAGTTTTTTCTTTCGAAAAAAATTGTATATAACACTATTTTCTAAATAAAATTTTGTGTATAAATATAATTATGATACTAAATGATTTTCCATCTCTGATTCATCATATTTCTGTCTCTGTTTCTCTTTCTAAGAGAGCAATAACCGCAACATTTATGTGTGTAATTCTGGGAAAAACATTTGAGATTTTTTTGTTGAGTTAAACTTTTAGGTTTGTTAAAGGTTTTATAAAACAAACATTTCACGCTTGACGATTAGCCGAAATTGCATAATAAATTTTATGTTTATTGTTCTTTATCGTTTGTATTATTATTGTTTTTTATTCGCATGACTTCTCCTACAATTTACATGGAATAATAGAATTATGTTTATGTTTTTGAGAGATGTTTGATAAGTTTTAAAATTGTTAATGTTTTGATAGTTTAAATTTAAAGTTTTATTAAAATACTGTGTATGTATAAGGTATGAAAAAAAGCTTTTTTAAATTATGAAATATAAGTTATAATTTTTATGAATTCTTTTTCTCAATAATGTTGCTTTCTGGTTATTTTACAGCTAAAATTCCAAGTACAGTTTTTAGAAAAAGTCAACAAACGTAAACAATTTGCTATTGCTTAACCTGAGCTTCATTATCACCTTCTTAAATAATTTCAATTTTTTACCCTAAGTTTGTCATAGTTTCCAAAAGTTCTTAAAATTAAAAAAAAAACTCTTAAACTCATCTGCCATATTAAATGCAAATTAATTTCCACCCACTGAACACAAACATGTGCATTTATTGCAAAATTTGTTAGGAAATTTCCTTAGCTACTGCCAACGAATATTTATTTGCCAGAAAAATCATTACGATGATGAAGTCGACGACGACGACTAGAGCATAGAACCCAGCAAGTAAATAGAAGAGATGGAAAAACTTTTCTCGTTATTAAAATGTTTTATATGGTTGTAGTTGAACAAGTAAGTAGGAAAAGTAGAACTTTTTAAGAAATATTCCATATGGCAAAAATTAAAAACAGCTAATGGAAAATACTAGCTAGCTATTTAAAAAACTATTTGGCAAACATACCACACAAGAACTTTAAGTACTCGTATTGTGTGAATTGTTAAGAGCAGAGTAGAAGTGATTGAAAACTTCATCAAGAAATATTTTCTATTTTTGTGCAGTAATCATTTGGTTTGAGAATACAACTATATTTTATTAACTTGTAAATCTATGCCTTTTAAAAACTTTTACCACTTTCAAATGTTTTGGTTTATTTTTTTGCCCTTTATTTTTTGCCCATAAACTTATTGCATTTATTTAACAAGTTTTTTTATATACTTTGATTTTTTCTTATTAAACTACTGCTATATTTGCTGTTATTATCATATATGTATGTATATCAACATGCCTGCTTACAAAAGACAGTTAAAGAGAAAGAGAGAGAGAGAGAGAGCAAGTGTTTGTGTTGCTTGTTTGTTGAGATAAGGATACGGATGTGTCTGCACTTGCTTAAGCAGCCGTTTTTACACAGGAAGTAGTCACACAAAAAAGAAGCAAAATACTGCAGTATTATTACAATTTATAATGTTCATATGTGTGAGTGTGTGTTTATGTGGTTATATTAACCATAATAATTTATTGTTGCCACTAACTTGCTTTATAAGATGTAATAATCACATGATGGTATAATTTTTTTTTTGTATGCTTTTTCTTTCAGCAGTAAATTAAGCCATAAAATTTTGTAAGAAATTTGAAAAGCAAGGAAATTATATAGAACTTTATAACATACTAGCAAGTAATAGTAAAATTTGAAATGAATTATTTAAGTTTATTTAAGTTTTACATGATGTCAACAATTTACATTTTATAATTCTTGTTTTTCACAAAATATTTTATTATAACTTTTTTTATATTTTATTATTTTAAATTATTTACACAGAGTTTTCAGGATGTCAACAATGTAAACAACAATATTTTCATTTCATTATTTACAAATTTCGATCATCTAGTGTTATTTACACATTGTTTACATGCTGTAAACAATAAAATTTTGTTCATATTTTGATAAGTTCATATTATTTACACATTGTCAACAATGTATAACTTGTATTTCTTAAACTCAAGTGCTAGTTTTTTACTAAATTTAACATATACTGATGATTTCATATTATCTATGTACACATTATTTACATGATGTGAACAATCTAAATATAATCTTTCTTTTTCCCAACTAAGATTTTGGTTTAAGTTTTGACATATTTCGTTTATTTTATATTATCTGCACATAGTTTACACGATGTCAATAATTAATTTTTTTTACTGCTTTATCTAAAACAATATTTTGATATAGTTTTTATATATTTCGATTATTTCATGTTTTTTACATATAATTAGCATGATGTCAATAATGTAAATTTATTATTTATTTACCTCAAACTATATTTTGTTATTAAATTTTATATTCTTCTATTATTTCATATTATTTACGCATAGTTTACACAATGTAAATTTTGCATTTCTTTACCTCAAATCATATTTTATATTTTGATTATTTCATATTGTTTACACATAGTTTACATGATGCCAATAAAGTAAATTTTGCATTTCTTTAACTTAAATACTATTTTGCTACTAAGTGTTACAAATTTTGATTATTTCATATTGTTTACATATAGTCTACAGCATGTCAATAATGTAAATCTTGTCTTTCTTTTTCCAAACTAATATCTTGATTTGAGTTTTGACATATTTCGATTATTTCATATTGTTTACTCATCATTTACGTGATTAATATTCTTCAACTCAAATACTATTTTGGTACTAAATCTCACATATTTTAATTATTTATATTGTTTACAAAGTAAATTTTGTATTTCTTTTTCACAACTAATATTTTGTTATATGTTTTTACATATTTTGATTGTTTTACAATATTTACACATAGTTTACATGATGTAAGAAAAGTAAATTTGTTTATGTATTTCTTTTTATCAAGCATATATATATACATATATATTTCGATTATTTCATATTGTTTACTCATCATTTACGTGATTAATATTCTTCAACTCAAATACTATTTTGGTACTAAATCTCACCTATTTTAATTATTTATATTGTTTACAAAGTAAATTTTGTATTTCTTTTTCACAACTAATATATATATATATTTATATATTCCGATTATTTTGCATTGTTTACCCATAGTTTGCACGATGTAAATAATGTCTTTTTTTAATTTCTTTAACAGAAATACTATTTTGGTACTAAATTTTACATATCTTGATTAATTCATATTGTTTACACATAATTTACATGATGTCAGCACTGTAGATTTTGTATTTCATTACCTTAAACCTTATTTTTGTTTTAAATTTCACATATCTTGTTTATTTTATATTGTTTACATATACTTTACATAATGTCAACAATGTAAATTTTTATATAATTATATTTTTTCCACACAGTATTTTCGGATAATTGTTATATATTTCGATTATTTCACACAGTTTAAATTATTTTGATATAATTTTTAACATATTTTAATGATGTCGTCGACAATGTAAATTTCAAGTTTATGATATTTTAGCTACTATTACGATAAAACCTGTAATGTATTTATATCATTAATTATATTTATACATTGCTTACTTAATGGCAACAATGTAAATTGTAGACAGTTTGATTTTAAATGAAATTTTAAATATAATGTAAACTATGTAAATGGTAACTGAAACATAATTTGTAAAATAATCTGATTATGAAATCCAACTGTTTTCAAAGTTTTCAGTTTAATGCTCCCTTTTAAAACTTCTAACACTATTGTTCAACATCAATATATCTCTTTTTAGTTTACATTTTTATATTCTTAACAAAATACTTAAAGATTTTTATGATATTGGCTGTAAAATTTAATACAACATACAATACAATTAACACTTTAACTGCCACTACTCTTTACTACCACTACTATTTAGTTTACTATAGCTGCTCACTTACACGGTTTCAACCAACTATGGCTTTTTTTATTACTTCATCTGGCAGAAGAGTAGTTACAGTCTGTCGATCCGTCCGTCTGTCTGTCTGTTTGTCTGTCTAGCACTTAACAAAAAAGCATTTTTATGTTATAAAAAAAAAAAAAAGTTTTTCTTTTTTTTTTATATTGTTTAAACAAATATGAGTATCATTGTGTTACACAACAGCAACAACAACAACAAAAAAGGGTGATGAATGGTACAAATAAAATAACAAATAATAATCGTAAAAAAAGCGGTAGCTAAAATACTCTATATAAAGTACAAACAGAAATCGAAACTTTTTATCTTTTCATCTATGAATAAGAGATAATAAACTGCGTTTTTATGTCTCTGGCAACTCATGTGTACAATCATCATTATGACGATGATAGTAAAAAGAGAGAGAAAAAAAAGGTTAATGACATTATTGATTAAGTCGTTTAAAAAAATTTCTCGAGATAATGAACTTAAAATTGAAAATGAAAAATAATTTTTAAATATTTACTAAATGGAAAAAATATACAATATTAATAATAATAATTCAGTGGTATTTAAATTTCATTAATTCTACAGCTAGAACAAATGACAAATAAAAATTTAAAACTAAATCCCTAAACGATGGTTTTTTTCACTGTCACTATAAATGATTATGATGATGATGCTGCTGCATCAAATATTGAAAATTAATAAAAATCATGATTTACGATGTGTCAATTTCAGCTGGTGCTGGTCGTTTGCTTCTTTTCGGTATTTTATTTTTACTTTTGATTTTGTTGGGGGCTACTGACTATTGCCAGTTGAGCTCCCTGCTGTGTTCTCTATGGTTTGATTGTGTGCAAAATAAAAAACACAGATTTTAACATGGGTTAAAAGTTGTGTGGTCCACCACAATTTGTTCAAAGTGTTTTTTTTTTCTGCTGTTGGTGATATTTTTTTATGAAAACCAGCAAAAAAAAAAGAAAAAAGTTGTAATGGAAAACATGTCAAAACCTTTAGGTGTCTATAAATATGATATGTAGGTAGAATTGAATAGATAAAATGGAAAAATTAAGCTGCTTATTATACTTGCATAAACATAATTACATCACTTCATAAGCAAAAGCAAGCAAGCAAGCACTTATTTTTCAATTCCCTGGAAGCTATTTTTATCCAAATTTCCCACAAAATCCCACACAAACCAAATCTAACTTCTTCATAATAATAAATTCGAAATGAATAATAATTTTTTTAAGCATTAAAGACTAATTTCTTCCCTTACTTTAATATATTTTTTTTTAGGCAGCCAGCCCTTGACTTGTGTATGCTAACTAATCTTTGAATTTGTCTTTTTTTTCTATTTTACTGGTTTTAAATTAGAAATATTTTTCAATACTCTTTATAAACAAAATGTCTGCTTTCATAAACGTTTACCAACAACCTTCCTGTAACCACCCCTCCCCCCCCTCAACCAAAAAAAAAATGCCAAATTTTTGCATTTTTTCCCCTTAGGACTGGGGTTACAATGATAAACGAAAAAATTGTGTATGTATGCCACAAAACAACACACACATTCTCTCACATACACACCCACACATTTCTTTAATTACTGTAACTGTGTGAGTTTTATGCCGGAATAAGGGTAGAATTTGTTGTAGAGGTATTAAGGCTTCAACAATGTTAGAAAACGTTATTTGTTTGTTGTACTTATTTGACGTTGGCGGTGTTAGAAAAGCTTAAGAAATATAAGGATATTTGTGGCACATCATTAGTAGAAATCAAAAATGTTTTCTTTATTCCATTCTAAGTTGTCATGGGGAAGGCGACAATGAACAAGGGGAGCAGCATTAATCGGTACGTATGTACATGTATGGGTAGTGGGAGGGCATAGAATATAAATATTGCTTGCCTTTACATTGTTTATAGAAATAAGGGGGTTGTTATATTTTTTATACTAAACAGGAATTTTAATTATTTTTTCCCTTAGCAAAGAAAGCAAGATTTCAAACAGACATTTTTCGGCATATGAATACGTGAAACTTTCTTTCAAGAACTGAACTGAACTAGAACTGAACTAGAACTGAACTAGAACTGAACTAGAACTGAACTAGAACTGAACTAGAACTGAACTAGAACTGAACTAGAACTGAACTAGAACTGAACTAGAACTGAACTAGAAATGAACTAGAACTGAACTAGAACTGAACTAGAACTGAACTAGAACTGAACTAGAACTGAACTAGAACTGAACTAGAACTGAACTAGAACTGAACTAGAACTGAACTAGAACTGAACTAGAACTGAACTAGAACTGAACTAGAACTGAACTAGAACTGAACTAGAACTGAACTAGAACTAAACTAGAACTGAACTAGAACTGAACTAGAACTGAACTAGAACTGAACTAGAACTGAACTAGAACTGAACTAGAACTGAACTAGAACTGAACTCGAACTGAACTAGAACTGAACTAGAACTGAACTAAAATTGAACTAATAGTAATAATAGTTTATTCTTATTAGCTATGCTGTTATATATTAGCCGTAAATTCTACCTTAATGGGTTAACTCTTGAACATAAACATTGTAGCCATTCAACACTTTAATCTCAGCTCAATGCAATAGAAACAAAACATAGACTTAAGAAACAAAAAAGAAAAATACATCATAAAATAGCCAAACAACACACTCACAAAGCATGTCAGAGTAATAGATTACAGGCGTTAAACAACATGACATTACCATGGCGATTGCTAACGTTTTGATAGAGGTCTCAACATGAGATTTACGAGCTCAGCAAACAAACACATGCACATGCTAGCATACATACATATGTATGCATTTTCAACTACATATTTACAACTATTTGTCTTTGAATTGTGGTTTTTAGACATTTACACAAATGTCAAGCATTTGATAATGCATTTCGGAAAAAAATTACTTAGAAAGATATACACAAATAAAAATCAAATACAAATTTTAAAGCTCAGCGAAAAAAATCCATTAGCGTAAACATGCGTATCGAAATAAGGCTAGGGAAAATATTTGAAAAAAATAACGTGAATACAGTGCGGCTTAAATGTGTAGATATACATAGGAGTTAAACTAAAAATCTTAGTCGCACATTTCGTTTCAGAGGTATGGATTTAGATTACTCAAAATAATTTTTTGACTAAGTCTGAGTAAAATTTAAGTTCATAACGATAGTAATTGTAACATTTTGCCTATTTCTACGTTACGCCTTAATTTTTAATATTACAGCCCACTGTTAGAAAAATCTTAATATATGTACGTTAAACTAATGTTTGAAATGTTTTATACTGTTCATCATCAGCTAATACCATGTTCAATGCACCATGACATTCGCAGTGTTTTGCTAATTCTAGGCTGTAATCATTATCTAAACTTGACTACTTTCTGTTACCTTCCCGCATTTTGTTCAAATTAAAAGAAAACTTGTTATTTAAAACACTGTCAGTTAGTTACTTTGAATTATGAATAGTGTTTGTGTTGCTAGTGTGTCTCCCATAAGATAAATGATCAAATGACATGCAAACAAGTTAGACTTTTATCATTTCCACCACTCATATGGACGTGTCTATGAATGTGAAGTCACAAAACACAGTGAAACAAATTACCATTACCATTTGAAAGAACAACATTTGAAATAAGTCATACAGCAAAGTAAATCTCAGTAAATTCAACAAATATATACTTAAGAGACATTGCTATGGAAATCCTACTACATACATTGAATGACATTTCCAAAAATATTTAATTAATTTTTCTTTTTGGTTTCTGTTTTTTTTTCTTCCACTTACCCACTGTAGCTTTTCCTGATTTCTTTGTATTTGCTTTAGTCAAGTTTTCTTCTTTTGCTAAATTGACTAATAAATTTGCCAACAACTTTTAATTAATTTAAAAAAGATTATGCAGACAACCAACCAGCCAGCCAACTTTGCGGCCACCGTAAATTAATGCTGACAATTTATTTGAAATTTCAGTCAGAGAAAATCTCTAAAAACAGGTTGTCTTCACATGACATTCACTGGCAATATAAGTAGTGGTACAATTAATCTGAAGATTAAAATTTTACACTTCAATTGAAATTAATCCATTACCAGCAAAAAAAAAAAAAACAAAATATGAGAAATTTTAAAAATCTTTACAGTTTTGCGAAATAAGAGAAAGAAAATGACATTTAAAATTATACATAAATTATACAAACAATTTTAAAACGGCGGCCAAATAAATAATTGTCAAATAAATTGTGCTGAAACGGTGGATAATAAACTGAAACTCTATTTCGAGGACAAAAGATTCATCGCTTAAAAATACTATAGTTATTAAAGAGGGGAAACACTTTTTGATTAATTAATTCAATAAATAGGCATAGAAAGTTCTAGTTCAGTTCTAATGCAGTTCTAGTTCAGTTCAAGTGCAGTTCTAGTTCAGTTGTAATCCAGTTCTAATTCAGTTCTAATTCAGTTCTAGTTCAGTTCTAGTTCAGTTCTACTTGTAGTTCAGTTCGTTTATCATACAAAATTAATGTGTTTTAAGTCTTAAGCTTTCTTTGCTTTAACATTATTTTCAATTTCTGTTGTACATTTTTATTCCCCAGGCCTTAAACTTCTCACATAACTGCTGTCTACGATGTTGAACATGTTTTTTCTTTGAAAACTTTGTAAAACTTTATTAAAATTTGTTTTAAATTCCTCATCATTAATCATTTCTTTAAATTAAATATAATGTTTTTAAGTTTAAGGTTTAAAATAAACCGACACTACTGTGTGTAAAGAAAACTATGTTGTTTGTTTTTGTATAAATTCTCATTTATTCTAAAACAAAATCTAGCAACATGAACAAAAACATTTAAACAAATCACTCTCTTCATTTCGTTGAATGTTAAAAAACACCTAGAAACCTAAATTTGTATAAATTAAAAAAAAAATATTATTCCTACAATATGTCATGTTTAACAAATGAGTGATTTTGAGGGGGAAAAAATTTACAAAATCACCTGTTTTTCACTGGAGTACATACGTAACATGAGGTGACCCACATTATCTTTTCAGAACTAAAAAAAAAAACACATTCATGTAAATTTACATATTCATATATTTATGGTACAATATTTTCAAAAACTAAACTGACATTAACAAAGTGTCAGTCAGTTTGGTTATAGTTTTGTATACATTCCCACTTAAAATTTACATTTGTTGGTATGCTGGCTCTGTAATATATGTATGCCTTAATTTAGAACAAGACCTTAAACAAATGAATTGCTGTCTTTAGTTTTCATTTATAAAAAAGGATTTGTTTTTGTTAAATTTCCTAGTTGTGAAAAAAAACGCGTGTGTCATATATACCTTGAGTTAGATGTGTTTGAATATCCTGCTGTACATATGCTTTTTGTACAAATTTCTCTTAATCATTGCTGGTAACAAATTTTCTACATTTTGCTGCCAACAAAATGGAAAGTAATTTCATTTTATTTTTTCATAATGTTTCGAACAAAAAGGTTTCCTTTTTTTGCAGTTGGCATAAAATACCGCCTACTCCTTGTTAAACTTCACACCTTGATTTTGATCCCTAGTTCTTATACTCCTACTTCTATTCTGTTATGGTTTAGGTTACAATGAATAGGAACTTTTTTGTTTTAAATTTGCTGTGTATATTAATTGTCGACTTTAATAACAAATTTTTTACTCCTCCTCCCCCTACATAATTTATACAGTTGACTACTTTAGCATTTTGAAAACACCAGCTGCCTTAAACAGGTCATTACAGAGGATTAATGGGCATTTAAGTTAAAATTACGAGTATATTAATCTGTTTTTCTTAAGATACTAGAGAAGTTAGGTGTTTGTGTGTGTGTGTGTTTTATAAATGACCATAGTTTTTCCTATTTTTTAATAATTTTAATATAAATTTATTTAAATTAATTAAAGTTTTTTCTGTTTATTTTACTTTCAGGTATGTGTTTTAATTGTTATTAATTGCTGTAAGGTTAATATGGTAATAGTTATGAAAACTGCTCGTTATGGTTTAATATTCCAGATATTCTAAAAAAGGTAGAGTATGTTAAATGGGCTTGTTAAATAAAGAAAAATTAAGAAAAGTGTCATTAGAACAAATTGTTATGGATTATTTAAAATATCTAATTGCAGATCCTTGGCATAATAGCTAACTATGCCAGGTAGATTTTCTAGATAAAATAGCCAGCTATGCCAGATAGATTTTCTGTAAAAAATAGATATGCCAGCTTGATTTTCTAGAGAAAATGGCCAGCTATGCCAGATAGATTTTCTGTAGAAAATAGATAAATTTTCTATAGAAAATAGCAAGCTATACCAGATACATTTTCTATAGAAAATAGCCTGCCATGCCAGATAGATTTTCTGTAGAAAATAGCCAGTTATGGCAGCTTGATTCTCTAGAGAAAATGGCCAGCTATGCCAGCTTGATTTTCTAGAGAAAGAAGCCAGTTATGCCAGCTAGATTTTCTGTACAAAATAGCCAGTTATGCCAGGTAGGTTTTCTAGAGAAAAAAGTCAGCTTTGCCAGCTTGATTTTCTGTAGAAAATAGTCAGATTTTCTGTAGCAAATAGCCAGTAATGCCAGCTTGATTTTCTAGAGAAAATGGCCAGCTATGCCAGATACATTTTCTATAGAAAATAGCCTGCCATGCTAGATAGATTTTCTGTAGAAAATAGCCAGTTATGCCAGCTTGATTCTCTAGAGAAAATGGCCAGCTATGCCAGCTTGATTTTCTAGAGAAAAAAGCCAGTTATGCCAGCTAGATTTTCTGTAGAAAATAGCCAATTTTGCCAGGTAGAATTTCTAGAGAAAAAAGTCAGCTATGCCAGCTGGATTTTCTGTAGAAAATAGCCAGTTATGCCAGGTAGATTTTCTAGAGAAAAAAGTCAGTTATGTCACGTAGATGTTCTAGCGAAAAAGTCAGCTATGCCAGTTTTATTTTCTGTAGAAAATGGCCAGCTATGCCAGATACATTTTCTAGATAAAATAGTCAGTTATGCCAGCTAGATATTCTGTAGAAAATAGCCAGTAATCCCAGCTTAATTTTCTAGAGAAAATGGTCAGCTATGCCAGCTGGATTTTCTGTAGAAAATAGTCAGTTATGCCTGGTAGATTTTCTAGGGAAATAAGTCAGATATGTTAGCTTGATTTTCTGTAGAAAATAGCCAGTTATGCCAGGTAGACTTGCTAGAGAAAAAAGTCAATTATGTCACGTAGATTTTCTAGAGAAAAAGTCAGCTATGCCAGCTTTATTTTCTGTAGAAAATAGCCAGTTATGCCAGGTAGGTTTTCTAGAGAAAAAAGTCAGCTTTGCCAGCTTGATTTTCTGTAGAAAATAGTCAGATTTTCTGTAGCAAATAGCCAGTAATGCCAGCTAGATTTTCTGTAGAAAATAGCCAATTTTGCCAGGTAGAATTTCTAGAGAAAAAAGTCAGCTATGCCAGCTTGATTTTCTGTAGAAAATAGCCAGTTATGCCAGGTAGATTTTCTAGAGAAAAAAGTCAGTTAGGTCACGTAGATGTTCTAGCGAAAAAGTCAGCTATGCCAGCTTTATTTTCTGTAGAAAATGGCCAGCTATGCCAGATACATTTTCTAGATAAAATAGTCAGTTATGCCAGCTAGATATTCTGTAGAAAATAGCCAGTAATCCCAGCTTGATTTTCTAGAGAAAAGGGTCAGCTATGCCAGCTGGATTTTCTGTAGAAAATAGTCAGTTATGCCTGGTAGATTTTCTAGGGAAATAAGTCAGTTATGTTAGCTGGATTTTCTGTAGAAAATAGCCAGTTTTGCCAGGTAAAATTTCTAGAGAAAAAAGTCAGCTATGCCAGCTTGATTTTCTGTAGAAAATAGCCAGTTATGCCAGGTAGACTTGCTAGAGAAAAAAGTCAATTATGTCACGTAGATTTTCTAGAGAAAAAGTCAGCTATGCCAGCTTTATTTTCTGTAGAAAATGGCCAGCTATGCCAGATACATTTTCTAGATAAAATAGTCAGTTATGCCAGCTAGATATTCTGTAGAAAATAGCCAGTAATCCCAGCTTGATTTTCTAGAGAAAATGGTCAGTTATGCCTGGTAGATTTTCTAGAGAAATAAGTCAGTTATGCCAGCTAGATATTCTGTAGAAAATAGGCAGCAATGCCAGATAGATTTTTTATAGAAAACAGCCACCTATGCCAGCTAGATTTTCTTCAGAAAATAGTTAGCCAAGGCTGCTATATTTTCTCCAGAAAATCTATGAACTGAAAACTACAACTATGAAATATTAATTACGTGTTTAACTTACCTTTCTTTAGTTGTTTAACAAAAAAAAACACCTGCAATGACACAAAACAAAAATAAAAATAAATACAATTTACTTTAATACAGCACTTGAAAAAGAAAAAAAACAAATAAATAATAAAAATGCTATTAAAAAAGAGACAAATTGCTTCCAAAGATTAAATATTTAGAACAAACAGCTTTCGTTATATTTTGTAAAAAGAAAACATAAAGGTAGAATTAAAGCTATTGTAAATAATAGATGTATTAATAAGAATATTTTTTTTTTGATACATATAAACATTGTGTAGCCTACACCACAGGATATGTGCTGGCAGCTTTGTTATAATAACAAATCCCTTAAAGCAACAAAATCAAGCTGTTTCCTTTGTATAGAACACACCTTCTTACTAAAAACCTTCTCTTGTATTGCTAAAAATGAAGGATGACAGTCTAAGGTAAAAAGGAATAAAAATATTTATTTACCGTTCCTTAATACAAAGCCTGGAAGAGAGAGAGAGAGAGAGAGAGAGCGAGAGCTGGCGTACATGTGTGGATATTTATGACAGTTTAATATAATATGTCACCATAATGCAATGAAACATAAAGAATATTTGACCATATTGTACTTTCCTCCTCAATGTTATAAGTAAAGAAAAACTAACAGCTTATAAAGACGGACGGACGGACGGACAGTTGGATAAAAAGTTTGTTTTTTTGTATTTGTTTGTTTGTTTGTTCATGTAAAAGCGTAGTATAAATATTTAAATTGCTGTGAGTGTACGGACGGTTTTTATTTGTGGCTGTTGTAGTTGTTGTTGTAGCTTTGAAAAGAATTATATAAATTTATGTTATTTTGGATTAATGTCAAAATATTATACAATACGAGTATGTATGTTGGAGACAACAAACATTTCTGTTTGTCTGTCTCTCCTTCCCTATGTCTGCCTGTTTCTTTCTTTATGACTAAGAACAGTATGGGGAGTTTTTGGAGAAAAAAAATTATGAAATATTTAACTTGTCAAGAGGCTACAATTGGATTAAGAACACAAGAAGACAAGTAACAGCTCTTGAACTTGTTAAATTTTTTTTTTTATATTTATTTCAAACTCACACTTGTTCTAATTTATACTCTGGCTCTATGGCAGTGGTCGGCACTCATAGCCAATACAACACGCTTGTAATGAGCTAAACACGTTCAAATTACTGACACTGACAGGACAAAATCAGAGAAATTTTTTTTATGATTTCAATATCAGGAGTTCTTTAAACAAATTTTAAACAAATTAAGCAAACTCTATTTTAAAAATAGTTGCATATTAAAGAACTTAATTTCTACTTTGAAAGCAATGATAATGTTCTAACTTAATTTCCCCTTTTTTTGCCCTCTGCTTTAAAAATTATAATTTCATTACATTTTTCATTCCCCCTTCCCTCAAACAAACTGGAAAGTTGTTCTAAAGACTTTAAAATTAAAATTAAAAAAAAACCTGAGTATAAATTACACAATTTAAATCTTATATTGTTGTAGCATCACAATGAAAGCAGTTTTTATATATTTTAGACGTGTTAACAGAAATACGACAGCCAACGTGCAATGAAGTGATATTAAACCATTGAATGAGAATGGCGACAATGCGTGTAACTGATTTTGAGACTTGTCAGATCATATAATCCTTTTAAAACATGCCTCAATGTTTTTAAGAAAGTATTCAATTTTATTTAATGAAATAAGAGAGAATTGAATAAAAAAGTAGGTAAAGGAAGACACTATGAAACTTGACATCAACTGATAGCTGCTAAATGTAGCAAACATAGCTGCTGAATACTTTCTAACGAATATAGAGCTGGCGATGCTGGCTATTTTTAATAGCAAACTAAGCTGACACAGCTGGTTATTTTCTGTAAAAAATCAAGCTGGCATAGCTGGCTATTTTCTATGGAAAATCTGGCTGGCATAGCTGGCTATTTTCTATAGAAAATGTAGTTGGCATTGCTGGCTATTTTCTACAGTAAATTTTGGCATAGCTAGCTATTTTCTATAGAAAATGTAGCTGGCATAGCTGGCTATTTTCTACGGAAAATCTGGCTGGCATAGCTTACTATTTTCTATAGAAAATCTTGCTGGCATAGCTGGCTATTTTTTCTACAGAAAATCTTGCTGGCATACTTGGCTATTTTTTATGGAAAATCTGACTGGAATAGCTGGCTATTTTCTATAGAAAAATCTAGCTGGCATAGCTGGCTATTTTCTACAGAAAATCTTGCTGGCATAGCTAGCTATTTTTCTTTAGAAAATGTAGCTAGCACAATTGGCTGTTTTCTATAGAAAATGTAGCTGGCATAGCTGGCTATTTTCTATAGAAAATGTAGCTGGCATAGCTGGATATTTTGCCAACTACATTTTCTATAGAAAATAGCCAGCAATGCCAACTACATTCTACAGTAAATTTTGGCATAGCTAGCTATTTTTTATAGAAAATGTAGCTGGCATAATTGGCTGTTTTCTATAGAAAATCTTGCTGGCTTAACTTGTTATTTCCTATAGAAAATGTAGCTGGCATAGCTGGCTATTTTCTATGGAAAATCTGGCTTGCGTAGCTGGCATAGCTAGCTATTTTCTATGGAAAATCTGGCTGACGTAGCTGGCTATTTTCTACAGAAAATCTTGCTGGCGTAACTGGCTATTTTCTTTAGAAAATTAAGCTGGCATAGCTGGCAATTTTCTATAGAAGATCTACCTGGCATAACTGGCTATTTTCTATAAAAAATTATGCTGGCATAGCTGGCTACTTTCTATGAAAAGCTAGCAGTAACAAATAGTTAGCAGTAGATCTTCTATTTTCCTTAGATTTGCCATTAGTATTATTAATTATTTATTGAGAAACTTGACATTATTGTTCTCAAGACATTTCATTATAACATTAATGAATTGCTTTATATGCTGCTGCAATGTGAATAGAACTGTTTGCAATAACCTAACAGTAGCAAAACTATAATTTATTTAATTATTATAATGTACTTGTTTTAGTTTGTTTCTCTTCTTTGTTTTAATTGTCAATCAATACATTTCATTTAATTTGTTTGCCCTAATAATTTTTCCAATTGCTACTGTTTACAGTATGCAGCAGGGTGGTGGCGGTGGTGTTGCAATGTTAATATTTATGAATATTTCTCTATAAGTTTCATTAATTTTACAAGAGGGGTTTCAAAAAGAGCAATGAAGCTTGAAATCAATATAGCAACTTTGTTGAGTTTTCATATAAATAGTTAAGTAGCAAAAGGGCAACGATGTTGTGATAAGTGAGGAGTAAGAGTAGAAACAAATAATGGCAAATAATTGAGTAAGAAGGTCATGGAGCAGTTGGGGTTGAACATTGTAATTATGAAGTTGTGCAAAAAGATGTGCAAATACATTAGAGTTATAGCGAAATAATAAATAGAGACATTAACATAAAAGAGACAGTAATAGAAAATACCCAAACTTTGCCAACTTTTATATAGTGAAATCGCTGGAGCTTAAAAATCTCTTGAAATGAGTTTTTGCTTTTGATGGTTAAAAATTTTGTTTAAACATAAACAGAAACAACCAGCAAATATAGAAATCCTAATTTTAGACTGACTCCCTGCTAGGTTCGTGTTAATTAAATGACAAATGTATGAATCATTTTCTCTAAATGTCTGATAATTTGCTAAACAAAACACTATATTCTTGCATACAACATGTGCAAGGGAAATATTTGCACACTCATGTTGTTGCAACAACTTAACGTAATATGAAACACTTGTAGCAGCAACTTTAAGAAACTAAAAATAATCTTTTAGGAAAACAGAGTATCATACGTTAGCAGACATAAAAGATTTTTATATAAAAGAAGTTGTTTTGCCAGGTTCTTTTTTTATAAAGAGTAAGAGTACATGAATTATAAAGAAAATTTATGAGTCTTTAAGATCATTTAATAAATTTTAAATTTAGCTATATGCACTTTAGAAAAGTGGCAACGGAACACTTGCCACTTTTAGAATAGCGTAATGTGGAAATATTATTTGTAGAAACTTGGCAAAATTTCAATTTGAGTTTATTTTAAGTGAGTGGAAACACCATTAGTAAGTGTATAATAATTTGCAAGAAATGAGAGGAAATTGAAAATAAAAAACGGATTAGCTAGATTTTTGTAAAATATGCTAGATAGAAATCTAGCAGCAACTGATAGTTATTTTCTAGAGAAAATCTATTAGGATACTTTAAGACAACAAATAACAAATACTACAAGAGTTTCTTTTAACAGTTTAAGAAACCTTAGATACTGTGGAAACAATGTTTCCCTAAACTTCCTGACTACTAAGGAAGTTTCACAAATTATTTCAGACTTATGTAGGTGTTAATAAAAACTCTGGTCATGATAATTTGCCTGCAAAAGTAATAAATAAATAAAAATAAATAAATATTTAACAATATTATTCAAACTTCTGAATATCCTGACGTTTTAAAGATTTCAAAAATTATTCCTATAGCGAAAGGTGCTGCTGTTGAAGATACATAAGTACAGACCTATTATTTTGTTGCCAATAACTAATAAAGTTTTTGAAAAAATAATATTGAAACAGCTTATAAAATATTTGGAGGAAAATAAATTAATTTAAGATTTTCAGTATGACGGTAGAACAGGCAGTGGTACAGAGAATGCGCTCATAAATGTTGTTAACAGTATATGCCAGGGCCTGGATTAGGGGTATAAGGGAGTGGCAGGAAGCTTCTATGACTTCTTTAAAGCTTTTGACTTAGTTGGCCATGAAATTTTTCTTCAAAAGCTTCAGTTTTATGCTGTTTTATGGCTAGTCAATTGAAAATGTTGAAGGGCTACTTAAATAAAAGTTTTAACACAAGGCAGTGTTTTAGATCCGCTTCTTCTCATTATATATATTAATGATATTGTAAATCTTGGCCAAATGATATATGTGACATTTGCCCATATAAACATGAAAACGCACTCAAGGTACATATGGCGTGGGATGCTGCCTTGATATCTGAATTTTCAAGTCCAAACAAATTAGTTATTAATTCTAAGAAAACTAAACTTCTACCTTTTCCATCTTATCTACTACTGATCAGAGTTACTTTAACGTTTTTGCTAATGGTGATACACATAACATAACATAATTGGGCGTTGATCTGCAATGTAATATGACTTGGAATGTGTAAAAAAAAGCTCACTGAAATCAAAAATTGCAAAGCTTATTGGCTTACTTTTCAAGTTTTAAAACAAATTGAATGTGCAGCCAAAACTTTTGCTCTATCAACCTCTTGTGCAAAGTCGTCTAAACTATTTAATTGCCATTTATAGTGACAACAAGTAGGAAAGTATAGTCGGTCAAGCCCGACCACATAATACCCTACACCTAATACATATGTATATGTAAATATAAAACAGTTTTTCAGAAATGGACGTTATATGGGAGATATCACCTATTTTGGACCAAAAGTCAGTGTCATGATTTCAGTGAATATAAATATTATATGTGTTAAACTTTATCTCGATATAAATACTTTTAAAAGATTTATGGAAATTAAAGTGAATTACGGGGAGGGTCTTATATGGGAGTTCGAATAATTATGGACAGACCATTATCAAATTAAGTGTCATCATTTCTGTATATTATTTGTGTCGAATTTTATGTGATTACCAACTTTTTTGAAAAATTTATCATCGTTAAAGTGATTTTCGGAAGTGGCCCATTTATGGGAGCTACGACTAATTATGGACCGATCATCATAAAATTCTACCATATTATATGTATATGTACGAAACATATTTGTGTTGAATATTATTTGGATACCAACTTTTTTAAGAGAGTTATGCTCTTTTAAGTGATTTTTGAATGTGGTCCTTATATGGGAGCTACGACTAATTATGGACCGATCTTCACGAAATTTGTAGATGTGCTTTAGCTTCATTTACTACTCATCTGTGGTAAATTTTGATTGCATACTTTCATAATTCAAAGATTTAAGACCGGTAAACCCCAATTTCGGGAGGACATTTGTATGGGGGCTAGGTGAAATAATGGACCGATTTCCACCAGTTTCAATCCCATTCATCCTTGGGCCTAAAAAATATCACGTACGAAATTTTATCGAAGCATCTTCAAAATTGCGACCTGTACTCTGCGCACAAGCTTTACATGGACAGCCAGCCAGCCAGCCAGACGGACACCCCACTATGGTAGTGTAGGGTATAAAAATACTATTGCATTTTAATCGCACAACTCACTCTGAATAAGGCTCTGAAAACCGTATTTAATATACCAATCCACTTTGTCTGTTTAACAAAATATTGCAAAAGTTATCTATTCCACCTGTTAGAGGTTTGTACAAATATCGTTTACTTATTCTAGTTTTTAAGTAAATATTTGAGAAACATTGGTTAAAATACAATTACATTTCATACGAATCAAATACGTTTCAGTACAAGAAAAATTTCGGTTAGAAACAAAAAATCGAGCAAGCAATCGGCTATTGCTTGCTTTAAACAAATCAATTGCTTTCGATACAGGTTCCCTGTGATGGTCTGGTCAGATATCATCGGCTCTTAATAGATGGAACACTTTTGCTTCCACCAAATACAGAGCATTTATTTAGAGCCATGAAGATTTGGCTGTGCTGACGATTTGGCCGGGCTTTTACGCTGCGGGTTTTCGTAATGGATCCATTTTTTATCGCAAGTACTGATTCGGTGCCAAATTATTTCCCTTTATGACATGCGAAATATTCTTTAAAAGTTCCCAGATTTCGGATAAATCCTGCTGCTCACAAAAGTTTTGATTTGCTGCTTGACTGGCTTCCAATGATTTTGCAAGCTCTTCTTGAGTTTGTTAACAATCTTCGCGGACTAATGCTTTCAATTCTTGATCTTTAAAATTTATTTGGCCTGGCCTGGCCTGGGCGATTTTTGTCTTCAGTGCCAAAATCAAAAATTCAGAATTGCATAAACCATCTCACGCACCTTAAAACCGATGGAAAACATTCACCATAAGCAATTAGTTTTCATCAAAAGCACTTTTTTACATTGGAGAAGTAAAGAAAAACTTCCCGCGTACGATGCTTTGTTGGCACAAAATTCAAAATTTTCAAAGTAAAAAAATCTTTGTTGTTTACACTATAATGTTAAAAAAAACTAATAGATAATAAATGACATATACATAGAATTCAAAATTACATATAAACTACTTAAGACAAAGTTACACACCCAATAACAAAAATGTTTTTATCGTTAGAGGAATCTACAATGAAGGAACTTAGTGGTGGTACACTATCCTTTCAAATTAAATTAGTTATTTGTTTCTATACATGAAAGTTATCGCTCTTTATTTGAGCCCTGCCTACTGTTTCTGTTAAATATTTATTTAAAAACTTCACATTTCTAAAACTGTGTTCATTATCTTTTTTATACGGTCATTTAAAATGCAACACAACCAAGTCTTGTTTAACCCCTTCATGCTTAATGACTTTAGTTTAGGCATTAACACAAACACTTAAAGTGCCAGTGCCCGGAATAATGAAAAGGGAAAAACTGTCATTAAAACGAAACAAAGCGGTAAAGGTAAGTAAGGGTATATATTTAACGCCTTTCAAAGCACACAATTCAAGGGCCGAGCACAGAAATTATTTAAACCCTTTTAAGGGACACAACAGGAGAATAAATTGCCAGCAAAAACTACTACTATAAACAGATGGACTCCCATGCAATACTTGACTCATAGGTTGCTTAAAAATATAACACAATCAATACAATATGAGACGGTCAAAAAATGCTAATTAAAAAAATTTGTTTTTTTTTTTTTGTCTGGACAATGGAGCACACCAAGTGTGTGGCCTGGCTGCACAGTAGGAAGAAGGAGTAAGTTTGTATAGTTATGTGTAAAGCGGTAAAATTACAAAGTCATTACAAAAACGTAGACATGTGTCTATACAAACAACAATGACAAACGTTTTGTATGGCAACATCAATGTTTTGTAACTCAACTCAATTTGGTTGCTTTCAACCAACTGTGAAATGACACTGGCGTCATGCGAGACATAGGAAATCATTACACACATACACACACACACACTTAACACATGTGTGTAATGTTGCAACTTTCAACTGAAGGAGGACCCACCTCAGCCAACAAGAACACACACAAAATTGTATTGCTGCGTTTGTAATGAATTGGAAAATGAACAAAATCAACATTATTTTTGTCGTAAATGTTTTGCATAACAATTGACAAGCTATTTTGCAATATTTTTGCAACAAATTTACAATTTAAATAAAGGATAATGATGTATTAATCAAATGTTTATTGTCAGCGAAACAATGCAAATAATGAGTGTTTAGAGATAGATTTAGAAACAAAAAAAAATGAAAAAGAAATCGCAAACCTTGCATTTAAAGCACTGTTCACCTAAAATCCGTACGCATAAATGCTTAAATAGTTATGTAACAGAAAAAGAGATTGAATATTTATCAACCACAAATTGTTACTCATTTATTAATAACTATTTAAGAAAACCTAAAAAAAACTAAAATAAAGTTCCTCTTAACGCAAATTCTTCATTTTGTCTTGATGGACTTAATAGTTGTGGCACAAGATTTCGATCCACCTGCTTCTTTTAACACGCTTAAAATTGTTTACTGCTAGGAATCACGGGGTCGATTCGCTTTAATCAGTCCTTGACAAGGGCTCATATGTGTTTTAAAAATGTTGCACTTGTGATAGCGAATGCGACACAAACAAAATAAAATATTTATTTATGCGATTTTTTGTATATAGTCTCGTTTGTTTTAGTTGAATTGTTCAGTTGAGTGAATCTGTAGATAATTATGGAATAATTAACTTAATTAACTTTTATATATATTTTCTCAAAATAGAAGAATTTTTTAAAAATAAAAGTAATCACCTAGGGCCTAGGGCCTTTATTTACCGAAAAAAATTAACTTTTACAATTTAGCTCAAAAATAGAGAAATTTTTGAAATAAAATTATTACCGATTTTTAACGAAATTAAATTTGACTTTTATATATTAACAAAAATCCATGGTTTTGTCTTGATGGACTTATTAGTTGCTGCACAATATTGCGATTCACTTGCTCTGAAACTTCTTATAAATCGCTTTAATTACTTCGCTATAATCATTCTTTGACAAGGGCCAATTTGTGTTTAAATAATGTTATACTTACAATAGCAAACGCTACACAATAAAAATAAAATACTTATTAATGCAATTTTTTGTATATAGTTTCGTTTGTTTTAGTTGAATTGTTTAATTGGGGGACAATTAGGCGAATTTATTTACCGAGAAAAATTAACAATTATATATTCACTCAAAATAGAAGATTTTTTTTAAATGCAAGTGATCACCGATATTTTCCGTTTTGGCACTAGGGCATCTGTTTACCGAAAAAATTTACTTTTATAATTTCACTCAAAATAGAAAAATTTTTTAAAAGTAAAAATGATCACCTATTTTTGTCTTTTTGGCCCTAAGGCCTTAATGAGTTGAACTTCATGAAATTTACTTTTATAATTTCAGTCAAAATAGAAGAATTTTTTAAAAATAAATCGATTTTTGTTCTTTTGACCCAAACAAAATTGACTTTTATATTTTTGCTGAAAACCGAAAAATTTTTTGAACCAAACGCGATCAGCGATTTTTGTCCTTTTGGCTCTAGGACCGAAAAAATTGCTTTTATAATTTCACTTAAAACAGGGGAAATTTTTTGACATAAAATGATCACCGATTTTTACCGAGAAAATTTAATTTTTATATATTCACTCAAAATAGAAGAATTTGTGGAAATAGACGGTCTCGAAACATTTAAAACATGAAGTACAACTCAAAAATAGAAATAATTAGGATTCATATGTTTTTCTATAACGTCGATATTTCTTTGTTATCAATCTAATGCATCTTGATATCGAAAATAAATCGAGCCAAAACTTTACTGAAGAAAGTTGAAGTCTAAGAAAGATTCAGCAAACCTTTCTTTCTTTTATATACATAACTATCTGAAGACGCTGTTGGAGTGATGACAGACTACAACGGCAAAAAAGGCTTACGATTGGACCTAAATTGGGACTTTATGAAACATGCAATTTAAGATATTTCGATAAAATTTGGTACGTGATATTTTTTGTGCACAAGGATGAACGGGATTGAAATTGGTGGAAATCAGTCCATTATTTCACCTGGCCTCCATACAAATGTACTCCCGAAATTGGGGTTTACCGATTATAAATTTTTTAATTATGCAAGTATCCAAACATTTGTCAAAACAAATGACTAGTAAATGAAGCTAAATCACATCAACAAATTTTGTGGAGATCGGTCCATAATAAGTCGTAGCTCCCATATAAGGCCCACTTCCAAAAATCACTCTAACGATCATAAATCTCTTAAAAATGTTGTTATCCGAATAAAATTTGACACAAATAAGTTTCTTATATACAGAAATAATTACACATAATTTTATAATGGTCGGTCCATAATTAGTCGAAACTCCTATATAAGACCCTCTCCGTAATTCAATTTAAGCTCCATAAATCTTTGAAAAGTATTTAAATCCAGATAAACTATAACATACATAATATTTATATTCACAGAAATCATGACACTAAATTTTTAAATGATCGGATATGATATCCCATATAGCGCCCATTTCTGAAAAACTTTGTATACATATACTGGGTGTAGGGTATTATATGGTCGGACTAGACCGACTGTAATTTCTTACTTGTTTAACACTTGATCTGTTCTTATATTTCTTTCCACGACTTGCCAGCTTTGTGGAGCTCAAAATGCAGCTCCACTGATTAGGAGTACAGTTTTTACCTACTCCAATTATCAAGATTTACATTCAAATAACAATTCATTTACTTTTGCTTTAGCTTAACTTTTAATTACAGAATTCTTGGAATCAAATCTTTTAATTCAATTTAAAATGTTTCTCTAACTTTATTATTGCTTTGGTAAGTTAAAAGCAAATATTTAGTATTTGTTTAATTATTTACTGAATTTTCATTTAATTTATTGTCAAGTATAATAAAAATATAGATGAAAAATTTACATTTTTATAAATTTATTTATTAACTGATAAGACAGAAGACATACGATTTTTTAAACAACAATTTAGTTTAGTTTTAAAAGAAACTACAGATTGAAAATCTTTTAATGTAGCACGAAAACATAAAAACTAAATGTAATTAAAACTATTGAAAGAGTTTCTCTTTCAGAAATTAATTATTTTAAGTGGTTTTCAAGTATTTTATGAAATTGTTTTAAAAGGTTTAAGTTTTTATTACTATTTCCATGGAAAAAAATTAAGATAATAATAAAAAAAAAACTATGAATTAAAAGTAAAGAAATTAAAAAAAATACATTTGATGACAGACATATGCAGTACATAGTTGTGTAAACAAAAGTTCTGACATTATAGTTCAAACAGAAACCTATAAATGATGTCTACACAAGACAAATTCTTGTGTGGACTAGAAATTGTTCAATGAGAGAACAAATTAATAACTTGTCATGCAGACATTAAGTAACTACAGAAATATCTTTAAAATTTTAATTTATCAATCACAACAATGTTAATTAACCTAAGATAACAATTGTACAAAACTAGCCTGTCATTGCTGACATTTATTTAATGGAAGAAACTGTTGCAAAAATCCTTTAATTAAATTTCATGTCAGACAACATGTCATGAGATTGAAAAAAGCATCAACAAAACTTATACTGTAACTGCCTACTGTTTTAATACATGCATATTTAAACAAAATTCCATATTTTCCATAAAACTTTATTTAAAGCCTTTAGGATACGCAGGTGTTTACACAGAAATCACACACACACACACTCACAGGAGAAATCCTCTGTCATAAATTGTAAACGAGCTAAAAAAAAAACAGAGAAAACAAAATCATTGATGACTATGAAATTGTTGGCCATAGTACGAGTACAAATTTTATGTACAATGAGCACAAATAACCATTTGTTGTTGTTGTTTTTTATTTTGCACAATTTGAATTGATTGCATACATAGATGTGACAGTCATACATGCGTGCCACATCCCAGCATACCATTCTAGGAGCGCTCAGAAAAATGAGTCAGAAAAGAGTGCAAAAAAGAGCATTTTCGAGCGAAAGAAAGGCACGCAGTATGACTCAGAAATTCCACTTAATTATGTGTGTACCAAAGCGTTGTTGTCCTGTTATTTGTGCTTTGAACAAAAAAAAACATAGCTGTACCACACAAGAATGATAAAAACAAGATTTCACAGAGCCCAAAAAAAAAAACCTCATAAAAGACTCTTTTCTGACATTATCTAAGAGCTCTTTCTGACGGACCATTTTCAAATGTAATGACCCTATTTTCTGAAGGTTTTCGGAGCAATTATGATTGTTTTTTCTTGGGCTCATAAAGAGCACCCAGCAAGCCATATGAGTCCGAAAAGAGTCTTTTCTGACACCTTTTTCGGATCGGTCCGAAAATGGTCTTTTGTTGGAATCTTTTCTGACTATTTTTTCGGAGCTCTTCGAAAATGCTCTTTTGTGGGACTGTTTTCTGACTCCTTTTTCGGAGCGCTCCTAGAATGGTATGCTGGGCATGAACGCTCCGAAAAAGCTGTCAGAAAAGACTCTTTTCGGACTCATATGACTTGCTGGGATGATGATGACTTAGCAAACCAAAACCGAACACACAAGAAAATAACGATAAAACAGAAAAATCAGAAAAAAAATCAGCTACAAAATTTATGTGAGTAAGGAGAAGCGTAGAGTTGTGGAAAATTTGCATTTCAAGTCATATTACTACATACAGATTGATTTCAAATAAATAAATGTCTTCTTTTCTTTTTGCTATTGCCATTGCCCTCACATTGAGTGAACGAACACAAAGTAGTGATGGAGGCCGAAAACAGAAAAACAAATTCTCGAAAAACGTAGACAATTTGTAAAATATGCCGCAGTAAGACGTGATTATGGCTGAATTTTATATATTTATTACTTAAAAGCTGCTTCTGTTTTTTTTTTTTTTTGAAGCAAAGGACAGATAAGCCGCAGTTGAAAATATACAGAAATTTTTATTAAAATTCTTGTATACAAATATTTTAATAATCATGGTTTTTAATTTCCGTTTTTTTTTTTGTTCAAAATTTTTGAAAGCTCTAATTAGAATTTCTTTTTCATATCCTTAATTTATTTCAACTTCCTTTATAATACCAAGGACATTTGCTTTAAAATATTAATTAAACGCATTTTACATATTAGTAAGTATAGGTAAAACAAGCAATTGGAAATTCTCTTTTAATATTACAGAAAAAAAAATTAAAATATATTGTCAGGTTTACTTTTAAAAATACTTGTATTTTATTATTATTACTTTTGTTATTAAAAAAAATTGCAATTTATTTTGTTGTTTTGCATTTCTTATTTCCTTTTCAATTTAGTTCAAAAATTACAAAAATTAAATCAAAGAAAACGACACAACTAATTGGAAACATGTTATTATTATTAAAAAACACTTTAAGTTAAATGTTACTTTAATTAAAAATTATGTAGATCGGGAGGACATTTGTTTGGGTGCTAGGTGAAATAATTGACCGATTTCCACCAGTTTCAATCTGATTTGTCCTTGGGACGAAAAAATATCACCTACCAAATTTTATTGAAATAGCTTCAAAATTGCGACCTGTACTCTGCGCACAAGCTTTACATGGACAGCCAGCCAGCCAGACGGACGGACGGACATCGTTAAATCGACTTAGAAAGTGATTATGAGTCGATCGGTATACTTTAAGGTGGGTGTTGGAGGAATATTTCTGGGCGTTACAAACATATGCACAAATCCAATATATCCTCCCCACTATGGTGGTGTAGGTTATAAAAATCATTAACTAACATCCAATGCGCAATTCAATTTAGTCTTAGTTTAGCTTCAATCATATGTATGTCTTTAAGTAGACTCAGTTTTGTTTCAATCTTAGGCATTTTTCGAGTCAAAGTTAACTTCAATCTTTATTAAGTCTAAGTTTAGCTTTAATCTTAGATTTTATCAAGTCTAATTATAATTTCAATCGTGGTCTTAGTTTAGATTAAATCTTAGGTTTCATTAAGTCCAAATTCAGCTTAAATTGTAGTTCTTTATCGTTTCTTAGTTAACTTTAATCTTAGATTTTATCAGGTCTTGGTTAAGTTTCAATCTTAAATATTTATTAAGTTTTAGTTTAGCTTTAATCTTAGGTTTTTATTCTTAGATTTTTATCAAATCTTAGTATAGCTTCAATCATAGGTCGTTATCAAGTCTAAGGTTTGCTTTAATTTTAGGTCTCTATCATCTTTCAATTTGAATTCAATCCTAGGTTTCATAAATTCTTAATTTAGCTCTAATCGTAGGCATTTAAAAATTTTGCATTCTATTTACAGTTTTTATTTGATTTTTGTGGAAACTGCTCGCTGTTCTTAGTTTAGTTTTATTCTTAAGATTTATAAAGTTTTAGTCTTAGTTGAATTATAGTTCTTTATCAATTCTTAGTTTAAATTCACTCTTAGGTCTTAATAAGTCTTGGTATAGCTTCAATCGTTAGTCTATATTAAGTCTTAGTTTTGCTTTAGTCTTTGGTTTTATCAAGTATTAACACAACTTAAATTTTAGGTTTAATAAAGTCTTAATTCATTGTCAATCGTTGGTCATTGGCAAGTCTTAGTTTAACTCTTAACTTTAATCTTAGGTAGGTGTCTGTTCTAACTAAAGTTCAAAGAAAATGTAGTGTAAAACTTTCCAGATCTCATTGAAATTGGACAGCTAATCAGTGGACGAATGTGCTTTGGAACGACAGAACAAAGATTAAGGTTTGGTAGAAGGTTCAATAATCAAGATTAACCCTTGATATGTTTCACGGATTGTGAAACATGCTGTAGGTAGTATTAAAGTAAGAGGATGTCACTCATGGAATGGAATGTTGGCCCAATTTACAGAACTGATGATATTTTAAATAAGGTGAAACACGTAGAAATACTAAATGATGTAATGCTGGCAGAGGAGAATTTATCTGCTCTATGGTAATTCCAACAAGACAATGATTCAAAGCATACGGTCAAGCTTAAAACAAATTTGCGGACAATTCTATCAACGTTCTGAAAGAGTCATCATCCAGTTCATACCTAAACTTCATCAACAATTTGTGGGGTGACGCAAAACTCGCAGTAATCCTGTTTCACACATTTCAGTTTTAGCTGACTAGTTTCTGTTCAATTATATTTTGCCATTTTATTCATACTCGTCAATTCTATTTTCATACATTTTCATGCAAATCAACATGTACATATGAAAGAAGAAAAAAACTAAAGGAAATAAGAAAATAGACTAGTACCATCAAGTTTGTACCCCTTTTATTCTCTTTTCCTTTCTCAGCCAAAAATACTGGCCTTGAAGAGTCCGAATTGAAGAGTGTGAAAGCGGACTAAGTCTTAAAAATATAACTAATATGCTTATTTCAATGAGTAAGTAAAAGGGGCGTTATGATACAAAAAGATTTTGCACACTATATACATATTAATTAATATTTGAACAGATGTGTAATCGTTTCCAATTAGGTGTCGCAGTTAATTTGAACACAATTTATTTAAATGTTTCAAAATATAATTAAGGGCGAATAATTTCTTAAGTTACTTTTATTGTATTTTTTTAGCTTTTTAAAATATGATTAAAAATGGAAAAATGTTTAAAACTAAATTTTTTGGACATTACTTTTAAACGTGTCCAAGCTGTGAATACGTATTTCTTACTTCTAGACTTTTGATAAAGCATTTCTAGTTACCGCAATTCTTGGTTTGCCAGCAAAGTTGCTTGTATAGAAAAGAAAAAAACTGTTTGACTTTTTGATTTTTCACAAATTTAAAAAAAATTTTGAATTTTTTTCTAAATTTTCTAACATTGAAGACAAATAATTTTAAAATTTTGTGGCAAATGAGTATATTTTGAATAATTAGTTTGAACGAATGATTTATTTAGAATAAAGAGATTTCAACAGACAACCCATTTGTAAAGGTATGGTCACACATGGCAAGTATTTACTCAAAAAATAAAAAACGTAAACACTTGTTTTAGCACAAATTTGTTTGACGTTGTTTACTCTTAGAAAAGTTTTGCCAGAACAAACATCATCAAATAAAATAAAATTAATATTTGTTGTGTCTTGTCCTAAATAAACGAAGTTGTTTTTTTTTAATAAAAAAACGAGTTCAAATATATTTTGTTTAGTGGTTACGTGTCATTTTCGGCAAATATTTGCCAAGCCAACGTCATTATCGCTTTAAAATCCGAATGGGTTATTAGTAAAGTGTTATTATATTATATTAATTGATGGATGGGTTAATATCCATTACTTGGTAATCACTTGTTCTTTGCTTGGAATATGTTAAGCGACATGTTTATGCAGGTTTATATGGCCTCGTAAATTATAAAAAACACACTCATTGAATTTATGTATTTCGCTTTAAAATCTATAGCGAAAATCTAAATTCTTAAGACATTTTAAAATATGTATATTGTTGAGTAAAATCTTTAATTCAAAGAACAACAATTTGCCTAAAAACCCTTTTTCCAAGCATGTATGCCTCAAATACTGTTCATGCTGCAAAAATTAATATGAAATGTTTAATTTTTACAAAAGGAAGGAGTAATAATCATTTTCCTATATGTTGAAAAACTTTTCTTTTATTCTTTGTATTTGCAGTTTGTTTGTTTTTTCGTATTTCTAATTTACAAAAATATTACCAAAGAAAAACTTTGAAAATGTTCCCCAAGGGTTTATTTCGTTTATGATGGTGTAAGAGTATATTTTACGAACAGAATGAAAGAAATAAACTCTCGACACTTTGTATGTTGCTACAAATCACAATGAATCCAAAAAAGAAACAAACAAATATTAAAAGAAATAGGAATTTGTAGATAATTACTATGGAATGGCAAAAGAAAAAACAAAGTAAAGAGTTATACACTCAGTTATACATACATATTTGTAACTATGTAACAGGAGATAGCTAGAGGAAAAAGAATGAAATCATGATTACAATCAGAATTTAGAGTTAACACATCAAAAGCATTAACTGTATTGGTATAACAAATTAATATAATTTGTAATTACTTAGAAGTAGTTTGGTAATGTGTTAGTGGACAGCTGTTAGAGTATTTCTTTTATGCAATTGATCATTGCGACAATTTAGATTTTAAAATGTCTGCTATTGCAAATTAACAAATTATGATGATTATCGCATACCTGTTAATTTACTTAGAAGTGGTTGGGTAATGTCTAGCTTCAAAACTGATATTTATATTTTTAATAAGTAGAAAGCTGTTTTAGCATTTCCTTTTCACAATTCTTCAATGTGATTTTTTTCTTTGCCTTCAAATCCTTTTTCAGACTTAACTCCTTTAATGCTCTCAATTGTTTTCTAATCACTCTGTTTTAGTATATGTACTATATATGCTATCTAAAAGTATGTTGGAGTAATCGAAAAGGGAATGAAAAAAACAAAAAACAAAATATAACAACTTAGGGCAAAAACAGAAAGCTCTGAAATAAAAGTTAAAATGAAAAACAATCACTCAAAGGCTCACACACACGTTAAAACGTTAAAAAACAATATAAAAGAATGTGTTGAAAGAAATATTACAAATTATACACAACTTAATACTTCTAGCAACAAACAAAATACTCTGTATACGAAAATAATACAGAAAATTAGAAAGAAAAGTAATTTTCCATAATTTTTTTTTCCAGCATAATACCTTTTTCGAGTTTCAAACTTACACTCCACCCATTCCTACATATGTATGTACATGCATGTACATATGTATATCAATTTGCCACACATAGTCATTATTCCTAATGAAACATTCTAGGTATGAATGTGTTTGGCTTAAGTGTTTCTATACGTTTGTATATGTTGCAAGTATGTTTGTATATTTTTGTGCAGCAACCATTTAAGGTTCCTGCCACTACTACTTATAGCAAATATGAATAACTATGGTATAGTTTCCTAGAAAGTTCTATGCCAGACAATGTGTTAAGCAATTTGTGTATGTACTCTTTAGCTGATTTTTATTTCTTCAAAGTTTTAGGCATTTTATCATTCAACAGTCAAATTATAAAGAACTACAGCTATTGGCTGTTTTTTTCTGGCTGAACAAAAATTGCCGGTTTTCATTCATTCAGACATTCGGTTTTATATTAACATTATTTCGCTGCTGAATGAAAATAGTAGGGTACTTCATTAGTTCAGGAAAAATCGATCTTAAATAAACTCCAGCTAAAATCTGAAGTAAACAAATTAATCCAGCAGTTCTCGCCGAGGTTTAAAACGTCATGAAGAGTCCTGATTATTGAAAGATCTTTTTGGCTGCTTGAATTTGAAAGTGGAAATCTAGATTTTGAGAGATCTGCAATAGTATTTTGTCAGCTTTAAACAAAATTTTAGTTCAAACAATTGCAGACTATTTATCATGTGAAATTAGGGTTCGAGCTGCATGATTACATTTTAGTTCAGTTTACAATAGACTGTTTTGTATATTACAATTGGAAAGCAAATATATTGTTGTGGTGATCATAATCGAACAGCGTCATATTCAGCCTTATTATGAGAGTCGTTTCCTTTTTACGATAACGACTCTTGCGTGATAGATTAAAGATAAAATTAAATTTGTTTCTTTAATCTATTACAAAACAGTCGTTGCCGTAAAAGAAAATGATTATATTAACACAGCCATGTTATGATTAAACCTCAACCATATATATATGTAACAACATGATAACTGTAAATTTCCTCTTATCGGCAAAGTTTAAAGTAACTACAATCTAGATTACCTAGAGCTACTAAAGTGACAATTGAATTCTGTCGTCTTAAAACTGATTTTAATGAAAGAAAATACATGGTTGTAGTGATCATAATCGAAAAGCATCTTATAATGATTATATTAACACAGCCATAATATGATTATATTCATCCATATTATGATTACACCTCAAACATATATGTAACAGCATGATAACTGCAATCATATTATGATTGTAGAACACTGTTTTTTTTTTGTAAATCCATTCAGTAGTTTAGCAGACCATCACATACTCAAAGTAGCCGCCAACTTGGCAACAGGGGAAAATTAAAAAACTTCAAAATTCCCCTTATCAAAAAAGTTGAAAGTGACTACCACCTAGATTACCTAGAGCAACTAAAGTGACAATTGAATTCTGTCGTCTTAAAAGCATATTCGTGTCAAATTATCAAAAAACAAAAACATAAAAAATAATTTTAATGCCACCTAGATTACTTAGAGACTCTTAAGTGACATTTGACTATACGCTAGATCACTTGGGATGCATAAAGTAGTCAATTGACTTAATTAATTAAACACCTAATATTGCTAATAAAATATGTTTTTATTATATGCATATACTAAAAGTACAAATTGAAAACAAAATATATTGCATAAAATAAATAGTAATAAGTAACTTAAGTTAAATATAACTCATAGTTAAATTTTAACGAAAAAGTAACAGATTTGTAGCGCCAAAATAAAGTAAGCTGGTATGTAAATTACAATTAAGTAAAACTTTGCATTTAATATTTTGTTTGTAGTCCTTTTGCCTTTATCACAGCTGACAATCTTCATAAAATCAACGAGATTTTTTTTTTAGCGAAATCCAGCGAAATTTTGATCCATTGATCCTGTGTTACTACTTTTAGATTAACCTGTTAAAAAATATTTCTTTATAGGGTGCTGTAGCTTAATTGATTAGCGCGTTTGATCATTAGACATGAGTTGGTATTTGTGGCCTGGGTTCGATTCCCAGACGATGCCGCTTAAACAACAAGTTTTTGATAATTATTAGTTTTCTATCATATCATAACTAATATTTATCACAGGGCCCTCCTTCGGTAGTATAGCATTGAAACGCCACCGAATTAAAATAATTAAACTAATGGCTATAAATCAAGCTTTAACATTTATGCGCCTACTCACCACCAGAGGCGCTGCAATTCTGCACTAAAAACAAACATAACGCGCAATTACCTATCCCCATATCCAAAAAAAGTAACACAATTAATTAATATATAGGCATCTTAATTGCATATTCTTTTTAAAAAAAATTTAAATGAGGTCTGAGAACTGCGGAGGATGATTTAAAGTCCTTAGACAACGTTTAAGCCACCCCACTTTTACAATTTCGGAGGTATGCTAAGGACCTATGTTCTGTTCTGCGCTAGTTCTAATTTCTCTACACCAGGGGCTACATTGTTTTTTAGAATGCCGAGATGGTCTTCCTTTTTCATTGTATAGATATATTCTATAAATGTAAGATTACATAGTCCTGCTAAAAACAGTATTGCCAAAAAGCAAGTTGCTAACGTATGTATATACTATTTCTGTAGGCACTTGTACCCCAATTGAGATGAAGTGGTATCTCTTACTTAAGCTCTGTAGTCAAGTTTTCCATTAATTTTTTCATTCCATTCATTTGTTTTTTCAAAAGGCAGGTGTAAATCTGTCAGACTCCTACTGACTATAGCACATCCTTCGTCAGCCATACACTCTAAGGGACTGTCTATCAAGGTATTGCATTGCAGGTTCAGAAAGGCTTTGTAAGCCTATGTCTTGTTTTTTTTGAAGAAACTTTCTTCTCTCTTCCTCTATCCGTAACTGCCCATTGATATTTTTAATTATGCTACATACGGTTTCTTAGTTCTTCCAACTACTTACACAGAAAAAAAAATCATGTTTTTTTTTTCAATTAAACCTTTAATTGATTTTAAAATAATTTTCAATTAAAATTTTAATTGATTCAATTACTTTTTCTGATATTTTCAATTAAATCTCACATTTTTTTTAATTGATACTATCATTTTGTTTACAGGTCCGATTTCAATTAAATTTTTAATTGATTCCACAAATATTTTAATTGAAACTCATTTTTATTTTTTTCTGTGTAGTAGGTTATCAACAATTTTTTAGTTATTGTCCGACTATTCTTTCCGTATTCTTCGTTGCACCACTACGTGTTTTGGGTCTTCCATTATACGAGTATTTGGACATTGAGAGCATGTGCAGATAACTTCTGTAACCTTCATGTACTGAAATGAACTGTGTGAGGTGATTATTTACCTCTCCGTGCTTCCTATGTTTGGTATGAGTGCGAATGTCCGCCTTCTCTTTTGCCTTTCTTCCCATCGAGACTGCTACATGCTGTGTGATAACTTCCTTTCTATATTACACAAATTGTTTGCATTTTGGTCTTTGTTCCTTTTCCGGTCATACAGACGTTTGGCCTCGTCAGCTAAGATGTCTATGGGAATCATTCCTGCTGGCATATACCGCATCTTCTGAGATAGTTCGAAAAAAACAGCATACGTCCAAGGCACATAGCCTATACCCTGCTAAAATCTTCATTGCTGTGAATTTCACCTTAAGGTAACATGACCATACTGGGGCTTAATACAGTATTAGCGAAAGTAAGACTGTAGTTACCATTTTTCTCTTATGTTGCTTTGGTGCTCATGTGTTTGGCATCATTCGTTCTTACGTTTGATGCGTTTTGAGAAATATGCTCTACATGTATCTCTAGATACTTAATCTGGGGTTCGAACGTCACATCATGATTTCCAACTCTAATATTTACGTATTCACGTGTATACATATACATATGTATATTACTTCATTCTAGTTGCTGTGAATGTCCCTAATTATTGCCAATTCCAAGGCAATCTCTTCTAAATTACTATTCAAATGTTCAATTCTACAGAATGCTATTTCTTTTTATACCCGTTCTACATGGTGCAATTTAAAAAGCGTACATTCTTGAAAACAACAATTTGCTAAATTTACTACAATTTTCCGCACCAAAAAAAAAATAAATAAAAGAATGAAACATATACATTGAACCACTCCAAGAATATAGAGTAATTTGTGAAATTTCTGTGCAATTCCAAAGAAGTTTTTGTGGTCGTATTTGCCAGTAGAAGTAGCTATAAGCAGGGAAAGAAAAACTTAATACCATGTGTTAATAAGTACAATATTTCTATATAATTTGATATAGACTACAACAGAGTATATTCAGCTAGAATGAACATTTTATATGGTGGCTCATTACGATAATGAGGCACATTCAGAAGTATGTATAAGCAACATGATGAAGAGTTCGCAAGAAATATGCAGCAGCAGCATGAAGCACAAACACTAAATAGTGCAGCATTTATGTGGAGTATAGGGAATTTGGCAATAATTGTGTATAATAAGCAATGAAATGAAATAGTTGTTTGACCAAAAACTAACTAACTAAATAACTAACTATAATAGCAGCACTAATTAGTGTTAAAATACAGCCAGTGCAGTACTACCAGCACAAGTTTGATTTGAAATTTCTAAACTAAGGCAAATAATTCTACATAATTAAAAGGAATTTATGACCAACGGAAATGAAAAAAAAAAAAACTTTCATAAATAAAAACATTTGAAAATAACTTCATGCTTAATTCATTTTAAATTATTAATTAACAGAAAGCAAGTTAAAGCTTTTAAAACCCAAAATTCTATTAAACAAAAAAAAACAAATCTTGTCAAATTTCCAAGATAATAAATACATTAAATTCATAATTTTCCAGTAAGCTAACGCATCACTTAGAAAGAATCTCATTAATAAAATTTAAAAATATTGTTTAGTTTGCCCATAAAATCACTGTCTCATTAATAGATTATATTCTATAGCTTTTAAATGATTTGATGGCTATTTTTTTACGACTGTGTTTTCATATAAAAGTGCATGTTTTATTTTCTTAAAATTATCAATTTTTCACAAAAATTTCACTTAACATAAATTGTTATTCTATGATGTGTAATAAACATAAAACAAATATAATTTTTTATGACCACTGACCGTCATATACCACAGCAACTACTCCGTAGGACATTAATTTTCTACTCATAACGATTTAAATACAACTTAAATGAGTGGAGATTTCTTTGAACATTTGGTTTATTACAATTTAATGGTTTTATTTTTATGGGTTTTTATTATTGATAAAGCATAAATACTCGTACATACATTATTGGGAAAGTGGTCAAAATAATTTCAATGTGTTGTAAATAACCCACGCATTTTAGGGTTTAAACAATTTGAAAATAACTCTCATTTACTTGAGACTCTTAATAAATATTTCTAAAGCTTTGACGCTTAATGTGCGGAATTATTTTTGAGTTTTTGTAAAACGAAATTGTATTTGAAAATTTCGAAAAAAGAACTTAAAATTTTTAATATTTCTTATTATAGTTTGTTTGACGTCGTCGACACAAGATCGACATCGTTTGTTGTGAATCCGTATTCTTGTTGTCAATATTGCCATTTATCGATGACTGTCGACATTTTTTGGTATTCTGTAACTTGAATTGACGTCGATGTTGCTTTTCATTTGGTCTTTTTAGTATCGTGTTGTGTTGTATTCTTTTGTGTACAAAAAAGAAATTGAAAAACATTTAAATAGTAAAAATAAAAAGAAAAATTTTATGTTTAAAAATATGGAAAAAAATCAAATTACAAACACAAATACAAATCAATTTGAAAAGCTGGTGAAAGAACTGAAAAAAATCTGGCTTAAGTAGGTTTTAGTGATAGTTATTTTTCAAGTAATTTTCAAAATTTTATCACTAATAGTGTTTTAAATTTAAATTCAAATAAAACAATTTTTTTTTGTCGGCCACGCCTATTTTAGAGTGGGTGTGGCTCCAAAGTTTGTAATATATTTATATATACATATAGAATAATTATTATTTCACAATTGAACTGTTAATTTTACTTCTTGATAATTTTAGTCAGGCTTGAGTTCATTAAATTTAATTTTCATTAAATTATTTTTACTGAAGTTAGGAATTACAACTTGAAAAATTTATTATTAAAAATTTTTTGATAATTTTTCTTGACTGGGGATCGAACCTGGGTTGTTGAATTTACATATGTTTCGAGAAATCCCACTTTCTCTCATCAGAATTCTTTGCGTTCTACCACCTACACCACTGCGGTGCCGGCCAGTCAACAGACAAATATCAATCCTTTAACCAGTGTTAGTTCTGGTAGTTCGAAGTTTTTGCTGTAATTATCATTTTTTATTAATTTCTATTCATAGTTGTTTTTTTTCCTTTTTTTTTTAATTTAATGAACTCAAGCCTGACTAAAATTATCAAGAAGTATTTATATATACTATGAGCCTCAAAAGTGAATAAACACAACAAATTATTTGATTTTTTTAAGATAATGAAAATCCTAAAATCTATCCATCTATTGAAATTTAAAAGTTTTGTTGGATATTTGGTTGAATAATAGATTCGGTTATGAAAAAAAATTTAAGTTGAACTATAATGCTTTTCATAATCTTAAAAAAATCAAAAAATTCAGTGGTGCTTACACACTTTTGAAGCTGTGTGTATATCTTGAAAACTGCATTTATTTATTAGACGATATACATATCAAATGATAGGTATTTTAAAGAACTTTTCAACTATGGTCTATTATAGGTCTATTTCGAAAAATAATTTTTTGATCCAATATTTTTTTAAAATCTAAAAAATCTGGGAAAAACGTCTTTACGAGTAAGTATATAAACCACAAATTATAAAAGTCAAGAAATTAGGGTTTAATTTGAGATATAATGTAACCGTGTAGGTAAAATAGATCGAAAAATATTAAAGAAAGATTATGACATTTCATCATAAAAATACAAGAAATTTTTATTGTGCGAAGCCAGTGTTTTGTATACCATAGAGGAGAAAATCCCTTCTTGTTTTCATCTTCGCTGGAATCCGAATAAAAAAACTATTTTATTTTAATAATATACATATTAAAAAAGTTTTTATTAATTCACAAAGTTTTGTTTGTACCCAAAAATAAAATAAACAAAACGAATCAGCTGACTCAAATAATAAGACGACGTCGACACAACACTGTTAGGGAATACCAAATTTGTATTGATGTTAAAGTGACGTTGACTCAAAATTGACGACGATGTCGACGACGCCATGCAGAATAAGAGTAAGTATTAATATTTTAGTAATTGTTCAAGCTAAAGGTTTTTTTTTTTAATTTAAAATTTGTTGAAAAAGACATTAATTTAAAATTTGTCAAAATAGACCTTAAGCTTGACAAATTGTTTTTTTAAAGAGAAGTAACACTTAGGCAATTGATATGCCTATATATTATTAATTAATTGTGTTACTTTCTTTGGAAAAGGGGATAGGTAGAAGAAGAATAGGTGGCGAAAGTAGAGAAAAGCTTTTCATAATGCAACACTGTAATTGCGCGTTATGTTTATTATAGTACAGTATTGCAGCGCCTCTGGTGGTAAGTAGGCGCATTGATCAAAGCTTGATTTATAGCCATTTATCTAATTGCTTTACTTCGGTGGCGTTTAAATGCTATACCGAAGGAGGACGCTGTGATAAATATTAGTTATGATAGGACAGAAAAACTAATAATTATCAGAAGCTGATGTTGTTTTGAGTGGCAGCAGCTGGGAATCGAACACAGGCCACAAATACCAACTCATGCTTTAATGATCAAACGCGCTAATCACTTAAGCTATAGCACCCTCTCTAAAATATTAATAATTATTTATATTTGTAAAAATATTAACAAATATTTTTAGTTAAAACTTACAAAATTATACATTATTTTATAAATTAAAGGACTTCACTTATATATTTCCTTTGAAAATTTTAAGTTTATTGAGAAATGTTTGCATTAGGATATATTAAGTGTACCAAATCGATTATCAATAACGCGACAAAATTAAATGATTCTTTTTAGTTAAAGTATTATAACTCACTCAATTATTCAGCAATTTAAACATGCTTAATATGATTTAGAATAAGGCTTTCAAAAACTGTATGTAAATAAATAATAGTAACTTTAAACAAAATTTTTTTTATTAATGGCCGGCAAAGTTTAAATTTTTTCATAAAAAAAAAATACCAAAAAGTTTAATATTTGTACAAAACTTATCAAATATTTTTAATTGACACTTAGAAATCTTTACATGAATTATTTACATAAAATTAACTTGAAAAATTTAATTATATAGATCGTTCTATCGACTCAAATTATGATTTCATACATTTTTTTTAAATTTTAGTATTTATAACCTACACCATCATAGTGGGGAGGGTATATTGGGAACCGGTCCATTATTTCATCTGTCCGCCATACAAATGTCCTCCTGAAATTGGGGTTTACCGATCATAAATGTTTGAATTATGCAAGCATTCAAACAAATTCCATTACAAGTGAGTGGTAAAAGAAGCCAAATCACATCAACAAATGTTGTGCAGATCGGTCCATAATTACTCGTAGCTCCCATATAAGATCTACTTCCGAAAATCACTTTAAAGAGCATAACTCTCTCAAAAATGTTAATATCCAAATAATATTGAACGCAAATATATTCGCTACGTGTACCAACAATACGGTACAATATTATTGTGATCGGTGTATAATTAGTCGTAGCTCCCATATAAGGCCCACTTCCGAAAATCACATTAAAGAGCATAACTCTCTCAAAAATGTTGGTATCCAAATAATATTTAACGCAAATATATTTGATTTATATACAAATAATAAGGTATAATTTTATTATGAGCGGTTCATAATTACTCGAAACTCTAATATAAGACCCTCTTCGTAATTCAATTTAAGCTCCGTAAATCGTTTAAAAGTATTTATATCGAGATAAAGTTTAACACATATCATGATACTAAATTTTTGGATGATCGGTCCACAATAGGATATATATCCCATATAACGCCCATTTCTGAAAAATTGCTTTATACATATACTGGATGTAGGGTATTATATGATCGGGCTTGACCGACTATACTTTCTTACTTGTTTTTAAATAAAGTCCGTATCACTCCTTAGATAAAGTATCACAACTTTGCCGTTTTATGCAAAATATATCAGCTTTTCAAAAACTGTTTCTACATAATAACAATTTCTAAAAAAAAACTTTTAAAATAATTGCCTTCAAAAATTAACAAAAAAAGTTTTCAAAAAGATTTAAAATAAAATTTCTAAATGCTTGTAGTTCCCTTACAAATGCCTCCAAAGTTAAGTTCCGCAACCCACTAGTTCTACTTATTCTAATGGCAATTTTTAGTGACTTTTGATATGCATTTGTTTTTATTACAAAACTTATCAATTTTCTTTTGATATACGAGTACATACGTTCACATACCAACACGTTTAATGATTATAATTTTCTACACAAAATATTTCCTTTAACCATAAAACATCAATTTTAAATTTAAAAAAAATTTTTTCTGGTGATAGATATTTCTAAAGAAACAACAACAGAAAAAAATCCTAAACAAACAAAAAAAAAACATAAAACAAACTATTAAAAACGCTACATTAAAATTAAAATATTTTCTTTATTACTCCAAAGCTTTAGAATTAAAAGACATAAACTCCAATAGAAAACAAACCAATTTTGGGGATGTACCCACAAACAAAGTAGCCCCGAATAAAAACAAGCCATAAAACTGTCAATTTTGTTAGAAAATTAATGAGAAACTACAGATAAATTTTAATGTGAAAAAAGTCAAAAGTTGTGTTTTTGTCTAAATGCTGTTGAGGATTATAAAAAAAGAACTACATATATAAATTTAGGGGCTCTGTATACGTTTAATGACAAACTATTTCGTTTGTTTGTCTATAAATTTTAATTAATTAATGCAGTGTTGTCTCTCTATTTGTTAAATATAATTATTAAATTACTTCCACTATATGTTTTTAAAAGCCAATTTACCTTTTCATACGCAAAATATTATAATTTTCTATAATTTAGTTGATTTAGTTTCCTGTTAAATACCTACATGTAATGTGTAAAAACATAAAAACATGCTGCATGTATTTGCAGAATAACAACAAAATTATCATATTTATAATTATAATTGTATAATTTGTTTAAATTTATAAATAAGCACACCTAGTTATAATTAAAAAAACTAAAAACAAAAATAATATTTAACTTTTATGTTGTTTTTCAGCAGCACAGTTTTTTATAAAACAGAATTTTTAATGTAAAATAAACTGTGGTTATAAGACGACTTGTTAACATCCTACCCAGGGTTTGACTTTTGACTGGACCAGGAAACTGAGCAAAGAGACCATAATAATGAGAGCACTCAGATATATACGAGTAAAGGTTTATTCACCCATTTGTTTCGAACAAAAATTTTGTCTGGAGAAACATTTTTTTACTGAGCATGCAGCATGTTTCACTCATTTCAAACGAGTTTTCTGCAAAATCAAATCATATGTAAACAATATCGATTAGTTTTACAAGTGGCAATACAACGTTGATTGATTTATTTTGCTTTGGTTTTCAAGTGTCGAAAATTATTTTAAAATATTAAGGGTACTCATGATATTGCTTAAAATTGCAGCTTGTGCAATTGGGCAAAATGGCAAAACTTGCTTCATTAAGCCCCCTTTTTTAGGTTTGTGCAATCTAACAACGTCAGTTTTTGCAGCTGGAGAATATCTTCGCTATGCAATGCCATTTGTTCAACATTCAGTCACACAATTTTCTTTTTCCCAAAGTAAATAAAAATCAGCTGTTGAGTAAAATGCACAATTGAACAACGCTAGTTTACGAGTCAAAATTGTTGGGCAAATTTATGAACTATGAGTAAATAATTTTTCATACAATTTTTGACAATTCATTTACGAGGGCGTAAAAATGCACAGTTTGCAAGACTTTTAAACGATATCATGAGGCCCCTTATTGGGTACATATATTTTTTAAAAAAATTTACAAAATTTTTTATGAATAAAAGAAATGAATAATATTATTTCACAAACACCACAAATAGAAATGTAACCAATTGACAACTCAATTCATTTTTGTCCAGACAAAATATAAAATTGAACCAATTCAAGCTGAGAGCTGTTCGTAAAAAATATTTTTTCTCTCTCAAAAAGAAGGACGTTAAACTTCATATGCAAAAAACTTATTTCATATGAGCAAAGACTATTTTTGTCGGAACAAATGGGTGAATACACCTTTAGTAATTTCCTTAATTTTTATTTGTAATGATTGTTGGTGGTTACAGATTATTATTTTAGTACAGTTTTTGAAAAACAGATTTATTACAAATGAAATAAGCAAAACCTTGTAGTACTTGATCTAAGTAGGGACATTTAGGCCCAAATTTTGTAAATCACTTGCGTTCAACGCTTTTGCGAACGCATCATTAAAAATATGAAATTTTGTAAATCACTACGTCATTGCATTTAGCGAACGCAGAAATATTACGCTGTTACAATACTGTCAAATCATTGCGTGGTTAATGTTGCCATTGTAAATATTGATATTGCAATTGAAAATTTTGTTTGCATTGGCAATGCTAAAAACCTATCAGCTGTTCAATAATTCTGTTTGGTTATTTATCAAGAAAATATTTCAAATTGTGAAGAAAAAATCTTTTAAAGCAAATAATTATAAATACAAAGATACTAAAGGGGCACAAAAAATGTTTGCACTTATGCATATGTCTTCTTCTACGGATGATGAAGATTCTTCAAGCGCCATAGACAATTGCGCTCTACTATCAACAGCATAAATTTAACGAATATTGAGTAAGTAGAATAACACTGTGGAGTTTTGCAATAGCGCAATTCACAATCTTGTGCAAATGGTATTGCATTATTGCATTTGCAAAAAGGTTTAGCATATTTTTGCTCTTGCTGTGTAATTTGTTAGTGTAAAGTATTTATTAAAAAAATGCTAATTTTAAACATTATTAAGAAGGTCTTTACGAAGTTTTTAATGGATTCTCTATTAAAGTCGTAACTAAAACGAAGCCATTTGCAGCTGTCACCAACGAGCTGACAAACTCTTTGACAAACTTTAGCGTATCCTAACTAAACCAACACAGTCACTTACTGCAACTAAAGCAGTGGAGTTTTTAGATTTTTTTTCCGTTTGACATTCCTGTTGTAATTCACTCACTTAATATGCGTATGTGTGGACTGTAATTACCATGTTGTCAATGTTTTTGCGTTTTTTTTTGCTTGTTATGTTGTATACATCTAAAATAACAAAAAAAAAACAAAAAAAAAATTAAAATAATAAAATGAAAAACTTTTTTATATGCTAATTTAAAATTTTATACATACAAAAGAAACATAAAATGACAGAAAAACTTCAACAAACGACAACATGAACAACATTTAAATACACACACACACACACACAAAATACTTTGTACAGAGACGGACAGAACAAAATGCAAGTACCAGCAAACAGATGCATGCTTAAAAAGTATAGACGGACGGTGGGAGGGACAGTTTTAGAAATAGACATGTTTGTCAAGTTAGCTAAACTCAACCGGCACACAGTCAGTCATTCAGCCAGTCACATAGAAAGAAGTTAACAACATTTTTAACGTTTAAATTGTTTGTCTGTTAAACAACAGTAACAGCAACTAAAAGGAAACATCAACTACAATGTCTCAACTTGCATTTAACAACCATCATGATCATCACCATCGTCATTATTTGTCGTTGTCTTTTTGTGGCCATTGCCATAGAATGCATAAATATTTAGTAGATAAAACTCCAAAACGACCATCATTAATCCTTAAAGGTATAACTGCTATGAGAAACGTATGAAGAACCTGGCATAGAGCAAGTGACTCTCAAGTTTCTTTTTAGAAATATGAGCAATTTTAAAACATTCTTAAATAGACTCTTATGTCACATATTTAAGAAATATTGAAATTGCTGGTATAATAAATTGATTGCTGGTAAAATAATTGACCAAAAAATTTACAGAGAAATTCCTCGGTTCACCTTAAATCTCTTGATAATCACTGCATAATTTAATTTGAACATAAACTATTAAGCAAATTTTCTATATCAATAATAAATTAATTTTAACCTTTGACATTTTATGTCACTAGTTAAAATCTATTCATTTCAGGCTGGCTGGCAGAAGTTCAACTAATGTATACCTTTGTATAGCTAGATGAGTTTTGATTTTAAACTTCTTTTAATAGACTTACTTCAAAAATTTGCAAATTTTTTTTTTGTAGTCTGGAAACAGTAAACTCGGTAACGATGAATGAATGAATAGAGATGTTAACAACGAGATTTTGGCCTATTTAATTTTCTCAGAATTTGACTCAATTTAACTGTGATTTAGCTTGTGATTTTAAACCACTAAATTATTGTGTACGTTGCCACATTTTACTTTCTCATAATTTCACCCAATTTAACTGTGATTTAAAACCACTAGATTATTTTGAAAGTTGTCAAATTTCATTTTCTTATAATTTGACTCAATTTAACTGTGACTTAGCTTGTGATTTAAAACCACTAGATTATTGTGTACGTTGCCACATTTCAGTTTCTTCTCATAATTTCACTCAATTTAACTATGATTTAGCTTGTGATTTTAAACCACTAAATTATTGTGTACGTTGCCACATTTTACTTTCTCATAATTTCACCCAATTTAACTGTGATTTAAAACCACTAGATTATTTCGTAAGTTGTCAAATTTCATTTTCTTATAATTTGACTCAATTTAACTGTGACTTAGCTTGTGATTTAAAACCACTAGATTATTGTGTACGTTGCCACATTTCAGTTTCTTCTCATAATTTTACTCAATTTAACTATGATTTAGCTTGTGATTTTAAACCACTAAATTATTGTGTACGTTGCCACATTTTACTTTCTCATAATTTCACCCAATTTAACTGTGATTTTATACCACTAGTTTATTGTGTACGTTGCAAAATTGCACTTTCTCATAATTTCACTCAATTTAACTGTGATTTAAAACCACTAGATTATTTTATATGGGCCTTATTAAGTATAGAGTCTTTACAAAGCCAATGAATCAATTACTTTCTCGAAAGCCATCACAAAGTCACTAAAGTGAGTAACGAAATGGACCCGCAACTAACGTTTTTCATCTCTTCGTGTGTTTAAATCAGACTCAAGTCCGAAATTCTGCATTAAAATCAATGGAATTCTTTTAAAATATTTTTCATTAACCTAAGCTGTTTGGTATTGAAAATCAGCTAAATCGGATTGTTAAATTTGTGGACTTCAACTTTTGCAAACATTTTCAAGATTCTATAACCTCTAAACCAGCATTTAACGGTGATAAATGTATATAAGTTTGTCTTACTGTCAAAAAATCTTAATTTTTCGGGAATTCTTAGTAGTTTTAACGGTGTTTGTGTGCTTATATTACGCTTAGGTCTAAAATTCTCAACTGAAATCAACAATATTGATTTTAAAGTAGGATACTTCTAAGTTGATCGCTATTGAAAATCAGCCAACTCGGTTGAAAAAAATACATTTTTATATTGAAATTCTAAAAAGATGTTCAAGATTTTATAACCTCCAACCACAACACAACCCAATTAAGGTTTGTCTTACTATGAGAATTATTAATTTAAGACCTCTCAAAAAGACTTAATTTTTAAGGCTTCCTAAAGGTATGGTAACACATGGCAAATATTTACTCAAAAAAGCGTAACCACTTGTTTTAGCACAAATTTGTTTGACGTTGTTTACTCTGACAAGAGTTTTGCAAGTTCAAACAGCATCAAATAAAATAAAACTAAATATTTGTTTTATCCCGGCCTAAATAAACGAAGCTTTTTTAACCAATAGACGAGTTAAAAAATGTTTTATTTAGTGGTAACATCTTTTTCGTTCCTAGTTAGTTTTCTATTGAAAATCAACTAAATCGCATTAGCAATTAAATATTTGCAAGTCCTCTGTAATCACACTTGCTAAATGAGGCATATACATAAGTATAATTTTGTTGTATTGTGAGAAATGTTTAGATAAGACCTCAAAAAGTGTTAACTTTTAAGGAATTCTAAAGGTGGCTATACACTACGTGTTTTTGCTTATGTATTTTTAAGTTTACAACTCACATGTTTTTCTTTATGTCTGTCAAAATTGGTTATTTTACATATGGGTTTTAATTTTTGGTCACCAACTTGTATGTACAATTACACGTGACATCGCCATGATTAAAACAGCTGATACGCTTAAATATTATTCTTTTTTTACACATAAATTTCCATGTCGTTTCTTTAAAAAATGCGTTAAAGCCGCTACAAAGCGTCACTAAATTGCCGGCATCAAAAATATTGATTTACGGTTTTTCGTTTTTTAATATACAAGATGTGGAGCTTGTATCAAAAATTTTTTAATATTTTATATCATTGTTATTAAATTACCAAAATGGGATAAAAAAATATTTAATTTATCACTTATGCAAATTCTTCATACGGCCGGCTAATGATAGTGCAGATTTAACCGTCGACAAATCTTTTCGCCTGGCATTTGAAAACATGTGTTTGAACATAAGAAAATAGAGCGTGTTCTAATCGAAAAAATACATATGTATTTCCACATGTATTTTACACAAGCAAAGTTTTTGAGGTCACCAACTACATGTTTTTACTCCCATATGTAAAGTTTGACATATACATTGTAAAAAACACGTAGTGTATATGCACCTTAAGTTTTTTTTATTTGCTTACATCTATCTCTGTGTGTTGAAATCATGCCCTAGACCTAAATTTGCAATCGAAATCAATGAGATTCTCTTGGAATATTTGCTAAGGTTCTAAATTGTTTGCTATTGAAAAGCCGCTAAATCGCTTAAGAAGAAAAATATTTATGGTGTAAAATGCAAGCTAACCTAGAAAAAAATATATACCAACAAACATAATTTGTAAATATTGCTATTTCTAGTTATGCTGTTGTAATTTACATTTAAAGGACAATAAAGAGGATATTATGAGTTTGAGCTGGTGCTGAAGTCTTTATCATCATAAACTTAACGAGGTCCGTCATACCGTCCTTGTAAATCTTGTAATAAAACTATAGGTAGTAGTTTTAAAATATTGTTTTGTTTTAGATTCTTGTTAGTACGTTGCTGTATTTTAAAATGATAGTGAAGAGAGTATTATGTAGTTGTACTGATGTTTGTTGTTTTTGTATCGCTTTAACTTTGTCCATCCAACCTTCCGTACAACTTGTCAACACAGACCTTACATTATTCATATGCCACAGGTAATCAAATGTGAATCTTACAGTAGTTTTCTTAATATGTTGCATTGACTAACATACAACATACAACACATACGATTGCATACGATGCATTAGCTGGCAGAAATTATATTTTAAATACATGATTTTTAAGATCCTTGGTAATTTATAGAAATCTATAAATGTATAAAAGTAACACTATAACTTCATTAAAACAGAATGTCTTAAGCAAACGCTGCTAGCTAACTAGCTCAGCTAGCTTCCTCATAATGTGCATTGTTTGGTATCCTGTTTAACATATTTAATGATCAATTTGTACAGGATGATATTTCTATTAGTGGTGTGTGTGGTGGAGAACATATCGCCAGACATGATGTGACACATTATGCTTAACATACAGCAACATGTACGAGTATGTATGCACAAAACGTACGAACGAATACAATACAGAGTGAGAGCGTACAAATGCAAAACCGCATGAAAAGGTAAATAAGGTTCTAGCCGAGCGTGCAGCATAAATGTGGCATTATAATGTTGATGATGATGGCTGAATGGTTGCCTGGCTGCCTGGTTGTTGGTGGATGGTGGCTTATTATCATAAGGAAAATCATGTTTAAAATTACACATAAAGTCAATAGAAAACGTAGGAACGTGTAGAGACGACATGTGTGTAGTTGTGTTAACTCGCCTAATGATGACATTCAAATCGTGGTTGTCATGACAACCGTTCTGTTCGGTGTTGTACTGTACGGAGTTGTGGTTATGTGAGGATGGTGTGATGTAGATGATGATGGTGGCAGTATTAGTGTAGTTTCTAATAATTTGCTTAACATGCTTATCAATTACTATTATTATTATTATTATCATATTTTTCAGTTTGTTTTAAAACTGCCTGCAGCTTAAATATGCATATAAGCTCATTTGTTTCTATCTACATACATATGTACATACAATGTATGAGTGGCTGTGTCTTTTATTTAGTTGCCACAAAAACGTGATTTTCATTTTTAATGAGCTTAAAAATATTTGCATATTATTTGGGTTATGATGTGCATAAAATCCACAGCATTAATTTCAATCTATAAAATATTTTTATGCTCCAACAATACGAGTATATATTTATAAAGCTAATATTCAATTAAAAATATACTGCAGTACTACCATTTTATTATTATTATTATTAATATTCTAACATTATTAAAACTAATTTAATTTAATAGCTTTAAAACAGACTGCAAAATTGTATCAAATCAGCTTATGTTACTTTACCATCACTATTTCTATACACAATTTTATTTGAAATTTATATTTGTTAAGACTGTAAGAAAACCAATTGATTTAAAATGTTTTTTTTTTTTAACTTGTCTATTTGCAGCTCAATATCAATCACCGCGTATAATTGAACATCCCACGGATTTGGTGGTTAAAAAGAATGAACCTGCCACATTGAATTGTAAAGTTGAGGGTAAACCCGAACCAACAATTGAATGGTTTAAGGTAAGTTTTAGTAGCAAACTTGCTGTAAATGAAATTGTTTAAGTTTAAGTGAGGAAAAGAAAATGTAACAAAAAATAGACAACACAACATTCTAAGTTGCAATAAACTTAAGTAATGCAGAGTTTGTGGCAAAAATAAAGTTAGGGTAATATTTCAAAAGACTACAAATTCTACTGCATTAATTCTTAATGCATATAAGTTTGTCTTACTGTAAGAAATATTTAGTTAGGACCTGAGAAAGTCTTGTTTTTTAAACTTTACTTTGAAGTCCTTGTAGTTGTTTTTGTCTGTGAGTGTATGTTTAAATCATGCTCACTTTCAAAATTCTCAATTAAAATTAATGAGATTCACTTACAATACTTATCAATGTCATAAGTAGTTTGCTATTGAAAATCAGCCAAATTGGTTTAGAAAAAAAAATTAATTGAGAATTTTTCCTCTTGCGAGTATTTGAAAATTTTTAAAAAATTGTATTCGAAGTTTTACTTCAAGTCAAATATACAAATTGTTTGAAAACAATTATTATACAGAAATATACAAAAATAAATTGTAGTGTATAATTGTTTTCAAACAATTTGTATATTTGACTTGAAGTAAAACTTCGAATAAAATTTTTTAAAAAAAAAATTAATTTAATTTTTTCAATTGAAATTTTTAGAAATTTTCAAGATATCGAACGAAGTCTTATTTTTTAAAACCTTCTTAGTGATTTTAGCTATGTGTGTTAAAATCATAATCACGTCTAAAATTCTCAATGAAAATCAATATTCGTATATTTGTCATACTACTAAGATTTTTGTTATTGAAAATCAGCTAAATCAGTTTAAAAAATAAATAAATTCTTAAATTTTAGTTTTAAAGGCTTTTCAATTCCTTCTATCTATTTTCGTTTGTATGTATGTTTAAATTACTCTCACGTCTAAAATTCTCAATCGTAATCAATGAGATTCACTTGGAATATTTATCACTGTTATAAGTAATTTGCTATTGAAAATCAGCCAATTCGGTTTAGAAATAATATAGTTTTTTCAATTGAAATGTTTAAAGAATTTTTAAGATAACCTGTAGCCCTATATTCTCAGAATACTCCACAGTAATCTGATTCATCAAAATTGAATATGTGAATAAGGGTACTGTGTAGTATTGTGAGAAATATTTAGTTAAGACCTTAAAAAACTTGTATTTGTTTAAATCATAATCACGTGTAAAATTCTCAATGGAAATAAATTAAATTCACTTCGTATATTTATAATAGTTCTAAGTTTTAAGTTTAAAAAAACCAAAATAGACAAATATTTCATGCGCATCACTTTTGAAATATATTGCTTCATAGCTTAAAATGCTTAATTTTGATATTACTTTTTAATTTTTAAGAGTATAACAACAAAATTAACGGCGGCTGAAATAGCACAGAGATATCGAGAGAAAATAAAGCGCGTAATGACGAATATAAAAAAAGAAGAAAGAAAGGTATAATCGTGGTATATATGAGTTTAATTTTTATTGTTACTGGCTGATTCTGTTTTTGCCACAAACTTAATTCTAAAGTGGTAAAAATGACTGAGAATGAAAAAAAAACAAAGCCGCTTGTCATTTCATGTAGTTTATACAGATTCAGAATAAGAATTCGAATGAAAATTTATAAATTAAATTAAGTTCAGCTATTGTTTTGTGTCAAATATTTACATATGTGTATAAGTTTCTTCAAGAATTGCTTCTTTCTTTCCATTTTAGTTGAAGACATGTTTAGTTTTGTATGAAAATTTTTGTCTTTTGAAGAATTTTTGTTTTTTTTTTTTTGTAAAAGAATAAACTTTTTTTCGTTAAACTTTAAATTTGGCATTATTTCTTGTTTACGTGCAACAAAATCTCTTGATCGTCACAAAATATCTTGAGCGTCACACTTAGTTTTGTTTTCCTTAAAACGCTTATAATTGCAGTTTTTTTAAATACGTTGTTACAAGCCTATTACTTTGCAAGTAACCTCTTAGTTCAAGTTTTTTTGTAACAAAAATTTACATATTTTCATCTTAAAATTTTAAAATAATTAGTCACTTTAAAAAAAAAATGAAAAATCAAGTTTAATTGTGATTTTTTGTTTATAATTGAAAAGGTGATTTTCGCAAGAGGCAATCTTGAGAAACAAAAGAACATCGTAGTAAGCTTGAATTTCAAATATTTTTGAATTTTTAGCGATCTTTTATACATATTTGGTGTGTGACGCTCAAGATGAAAATCATAGAAAACCTAAAAAAAATCCAAAAATATTGATTTTTTTTGAGAGCCTAAAAGTACCGACGAATTCTTTAGCAATTTCTACATAAATTGGCCACTCTTACAGGTGAATTGAAAAAACTTTAAAAATAAGCAAAACAAAACTCGTTGTGTATGTTTTTTTTAAATTTACCCATATCTTTATTAGATTAAGATTTGATTACTTATTGTTAGTTCATATTAATAAAACGGGAAAAGGGCCGTCTCTTTGGCATATGCTCACTACACAAGTTTATTAAAATAATTAGAAACTAATTTAATATTTAATCGATTATCTGTAGTGTAATATACAGTTCTTTTAAAAGTTCTTTCATAAGAAGTTAAATTTATCCAGTTATTCTCTAATATGTTCTTAAACCTAGAACTGTAAATTTTTTGTTCAACACCAGCTGTATTTCTGTCTATCTATTGCAAAACTCAATATAAAAACCTTAAATAAAAACTAAACTAAATGCCAAAGAAAGTAGAATTTATTGATGCCAAACAATTTATGGCTCAATTTATAAAGAAACACTTAAATGCACAAAATAATTTCAAACGAAATTGAAAAACCCCCAAACAGAGATATAAACATTTCCTAAAATATATAAAAATACATAAATTTTACAAACAAATTTACACTTTTTCTTTTATTTTTGCTATTTTTGCTTTTTAGGATGGCGAACCGGTGAACACGAATGATAAAAAAACCCATCGTGTATTATTCAAAGACGGAGCCCTGTTCTTCTATCGCACCATGCAGAGCAAAAAGGAACAAGACAGCGGTATCTACTGGTGTGTGGCCAAAAATCATGTCGGCAAGGCAGTCAGCAGACATGCCACACTGCAAATAGCGGGTAAGTGCAAAAAAATTTACAGAATACCAACTAAAAAATCATGAAACAAACTCAAGAAGAAAACAAATTAAAAGTGTTTTTAACACATTAACAAGTGTTGGCGAAAAATTAACACCTCTTAACGAAAAAAAAAGAAAACTGAAACCACAAACAGCCACTGTGTGCAAAGTGTGACAAAAATGTAGGCTCTCTTGTCGAAGCGTTTTTATTATTTGTCTTAATGTTTATTCAAAAGAAAAAAATATGGCCATAAATCTATCATTTCCAACTGTTTGTTAACTAAACATCAATTGTCGATTTTCAACATGATAAAATAATGTTGCACTTTCTGGGTTTCTGCCACATTCATCTCTGTTCAGGCAGCAATGCTTGTTTAGTGCATCATTTTAAATATATTTGAACACACTGTTTTTTTTTCAGTTGGTTTTCTTTTTTAGTTTTGCTGTTATAAATATAAAGTTTACTACATTTTAAATTTCTGGAATTTTAGTGTTAGAAGTTTGTTTAACATGTGCGGCGAGACTTGGTTTTGGCTCCCTGGAGTTGACAATTTGTACAACAGACTGTTCATGTGTTGTAATATTGCAACTTGTGTCAGTTTGCTTTGTCGAGGGAGGGGTGTTAGGGAGTCAGTATGACGTAGTTTTGTGTTTGATAATTTATTACAATATATTTCATTTTTATGGTTTTTAATGTGTAAAATTTTTAAAGTGAAACTAAAATAATGTGACACAAAAAGGTATAAACAAACTATAATAAAAAATAAGCTCAATATAGCTTAATTTTTGTAGATTAGACAATGAGATGAAATATATATGGCTGCAATACTGAACAGGCAGCGAAAATATAAATCTAGTTTGGAGTGGGTAAATGAAAACAGCAATATAAAGGTTATTCCAAAAACTTAACGTAAGATTTCATTGGTCAAAGAATTTTAATTTCAATATATTTGAACTAATTTATTTATTTAAAAAAACTTCCTTTATTTAGGATAAAACACAAGACATATTTAGTCTTATTATACCCTACAACACCATAGTGGATTTGTGCTGATGTTTGTAACGCCCAGAAATATTGGTCCAACACCCAACCTTAAAGTATACCGATCGACTCAGAATCACTTTCTGAGTCGACTTAATGATGTCCGTCCGTCTGGCTGGCTGACTGTCCATGCAAAGTTTGTGCGCAGAGTACAGGTCGCAATTTTTAAGACATTTCGATAAAATTTGGTACCTGATATTTTTTCTGCCCAAGAATGGATGGGATTGCAACTGGTGGAAATCCATCCTTTATTTAACCTGGCCCCCATACAAATGTCCTCCCGAAATTGGGGTCTACTGATCATAAATGTTTGAAACAAATTTCATCACAAATGAGTGGTAAATAAAGCCAAATCACATTTATGAATTTTGTGCATATCGTTCCATAATTACTCGTAGCTCCCATATAAGGCCCACTTCCGAAAATCACTTTTAAGATCATAACTCTCTTAAACATGTTGGTATCCAAATAATATTGAACGTAAATATAGTTCATATATCTAAAAATAATACGGTACAATTTTATAATGATCGGTCCATAATTCGTCGAAACTCCCATACAAGACCCTCTCCGTAATTCACTTTAAGCTCCAAAAATCGTTTAAAAGTATTTATATCGACATAAAGTTTAACACATATTATATACACAGACATCATGACACTAAATTTTTGGATGATCGGTCCATAATAGGTAATATCTCCCATATAGCACCCATTTCTGAAAAACTGTTTTATTTATATACTCTGTGTAGGGTATTATATGGTCGGGCTTGACCGACTATACTTTCTTACTGGTTTTTTAATAAATAAACGAGTTCAAAAATATCGTATTTAGTGGTTATGTCTTTTTCGGCAAATATTTGCCAAGTGTGACCGTAGCTTAAGCTATACACCCACAACATTATTAAAAATTAACAAAAAAGTAAAATTTTTGAAAAGTCTAAAACCAAACAGTTAATCCAAAAAGTTTTATTTACAAAAAAGTACCTCCCATTTAAATAGTTAAATAGTTCCTTTTAAAGGCACCCAAAACAAACAAAAAAAGCAGCTACATATGTAGATTTTTGTTAGCTTTTTAGAAACATGCCATTTAGATAAGGCTGTTCTGTTTGGTTTTTGCAAACTTTTTGAAAAAAGTAAAATTGCGTTAAAATGTACTTTTGCTCAAAATGTGTACTGCTCGCCAATTAGTTGTTTTAGAAAAAGGTACCTTTGACAGTTCAGTTTTTTTTTTGGATATTTTTCTGGATGCTTTCTTTTACGCAATATAATAAATAATTGGGAATATAAAACATTAAATAATCTCACATTTTTGTGCCAAATTTTAATTGAAATGGTTAATGATTGCTTAAAATAATATAGAGCAACAATAGTATTATTTTAAAATTAGCTCAGTCGATGTCTTTTAAAATATTAATGTTTTATTATTATTGAATGCAAGCATATTTCTTAGCTCATAGACAATAATTTTAAAGTATAAACTGAGAAAAATTTCATACGAAAATGATGAAGATGAAGGGTTGTCAGAAAATTTATGATATTTTGTTTAAAGCATTTTCATAAAAACGTTAATATTGGGTGGTAGATAAAGTGGTAGGAGAAAAAATATTTTCAAAACTCATGTGTATTTCAATCATTCCTAAAAATTTTGTTATTAAACTTATTAGACTTGCTGGGAATTGTTTTGAAATGATTCAGTATTTAATTTAGGGTCTCTGTGTTCATTCATTATCTTCTGTGGCTTGAAATGGTAGTTTTACTTTTGTATGTTGTTCTCTTCTCTAGACTTAATTAGAGAATATTTTTCCAACAGTATGTTAATAATCGTGATTAACAAAATTAACGGAAACTTACTTGTTGGCTCCTCTAATATTAATGTCATTGTCATGATTTTAAGCGTTAGCCAATGTTAATGATCATTATCTAGTAAGTAATATTGATTGGACAGATACTGATGATGATTACGTTGCTCTGCAACTACAAGTGACTGTTGTATCTGTGATACCCTCAGTTTGTATTCCAAACTGTCTGTCCATCCCTGACTGGCTGCCTGCCTCCATCTATCTATCTTTATCTTTAGAGAGTTTTCAGTCTAGATTAAAGTGCATTTTTTTGTTTCTGTTGCTGCTGTTTGTTTTTGTTTGTGCTGTGTAGGATCACACTATAGTGATGTTTAAATATGTATTGCACTTTAGTATGTTGATTTTGTGTGTATTTGTGTTTTCATGCTATTTATACACTTTTTTTGTACGTTTCACACTCGTATAGAATCTATGGCATACAAACGAGTACTACATAAATATTATACATTTTATTAAAGCGTGAACATCTTCTGGGGTTATAGCTGTTGTTATGATTTTTTTTAGTTTTTTTTTTCTTCATCCACTTCATCTACTGATTGATAACACTGCGGGCGGTCGTTCTGTTGATAATACTCTTGTAGTATTTGTTATTTAATTTTATTTGAATTCTATTTTTTTTTTTTTGGATTTGGTAGATTTTTATTTAGTTGTTCCTTATTTAAAGATTTTATATACACTTTAAAGTATAAAAGTTGAACAGAAAGTTTTCTAGAGAAATAAAATTGTTTTCGTTTGGAGTTTTTAGTAGGGGCGTGCTTATGAAAAACAATTTATTATTTCCGTTACTTGAAGTAATGTTGGTGAAAAAAAACCGATAGTCAGTTTTGAAAGTTCTTAGTTTACTGCAGGAAATTTTAGATTAAAAATTTGTTATTAAGAACTCTTAAATATTTAAGCCTTAATTAAATTAGTTCAATAATTATGAAAAGAATTGCTAATTAAAAATTGTTAATACAGTTTTTAGTAATGAGTTCTAAATAGAACTGTTAGTTATGATTTCTAAATAGTCATCTTAGTTAAGAATTTTAAAAACAATTCGTACTTTATAATTCTAAATAGAATTCCTAGTTAAAAATTTTAAATAGAATTATTAGTAAAGAATTCTAAATAAAATTATTAGTTAAGAATTCTAAATAGAATTCCTAGTTTAGAATTTTAAATAAAATTCGTACTTAGCAATTTCAAATAGAATTATCAGTTATGAATTGTAAGTAAAATTCTTAGTTAGGAATTTTAAATAGAACTCGTATTTAAGAATTTTAAATAGAATTCGTATTTAAAAATTCCAAATAAAATTTCTAGTTAAGAATTCTAAATAGAATTCTAAATATAATTCCTACTTAATAATTATAAATAGGATTCTTAGTTATGAATCTTAATAGAATTATTAATTATGGATTCTAAATAGAATTCTTAGTAAAGAATTTTAAATAGAATTCGTTATTAAGAATTCTAAATTGAATTATTAGTTATGAATTACAAATATTATTATTAGTAATGAATTGACAATAGAATTCCTAGTTCCTGGTTAAGAATTCTAAATTAAATTCATAGTGAAGATTTTTAAATAGAATTATTAGCTATGAATTCTAAATATAGTTATTAGTTATGAATTCTAAATATAATTCTCAGTTATGAATTTTAAATATGATTCGTAAATATAATTCTCATCTAAGAATTTTAAATAGAATTCTCAGCTAAGAATTCTAAATAAAATTCCTAGTTAATAATTTAAAATAGAATTCCTAATTAAGAATTCTAATTAATTTATTAGTTATGAATTCTAAATAAAATTCTCATTTATGAAATTTAAATATAATTCGTAAATAGAATTCTCAGCTAAGAATTCTAAATAGAATTCCTAGTAAATAATTCTAAATTCCTAATTAATTCCTAATTAATAATTCTAAATAGAATTGCTAGTAAAGAATTCTGAATATAATTCGTACTTAAGAGTTCTAAATAGAATTCCTAGCTAGCTAAAATATAATTCGTAAATAGAATTCTCAGCTAAGAATTCTAAATAGGATTCCTAGTAAATAATTCTAAATATAATTTCTAGTATAGAATTCTGAATAGAATTCCTAATTAATAATTCTAAATAGAATTGCTAGTAAAGAATTCTGAATATAATTCGTACTTAAGATTTCTAAATAGAATTTCTAGCTAGCTAAAATATAATTCGTAAATAGAATTCTCAGCTAAGAATTCTAAATAGAATTCCTAGTAAAAAATTCTAAATATAATTTCTAGTATAGAATTCTGAATAGAATTCCTAATTAATAATTCTAAATAGAATTGCTAGTAAAGAATTCTGAATATAATTCGTACTTAAGAGTTCTAAATAGAATTCCTAGCTAGCTTGGCTTGATTTCAGCAGCTCATCATAGATTTTTTTGCTTCCACCAAATACAAAGCTCTATCTAGTCTTCATTGATATTTGACTTTGGTGTCGATAAGGCTGATTGGACTGGCTTCAGATACGCTCTTTTACGTTTCGCGATATCGTAATAGATCCATTTTTTTTATCGCACATAATGATTTGATGCAGAAATTATTTCTCCTTAATATGTAGTGTTTCGGACATGCAAATTCGTCTTTCAAGGTATCTCGGCTTCAATTCATATGTTACTCAATTTTCTTGCTTTTGTATGAATGCTGCCGCTCACAATCGTTTTGAAATTGCTGCTTTAGTAGCTGCCAATGATTTTGCAAGCTCTTGTTGAGTTTGACAACACACTTTATGGAGTAATGCCTCTAATTTTTGGTCTTTATATTTTTATTTGTCTGGCCTGGACGATCTTTGTCTACCGTGTCAAAATCACTAGTTGTGAAGCATACAAATCATGTCTCTTAAAGAGACGAGTATAATTGTTTAAATATCAATTAAAACTACAGGGTATTTAAGATTTAGTACAGCCGAATTTAGAATTCAAACTTGTTTTATTTTTTTTCCATTTTTATTTTCTTTTCGTTTTTTAAGTAATCTCAAACGTATTTGTTTTTTCTTTTTACAACCAAGAACTTAAAACAGTTTTATAATTTATAATGCCACTACTTTTGGACATAAATTTAATTTACAATTCAATTGTTCTGCTGCAAACAATAGTGCAACTTCTAAGGAAGTCTTGCTGCCATTATTATTGTATTTTTAGCTATTGTTTAAAATTTATTGCCAAAAATTGTAATAGTTTTCATGTGTGTGTTTTTCTTCGACACTAAAGTTTAAATGGTTGGTTGCTACATAAAAGGTAGAATAAATTCTATTATTCAGGTTCAATTCAAAGTGTACATTAAAATAGAAAGAATTGGAAACATGTTCGCGTTTACTATAAGCTTCCTTAGCAGTGTGACTTTGCTCCTCTTGTGAACATCCGAAACAGATTTCGAGTTTGTTTTCCCTGGCACCAAATTATATTTTTTCACAATAGTAAGTCCTAATTTACACGAATTACCTTTTAGACATGGGGGAGGGGGGGGGGGGGGGGGGAAATAAGACGAGTACACACATGATTGTACTTTTTCTTTCAGTTATATACAAATACATGAACTTGTTTTAGATATAACAGAATTTACTTAATATGCAATTCAGAAAACAAATATGTAAAATGCTTTACATTTATATTTGAAATATATAAAGCGTGATCCATTTAGAGGTTCCCTACTTAAAAAAAAAAAACAAAAAAACATATAAAATTTAAATTTAATAAGGAATCATTTGAAAGAACATTCTTTGGCATTTATTTTTTGAAGATTATGTCTATCAAATGTTGGCAGTTGCTACGTCGCAGATGGTCTATCCGTTGAGTCCAATTTTCGAAGACCCGTTCGAGCATTTCGACTGGTAACTGGTGAGTGACACGCGTGATATTTTCCTACAAGGCCTGAATCAAAGTGGGTTTGGTCGCATAAACTTTAAACTTCACATATCCCGACAGGAAAAAGTCTAACGGTGTGATATTGATTGATTGCGATGTGTGGGTAGTGTCACCGTCTTGCTAAAACCAAATGTCACAGAGATAACGAGTTTGAATTTCCGGCATCAAATAGTCGGCCATCATAGCACGATAATGCCGAATTGACTCTGCACGGTCTTCGTGTACACTCTCAGTTACGGCCGCTATATTTGCTTTACAGCGCGCTGGACATGATCTATTCGGTCGAATATTATTCAGTAATGAATGCTGCGTCTCAAAAGGGGTGATAGTACACTCAGTAGGCCGATTATGTTGACCATAAGTTGAGCGAAGTGCACGAAACACATTTCTCACAGAACGTGAATTTTCGTAATAAAGTTGAACGATTTGTAAACGTTGTTCTGACGTAAGTTTTTCCATTATGAAATGCCAAACAATACTAAACAAAAATAACATGACATCATGGCACGACTCACACATGAACTGTCAAAAAAGGCTATTGAAAAAAGTATCTCTACTTGAATCACCCTTTATAACCCTCAGTTTAAATAGTAACGTTATTTATTTCTGTAACGAATTGTTCTAAATGTAATTTATTTACCCTAAACCATTATCATCTTCTTCATCCCCAGGAAATATTACTTATATTTCTATAAAGTAAAACCACTTAAAAAAATTACTCGTTTTGTATTTAATAAATAAAAAATTATTAATTCAATTAAAACCAACATGATAAAAAAAAATTATATAAAAAAAACTGTAGTATATTTCAAATGGATTAATGAAATTTTAATTGTGCAGGCAAATTAAAAGGGAAGACTTAAGCTAGATTTACACGATTGAAATTTTCTTAAAAATTGCTCTTCAAAATGCTTCAAACTCATGTAAACAGCAAAAATTCTTTAATAACTCTTAAATAAATAAATTTTGAAAAAGAGTTATTAAATAAATAAATTTTGAAGAATTTTTGCTGTTTACACGAGTTTGAAGCATTTTGAAGAGCAATTTTGAAGAAAATAACTCTTAAATAAATAAATTTTGAAGAATTTTTGCTGTTTACACAAGTTTGAGCAAGAAGAGCAATTTTGAAGAAAATTTTAATCGTGTAAATCTAGCTTTACATTAAAAGAAACAGAAAACGTAAATAGTAATAAAGCCCTTGACATTAAAACAAATTGGAAATTAATTAAAAAGTAATTTTTAATTTATTGCTGTTATAAAGCATCAAATTAAGAGGAATGTGAATATAAATCAAAGTCAATTTTGCAAAGACTTTTCATATACGATGGTTAGTAATGGCAGAAAATGCAGCAGCTTATTGCCATGACATGTTGTGAAGGCATTTATTATTCGACAATCAAATATGGCTTCACTGCACCCAAAATGCTGCGATTTTCTCCTAATTAACAAAAACATCAAGATACAGATATTAACCATTGCTTGTGATGATTTTGATAGATAAAGAATAAATAATGAATAAAAACGTTTGGTTTCGTGTGCACTAAAGAAGCTATAAATTTGTTCACTTAGCGAACTATTTGTCTCTCGTGTGAACAACTCTTGTCAATGTTATAGCTGCCAATGAGTTTGCAAGCTCTTGTTGAGTTTGACAACAAACTTCCTGGAGTAATACCTCCAATTCTTGGTTTTTAAATTTTTTATTTAGCTGACCTGGAAGATCTTTAGGGAAACGATTGGTCTGGTAGAACTAAAATTTTACATGGGCATAGCCAAAGAGTTTTCAAGTTTAAGTTTTGTAAACACTACAGGGGCGGCGTTTTGGTTAAACAAAGTATAGCACCTTTTACATGTAAATTTCATCTCAATTTTAAGATTCTTATATTTGCTGGCAGTCACTGGCTAGATTTTTGAACACATGATTGCGTATTGCAACTAATCATATAATCATATAATATAATAGAGATCATATTAATATATTGGGTGTATAATATAAAAATGCGGATTTGTTTTTTGTGAAACATTTATTTAATATAATTTTATTGAAAGTATTATCCATTGTTAGCTATGATCTTTTAGCATCTTTCTAACAGCATATAGATTCAAGGCCAAGATGAGCAATTTCATATAATCTGTTATAAAGTTAGCGAACGTATCCCAGAAAGAGCGTTCTTTTTTGATCGAAATAAATAGTAATCGCATGGAGCAAAACTTTCCAAGCACATCTTTTTTCTAAATAGTTTTTGGCAGGTATTGGCAACATATGGTTTTCTTGTATGGCCACTTACTCTGGGCGTTTTTCAGCCAATACTAGCTTCAAACGAATCACTTGTATTAGGTTACAGGTGCCCTTTCAGAACCATCCATTACAGAGCATTATCTTATCTTAATGCCTTTGATTCGGTTGGTTTGCCGAGCTTTACATGCAATCTCTTCTGATTCGGGATTTGCATAATGAATCCATTTCTAATGGCAAGTAATGATGCGAGACAAAAATTACTTCCTTTTGTAGTATTTAAGCAGCATTTCGCCCTATTTCCCTGCTTTGGGATAAATCCTGCAACTCGCAAACATTTCGAAATTGCTGCTTGAGTAGCTCCCAATGATTTGGCAATTTTTTGTAGAGTTTGACAACAATCTTCATGTAGTAATGCTTCTAGTTCTTCGTTTTCACAATTTGTTTTTCGTGCCACTTCTAAACAGCATAATTCATCTTTGGGTTATTGAAACCAGTGGAATATATTCTCCAAAAGTCTCTGAGCAAGCAGTGCCACATGTTTTCTAGTTAAAAAAGCAAATAACAACTTCGACAATTGTTGTTTACGCTATAATGTTCAATATAACTAAGTGAGAATAAATGACAGATTGACAAATTGAAACATACAGTGGGAAGCAAAACTGTTCAGATGGTGCATTTGGATGCGCTCATGCGGCCTATGCCAATAGTATTCTTTTCCATAAGACTGGTATCGTTTGACTTTAGTTTTTTCGCCCCAAATAACCTATTTCTAGTCATCTACTGCCCAATTTTTGGGTTTTACAGAAATGAAGGCGTTTTTTACATTTCTATCGGAAAGTGCTGGCTTTTTCTTTTTCCCACTGGCTACTAAACCAATTCTATTTAATGGCGTCTAATCGTCCAGGAATTGACATCCTTACCAATACTTTTTGCAGCATTTTTCGGGGTTTTGATGACCTTATTAGCAAACGTTAATTCTGCCAGGCATAACCAGCAGAAAGCAGTCTTGGTCGACCCCCTTGGTTAATTTTGCAAGCTACATTACGCCGTTTTCTTATATCATTTACCGTGGATTTACTTAGATTTAATTTTTCAGCAATTTTACGGCATGAATAATTATTTTGCAACAAATTTATCATATTGTTTTCAATATCAGTTTCAGGCGTTTTTTTCAGTTTTAAAGATCTTTTAATTTTTTATTTAGAGATCAAATTAATCACTTCACAGGTCAAACAATAATGCACAAATGGAGCAATAAAAGCTCGCAACAAACAAAAAAAAAACAGCGTGTCAAATACCGAGAGATTTTAACAGAGCAATATCGTGATAATGTTTATTTCTTGCACTGTGAAAAAGTGTCCGAAAAGTGAATTTTTTGTTTTTTTTTTTTGAAGTAATTTGTGAGAGTTTTTGTGCTTTATAATTTAAAATAAGGTTCAATTAAATACAAAAAATGAATATATATGACAATATACCTATATTTGTATTATTTGCATTATCTTATTTCCTTAATGCAAAACATCCGGACAGTTTTGCTTCCCACTGTAAATTACTAAAGACGCCATATGTTATGAATCCCTTAATTTTAATATATCTAATTTTTCAGGTGCGGTATTTCGAATTTGACTAACTTAATTTAAATCTTGCTTGAATTTATGGATACTCTTTATAAGCATATTAAGTCATTACTTTGTAGTATAGGTTTGCGCCTATATACATTGATACATTGAAGGCGTGTGAATCACTCACATTTACCACAATAGAACAATACATTTGTTCCATTCACAAGTGATGTTGTAGTGTCGTAGGAGTTGTACGTTGCCTGAATTTACAATAGTTGTGCAAATGTTGTTGATAATTTCTATATAAATATTTTGTACAACAACTACGAAATTTGATATAGATTCGACTGGTTGGCCGGGCATATGTTTTTCGAATGTTATATGAAAGTTTAAGTGATGCCAAAAGTTCAAATATATTAAAAAAAATTAGTCAATTTAGTTAAAAAAAAATCAATCATAATCATAACTGAGTGACAAATTTAAAATAAGAAAATAAAACTAATAAGCAACAAGTTTAAATAATGTAATGTAATGTAATTGCACTTAATTTATGAAAAACGATCAATCATTTTTACTAACTTGACTCAATTGCTAAAATGTCAATTTCAAACAATACAGAAATTATTTTGTTTTTCTTACTTGTATTATTAGTTTTTAATTGTTTTAATATTTTATTTTTGACATTTTGATGGCTTGATGGCTTGACAACATAAACATACGACTTTGCTCAAAATTGTGTTCACAATCAGATAGTTGTATCATACAATATACAACATACAACATCACCTGTGAATTGAATAATTGTTTTTTTTTTAAATAAAATTTCATATTTATTTAGCTGTTTTATATTTACCTTTGCCATCAACATATCTGTTTTACACCATTATTTACATGTTTACCTTATGTAAATAAATATTGACTGTTTAAAGCGGCTTATAAAGCTTTAATTGGTATACAAACATAATAAATACAGATACAAATTTTATAGTGTTGGAAAATAATGATAAAAATACATAAATATTAACACTAAAACACTAATATTTACAATTTCATTTTAGAGCCACACATTTTTAACATGTTTAACAATTGATGACAACAAATATTGAAAAAAGAAAACGAAAGATATTTCAGTTCATGACAGAGTTAATTACAGAAACTATTTTAAATTACTGCCTTTATTACTAGATTAATTATTATAAATTAAAATTCTTCTCAGAAAAAAACAATTCTAGGAAATCTATAATCGTTTTATAGGAAAATTTAACACCTTTTAAGAAGTACATAATTACAAAAAGAAATTGTATTGCTTATTAAAAATTCTTAGTGTAACAAACAATTTATACATGTTTAAAACAAAAGTCACGTATGAGTTGAGTTCAGATAATTAATTGCATTTAAATTGAAACACTTAGGAGTTTAGCTGTATAAAAAAAATAAGTTAAGGACTAATTTCATAAAATGTACAAAAAGAAAGGGCCGCAATTTAGTATTTTATAAAAAAATTTTAATGAAATACTAAAAGACATTAAAGATTTTTATATGAAATCAAAGTATCCCAGCAGAACAGTACAACTTACATTTCAATGCCTTACATTTCATAACATCTGCATTACTTAAGGTGCAGTCACACTTGGCAAATATCTGCCGAAAAAGAAGTAACCACTAAATAACATATATTTGAATTCGTTTATTTATTTAAAAAAACTTTTGTTATTTAGGTCAAATCACAACAAATATTTAGTTTTAATTTATTTGATGCTGTTTGATCTTGCAAAACTCTTGTAAGAGTAAACAACGTCAAACAAATTTGTACTGAAACAAATGTTTACTTTTTTTTTTGAGTAAATATTTGCCAGAAACCGTTTCAGCTACATATTCTATTATAAGTCCTGTTTCACACATTTAGTCTTAGCTGACCAATTCTATCAATTATCTTTTAAACTTGCCACTTCATTTACACTTCTCAATTCAATTTTCGTACTTTTTCATGCAAATCATACTTGCCTTGAAGAGTGTGAAAGCGGACTAAAACTATTTTTTTTTTACCAAGTTCAGAATTACAACATAAACAAATTTATTCAAGCTTGAATTTTTAATAGTGTTAATAATTCAAATATAATTTGCAACTTGCTTGAACTTGGGTACACCCTTGCTACATATTTGATTCTCCTTTAAATTTAAATAGCATTTTAAACTTCACTTATATACAGCATTTTAATAAACAAGTTGTTATGGAACCATCCAACCGTTCAGCCATTCGTCTGCCCCGGTATCTATCTGCATGTCGCACAGTGGTTTAGAATCATTTAATTTCGGAAATAATTTTGTATCTCGCTAGATATTACAGATATCGTAACGAAATTCCAAAATTGAGCAGGCAAAAAATATTTTAAAGCAATACCTCTTCTAGGTCCGGTCCAAAAATAAAATATTTTCAATTGAAGAATGCATAAATCGATTATAATTTCAAGTTTTCAATTGAAAATTGTTTAGATTACATATTGCTTTGAAAGATTTTATGTCTGCTAAGTAATTTTAGTGTTTAACTAACCAAATAAACTTGATGGAAAGCGGTCAAAAATGCTGACCCATATTTGAAACAAATTTTCACCTTGGACAAAATTTTAAAATTTCAGTTTTAAAATGCTTATAACTCGAAAATTATAAATATATACAAAGCGCTTTGGGAAAATATAAAACTTTTAGAAATTGGATGCAAACCGAAAAAGAAAACACAAATACGTTCATTCAAATTACATGTCAAAGGTGCCCTACTACGCCCCTGGTGATTTTCTGTAGCCCATCATACAAATTTAAACACGAATACTCCTTTGCTAATCTCATGAAAAACTGTATCTCGATGAGAACCTCGGTTTAGAAATGATATATTTCCAAAAAATGTCGATTCTGCCCCATAGTGTTTACATACATTTTGCTTGCAATGTATGAAGGGCACCAGGTTTGTACAGCTTTTTGAAAGTAAATATAAATATGTTGTATAAGTATTTGATATTGGTGAAAAACTTACGAGTTGAAGATTGATAATTTAGTAAAACTAATTAATTTTGTAAACTTTTCGCATGTAATTTACCTTAAAAACTAAAAAAATTATAATATAAAATGAACTTATTTTCCTTGAAGAAAATAGAAAATTTGAATTAATGTAAAATTTTAGAGATTTCAAATTGAAATTTAAAACTAATATAGATCGCAATGTTCTCAAATCAAGGGCATTATCATTTTTGGCATTTTTATTTTCAAATACCAAAATTCCTAAAACGGGAAAAATGCGTCTTAAATTTTGAATTTTTTTAAAAGTATCACTGCGACGTTACCTAACGTGTGATAGTAAGAAAACTTTCTGTGTATTTAAGTAACATATAGAACTATAGAAATATGGAACTTTTTGGAGGATCAATGTTTTGCGCTTTTAGAATATTTTACTTTAACCTAAACTTTTTTTAAAAATTGGCCAAGTTTGGATAGGGTTGGGGAGGGTCGCTTACATGAGTCAAAGTTTACTTTACATGCTGATGCATTAGGTTTTCTTTTCGTGTCATATACTAATTATATATAGTCCTGAAGAAAATTTTTTCTATAAAAAATAAAGACTTTTTCGCAAAAACCGGGACGTTTTTGCATGTTCCAACTTTGGATGCGTGTAACTTGTAAAAGAAGGATATACCAGCTATAATTTTATTTAAAATTTTATCACAAATATATGTAGCAGATATTTTAGAAAATTTGTTTGACCCACCGTTCACGCGCCCTATTTAAAAAACCCCCAAAAAGATGCAGCTAAATTAAAAAAAGAAAAACAATAAACCCATATATCTCTTGAACTAAAAGAGATAAAAGAGATAAAAGAGATAAACATGTCAGGGTATTTTTAGTAGATAGACTATTTATATTCAAGATTTCAGCTCATTTGGATTATAACTAGATTTTTGGCAATTTTTTAAAATGTGAAACCCAAGTTGAGGAACTTTGAATGGCCACCCACTGACCAACTCTGCTGCTTGCGTTGGTAAAAAGCTGTAAACAGCACAGCTCCAACTATATGAAATTTGGTACGATATCTATGTAATAGCTTTTCGAGATACCAAATTATTTCGAAAATAAAACATTTCTTAACCACTGTGTGTCGTGTGATAACAAATCAAACTGTCCAACTAAACTTGTTGGCCGTCCATCAATTTGCACCCTCATTTTTTTGTTCCTTGTCTGTAGTAGCGTTTTATTAGTAATATTTAAAAGTAGCCAGCTTCTTATTTTATGTTCTACATAGATTTTTCCTTGTTAAACTCTGTGGCCATTCCCCAGTACATGATGATTGATTTGACGAACAAATAACAAATGCAAACAAAATGACACGAAAGCATTTCGTTCATAAATTAAAAACAATTGAAAGTGTGAAAGAACAATCGATACATTTCATCATGATGTTATATTTAGTTTACGGGCAATGGTTGATGTGGATGAATGAGGGAATGTATGAGTGAATTTATTTATTTCATTTAATTTGAGCTAATTTTTTTTTAAATACTTTAGTCTGGTGTTTGAAGAGTGTTTTTGGATTGTTACTTGAGGACAATTTGGTAAAAAATTTATAGAAACTAATTTTGTTTTAAACAAATGGCCTTTAGATTAAGACTAGGGGTCTTAAGTTGTTTACAAAGACTTGAATTTCTATTGCCTACTTTTATTTTGAATTGTTGGCATATTTAAAGGCGCTGATTTAATAGTTTCATTTGTATTAGGTTTTATATTTTTGTTTGATTTCTGTTTTAATATTATAACACATAAACCATTGTTCACATAAAATCCGGTGGCTTAAATGTAGTAATATTTGTAAGATACAAAAGGCGTTTGAATACTGTTGAAAAACTAATTTTTGCTCTTTTGTCAGCTTTAAAGAAAAGCTGAAAGAATTAACTTAAGTTCACAAAATTTGTATCTTTGTTTTAATAAATTGCATTAACTGTTAAACAATATTTCAATCCACCGAAGAAGCTGTATAAGTATTCCAAATCGGTAACATTTTTCTATTGACAAAATTCAGAGTGTCACACGGCTTTAACTTTCCTTTGACAAGATTGACAATCCTAGGATTATTGCATTGGCCCAATGTGAAGGCAATCAAGGGCTTTCTTGGAACTGATTTCTTCTATGCCATTTGACAGTCAGCTACATCGGGCTATTAATTGATGATTTAGTTAAGAATAAAATCTACTGCTTATTTTGTTTCTTTTTTTGTTTTTTTTTTTAATTTTACCTTTAACAATATAAATCGTATTGCCTACTTTTAGGCTGTTATTTAAAATTCACATTTATAATATATTTAAAGGCTATATTTTAAATTAAAATCAGCTTTCTCCTTATTAATTTCATTAAATTTTAAAATCTTGTGGATATTTTAAGCCTTTTCTGTAAGATCTAATGCAAAGAATTTAATAAAACATCTTTCTGTTCTGTTCTCTTATTTCATTTCATGTGTTATTATTTCACATTTCTTTCTTTTCTCGAAAGTTTTTAAAGAAACACTAGCATCTGTTGTTATTTTGTTGTTTGTTGTTCTCTTGGAAATATTCCAAATACATTCTTTTGTAAACAATTTTTGATATTTCAGACAATTGTCATAAGTATTTATGTTAATACAAACAAGTTAGAATAAACTATTCGGCTATGGCGATTTTCAGTTACCCTACAACTTTTAATAGAAAACCAGCGTTGAACGTAAACGTCCGGGAACCAAAACTCCTGTGGCTTTCTTTTGATAAAACTCTAGCAAACAATTTGTAAAATGCTCCTTTTATGGCAGCGAATCATATCGTTTAAGATTTGTTAAATAAAAGGAAACCTTTTTTAAATTCTCTACAATAACCTTTAGTAATACTATCAAGAATTATTCGCTTTAAGGAAAATTTAAATTTTTATTAATTCTCTATAATTTTACGAACTTTTTTGTTGGAAAATTATTTTTCGTTTTTTTGAAGATTGCTAAATTTTTGATTGTTTTTTTGTAGCGGTATTGCAAAAAATATAAATTATAAAATATAAATTATAAAGTATAAAAAATTAAATTACAACTACAATCAATTAATAATCAAAAAACAATTAATAAATTAAAGATGTTGAAAATATAAAATTTTTTGCAAGTTGTCTTACATTTAGCTTCATAATTTTTCTTGCACTAAATCAATTTTGCTCATTTTCAAAAGCAAAGTAACTAGAACAATGCTCAATACTTTAGGTAAATTTCATTTATAATCCTTTTAAAATTTGGATGTAAGAGTGATTTAAACAGACATTAAAGGTATTTAGTATTGTATGTTATTTGTGAGTTCATAGCTGAATATTTGTAAATGTTACATATTAAATGACAAACTTATGGGAAATATTTACATGTATATATGTAAAAAAACATTAACATACTTTTAATATTTCTCTGAATTCTTTGTCATTTCAGTGTTGCGTGATGATTTTCGCTCACAGCCCAAGGATACACGTGTGGCTAAAGGTGAAACGGCATTGTTGGAATGTGGGCCACCCAAGGGTATACCCGAACCAACGCTTATATGGATGAAGGTAAGTTTTCGGTTTTTTTTTTATCAAATAATAAAGTTTTTTTGTAAAGCAGAGAAATTTAAAGAAATGCAAGGGATTACTAATGTAAAGAACATACATTTAAATTAAACGAAATCCCAAAGCCGTACATTTATATCAATATCCACCTTTATATACTCTAACTCTTGCTTGCTCTCGATGTTTGTCTTAAACCCCTAAAATTCATATTAAGTTGAAGAAATTAGAAAAGTTTACATGTGTTCAAAACTACCCAAACATAAGTCTGTAGGGATGGCTGCATTGTTTTCTTTGTTGGTAATCATGCATCACCTGAACATGCATTTCATTGGAAAATAAAATCACTTCAATATGTAACGAATGTAGCTGAAAATGTTAAGGCAGCATAAATTTAATTTTATAGATTTTTTTCGTACTACTTTCATATACATACGAGTACATACATATTTAAGCAAAATATTTGTAGATAAAAAAAAAACAGCATGAACGAAAATAAACTATGCAGCTCATATGCTGTCAGGTGTAATGTTGAAAAAAACATACAAAAAACCAAACAGAAAAAGAGGAAACCAAATGCTTTTCAAATGGAAATGTCATGCAAAATTTATTTCTACTCATGCTGTTGCAAAAAACAAAAAAAAAAGTATTTGTATATATGAAAATAACTGCATGGAAACTATTTAAGCAGAAATTGGTATTCCAATACAAATAGTTTCTTAAAACTAAAAATGTTCTGCAGGATTTTAAATCTGTAATAACTAGAGCGAGGGTTTTTGAAAATTTTGATTCGAAAAAGCCTTTTAATAATCAATCAATAAAAGAAACATCCACTAAAAGAAAAAACCATTATAAAATAAGTAAATAATAATAAGTAAATAATACCAATAACACTTTCCAAATGTATTTTAGTTGCTTCATTTTACTTTCTAGATAGGCAACAAACTAATCATATATTGAAGCCTTAAAGTAGACTCTAGTCAATGTGCTGTGCAATATTGATATTAACCCTTCAATGCCTTAGGTACCAAACTAATTCCGTTATAAACTTAGCTGAATTTAAACATCAATTTTCTTTTTCATAGTACCTCAAATTATAGTTAATTTCTGGACTTAATCGTGGATATATTAAAGTCAAATTCTTGTCATAATAACAGTCAAAATTATATTCAATATCTTGTCATAATTGTAGCAAAAATTAAATTCTATTACTGAAGCTAATCCTTTGTTATATAAGATTTAATTTCTCTTTATAATTATAGCTAAAGTTAGTGAGTTTATGAACTTTATAGAAGCTAAATACGAGTGAATTTTTATACTTAATCATGAATCATATTATAGTACATTTCTTAACATAATAAAACCTCAAATAAGAGTAATTTTCTGGGCCTAATCATGAGTTATATTATAGTAAATTTTTATAGTAAATATATAATCACAATATAAACTGAAATAAGTGTCAATTTATGCACTTAATCGTTGATCATATTTTAGTCAATTTATAATCATAGTAAGAGTCCAAATAAGAGACAATTAATTAATTTAATTTACAATCATAATAGAAGCTCAAATAAGAGTTAATTTGTGAACTTAATTTTAGATCATATTTTAGTTAATTTACAATCATAATATGAATCCAAATAAGAGACAAGTAATTAATTTAATTTACAATCATAATAGAAGCTCAAATAAGAGTTAATTTTTGAACTCAATCGTTGATCATATTATAGTCAATTTCGAATCATAATAGTAGCTCATATATGTCTCATAATATGAGCTAAATCCTGTGTTATATTAGTGTCAATTTTTAATTATCACTCATCTCAAATAAGATTTCTGGGCTTAACCGAGGGTCATATTATTGTCCAATTATAGTCAATGGGTGGACTTAAACGTAGGTTGTATTACACTCAAAACGTTAGGAAACCGTTATGATCTTACCTCCAATTGCAGTAACCTTTGAGCCTTAATCGTGAGTAATATTCAGCCTTATTATGAGTGTCGTTTTCGTTTAACGACAACGACTGTTTCGTAATAGAATAAATATAAAATTAAATCTAATTAATTAATTCTTTAATCTATTACGAAACAGTCGTTGTCGTTAAATGAAAACGACACTCATAATATCTCGTATCATTGTAACAAAAACTATAGTCAATTCCTAGACTAATTAGTGAGTTCTATTGCTGTCAACATCTAGTCAATATCAATATCTATTCTTGGCTAATAATACTGAATTTAATCTTAATGTAATATTTGGTAAACTTATTAAGAAACATCCCAAATATTTAGAAACTGTGACACTGTTTATTAAACGGATACGATCTGTACGATTCTGTTTCGAAATTCTGAATATCCGAAAGCAATGTTTAAAAAAATTAGTCAGCATTAATGGTATTGGCAAAATGATTGCCAAAAAAAAAACATAACACTTCGAAAATATCATAAATCATAGTTTAATATTAATGTCTACGATTAGTTGCAACTCAAAGAATTCTATTTCCTGCCTATATCCTTAAAAAAGATTTTTCTTCTTTTTTATATTTCTAGTTCCTCCCCCCAACCTTTTGCAACCCCCTTTTACCAACAAATATATCACGCTATCTTATACTTCCATTTAAATTCATAGCTTTCCATTACAATTCATTACATTTTCTGTTTTTTGTTTTACTTTTTTCTTTTCTCTCTACAGGATGGTGTTCCTTTGGATGAGTTGAAAACAAAATCTTATGGAACCACATCACGTATACGCATTGTGGATGGTGGTAATTTATTGATAAGCAATGTCGAACCAATTGACGAGGGCAACTACAAGTGTATCGCTCAAAATATAGTCGGTACACGTGAGTCCAGTTATGCTAAACTAATTGTTCAAGGTAAGTGTCTAAAAACGCAAGCACAAAAATACATATGGATATGTCTAACACAAATGTGTTGTTTGAAGTTGGGTTGCTGCTGAAAGAGAGATTGAATAAAAATTGATTGAAATGAGAAATGTCATGAAGGAGATTTCTTAGGAAATGGTTACGTGTGTTGAATTTGGAAGTGGGTAAATGGTTCTCATTAATGCACTTAGATTGATAAGCTATATGTTGAGTTTTGTTTCAAAATCATTTTACTAAGATATTTAGCTGGTAACAGGTACAGTATTTTTAGATGATATGATTGAAAAGATATTTATGTGATTTAAGAATAATAGTCAAAATGAAAACACTAGCTTCATTAAGTATCAAGCTAAGACCATGTTATGGTCAAATGAATGAACATTTTTATAGCAACTGTATCAATAGCTGCTTAAAAATGAAGTAAAAAAGTTTTATATCTTAACTACTTGATTTTAGTTCATATAATCTTCATAAACCAATTAGTCTAAACATTTTCTATAAAAGAAATACTTTAAGAGTTTTTTTTTTTTTTTTTTTTTTTTTTTTTTTTTTTTTTTTTTTTTGTTTAACAATTGAAAACAAAATCTCAAAATATGTTTTTTTATGCCAAAAAGAATTGTCTTTTATGCAATCACAATTTTCTTTCCCCTTTGTTCAACATTTATTGTGCTTATAAAAACCTTCATAAAAACTAAGCAATTTTAAGTGGTTGAATGCTGCTACATTTAAGAAAATTGCACTCTAAATCCTTTAGAAAAGATGTAAAAAAAAAAAACACAAACAACACTAACCCATAAATGCCACAGTGAAATAAAATAAAGTAACAGAAAATGTCAGGACAAAAACTAACAAGAGCTGAGACTAAAGAAGACGACAGCTCAGCAGGATTTCGCACGTTTTTTAAATATTGTTTGCCCTTCTTTAAGGAACATTGCAACAAGAACTGTAACACTCGAAATCTTCAAATTGCACAATTTGTAATATTTTCAAGGAAATTGCTTTCAAAGTATTAAAAAAAAACTTAAAAAAATCATTGAGATTTGTTTAGTTTAAAACGAAAATAACACAGGGCAACTTTTGTTAAAATATTTATTTAATTACAAATGATTACAATAAAAGATCTAAATAGATTGGTTGAACCTTTGTGAAAGAATTCATTCATAGAAAATGTAATTTCAATACTTTTTTTGGCCATTAAAAAGGTAAACAGCACATTTATAAAGTAACGACCATTAACTTTTAATTGGTCAAAAAAAAGTATTGAAATTACATTTTTTATAAATTCTTCCGATTGCTACCGATGCTTCAACTTTCGTAGGTCCAAAATTAAGCAATCCTCGCGGCATATTTGCTTAGGTTGCAATTTTATTTTAAAAATCATCGAAAATTGGTAACGACCGTTACTTTGGAAACACCCATATCTATTCGCTGCTGCGTCACTTATGACCTTTTTCAATAGGATATTAAAGAGGTCACATGACAGCCTGTCGCCCTGTCTGAAACCTCGTTTGGTGATAAACGGCTCTGAGAGATCCTTTCCGTTTTTTTACTGTTAATTATTATAGTTAATATCATGTCTAGTCTTATTTTCTATAAAAGGCACACAGAAAAAAATAAAAATAAGTTTCAATTAAAATATTTGTGGAATCAATTAAAAATTTAATTGAAATCGGACCTGTAAACAAAATGATAGTATCAATTAAAAAAAATGTGAGATTTAATTGAAAATATCAGAAAAAGTAATTGAATCAATTAAAATTTTAATTGAAAATTATTTTAAAATCAATTAAAGTTTTAATTGAAAAAAAACATGATTTTCTTTTCTGTGCAATTGAAGGTAACATTTGTGCCAATTTCTAGACTTCAGCGTAACTGGTATAAAACGTAACTCAACTTAAAAGAAATTTTTTTAACACTATATTGAGGCCATAATCTTAATTCTTTGTATAAATAAAAACTGGTTAATTGTTAAAATGTTTAGGTTTTTATATAAAAGAAACTATATTTCATACCTTTATTATTAAAGTGAGAAAACTCACTGTTTAAAATTTTCTTTTAAACAGCCTCTTGTTTACTAGTAAACAAAAACACAAACAAATTTTCCATAGAAACATTAAATTTTAAACTTGATTTCCTATTAACTTATTTGTACAATTTGGCTCAATTTACAAAAGAAAATATTCAAAAACTCTAAATACATATCTTTCACAGCTACTTGTGTTTAAAAAATTAAGTATTTCATTCAAAAATTGAAAACCGAAATCATTATTTAGGACGCCCCATTGTTACGTTTGGCTTTTTATTCCACAAGAGTCACCGCTTTCACACAGTGAATATCATATTAAAGTATTTAAAGCATTGCAACTAAAAAAAAAGAAGAAAAAAAACAAACTGGATGTGTGATGTGAAGAGTTGAAAGTTTGGCGCCATCGGGGGATATCAAATGAAATAAATAAATATTTAAAAAAATGATTTCGTTTTCCCCACAAAATATATTTTTTACATGTTATACAAAACTCTATGGAAAAAGGTTTGGAAAACACCAAGTTGGCTGTGGAACAAAACTTAACATAGGGGAAAAAAAAGCAAAATATATAAAACTAAATAATTGTGTATTTATTTAAATAAACACACAGGCGAATAAAATTCATGATTTACACATATTTTGCATGCCGGGAATTCCAAAAAAAAAATCAAAATACTTACAACAAGAAAAGTAAATCTGATAAAAATCTTATATTTATAAAAACAAGATTCGGCTATGGCGAATCTTATATACCCTTCACCTTTCTTGTGAATGCATAATTATATTATGCATAATTATGTCGATAAGCACGCCATCTGTTGATGAATTTGATCGTAACAATATTAATACACTTAGTGTTTTTGATGAAATTTTCAGATGTTGTCTCGGATTTTTGCTCATATCTCCGTTATTTATGGACGGATTTTGCTGATTTTAAATAGCAAACTTCCCGAAAGCATTATTGAAGATTTGGATCCCGAAGATATCTGCGGACTTCAGAAAATTGATTTCAACAGTCAGACAGACAGACGCACATGGCTTAATAAACTCCGTTATCTATAAGGATCCAGAATATATATACTTTATAGGGTCGGAAAATTATATTGTGGAAATTACAAATGGAATGACAAACTTATATATACCCTTCTCATGATGGTGAAGGGTATAAAAATACCAACTGAAAGAAGAGGGACATAAAATCTGTTTGTCTAGTATTTAATTAATTGTTTTCATGTAGCTAGAACAAAAAAAAATAAAAAGAAAACACAAAAAACTAACTCCCCTTTTAATATGAAACAAAACTTTTGTTGTTCAACAATGGTCAGCAGGTTTTGAACTTAGAAAAACTCATTCGTGTGTACAGATTGAAACAAAAAGCGGAAACTAAAACTCTTCAAACTTTAGCCATCATCTTTGTCTCCCTTCTGCTAACTTACTATACTACATAGTTATATTAACATTTCTAGTGTCATACTTTAGTTTTAATTTCATTTTTTTTCCTACCATATTCTGTAAATGAGAGTTTAGTTTAGCAAAAGCACTAACTACAAAAAATATGGAAAACTTTTTTAATTTCTTAAAACTTTAATTGCTCTTGTACTTTGTTTATATCTACTTTATTTTATTTAAATTTACCTCCTTTGCTTTCTTCTAGTTAAGCCCTACTTTATGAAGGAACCACAGGATTTAACCATGTTGTCTGCTCAAACAGCCACCTTTCACTGTTCCGTGGGTGGTGATCCACCACCAAAGATTTTGTGGAAGAAAGAAGATGGCAATATACCGGTTTCGAGAGCTCGCATTCAGCATGATGATAAAAGTTTAGAGATAACAAATATAATTCCTGAGGATGAAGGCACTTATGTGTGTGAGGCCCATAATAATGTGGGTCAGATTAGTGCAAGGGCCTCTCTAACCGTACATGGTAAGTATTTGAATGATGTGTAATATAGTCCCTAATTTTGTAAATCACTTGCGTTCAACGCATCATCTGCGCTTTTGCAAATGCATCATTAAAAATATGAAATTTTGTAAATCACTACGTCATTGCGTTTAGCGAACGCAGAAATATTACGTTGTTACAATACTGTCAAATCATTGCGTGGTTAATGTTGCCATTGTAAATGTTGATACATAAAGCTACACTTATTTTGCATTGGCAATGCTGCAAACCTATCAGCTGTTCAATAATTTTGTTTGGTTATTTATCAACAAAATATTTCAAATTGTGAAGGAAAATACTTTAAAAGCAAATAACTATAAATACAAAGAAAATAAGGGGCATAACAAATGTTCGCACTTGGATATATCTTCTTCTGCGGATGATGAAGATTCTTCAAGCGCCATAGACATATCTATTCAAAACAAACCCAATTGCGCTCTACTATCAACTTCATGAATTTAATGAATATTGATTAAGTAGAATAACACTGTGGAGATTTACAATAGCGCAATTCACAATCTTGTGCAAATGGTATTGCATCATTGCATTTGCCAAAAGGTTTAGCATATTTTTGCGCTTGCTGTGTAGTTTTTTAGTGTAAAGTAAAAATATGCTTAACCTTTTTGCAAATGCAATGATGCAATACCATTTGCACAAGATTGTGAATTGCGCTAATATTTTTAATTTAATTTTTAAAGATTTCAAATGAACTTCCGAATGAACAACTAAAACGCTTGAGTGAGAAAGGTAGCTTTCTAAAGGAACCTCATCGTGTGACAGCTATTTCAAAACAAGCAAAACTTACAAAAACAATAAAAAGTTTTTTGGAACGGGACGGTGTCAGAAGGGAATTGGGAATGAGCTTATAACATTTTTTTCACATTCCAAAGTTAGTGACGTTATCAATGAATGTTTGTCAGCTATGGAACAGTCGATTTGTCTAAAACGGATAAAGTTTAATCTTACAGCTAAAGACGAGATGAAGGCAAAAATAGAATTTCTTGAAAATTTGGTATCCCGGGTGTAATTGGCTGTGTCGATTGGACGGATATTAGAATAAAACCTCCCAAAGAAGATGTGAAGCACCTTTACTACAAAGGCTTTTATAGTTTGAATGTTATGCTAGTATGTAATAATAGATAATGTTTCTAAAATTAGACTAAAATTTCAAACAAATAATAACATTTGTGGTCTCCAGTCATTCCGCCGCTAAGCATGATTTATTTATTTGGTATTCCAGCGAAGCCAATCAAAAATTCAAATTAAGCTGCCGTTGTGGCTTCTTTTTTAGCCCTAAGAAAAATTTTATTAGAATTTTATACTAAATGAATATGTTTGTATAATATCAGCTATTACAATGCAAACAATCACTTCCTTGAATGCCGTGATTTGCAAAATGTAATTTATCACAAAACTTAGAAAATTGTGGAGTTGCGTTTTACAAAATTTGGGCCATTGTCTGGTATCAATCATATTCACTATCTAGTTTTTGTTATATTCAATTTATGGAATTATTTAACGGACATAAGAATTTCATATCGTAGATCATATTACAGTCAATATATAGTTTAAATTGTAGGACATATTCTAGTCCTAATCCAAGGTCTTATAATAGTCAAAGGCCTTATCGTAAGTCATATTATAGTCACAATATTATAGTCAATATATAGTCAAATTGTGAGACCTACTATAGTCCTAATCGTAGGTATTACGAGAGTCACTATATAGGCCTAATCGTAGTCCATATTATGGTCAATATGTAAGCATAACTGTAAAATATATTATAGTCAATATATATAGTCCTAATTGTAGGACCTATTGTAGTCCTAATCGTAGGTCTTATTGTAGTCAATATAGAGGCCTAATCGTATGACATATTATAGTCAATATATAGTCCGAATCGTATGACATATTATAGTCAATATATAGTTCTAATTGTAGGGCTTATTACAGTCATATTATGATCAAAATATATTCCTATTCATAGCTCATGTCATGGCCTCATCATACGACATATTATAGTCAATATATAGTCCTAATTGTGCGACCTATTATATTCCTATTCGTAAGTCTTATTATATTCACTACATAGGTCATATTATGGTCAATATATAGTCCTAATTGAAGGACATATTATCATCCTAATCGTAAGTCACTAGTGGGCTAATCGTAAGTCATATTACAGTCTTAATAGTAGGTCATATAATATGCAATATGTAGTCCTAATTGTAGGACTTATAATAGTCCCAATCGTAGGCCTTATAATAGTCCCAATCGTAGGTCTTATTGTAGTCAATACATAGGTCTTATAGTAGATCATATTATGGTCAATATTTAGTGGGACATATTGTAGTCTTCATCGTAGGTCATGTTATAGTTTATATATTGTCTTCATCGTAGGTCATGTTATACTCTCAATCGTAGGCCATTTATAGTCAGTTTATTTATTTATAGTAGGTCATATTAAAGTTCTAAACGTAGGTTCTATTATAGTCAGTATATAGTCTGTATAGTAAGTCATATTATAGTAAGTTTACAGTCCTTATAGTAGCTCATATCCTATCCCAATCGTAGGTCATATAAAACTCATTTTATGTTTCCAATAAAGTTCTTGTTATGCCATTGATATTTATGTTTCTATACATTATACAATTCTTTGCCAAATTCTTCTTTAATTGTTTTCTACTACTAATTTCTACCCTTACAAATATGCTTAAACAAAACAATTTTGTATTCCTTCAACAGCACCGCCCACCTTCATTGTCAAGCCACAAGATAGAAAGATTGGCTTAAATGGTGTTGCACAGTTTCCCTGTGTTGCCGATGGCAATCCACCACCCTCGGTATTCTGGACTAAAGAAGGCTTTAGTACTTTGATGTTTCCCAACAACTCGTATGGTCATTTGCATGTCACGGTCGAGGGAACGTTACAAATTAATGGTGTACAGAAAGATGATGCCGGTTACTATGTGTGCTCAGCATTTAGTGTTGTCGACTCAACGACAATACGAGCATTTTTACAGGTAATATTTAATTTTATTTTTTGTCTACATTTCTAAAAGAGTTTTAAAACGTCAAACAATTATTGAATGGCTTTTGTGTTGGTAATGAAATATTACTTACATACATATATAGTATATATGTATGACTGTTTTAATTTAAAATTGCCGTTTAAAGTTTTTGTAATGATATCATGTTCTTGTTGATACTTTTGTGCTATGAACATTATTAAAAATGTCAAACAAAAAACCTCAATTGTTGCCCTAGGTTACCTCTGTTGATGATACACCGCCACCCATTATACAAATTGGTCCTTCCAACCAGACCTTGCCAAAAGGCAGCGTTGCCATGTTGCCCTGTCGAGCTTCTGGCCATCCAACGCCACGTGTCAAATGGTACAGAGATGGCACTACACTACAAAGTGGCAATCGTTATACCATTGTACAGGGCGGTTCACTAAGAATAGACGGTAAGTTGAAATATTTAACAACATTTCATAAGAATTATTTAAAATGAATTTTTATGTGGCTGTTATTAATTTTGTATTTTAAATGTTAATTTCAATTTCAGATTTGCAATTAAGTGACTCGGGCTTGTATACCTGTACGGCTTCTTCGGAAAGTGGTGAAACTTCATGGTCGGCCACCCTAACGGTATGTTATTTTTTCCTAAATATGTATTTAGCTTGAATATTTTGAACATTTTGGTGTTGTTCAAAATTTTAATTATCCATAAATCCTTTTGATTTTATGCGTTTTTAACTGCCTATGTTTGTGTTGAACACAAACAACTAATGAAGTTAAAATACATAAAATTATATTTCGTGTTTGCGTTTTATTCTTTGCACCAAAGAGTTTAAGTAAAAAAGAGAAAAAAAAACATAATGAAGAACAAAACGTTGTAACACCAAAAATTTAATTTTTATGTTTAAATGTTTTTTGTTTAAATGGGAGTTTCTAAGAAAAATTAGGGTGTAGTTGTAATTAAAGCATTATTAAAGAGAAAAACATTTTGGATTATGAATATACTGCATAAATGTATATTACGTTGCGTAAGAGATTAACGTAATTTCATGTATTTAAGTGTAATTTCAAAGCTGAAATTTCTCATTTAGGCAGTTTATATTCCTACTCATAGGTCATATTATAAACAGTTTATACTCCTGATTCTGACACTTTACGTTACGTAAGGGGCTAACGTAAATTCGAGTATATGATTTTAAGACGTATATTTTTAAATAATTTTTTTTATTTTTGTTGTCTTAGATTTCTTAGTCAGTTTGTATGCATCTAGAATTTGGCTTCAATGCCTATAATTCAACTTTTTATCTCAGCTCTTGTTTTCGAGATATTAACTTTTTAAGAAAACTACGTAGTTATGCGATTTATAGTAACGCAATAATATTATCTTTAGATGGAATTTTTTTTTAAACATTTTTTTATTTTTCAAAAAGACGACAACGTTTTCATTATTTTCATTCAGTCATATAGGAAAATATGTTGCGCATATAGCAAGCTATATCTTGTTAAAATCCATTTACAACTGTTCGAAATTAAAAGATTAAATACGTTATACATACACGTACATACAAAAGAGCACAGAGGTGTGTGGTACTTTTTTGATTGATTGTTTTTAAATGTTTGTAAAACAACAAGCAAAAACCAAGATGTAGTTTCACAAAATTAATAATAAAATCAAAACTATTGCGTCCATATTAACAAGAAATATTTTATATTGTGCAGGACATATCTGCCTATATGGTTAAAAAAAAATATTGGAACTTTTATTATTTTTTTTATAAATTTTTAATTGAACAATTATTTAACATTAAGCTTATCTCGACTAATAGTTTCAAATCATTCGAAAATATGATTAAAATTATTTTAATTCAATGAATAATTTTCAGCAAATTGTAGATTATTTGAATACTTAAGTAAAAATTGCTTTTTAAAGAACAAAAATTATATATATATATGAATAATCGATTAGTCAAATTAATCGATTAATTTTAATCAATTAATTAATTATTTTATAAAACATGGCTGAGTGATTTAAATGGACAAAAACATGCGATTATTCGTTTCAAACTATTTGAATACTTTCCTGGTGTTTGTCGAATTGTTTAAATAATTTAAAAAAAAATCATTGTTTGGTTTCAGATACAAAACATAGATTTTTACCAATTTGTTTATCTGCATCGTTTCAAATTATTCGAATAATCGATTAAACATTTTCGAATAATCGATTAAAATTATTCAAATAATCGATTAATTACATTCTAATTCAATGAATAATGTTTAGTGCATTGTGGATTATTCAAATATTAAACAAAAAATTTAGCTTTTTAGAAAGAAAATTATTCGAATTTATTTAAATGGGTGAAAACATTCGATTATTCTCTTTAAATTATTCAAAACTAGCTGACCGCCCTGCCTGTTTTTATTTATTTGCAAATAAAACATCTAAATTTTGGGGCTTTTTTTCTAGTTTTACCCGATTTTGATTTTTTTTCTTTACAAACCATCTCCTGAGAATTTCGAATCGTACTCACGTGATGCCATTACATACATAGACCATTTCATTTTTATATTGTAGATTGATAGATATAAATAGATTTTAATGAATTCGTTTATCGCGACTAATCGTTTCAAATTATTCGAATAATCGATTACGAATAATTTTCAGCGAATTGTATTTATGCGAATACTTCAAAAAAAATTTGGGTTTTCAGCAAAAAAAAAATATTCGAATAATCGATTAATCAAATTAATGGATTAATTTCAAACAATAATTAATTGCTTTACAAAACACGACTCATTAATTAAAATGGAAGAAAGTATTTAGTTAAATAATTGATTATTCGCTTCAAATTAATCGAATAATTTCCTGGCATTTGTCTATTAATCAAATAAAAACAAACTAATGCCAAAAATAATTGAATAATTTTAATTGTTTTGTCGATTATTCAAAAATACATTTATACCCAGCAGACCATTCCGAAAAAGGAGTCAGAAAATCATCCAACTAAAGAGCATTTTTGGAGCGCTCCGAAAAAGGAGTCAGAAAAGCGTCCAACTAAAAAGCATTATCGGAGCGAAAGAAAAATTTGCTTAAAAAATTCATTTTTTATATGTATATTTTATTTAAATGAATTCCATTTTATTTTATTTTTTTAGTGTAAATACAATTTATTTAATTTTTTTTCCATTTCTAATTTAGTTTTTTTGTTTAAGTAAAAACAATTTAAAAAAAAAAATGATAAATTTGAACTTTTAATTTTTTGTATTTAAAATGGCAATGACTCTTTTCTGACATGATGTAAGAGCTCATGCTGAGAACAAAAAAACTTTTAAAAGACTCTTTTCTGAAATTATCCAATAGCTCTTTCAGAGCCCAAAAAACCCGCATAAAAGACTCTTTTCTGGCATTATCTAAGAGCTCTTTCTGACGAACCCTCTTTTCTGAAGGTTTTCGGAGCAATAATGATTGTTTTTGGGCTCATAAAGAGCATGAACGCTCCGGAAAAGGTGTCAGAAAATACTCTTTTCGGACTCATATGGCTTGCTGGGTATTTTTTAAACTTATTCGATACCATTACAAATTAATCGAATAATTTTAACTGATTTGTGATCATTCGAAAATTTTCAAAACGCATGTAATTAAATTTGTCTTAGCTATTCGTGAGTTTTTAAAAACTTATTCGAATAAATAAATAATCGTTTCAAATGAATCGAATAAGTATTTAAAATATTTTAAAAGAAATGATTTTGTATAATTTTTTAATGATTTTTCTAAATATAACTTTACAAAATTAACCCTCTTTGTATTTTGTAGAAAAATATATTCCAAAAGTTTCATTAATTTGAATAATATTTAAAAATCTTGCAATTATAATTGCTTCATCTATAAAAAAAATGGTTTTAAAACCCCCTATTCAACAACTCGTTAAACGCTATAAAAAAAATTCATATTCATATATTTACAACAATATATTAAATATTTTCAAACACATCAATTTACATGACTCATGTTAAAATGTTTCTGAAAGGCATTTGTATGTTTTCTTTTGAATTCAACAATTCCAAAATCATAACCTTAATATGTTTTTTCTCATCATTTAATAAGGTACACACTTGAATTACCAATCGAAGTTACTTATGTATAAGATTTTGAATATGTTAAATACACTGAAAATTTAACATCTTTTGAAATATTAAACAAAATAAGAGAAACTCTTCCAAATCTTTATAAAATATGAAGTTTAAGTGTAAATCCTCTAACTGGGCCACTTTTCTCTAAGTGTTTCATAAGTTTATTATTTTTGCTTTGTCATTTATTTGTAAAATCTTTAAGAAAACATATTGAAGAGTTGTTTAAAAAATTCTTAATATAACTTTCGAATAATATTTCAAGCATATATGAGTGTGTAAACAACGGTCATTTAAATGGAGGCAAGCACAAGCATGTTTTGGCATATTAATTAAGTTAATTTTGAAATAGCATACATACATATATATGTACATACATATATGCGTTTTTATAAACGTTAATATGTAAAACACATTAATAAACATATCAGTTTTTTTAGGCCAACAAAAAGCCACACAAATTTGAAGTTTAAAAACAGTCCCAGTTAAAAAGAGCTATTGAATTGAATTTCAAAAATACAGCTGTTGACAACCGTCAACGTCAATTGAAAAAAATCATCCACTGAGATCGAACACGAAATTCTGTTCAGCTTCAATCATAGGTTTTTAAGTAGCCTCAGTTTAGTTTCAATCTTGAGTCTTTATTAACTTTTAGGTTAACCTCTAATCTAAGATTTAATCAGGCCTTAGTTTGGGTTAATTTTTAGGCTTTTATCAGTTCTTAGTTTAACACCACTTAGGTTTGTAAAGTCTTAGTTTAGGTTGAATCATAGATCTTTATCAAGTCTTGGTTTAACTTAGGTTTTATCAAGTCTTAGTTAAGTTTCAGTAGTTACTCTGCAAGTAGTCCCAGTTAATCTGTAATCATGGGCTTTATGGAGACCAGCGCGTAATAAGCTTCTTTTTATTAAAGGTCAAAGAAAACATCGTGTATAATTTGTCAGATCTGATTGGAATTGGACGGCTAAGTAAGTGTTTTGAAGCAACAAAACAAAGATTAATTGCATTGGACCTGCCCACTAATTAAGAATTTTACACTCGCTAGTATGAATATTTCTCCTGAAAGAGTACTGTTGCCATTCACGGAATTGATGGTTGAGAAGAATTTGCCTGTTATATGACAATAACAACAAGGCAAAAACCAAAGCATACGGCGAAGCTTAACATTCCATCAATATTCAGCAACGACCATTATCTAGTCCAGACCAAAATACAAGCGGACTTTTGTGGGGTAACGTAAAAAGGGCAATATGGTTATTTTTAAGACAAAGTGCAGGTGGCATGGGAGTCTCTACCTGTTGAGCGATATCGACATCAAATATTATCAATGAGAAATGAATGTGAGGCTGTTATGCAGCAAAAAGTTTTTGCAACAAAATTTTGATTAAAACTTTAACAAAAGTATAAAGGGGATATACTCATTCGTTCCGGACAAACATTTTTTTTATATGAAGTTTGACGCCTCTTTTTTTAAGAGAGAGAAATATTTTGTTCGGAACGAATGAGTGAATCCAGCTTAATCGTTTCCATATTGTTGCTACAGTCAAATTGAAGCACATTGGCTTTTAATGTTGAAAATATAATTAAGATTGCATAATATCTTAAATTACTTTTGTTCCATTGTAAACTTTTTAATATACTAAAAAAAAATATATATATGGAAAAATGTTTACAACTAAAAAGTTTTCAACATTTTACCTTAACAAATTGCAAAGAGCTGCCAATTAGTTGTAAACAGCTGTATATATTTTCCAAACTGACAATTCGTTCTGCACAAAGTATTTGTGCTGACAAAGTTTTTTTCACATAAAGTTTGAAGTCTCTCTTTGTGAGAGAGAAAAATCGTTCGAAATGCCATTGTGCTACAAAAAACTCTCAGTAAAAATTTTTTTATCCGGACAAAATTTTTGTTCAGAAAAAAATGGTTGAATTCACCTTAAAAAACTTCAAAATACAAAAAAAAAACAATTCATGAACATGATCACAAAAATCATTTTAATGTTTTAACAAGTTATTTAACAATGTTATGATCAATATAATTATATAATATGTTAATGTTATGATTCACAAGATTGCAGCAATCATACATATATGATTGTGATGTTTCGTTATTACGTTACTTGCCAAATAGTTGTCAGCATGTGTATGTAATTTCCAAACTGACGTTTAAATTGGTACAAAATACAAAAAAAAAATAAAACAATTTATAAATTCGCAAAAAAAAAAATCTAAAGAAAAATATAATTTAATATGATCACAAGAATCATTTTAATATGATAACAAGTTGTTTAACAAAATTATGGTCACTGTGATTATATAATATGTTAAAGTCTTGATTCACAAAATTGCAGCAATCATATATGATATATATATGATTGTAGTATTGCGTTACTTACTATTACTACGTTGCGTTGTTAATTATAACTTATAGCGTTACGTAAATATTTTATATTACAAAATTGTGTTAAAAAATATTAAACTTTCCAAGGTGAAATTTTAAAATAATGAGAAAAAAAAATCTCACATCTTTTTTCCTAAAGAATTTTACTCAAAAAAAAAAAGAATTAAAAATCATTTATCATGCCTAAATATTGTGGTTTGCTATTTTCTCTTGACTCTTCATTTTACATACGTACACACGTACATATATATCATTACTTTTGATATGGCAAATATAATTTATTTGTTTTTATTTAAATGTTAATTGCATTTCAAATGGCATACCCACAAACATGTGCATCTGCTGCACGTAATGCTACTGAAATCAAACAAACAAACACAAAAAAATCCAAATAATAATTGTATCAAAATGTCATTACAATTCATTATTATCATTTGATATACATAATTTTTTTGTCCAACTATACAAAGTAGAAAAAAGTGTACAAAAAAAAAAGAATTGCTTAAATTACCCACAAAACCGTTGCTGTCAATATTTGAGAGTGACTGCATGCATGCAGGCATGCCTGCCTTTATATACACATTACAAATACTATGCAAATGAAGTGCAACCGACAACAACAGCAATAACAACAAAGAAACAACACCAGAGTCATTAATTTTTGTACAAACTTGCTTCACTTCTTGTTACAATTTTATTTTATATGTTTTTCAATATGTATGTATGTTTGCCTGCCTCAAAATATATTTAGTTTTCAGTCTCCTACGGTTTGTGGCTTTTAGCCAGGGTGGGTTACTATCATGACCACAAAAAAAGAAACAACACATTGACTTTTTATAGGAACCCATAAAAACTGATATTTACATATGTACATACATATGACCAGAAATACCCAGCAACATGTTTTTCAGCAAAACATACATACCTAAAGGCTGTTTAGTAATAAAATTGAAAACAAATATTTTGGGATTTCTTAGAAACTTCACATTTATAGGAACACTTTCAGAACTATTTCTGGAACAAATGAAATCAGTAACACTTTATGTGACAATTACTTTGGCTAGCTGTTCTGTAAAACGCTATTGTGATTCTAAAGTACTTCTGTAGAGTTTTTAAAGAACCAATTCTTTTGGCATTAGTTTTACATTGGTTGTACACTAGTTCCGTATATTATTTATTAGTTTCCAAGGAAATTTTTGTTTCAAGCGGAACAGAACTGTTACTAATGCCTTACAGAGCATGCGCATATCAAACAAAATCCATCGATTGATGAGCTAGTTCCATTCAGTTTATGATTCATAAGAACTAGTTCTGTTGGCGAGAACTTTTAGCAAATATGCATTCAGAACCCTTGTTGCAATTCAGTTGTGAAGGTGACAATTTCAATTCAAAATGCAATCTAGAATTTTATATACAAAATATACAAAATTTGTAATTATAATAAGAAAAATACACACACATTTCGTTCCAAATCATAACATGTAAGAAATATGATTAATAATTCCCGAAACCTATTTCTCAATAATGGTGAGTTAAATAGATGATGTTTACAAGTAGATCTTGTACAACAAACATTGCTGATGACTTGCTTGGCAGGGTAGAAAATGGCTTCCAATAGCCAATTGTCTAGAAATATTACTTTATAATGGTATTCTTTGATTTATTAAAATTATTGAACTCAAGCCGAAATAATAAATTTTCACTAATAATAAATGTAAAAAGTTTTACAATTTTTCATTAAAAAAAAAAACAGAAGTCTCTCAAAACTAAAGTTTAGAACTAATATTGATTTTCCAAATATAGAAAACTGTTTGCTAGCACAGCTGAAGTCTCTAATACACTCCCCAGTATAATGCTGAAAATGAATTTTGGATTATCTATTTTATGTTCCGATGAGGCAGCAAAATATAGAATATCTAATCGACATGACTAGACACGAACCGACTTTATCAGCTGATTACTTGAGCTTTAAGACTTTTCAAATTGTTGATATATTTCCTGTCAAGCTACAAATTAAGCTCGTACCAAAATACAAATAATATTTGATTTTGCCATAAAACTTTGTTTATGTTCTTTCGAGTGCAGAAAAAGTATTATTAACTTTTTTTTATTTTCTTTTGTTTTTCTTTTCTTGCATGCGACAGTACGAAAATTGAATTGACGCGTGTGAATGAAATGGCACGTTCAAAAGAGAATTGAATAAAAACCGGTCAGCTAAAACTGAAGTGTGAGAAACAAGACTATTTTTCAATGGCAAACATGGTTGTGCAAACAAATATTCTGTTAAAGTTGTTCGTACAAGAACATAACATCGACAAGAGTTGTCCGCACGAAGAAATTTCATGTTAGCAAAAAAAAAAATTGTGTCTGAGTGAAAACAAATTGTCCTTTGTCAAGATGAAAGTGATAAAGCATATTTTCACCTTATGGCTTTGTTAATCGCATACGCGAAATGTCTGCAGTTAACAGAAATTCAGTTCTGAATTAAGGAAATATAGCTATAATAATGGAAATAGTTATGGACAATTTGTATGTATATGTAACAATAAAGGCTTTTCTTTCTACAACTCTTTATGATTTAATCAAAATACAACAATGTTAGCAAAATAACAGAGCTTTCTATTCAATTCAAATCATGCTTAATTTTTGGGACACTTATAAATTCAAACGAAACTTTTCTTCTAATAACAAAACTGTTTATGGGGAAGCAAGGCCGTTGTTATGTTATTGTGCAAAGTTTGCACTTGCTGCCATCAAAATCCTCAATAGAAACTAGCAACCAGTTTCTTTTCGTTTTTGTTGTGGTTCTCTTTCTTTCTTTTTTTGTTCAGTGTAAAAACATCAATCATCAATCATAAATTTTCAGTTCGATTTGTAGTTTTTTGCTACCTAGAAATTCGTTATGTAAATAATTAATTGTAGGGCCGCAAGGCCATGATGATTTTGAGCATTTAATAACAAAACTACAGAGAGTAAAACGAGAGACAGAAAACTATTGCTAGAATAGTCGTAAGTTATTGTTAAAAGAATTGATGTGATATGTAGGGCTGTTAAAAGGAATAGCTAAAGGTTGAATGTAATTTGAAAATAATAATATATGAGCACTTAATATGTTATCAATAACGCGATAAAAACGCACCTGAAAATCTGCTGATAATTCCAATTTTGAAATATTTCTGTTTGTTTTTTTTTAATACAATCCAAAATGTGACAAAATATTGAACATGTTTTCAATTGTATCAAGTAAAATGCAAAAAAAAATGTGATTTAGGTTTTAAAGGCTTTATACTTTCCAAAATATTAGCTATAAACATAGCATCAAGAACGTGACAAATACTTTAACACGTTTGCACCATCATGGAAAATGCTAAAATCTACGTAATTAAACATAATTCATAAAGAATTGACGCTTTGTGGTCTCCAATATATTATTGCGAAACGTGGGATCAAAAACGTAACAAAAAACCAAAACGCATTATCGATTAGAGTGAAATTTATGCTCATGCACATAACTCATATTGCATAATGTGGCTTGTGTTTTACCCCCTTTATGGTTTTCAATATATTAGCACTAAACTTGAGATCAAGAACGCGACAAAAATCAAAACTTGTTTTCCATGACATCTAGCAAAGTGAAAAAAGTTCGCAAACTCTGTTTAGTTCAAAATCGTTGCTTCGTTGTTTAATTGTGTCCAATTTGTTAGCATTAAACAAGGGATTAAGAACGCAACAAAAAATAAAACTCATTTTTGCATAACATAATTTATCTTTTTGTTGTTACTTTTAATTTGGAAATATTTCTAATTGCTTTTTTATGCTTAATATGTTTAATGTGATTTAGTACGCGACATATTTTCCGTCCGCAATTTGCAAATTAAAAATGGCTTTGTGTTAATAGTTGCCAGTCTAAATATTTGTATTATTCTATAGTTTTTAATTTTATTTAGTATGCGACATATTTTCATATAACGTTTTTAATAAGGATTTGTTCAAGTAATTAACAACTGTGATTATAATTAATTTGAATATAATTAACATAGAATAGGCTTTCTGTTGAAAGTTTGTATTATGAAATGAAAAAGAAAATTGTATGTTTATTAACTAAGTTTCAAAGTTGATAACAAAACTGATGCTGGTGCTGACAGTGTAAAACATAACATTATTTGTTTGATTAATCTCTTGTTTAATTAACAACTTTTTAATGGAAATTACAGTTATTTCTCTGTATTTTTGGTTTTTTTTTGTTTGGTGCTGCAAAAATTAACATATAAATGACCATAAACTAAATTTAAATTACCTGACATAACAATAATAATTGCAAGTGATTGACAGCGCTATTAATGTACTCGTATATAAAACAGGAAGAAAGATACTAAAAGACAAGACCTTTTCTGTTTCACTTAACATCATGATGATGAAACAACATGCAATATTATTATAATTTTTTACTTTTGTTCTGTAAAATTTTTTGTTATTTTTTCCTGGAATTTGTGTAAAACAAGTACAAATAAAAAAATTCATATCATAAATTCACTTTAAACTAACTGTTTTTTGTTGCAATTCTTTCTTCCTTTACTTTTGCTCTCTCTCTGGTTTGTTTATTTTACCAAACACACACCACCAGGTGGAAAAGAGCAGTTCATCAACATTACATCGTTCAGCAGATCCCAGCACGTATCCAGCGCCACCCGGCACCCCAAAAGCTGTCAATGTAACACAAAATTCTATAGCATTGAGATGGTCGAGAAGTCAAGAGAAGCCACAGGCAACAAGTCCAATTATTGGGTAAGTTTTTTTTTTATATTTTTTGTGGTATATTGAGAAGTATTAAAAAGAAACTAGATACATAGTTGTAGTAGTTGCTAAATTTGTTTAGTTAATGAAACTTTTGATTTTTGCTCAAGGAAAGTTTGTTTAAATAGTTGGATTTAAGCAAAACACTAAGTGCCTCAAATAGATATTTTCAATTGAACAATTGTTAGCGTTTATTGTTACAATTTAAATTTTGGCCAGAAGAAAAAGTTGCAAATCAAAAAAATAAAAAAAAAACTGAAGTGAAATGAAAAAGTTGAGATTTAGATCCCTTTTTGATAGAGAAAATAACCAAAAAAAAAACGCTTGAAAACATTTTGTTTGTTTAAAAGACCAAGGTTTTTTTTCAATTTTTTTTAAACCATTAAAAAGCTTTTGTCTACTGTATATTGACTGACCATTTAACCGTTTAATATGGCTGGCCTGGTTTGGACATTTTTTTCTGTTCTATCGGTTGTAGTTAACATGTGGCTAAAGCCACAACTTTGTTACAATTCTTGCTTTTGATTTTGGCGTGGCCTGTTTAAAATTTTACGCTTTTTTTAACATTTTTCTCTGCTCTTCTGTTGTATTGTATTTCATATACAATTAGATGGCTTTGAGGTTTTTCTGGTCAGGCTCAGGCGTGTGTCTGGGTTCTTGGCAGCATGGTGCATCATGTTATTGCAAATGCAAGCAAACTTTCTAGTAAATGTTGTTAGGGTATACAATTTGAGAATATTGAGCAGCAGCTGCTGATGGTTTAAATTTGGGGGGGGGGGGGGGGGGTTTGGAAATAAAACAAACGCTCTATATATTTCCCACTAAGTAATGCGAACAGTTTGGGTCGGTATTTTCGCAATAAAATTCCACTAATGTTGCATTACTTTTTCTTGCCAACTACAACTACCTATACACGCAGAGAAAAAACATGGTTGGACATGGTTACGACAACTACACTGTGTTTTTGGTAACAATATATTGTTGTGATACACAAATAATTGTTATTTTAATTTGATTTTAACAATAATTTAGTTACCATAAACATTTGTATGTTTATCGCAATTATAATATTGAATATGGTTCACTGAAACATAATTATTTTTAAAAAATATTTACCACTACTATTGAATGATAACTTTTCAAACATACTATGTTATTTACAACTATTTAAACTTACAAATAACCATAAAATGATAAGTTTCTATATTTGTATTCATATTATGTTTAAAATGCTACAGAATTTGTTTAATATTAATAATATCTTGTTTTTGTCATTTGTAGAATGCTTTTGCATCAGTACAGTAGTTTGTCTGCGTGATAACAGATTATGTTGGATTAAAATGTTTCAATAATTGAAAAAAAAAACAAGTAAGAAAGTATAGTCGTTCAAGCCCGACTATATAATACCCTACACGAAGTATATGTATAAAACGTTTACTTTTTATCATAATATTATCAGTTTAGATCATACTTTGATTACTTTAGATCATAATATGATTACTTTATATCACATTATGATTACTTTAAACTATAATATGGTTACCTTGGGTCATAATATGATCATGTATGACAATTTTATGATTATTTTAGGGTATAATATGATGGTATAATATCAAATTATGATTAACAAGAAAATATTACACAGAAATATTACAATGATAATTGATCATAATATGATATTTTATGGCACTTATATTCATCATAATATGCTTTGACTATAATCAGAAATCTTATCATAATATGTTGCTCTTAGATTATGTTTACCACAAGCATGTTTTTTCTCTGCGTGTAATAACCAAATAGCGCGTTCTGTTTATGTGGCATGCCTTATGCTTAAAAGCAGTAATGTTTTGGACACAACAATAATAGCCATAATAATGCCAGCTAAAATTGTGCATTCAGTTAAAGTTTTCTTCTATAGTATAAAGAGTTTGTTTGAGAGTTTAAACTTTAAAGCATGTTTGTTATTTCTGGTTGGAAGTCAGAAGAAGGAAAAACATATGTGGCATGTTGTGGTTGCATTTAATTTTTGGTATCAAAATTTTTTTGGGTGTTGTAGGCCAGTGGCACCTTTATTCATAGACAATTTCCTATTTTTATTTTTTTTTTTGGTTTAAAAGATCTTTACACAAGATTAATGGCCAAATTAGCATAATGAAAATAAAAATAAATGTTGAAAGACGTTAAATGTTGTGTGTAAAGACCTCTATTGTTTGATTTACATTAAGAAAGTTTTTAACTAGTTACATGATATTAAGCAAAACTAAAAGAAATAAATATCTTTTAAAGTTCAATTATGATATAAAAAAATTTTAAACTGTTTCCTTAAATTGTGAAAAATCAATTGTTTGTTCAAAAATAAAAAAATAAATTTTACCATTTAAGCAAAAATTAAAGAAATACATTTTGTAGTTAAATTGCGAAATAATTGTTTTTTAAATATTTCCCTAAATTGTGCAAATTGTAATTATAAGTTCTTTTTATTTTTTTACGAATTTCTAGCTATACAGTGGAATATTTTAGTTCAGATTTGCAAACAGGCTGGGTTATAGCAGCTCATCGTGTACCTGATCAACAAATAACGGTATGTATAACAAAAAATCTTAAGAAATGTCGCTTCTAAAGTTTGTAAAATGATGTTTGTTTATTTGTCAGTTTTACTATTTTAATTTTTTTTCATTTTGTTTATTACTGAAAATATCGTAATGATAATAAAAATAGTAAAAAATGGCAAGCAACCGAACAAGCTTGTTATGCAATATGAAAATTATTCATTACTTTTTGTGCTGAAAACACAAATTCCACAATTTTATATTGCATTTTTTCCTTCCAACTACAAACAAACTTAGTTACTTGTTCTGTTTTGCAATTTATTGTAAAATTTTAGCATTTATTGCTAAAGTTTTTCTAATAAAACATTTTACTATAAAACCAAGTTTTTCTGCTTAATTTCATACATGCAAAATATAAAATTTCCATAAAATTGCTTTCAGATTTCCGGCTTAAAACCAGCCACTTCATATGTGTTTCTGGTGCGTGCTGAAAATTCCCATGGCTTGTCGGTACCTTCGGGCCTATCCAATGTCATTAAGACTTTGGGCTCTGAATCGGGTACAGTGCCGCCCAGTGAAATATCCGAGGCCCGGGAAGTATTAAGTGGCAAGGTAGGTGAAAGTATAAATATTGTAACATAACTAACCAAGAGTTTTATTTATTAACAATTGTTATCAATATTTATGATATTTCCGTTGAAATATAGAAATAATTTTTGTGTTCATAACAATTGTTTGCTTTTTGCTATAAAACTCAGCGATTTGGAAAACTGTGTATGCGCTGGAGCATGCAGAAAAAACACTCAACTAAAGCAAAAAAGGTCAACTTATTTAATACAGCTAAAGGCAAATAAAAAGTTTGTATTTTAACTATTATGAAAATAAATAGGAAAACATCTATTTTTATTTTAAAATTAAAAAGAAATACAAAATTTTAATTTTAGAAATATTTTTAAAAACTTATGTACATATGTATATGCCAGCCCTGAGAATTCCCAACAAAACTTAAACTGTCTAAAAATATTTGCTGAAGTGTTAAGCAAAGATTAGCAAAAGCTTTATGAAAAAATCTTTGTTTTATAAAAAGTTACCAGGATTTAGCTCATGTTTTCTTTTTTAAGAACTACTATGTGTATGATGAATATTATTTATTGACTTAATTTCAGCAATTTTGCTACCAAATTAAAAGTCTAAATATTGAGGAAACAAGAACAGGCTTAACAAGAATTTGCTATTTTAAAAAGCCACAAATTAGCAGGAAATTTTTATAGTTAAAATGCAAATTTTTATTAAAGAAATTTTATCTTTCATTATTGGTTCCACTATTTTATTAGCTGCGTTATTAACGTATTTCTGTTTTCTATTGCAAACAAATATTGTTTAAAAACAAACAAAAACTTTTAAAATCATCCAGAAAATTTGTGCGTGTATTTATCCCAGGCCTGAGTGTTTCTAATAAATTTACAACATTCTTAAAATATTTGCTAAAGTCTTTAGTAAAAATTAGCGGAATGTTTTTTAACAAACCTTTATTTTATAAAAGGTTTTTATGGTTTACATCTAGCACTATTTTTGAGTGCCACTATACGTATGATTAATATTAATTATTAACTTATTTTAAAAATTTTAAGGAATTTGTTTACAAAATCAAAAGTTAAAATATTGAGAATTGAAAAACAGACTTAAAGCTTTAATACAAAATAAAAAATAATTTTCTTAAAGAGCAAAAATTCAAAGGAAAATGTTTCGGTTAATATGCAGTGAAATTATTGAAATAAAAATTTTCTAAAAAAAACTACCGGTTTTCATTATTTGATCAGATATTCAATAAATGCTTTGCTGTTTAGCTTCTTTAAAAATTATTGTATTTCTTAATTCATTTATCGAATTAGACTAATATTTTTAAGTCTTTATTGAATGTATTTCTAAATTCTTATGAATCTTTCTATATACCAGCCTGGATAACTCTTAAAATCAATATACATACATATATACATATATATAATAATAATTCCCTAATGTCTTTGCCAAGCAGCATGAAAATTCATTTAAAAAAGTCTTTATTTTAGAAAAAGTTACAAGTAATTATCCCTACGTATACAGTACGTATAACTAATATTAATTATTGACTAATCTGAGAAATTTTAAAAGTTTTAAGCAGTTTTGCTACAAAATCAAAAGTCTAAACAGTGAAAATCCAAACAAAGACCTAAAGCTTTTACAAAGAATAATTTCCTATTTTAAAAATCATCAAATTGGAAGAAAAAATCCAACAAAAATTTCTAAAATTTTTAAAAATTTTGCTTTATCAATTTGTTCTACAAAAAAATTACCGATTTCATTGTTAAGCATATCCGTTTACTTCTTTTAAAAATATTTCTTTGCCCTTATTTTCCGGTATTTAACTTTTTTATTATAAATCTCTCTATATACCAGCCTTGTCAGATTTTAAAACAAATGTAGCTTTGCTAATAAACTCGCTAATACTTAAAAAATTTCTTAAAAAAATCTTCTTTTTTACAAAGTTACACGCTTTCTTCTTTATCGAAACCACACTACGCATGATTAATGTTAATTATTGAGTTATTTTAAAAATCTTAAAAATTTTGTAAGATTTTGCTGAAAAAATCAGAAGTTAAGTTACCCGAAATCAATAACTAGGCTTTTGGCTTTAATATACATTAAAATACATTTATTGCAACTGGTCCTAAAGCCCCAACAAAACGGTAAATTTCTCTAAATGTCAAAAATTCAGCGAAGCAATATTTACAAAATTTTAATATTTAAGAAGTAACCATAATTTAGTGGAATAAATGAAACAAAATCAAAAATTGTAAATATTGTTACTAAAAATAAGGACTTTAGCTTTTACTAAACACAAGTGTTATAATATAAAATGATATTAATGTATTAAATTAAGTTTTTTTTATTTTAATTAAAAATAACTATAATTTAGTGGAATTAAGGAAAAAAAATAAATTTAAATATTTATAATATAAAGACAGTTTTAAGCTGTTAGCAAGATGTAGTTTTAATTTCAAAATTACAGAATTTCAAAGAGCAACAATTAGCAGTAAATGCAAGTTTAAAAAAATTGTTAAATAAGATTAGATTTTTAGTAAAAAAAACATAAATTATTGCACACTAGTTTATGTAATATTTCAATCTTTAAGTTTAACAACTGTTTTGACAATCAAATCAAAAATATTTTTTTCCTTTGTATAAAAATCCTTCTAACACATTATAAAATCTAGTAAAAGTATTTCAACAATTGCCTAAAATTCTATGAGTTCTTGTTTACATACAGGACAAATTTCATGAAAAACTCCTTAATAACTAAAAAATTATAAAGCTTTAACTCAAGCTTTATATTTAGAGCACTACAGTGCGTATGATTAATATTAATTATTAAAGTATTTATGACATTTTTAAAATTTTATTTGTTTTACTTACAAAATGCATTGCTTAAGTAAGTCTAAGCATAAAATAGACTTTAAGCTTTAGTAAAATATAAATCACTGCTTTCAATTAGTTGCGATTTGTTTGACATTCATTAACTAAACATGAAGTCAAATATCTATTTTGCTCAATAAAAAATGTTAAAAATTTATTAAATTGTAAATTCTAACTGACTCTCTTTTTACCGCTAACTGTATGTAGAGGAACTTTTTGTAGTTGAACTAAAATGTTTGTATATTTATAGAGTTTATACATTTATTTGCTACTATTTGTTGCTACATGTTTTGCTACAAGTCGTCTCCCTGAGGTGTTATATATCTATATATATATATTTTTTTGTAATCTAATATAAATATTTCAATATTTTTGGGGTTTGTTAACATGTGTTATTTAATTGTATAGTTTAAACAAAAATTCTTATTAAAATTGAAGAATTTAAAAGTATTTCTTCTGGCTGCTTTTCTAACTACAAATTTTCTATATGATTCTTTCTTCATTTTTCCTGGTAAATTAAAGAATTTTTTTTAACGCTTGAGTTTGTCTGTTTTTTGTGCTATTTTTATGGTTTTTATTGCTAGATTTCTCTTGTCCATGGTTTTTTAGTTGATATTTCCTTTTAGCGGATTTTTTTACACCGTATTCATATTTCCAATTCCCTGCACCTGAGTCAATATTAACTTGCGCCATATATTGAGCAAAAAGGACATGTGCATATTTCACACAGCTTTCATACAAAAGAAACAATGGTGTTAATAAAACTGTTTTTTTTTTTAGCAAATGTGCATCAGGGCACCAATTGACCCAATTTTTTTGTGTGCATCGATTGGGTATCGATATTAAACACAGCAAATATTCCAAAAAAAATTACAATTTCAAGAAGAAAAAAATGGAACTTTAAAATGCGTTACCAGCAGTATCAAAGAATAACAGAAAATTCAAATGATTTATTGAACAAACAAGGAAAAAATACCAATGCAAAGAAATATTTCATAAGCAAAAGCAATTAAAAAGTAATGCTGATATCTAAATGGTTTATTAAAAGAGAAAAGGAAAATTCTAAAAACTGGTCTCTTATATTTAAACAGTCTCGTAAGAAATTTTATACAATCTACTTTTAAATTAAACAAATTGGTTTTGCTATACTTAAGCCTAAGGCTCACTAAATTTAAATTTACCATAATATTATTAATATATATTACGGAACATTAGTTTGGCTATTATTTAAGGCTCATTGAGTTTTTTTGTACTTCATATTCACATATATTACAATACAATTTATAAGCAAAGGAGACGGTTGCAAAAAATGCGAAAAATGAAACGAAAAAGGCCTCAAAATCAACTTCATTTTGTTACGGTTTTTCATAAAGCCTAAAAAATTATTATTCTTGTGTAAGCTTTTTTAGTAATATTTCTTAATAGCAAATTTATGAAATTGTTATTATTTCCTTAAGCTGTAACATTCTGGCATGCACATAGCTACAAAAAATACATTAATAACGTAAAGGAAACTTTCACTTTTAGCCCAAAAAATAAATCGTTAAGAAAAAAATGGGAATTTATAATAGAGAAATTGGTATTTTTCAATATTTTTATAAACCTAACATAAATAAATACAATAGGATTACATTAGTGCTTGAAATAATAGGAACACTAAGATTAAGAATGGTAAATTTGTGACAAAAATAAAATGTCATTGGTATTGCTCGTTATTTTAATTAATTCTTATTTTAGTAATTGTGTCACTAAAATCTTTTAAATTGATTTTAAAATAAGTTTTAAAAATTTTATATTTAACATCCTATAGCCCTGTGGCCCTGTCATATCTAACGCCAAACATTTTCCTTTTATAACTGCCTCTCTTTAAAATATATATTTATTATAAGCAAAGTTATTAACAATTTTCTAAAACCATTTCATAAATACCACTAGGCGTATGATTAACATTAATTATTGACATAATTTAAAAATCTGCCATTTTTAGTCTACTTTTTGACAGAATAAAAACTTTTTAGTATTACAATTGTTTTAAAAGTTTATAAGCTATAATTGACCATATTTAAACAAGTGAAAATTATTGCTGTTCAAGTAAATGTATTCAACGAAACCAAAAAAATAAAGAAAAACATTTAAAAATTACAATAATGTAAATTAGTTTCTTAAGATTTGTAGCTATATAATTTTAGCAGAGAATTTTGTATGTATTTCTAATAAAAATCATTTATCAAAGTTTAGGCTTTCATATAAAATATTTTTTTATTAAAAACATTTTAATTTTAAGAATTTTAAAATTTAAAAATTTTTTTGCTAAAATTTTTATAATTTTTCCACAGCTTTTTAGCTAGTTTTTTTTTTAAATGTTGGCGATTTTACACAAAGTTTTATATAGAAAAACCTACCAAAACTCAAAGTTAGAAAAGTCATTTTCAAATCTTTGTTTTACAATGCCTATAAAGTTCAATGCAAATTATAATTATTTTGTATTTTGCCTAAATTCTTGTTATAATTATTCTGAATTATCTTTTAAAAATAATTATTATTTGTTATCAATAATTTACTAAAACTATTGCACATATACCTTAGTGCGTATGATTAATATTAATTATTAACATATTTTAGATACATGCATGATATGAAGTATTTTAATGCTGAACTTATATGTATTTTAGTGTAAACTTATTTAGCAAAATTGAAGCATTAATAGCTAATATTTTGTTTTATAGAAAACACAACAATTTCAAGAAAAATTCCTACACTAAAAATATTCAAAAAATTCAAAAAATGTTCCTTATTATAATCAAAGTTTTTTAATAGTTTTATTAAGTTTTACTTAACTTTTGCAGTGTTCTTGTTTTTAAATAAAAATCCAAATAATTATAAAATCTTGCTGATATTTATGGGTAGTGTTCCCTTAAATAATTTTAAATCTCGTTATCATTGCTTATCTTCTCTAACTAAATACTTACTGCCGTATTTATAAAAAATTAAAGTAGACTTCAAGTGTACTTTTAGAAAATTTTGTATGAAAATTTTGTCTTAAAGAATACTTCAAGCCTACTTTATTTTTTATAAAAACGGCAGTTAATGTATTACAATTTCAGAAAAATAAATCAATCACTTTTCTGGAGTACAAGATTAGCGAACTCTCACTTTAAAAGATAAGTATATTTGACAGCAGTAATATATGTAAAAATTACACATTATGTCAAGTCCATCAAATTCAAATCACACATCATTGACCATAACAAACTATCTGTTTTGAAATATACACTATTTTCTCTTGATAAAATGGAATTTCTTGAACCACAAGAGGTTTTTTTATATTTTTTTCAAAAGCCCATTTTGTAGCAAACCTAAATGGTTGGCATTTCAATTACATTGAGATGTTTCAGTTGTTAAGTTAATGTTGATCCTGTAAAATTTAGGGGCAAGATTTATATGCAAAAGTTGTCACGATGCAGACAAGAAATATATGCAGTTCCTTAAGTTGAGAATTTGAATAGGATTGGTTAGTTATTTAAGAGAATCCTTTGATTCCGTTTTGAAGAGGATCACACCACTCAGTGAGATGGGCTATAAGGGTGAAATCTGGATGGTAGTAATTACAGAGCACTATATCCAGCCTGTCGCTTTCAGGTATTCGATAAAGTCACACCATTTGATACTTGATGTCTCTGCCAGATTGATTTGTATGTGAGTGTTTAAAATTGATTGAATCCACATACAAAATGTTGAGAACGAAACATTATGTTTCAGTTTGAAACTACTACCCAAATACGAATACTGTCTTCTCTAATTTGCTAACAAATTATAGTTAGTTTATCTGAACTAGCTGTCAAAATAAAATGTAAACAAAAAACTAAAAAGGCAAAAAAAGGAATTGTGAAAAATAATAAAAGTGAAAATAAATAAATAATAAAAGTGAAAAAACAGTAGAATGGAGAGAAAAGAAATGGTTCCATGTACATAAAAGGAACTGTCAAAATAAAACACGAATATACCATGTGAACGGAATGATTCACAATCGTAATTCAATAAGGCGATATAGCCTAGACAGTTCCTACTTACATTGTCTTACCAGAATAGAATTTATTGTATAGGATTTGTGACGACAACAATATTTTTTAAATCACTTTCAAATTAATATTTTGAAAGTTTACATGTTAAAATTGTTTCCTTAATTGTTGTTTAGCTGTTATTTTATTTAGTTTCCTAAACTCTGTAGAAATCTTCTTAAAAGTAAAATTTTAAAAAATCCCTTCTAAATCACAAGTATTCTAAATACTTTTAAGATTAACAAACATTAAACTGGTTTTAAAAGTTGCTAGAATTCTTCTTGGAAAACTGGTCATATATCATTTAAAAACAATTATTGGCTTAAAAGTTATAAAGTTTTTTTCAATATGATTAAAAAAACAGAACTACTAAACGTATGATTAATATTAATTAATAGCATTTTGCAGAAATATTTAATTGTAATTAGATTTTTAACACAAAGTTAAACCTTTTTTAAATAAGTTATCATTAAAAATTCCACAATTTATAAAATAGAAGTTATGTAGGAATCAAACTAATATAAATATATGAACAAATCTGTGGCTAACCTCAAAATATGAATTTTCGAAATTTGGTGTTTATACAAAAATAGACAAAAAAAATTAATTTAATATTTCTTTTTTTTTAGTTTTCTATTAATTTAAAAGTAGTCCTTTTATTTTGCTACAATATGTAGGATTCATTTTTCATTTCGTATTATAAGGAAGGCGTTGTTGCTATTTGTCTGCTCCAATAAAGTTGAATAACTCTGCCAAATAAAATAAATGCAACAGAACAACAGCAAGAAATATGTCTATTTTTTTGCCTCAATTCCGTAACGAAATTGCTTAAATATATAGGTACATGAAAGAATATAACAAGAAATTTTATATATAAATATATTACAAAACAACATGATTTAAAAGATAAAGCTTAAGGCAATTGTGGAAAACATGTAAAACATATAGCGAAATTTTTGCCAATTCTTGTTAAAAAGAAAACAGCTAGAGAATTCAAGGGTGGCTGTTGAACTGATGCTAAGTGGTAATATCAATCATTGTTAATGCAGTAAGGTATACAAAAAATACAAACATATAAACGTATATACATATGTATGTATGTATGTTAATATACAACTACACAAACTCTTGTATATACAAAAAACAAAATTGCCCATAAATGCAAATCGAGTTTAAAAATCCTCTTCTGAAAAAAATTTATATTTATGTGTTGAACTTATAGAAATATATGTATGTATGTGTATTTCCAGTTTAGTTTGTATAGGTTTTCCGGCATGTGTGTTTCTTAGCTTCTTATTATAAGACAGAGTAATAAGGTGTTGTTATGCACATTTATTTTCATTTTGCTCGATTTATAAAATTATTCACACAATAAATTGTCGATTCATTTTAGTTTCCTTCTTTTTTACTCTCTGTAGCATACCTTTAGGTGTTTGTTTTATATATATAGCTTGTATTTTTTCATTTCCTTTTTTTAAAAAATTCTGTTTTTTTTCTATGTATGTATAAAGTGGCAACAAAAAAATAAAGAAAGTTTCTTAAGAGTGTGTATGATATATGGCCTACTATTATATTAATGTGGGTAATGTGTTATGGCAGTAATAAATTAAAAAAAAAATAAATATAACAAAAAACATATTGTTATATTAGGAGGATAGTCACATGAGTTAAAGCCATCGAAAATAACTTTTTAAAATACAGGCTAAAATCATTTTATAAAAATGGCGTCTATGTTACCAATTGACCGATTGAATTTTGCTTTTAAACCAAAAACTTATTTCAACAAGTTTATTATTTTTTAAAAAGTTGTGAAAAATTTCAAAAACTCTTGCTAAAAAAACACCATGCCTATAATTAATTTTAATTATGCTTATTTATTTCACAGCTAAAATTTAACTAGGTAAACGTTAACAAATTAAAAGTCTCAGTATTTATAATAATTTAATTAAAACTAAAATTAAGTTAAATCCAAAAATAAATATTTAAGCAAAATAAAACATTAAAGAGAATGAATCTGAAGCTTAAGTAAAGCTAAAGATTTTCATAAATTTTGTATTTTTATTGTAAAGAATATCTAGCTAAATTGTAAAACCAAAAATAGTTCAAATAGTTTAACTTTTCTTTCCTTTAATTATTAACCTAAATAGCATTTTACTTTAATACATACAAAAAATGTTAATCATAAAAAAAGTCTTATTCAACCCTCTCTATTTATAGATCTGAACTTTATTCCTATTTATATTTATTTTATATTATGTCTAAAGTCTTGTTGTAATTCTCCTAAAGTTTCTTTGATAATGTTTAATTATATACAGAGTTATAAAACATTTAAACCACAGAGTATAACAGAGGTGACAGAAGAGCAAAGATAGTGTAGTTTTTTTCTTGTCTCTTTCTTTGGAACCTGCCTTTTTGTTTTCTTTATGTTACTATTTTTCTGACGTAATAAAATTAATTTTTGGCACAGAGTATTTTTGTATTGTTTGATACAACCATAAAAAAATGCATTTATATCATCTAACGAATGCACAAACTCCACAAAGTATAACAGTTATTAAAATACAATTTAGTTAGTTATTAAAATCACAAACATATAAACAAAATTTCAATTTAAATATTCTAACTCAAATTGTTTTGTTTATTTTGTTTTGTCCACAAAATTCTTGTTGTATATAGTGCTTTGCTTTTTCACATTACAAATTTACTACCAGAAAATATTTTCTTTCTCTTTTTAATATACCTGCCTTTTTAGCTGATTGTAGCGATTTTGAAACGTCAAAATTGACGCCTCTGCGTTCTCTGTGATTTAAACTATTGTTTCTGGCCCCCTATGCGTATGATTAATATTAATTTTTATGATATTTTAGAAAACTTAAAAGTTTTCAAGATTTTAATAAAAAAAAGTTATCGATATTTCTAGATAAAATCGTTAAGGTGAGTTCAAGCTATAATTAAATATAAAATGTAATACAATACAATGCCAGGTAAAAGTCCTTGACAAACAAACATAAAATTTTTTCTTCTACCAAAATTTTTTAATGTTTTTAAATTTTTTTTTTTTTTTTTTTGAAAAAACAGTTTTAAAAACAAACCACATTATTTGTGGTTTATTTTTTAAATATTTATTAATATGTTGCATGCAGTATAAAGTGAAAAAAACAACAAGCAATTTTAATCCTAAAAATTTCATACTTAATCCTTTGTAGTCCTCTTTATTCCTCCTCCTTATTCAAAAACGATTATTAAATTTAGCAAACGTTTATTAAGCAAATTTTTATATGCAAATCTGTCTTAATAAACGTTTGTTAATTTTTTTGAATAATTTACCTAAATATAATTATAATATAATTTACCTAAAATTTGTTTAAAAAACTTTAATTATGTAAAAAGTTCTCAGCAATTGTCTAAATCTCTTAACTATGTACCACTGTGCGTATGAATAATATTAGTTCTTAAGTCTTTAGAAATGAACAACATTTCTAGGTTTTTAAAGCCGATTGTTTAGGTATATCTTGCCATAAAAATTTAGCAATCAATAGTTATCAATTGTATTTCAATCAAATCTCCAACAAATATAGATATTTCTTTAAGTTATAAACACTGCCTGCAAACTAATGGCAAAGTGGATAAACTGGTACGATTCAGATCAAATATTGCCTTTTTTAAAAAGTTTTGTTGCTGTTTTTGTACACAAAAGTTTGATTTTAGAATGCTGGCATACAGTCGATTACCATATATTTATCAAAAGACTGATATTCTGTAAAATGTAATGCTGCCTTTCTCTAACAACATTTCTTATACATTATTCCTCAATACCTTTGAGAACAATTTCCTTATTCCCCAAACCTTCTTACAGTAATACACAAATATTAAATGAACAGCTAGAAAAACACCACAACAACAAAACTAGGCATACCATTTTATTGACAGACACAGCCAGTCAGACAGCACAGGACCGAACTGGCAAACCAATAGATTAAAATGGAAAACCAATATGTATCAAACAAAAAAGCCTTTAGTTTGATAGTCCAACAAACATCATGTCATCATGAGAAGAACTCCCAAGAACACAAAGATGAAATCATGTTTATAGATGGAAAACTAAAACTTTAACTCGCAACTGAAATTAAAACTGACAGCATCAAAATGAAATCCTTAGAAAGATTGTTACAATTGTAAAATAAACTTCAAAGTGTAATTGTAAACACAGTTACAGCTCCTCTCTCACTCTCTCTCTCCCTCTCTGTATTGTAACTCTATCTATTATAACTACTTTGAACATTATTTTACCAGCCATGTAGTTTGTAGGAAGCAAACACGCATTTTAGCTAAGACTAGACACAGAAAATAAGGGAATTTCTTCAAACCGAAAGCCAGGAATAGACATTAGTACAGATGGGTAGACAGGAACTTTTGTTCCTTTTGCTAGTTTTCATTTGTAGCAAAAAATGCATGTAGTTGTTAAGATAATTGATTTAGCTGCTCGTGCCAGACATGTTATACTTGACAAACATCAATGAAATTTTTTTTGGAAAATTGTTTACTAGCAGACATATAGCTAATAAATTTTACACTTTAATAAGCATCAGCTAGATACGTGAACAAAAATTATGTTTGTTTAGACTCAGTATTTTTTATTGTAAAGAATAACTAGCTAAATTGTTAAACAAAATAACTGGAGTTTAAATGGTTTAAAAGTCACTTTTATATCTTCAAATTATTTCCCTAAAAAACTATTTACTTTAACGCGTACAAAATTTTTAACATCTAAATCCTGTCATATCCAACTCTCTATCTTACAGCACCTATAAAGTTCATATATCATATAATATGTCTAAGGTCTTGTAGTAATTTTCATAAAGATTATTTAAACATTTTTTTTATTATATACAGAGTTATCAAAAATTTTCCGAAACTATTGCCTCTCACCCACCAAGCGTATGATTAATATTAATTTTTATGATATTTTAGAAAACTTCAAAATTTGCATGTTTTTAATAACAAAATCTAGGGGTATTTCAAGCGAAACTCATTTAGGTGACTTTACTCTATAATTAAATATATGTATTAATTAAATACAATACTAGTTATAATTCCTTAATATAAACAAAAGTTCTAATATTTCAAACTTAAAATTTTTTCTTTAAACCTAAATTGTTTAATGATTTGAATATGTTTGCAGAGAAAATAGGTTTAAAAAACAACTAAAGTATTCTAAATATGTATTCATTAATTTATCTGCTACACAAATTTTTAAGTGAAATGTCTACAAGACATTAAAATCTCATAAATGTTTATATTTAACCCTTTGTAGTATAGCTCCTGTAAATGTTACTGCTAATTTTTTTTTATTGTTTAGTACTCGTATATCTATGGTTTTGTTATATTTTCCCTGAAATTTCCTTGAAATTGTTAAATTACATAAAAAGGTATCAACAACTTTCTAACTATGTACCACTGAGCGTATGATTAATATTAATTCTTAAGATATTTTAGAAATCAAGAAAATTTTTAAGTTTTTAAAGTAAATTGCTTAGCCTAGCTCATTAAGCGGAGTTTAAGATATAAGTAAAGGTAAATGGTTATTGAAAAAACAAATTTTCAGGTAAAATTCCGTGATTAGAAAAAAGTTTTTTTTCAAAGTTTCGATTGTCATTATTTTTGTTAAAAAAATAGGTTTAAAAATAAAACTTTGTATTCTAAATTCTATGCCAATGCCAAAAATTCCAAAAAAAAGAAGATAACCTCTGTGGATGTGCCTACGGTGTTATTTATAGAATTAGTAAATCAAACCATAACTCTCCTGATTTTGTTGGGATAAAGATTATGGAACATACCATCTGTCTTTAACCAAAGCTACAAGAACATAGGATTAGATGACTTAACAAGCAATAGACATATACAAGCCAGTCATTAATAAACTGATTATAACTCGATTGTTAATAAATCTTTGCCCAAATTTATGTTATTTAAAATGTTAATTTTGGCTGTACGACTGTGGAAAACGATTGAGTCAAGTCTCTAGAAAACATTTATAAATTTAGATCTTTTAATAAAATTTAATGAAACGTTACAGTTTTATTTTTGTTTTTCTATCCCACTTTTACATGTCGCCGCAAATAATCACATTTTGTATTTAAAGATAATTCTATTAAAGAACAAATATTTATTGAAGAAATCCACGCTAAAATTGCAACGAACAGTTTCAAAATTTTAAAATTTTTGCATATAAAAATTTCTATAATAGAATCGTAATTAAGTTAAAAGTAATTTCATTATTTTAATCAAAACCTTTTGTTATTAATATTAATTTAAAAAATATCTTTAAAAAATAAATGTTTTTTTTAAATTTTGATTTAAGGCTCTAATAATTATACCCTAGACCATTATAGTGGGGAGATGGTATTGGCTTTGTGCTGATGTTTGTAACGCCCAAATATATTGGTACAATACCCAACGTAAATTATACCGATAAACTCTGAATCACTTCCTGAGTCGATTTGACGATGTCCGTCCGTCCATCCAGCTGACTAGCTGGCTAGCTGTCCATGTAAACCTTGTGCGAAGAGTACAGGTCATTATTGTTAAGCTATTTCCATAAAATTTGGTAACTGATATATTTCGGCCCACTGCTGGTTGAAATTGATTGAAATCGGTTCATTATTTCACCTAGCCCCCATACAAATGTCCTGCCGAAATAGTGGTTTATCGGTAATAAACGTTAGATTAATACACGTATCCAAACAAATTTCGCTACAAAAGTTGTACATGAAGCCTAACCATATCTACGAATTTTGTGTAGATCGGTCCATAATTAACCATAACTCCCATATAAGACCCCCTGTCAAATATCACATTAAAGAGCAAAATTATCTTAAAAATGTTGGCATCCAAATAAAATTAAAAAACAAATAAGTTTCATATATACAAAAATCATGAAACCTATTTTTATAACGGTTGGTCCATAATTAGTCAAAGATCCCATATAAAAACCACTTTGAAAATCACTTTAACAAATCATTTAAAAGTGTTTATATCGAGATAAAATTTAACACAAAAAATAATGACATATATACGGAAGTCATGTTAGTAGATTTTTTGATGATCTGTTAATAATAATTCATAGGTTATTATATGATCTGACTAGACCGAGTTACTTTCTTACTAGTTATTTATACAATTGTCTGATATTTACAAAAATTAGTCTTTGAAACTCCTGATTGCTGATATTATCTTGAAATTTTCTTTAAATCCCCTATATAACTTAAAAAGTTATAAAGCTGTTTGCCCAAAAGCTCTTTTTAACAAACCACAGTGCGTATGATTAATATTAATTGAAAACATATTTTAGAAATTTGAAATATTTTATTACTTAAAGGTGTTAAATTTGAAAACTTATTATTACAAATTAAACAGCAGAGTCTAGGCTATTATAGGAAACAAAATTAAAAATGGAATATTACTTATGTTTAAACAAATTTTTCTATTTAAACTCAATAACAAATCTTCCGAATTTTTAATATATAAATCAAAGTTATTCTGGTTTTATGGTTAAAAAAAATCTAGCGTCTAGTAAACTGTAATTATTTTATATTAAAAATCAATTTAACAACAGTTTTTTTCTCTACAACGCTCATCTTATTTATTTTTTTAATCAAAATTTTGCAACATTAAAGTTTTATCATTGTTTTGCTGTTGTACTACTGCTTTCATTTTATATTTTTAAAGGATGTATTTTGTTGTTGAGGCAAAAAAAAACCGAAATTGTTTTCCTTGTAAATGCAAGTCAAGAGTCTTGTTTATGTCTTGTGAAGTGTTTTTGTTTTCCGTTCATGTTTTCAATAATCAGTTTTTGTGTGTGTGTGTGTGTGTTTTTTTTTATTGTACATCTACCATTTTCATGTTTTTCGATTCTGTTTTCTCCTGACTTTTTCCCTGTTCAGACAGCTCGTTATTATTTTGTTCTCGGCTCAACAATTCAAGTGTTGCTGTATATTTGGTTCTGTGTGTTGTAGTCGATAGACAGACGTATACTTATATACATACATTTGTGCTGGTATCTTTTTGCAACCCTTAGTACTTTTTTTGTTATTTCTATCAACACCAGACAGTCAGGAGAATATGATTTTTTTTCTTAATTTTTGCATGTATTTTTTTTTTTTTGCCAGAAGATGGCAGGGTGCAAGGAATTTAATGATGGCAAACTTAAACATAAAAGGTATGGGGGAGGTGGTTAGGGGGTTGTGCGCTGCTAAGAACTATGATACCAGAAAAAAATATATTGAAAAGAAATGGAAATTAAAAGCGAGAATTAAATTAAATATTTAAAGTTTTCCTGCCAATTCCTTTATAACGGAAAGAAAGTAGAATTTTGTCTTAGAATTTTGTTTGAATAACTGTCAGTTTTAAAATATGTATGTATATGTCTGTAGTTTCATGTCACTTTTATAATTTTCTTTGAAACTTTACAATTGGTGTAAATATATTGATATTATTTACTTTTAAATTTTGTGTATAATTACATACATAATTATTTGTTATTTTTACTCTCCGCTATCAAGTCTTTATAATTAAGACATTTTTTTTTTATAAATTACCAGCCACATGTCTTTCAACATTTCATATTGCATTTTAACAATGTATGAGCCAGTCTTAGCCAGCCTTGCTAGCATTTAAGATTTGGGTTAAAACCCACTCTTACACTCTGGTATCTATACAAAATTGTTGTTGCCTTAGTTTGTTTATTTTTTAAGTATTATATATAAAATATTTAGATCTTATCTCTCATATAAAACAGCAACAAAATTCACAAATGTGATAAGACCAAAACAAACTAAATGTATGGAGAATTGTAAAAACACAGTGTTTTTTTTAGAAATAAATGTTGTCCTTAGATTTATTAACGATAAACCAGAAAAGTATGTTAATAACATTTTTTTTTTTGGTGCACATTAAAACACATTGTAATGACTACTACATACTCACTGCATTACTCAGAAGTAGTTTAGTAATGGCTGAATCATAAATTAGTATAAAAATACTTCTTTGATAAGCAACTGTTATTCTAATTCAATATAAATAAATTCTCAATTGTAAATTTAACTTGTATTGAATGCCAGCAAATATAAGGCCTGATTTTGAATAGATAATAGAATATCAAGTCTAAAGATTAGAGCTAATGATTAGTTAGGATTTTGAAGATAATAGTGAAAAACTTCAATATAATTCTCATTTAATTAGGACTCTTTTAGGCATAAGTAACTGACTAACACTTTCCAAAAGTTAATTAAACAATCAATAATTTGTTGTATTGTTTTTAATTCCGGTATAGCTGTTTTGTAGTAGAACATAAGCTCGTTAATTTTAGTTATGAGTCATGACCAGTAACAGCTCATGACTACTAAGATGTTATAGTGCTTCTATATAACCAGTTATTTACATTGTCATCAATACGACCAATTATAGCAGTCCATATTCATAAATATAGCAGGTTTAACTGCAGAGCCAAAATTTCGCTATACTAAACATTTTAATTATCAATGCCAACATCATACCATGTAAATTACTTAGAAGTGGTTAAATAATGATTGACATATCTGATATATAAAAATGAATTCATAGTAAAGTTCATTCAACATTATCAAATTATTTATTTTTCGTTAAATCAAATCTAATTCAAAAACTATTTTGAATAGATTTAATAGAGGGTTACCCTTTCGGTGGCTTAAACTTATTAGTTATACCCAAATTACCATAACCACTTATTTGGCAATTCGATTTATATAGGCAATTACTATGCCTATATATTAATTTTTTAATTGTGTTACTTTCTTTGGAGAGGGGATAGGTAGGAAAAGAATAAGTAGTGAAAGGAGAGAACACTGCAATTGCGCGTTATGTTTATAAATAGTTGCAGCGCCTCTGGTGGTAAGTAGGCGCATTCCTCAAAGCTTGATTTATAGTCATTATTTAATTATTTTACTGCGTTAGGGTTTTAATGCTATACCACCGAAGGAGGGCGCTGTGATAAATATTAGTTATGATGGATAGAAAAGAAAACTAAGAATTATCAGAAACTGATGTTGTTTGAGTGGCTGCGGCTGAGAATCGAACCCAGGGCACAATTACCAACTCATGCCTAATGATAAAACGCGCTAATCAATTAATCTGCAGCACCTTAATTTTATCTAACGCTTGTTTAATATATTTTTACTTTTTTAGTTCTTTTATTAAATGTTAACATTATTTGCAATGACTACTACATACTGACTGCATTATTTAGAAGTAGTTCAGTAATGACTGGCTAATATATACAGCTGCGTTAAAAAAAATAGCACTGAAGGCAGGATGCGACTGTAAATTATAAATTTTTCTTATATTTAGTTCCCTATTTATTTCCGTGATACATAATTGAAATATGTCAATCATTTCATTCAACGTAATAAATATTTTATTGACTTTTAATTGAAGAGATTTACAATTCCGGGTGAAGTATCAAAATTTGGATGGCAACACAAATAGCACTATTCATTATAAATTTTTAAACATTAAACTATCAGCCATGTCACAGAATTTAATTCATTTGGAAGTGGAACTAATTCCCTATATTGCTTCTATAGAATAAGTAAAACGAAACATTTTTTCGGAATGCAACCTCGAAATTCCGCATAGCAAATTAAAAGTGATTTCATTGCTTAAAAATGTTTCGTTTTGCTTTTTCTAAAATAAAAAAAAAACAAATAAAATTAAGCTGAGAAAACAAATTAATAAGCGCGACGCTTCGGCATGGGATTAAATAAGTTTTCACATCTTTCTGTGGGTATTTCCGCCCACGACTTCTTTACTACAGCTCAAAGATTTCCATTGGTAGTTGGTTTTATTTGAGATGCACCTTTCTTTACGTCAGCCCAAAGATTCTTTGTTGGGTTCAAGCCAGGTAATTGCGCTGGCCACTGCATAACCGTAATATTGCTAACAATAAACCACGACTTCTCTGCTTGTATCCAAAACATTGTTGTCTTGTTGGAAGATCCAAAACAATGACATTTCGTCCATGGCATAGGGAAGCATTACATTATTTAGTATACCAACATAAACATGTTGATCCATTGTTGATTTTATGCAATTTCTTGGCCCCACTTCGTAGTATGAAAAGCATCCCCATACCATAATGCTAGACCTCCATGATTTACCGTCTGATATTGAAATTGTGCATTTGAGGGACGTCTAACATATGAACGAGAAACTATTCCAACAAATAAAATGATTTTACTCTCGCCCGTCCATAAAATATTAGGCCATTTACTAACGGGCCAGTTTAAATGATCTTGTGCATAAGTGCTATTATTTTTGCCGGTGCTGTACATAAATAATTATGTTGACGTCTCGATCATTGCTATAGCCTGTTCGTAGTATAAAACCAGCACGTCAGTCATTATTTGTACTGAGTCACTGCTTTCCGGTAACTAGTTATTGTCAGTCTCATTACTAAATTATGAGTTCAACTGCCCAATCAACCTTTCAGACGTACTTTAGTAATCTGTTATATATGTTAATACCTTTTTAATTAGAATTAATTCACATCAAAATTCATTCAACCTTCAAATAAATTACACATTTTTTTTAATTCAAATTACAATTTGTAATAGATTTAGTTTGTTGGATTAAAATAATGAGTTTATTTGCCAATCGATTTATTCTGCTGTTATGGGTAGAGCATTTTCAATTTCATAAAATGTTATTTGCTTAAATGTAAGTAAGATTCGTCTAACTTGTTCTAAGTTAATAGTATTTTTTGTGTGTTTTTTTATCGCACCTAACATTCTAGCCCACGCTTTTTTAAATTATTTTTACAGTTTTGGTTGCGATTGTTTGTAACGCGTTCTATAAAATATATGTACAAGCAAATAAATGCATTTAATGTATGTTTAATAAATAGCTTAAACATGCCCGTTATAAGCAATGTAAAGGGTGGCACAAAATTTACGCCAGTTTTACATAAACAGTTGCTTGCTTTAGATGTTTATTTTGAGCAACATAAAGTCGACACAATAGAGTTTTGTATGGAAAATAACATAAAGCATTAGCATATACCACTGACTCTTTGAAAAGAAATGTTGATTGTATTAAATCTTACAATCCACGGGCTATACCAAAACAAGAGAGTTTTTAAACCAAGAAATGTCTCAAGCAGTAATTGAATTTTTTTATAAGGTGTCAAGCATAAGACATCGTCTTGTTGAAACCATATGTCGTTCACATTAATATAATTTAAGCGAAACAGAAAGAAGTCTGTTTTTATGCTGCACAATCCAATGATCCATTAATGCTTTCACCTTAAATTCTTCAACAAATAGAGACACATTGTAAATACATTTATTTTACGATATTCACATTTGATCATATGAGAGACAAATGCTGCACTTTTGATGATAAACGAAGTCAGCAAGTTGAAAATGTGTTTCATTGTTTCATCGCTTAAAATGATTTTGTTCGAAAAAATGTCTTCCCTCCCAATTTACACGAAGCAAGTTTTATTGTAAAGATTGATATAATTTTTTCCTTGAAATATCTTCGTTGTTGACACAGCACAATTCTTAGTCCCTGCAAATATCTATGGAGTACATGGTCCATTGTAGCTAAAATGTAGTGACTACATCATGGTCCTATGTAATGCACTCACGGACCATTTCATTCTCAAAGCAGAACTTCTTGTTGTAAAACATATAAAGTAGTTATAAGGAGTAGTTTTGGGATTAGTCCAGTATTATGCAAAGCTGGATTATATGGTCCAGTCCTAGGACATCGTAATGTTAAATGGACTAGTTTGTTTCATAAAAATTGATTATGTTTGGAGTACTCCTGGTCCATTGTGGAGTAGTCCACACATGCTTGTTTGGACTACAGGCCATTTTTTGCATATACACACATACACACACCTTCATATATACATATGTAATACGAAGAAGAGAGTAACAGGAATTGCTAGTACAATCAAGTGTGTATTCGTATTATCTTCCCCTCACCACGATGTCTAAAAGGTAACCAGCTAAGCTTAATTAATTGCTTGGTGTAAATTGGGACTATCCCTTGCATCTGTTTGAGAGAACTATGACTTCCTACATTCACTACTTGATGGCATTGAATTTCACCGTCATAATTAACGTAGATGTGAATGATTTCTATATAAAAATGTTATTATAAAGAGTTATTTAAGAAGAACTTTGATTGTCAAAATAAAACAAAATAAACTAAAATAAAGAATTAAATTAAATTTTAATTTTAAAATAAAGAATTTTGATTAAAATCATTCAAATTTTAAATATATTGAAGAGATTAAGCTTTGACAATTGTCTATTACATATTCAGATGCCGATTATCAAAATGTTCAATCATATATGCCCAAAATGACGGATCGTATGATGAATTTAGGGAACTCTGTGTTTTACATAGCTAACGGACAAATATCGAATCTGAATTCTTTGAAATGATAATATGTAATGGCTATATAGTCACACAAAATTAACTCTGCAATGATTCGTTTATAGATTTAATATCATCATTTCGAATAGTGGAATTTAGCTGACGGATTTTAATGCTGGGTACTTCAAAAGTCTCACCAAGTCAGTTTTCTTTCGCCTATGATAGTGATATAAACTGTTCTATAGTAGGATCATTGTTTAAGAATATTATAGATCATGTCATACAACATGGGTGATTTGCTAAGCATTAGTGATATTCTTTCCTCAAACTAATTCGCTCTCCAGCTTAAGGAAAGCTGACACAACTCCACACATTATAATGTATAGTGTTTTTCTTATAAAATGTAATGTCAAAGGGATGACTGGAAAAAAAAACATTAGTTGGACTTAAGTCATTAAGAAATTGCTTGCGACTTATTCTTGAGATATCGTGCAGCAATGTTCTTTCGTTCAATGTTTTATTTAAAGTTTTTAGCAACATTAAGTCTGAGTGAATTTTAAATTACCCTTTAAAGCAATCTATGTACATATTTTGAATGCAAATATCTAAATGCATATTTACATATTGTTGAATGTTTGCTTAAAATTTTAAACATTTTCTACTTCATGTTAAAATAAATTTAAACAAAATTGGCATTTTTTTAGAGTATTTTGTTTAGTTTACAAAGGTGCCAAGTCCACTTTTTGTATAATGTATTGAAAATAAATGTAATTATTTCAGTTTTTATTCCTGTGAGCATTGTGTTTGAGAAAACTCTTAGATATTTGTTAGTGTATTTGCTTTAACTGCCAAAGCAGTCAAGAGTAAAACAAGTGATATTTTCAACAATTAAGCAGAGAAATATGACTATTAACTTAAGTATCAAAATTATGGAAAAAATTGTGATTAAAAACTTAAAAAACTTTGGTTTTACTTAGTAATAGATGACTAAATATAAAATGTTCATTAAAAACAAATAATATCGATTCAGTGAAGTTAATATTATAAGTAAAAATATAACTGAGAAAGTAGAGTTAAACACTTTGGCGAATGAGGCGTCCAAGGTAGTACATATTTGAAATATGCCTACATGGACTAGTATGCTTATATATATAGTTTATTCGGTTAGTCAAGTGATTATTAATATATAGGTTGCAAACTATGCTATTTAAAAGCTGTTTAAAATTCCTGTTTATGTACTCTTTGTAATGCAAATAGAAGTCAACTGTTTACTTTGTGAGTCCCCGGTAATGTAATGTAGAGACAATGCTAATTCGTAATTTTTTTTTTTTTTTTTTTTTTGAACAAAAAAATCGATTCTTTTTTACCAAAACGGTTTTTACTAAAACAAATTTGGTCGATCTGTAAAAGCAACATAAAATTGTTGATATATTTGTTTAATATCACTATAAGAAACCTATTAAGAGTTTGGTGGATAAAATTACATTATGTGGTCTTCTGAATGTCTAAAAGCAGTTTTGTGATTGTGCGATTTCTTTTCGGAAATTTGGCTGGAAATGTATTTACATGCTATAGGAAGATGTTAACAGCAAAATTGTGGACTATTACTGATCATTTGGATATTACTGACATGTGTGAAAACGTTTGAAATTTTAATTTAAAGATAGCACAATTTCATGAAATTTAGCTGTTGTCTCCCCGATCATGTGATTTAACACGACTGCAGTAACTAAAAATCCCTGACATGATAAACAAAATAAGTTCGCCATTTAGCCAAAATGTGACTGACAAATTTTGCTGAAAGAATCGATATTAGTTTTAAAAATAAAGTTCTAGTTGAAAAATTCCTTAAATAAGAAATTTGTTAATTCATTTAAATTATCAACTGCAACATTTTCCAACTTCTGTGTTACTGTGCTTAAATGTTTTTTATGTTAATATTGTCACATAACACTAAATACAGAGACTGGCGCTTGTATAGCTGCTATTACAAGCATTTACATTTACATTTAAATTTTTTTTTTTTAATGTTGTTGACTTCATTATGATGGTTGTTGTTTGCATTAACAAGTATTTAAAGTTTTTCTTGCTGTTATTGTGAGTTTTTGTTAATTTATACCTACCTACATACAAATATATGCAATTTAAACATAATAGTGTGTATTTTTTTAGCTATCAACGTTTGTTTTTAAATTGTTAAATAGAAACTGCAAATAATATTGGTTATTTATCATGTTTTTTAGATCTATTAGTTGACACTCTTTTTCTATAAGCAATAATTTTCGAAAGTTAAGCAAATTAAGTTTTTAGAGAGAGACGTTCAAAAAAAAAAAATTAAATTATATTAATTAATTTAAGCTGATTTTGATTTAGTAAAATAAAAAATCGTTGTTCGCTAATATAATACAGATTATTGGCAGCAACTTGTTTTGCTTATCTCTACTACTATATCAGGCTGTCAACAATTAAGACTTGTGATATAAATGCAAATATAGAGCAACCATTCATTGTTTATATATAGGTTGCAAACTATGCTACATGATCTTTGCAAAATGATATAAAAGTTAAAAAAAAACCATAGGAAAATATAAAAGCCATTTAAAATTAGTGTTTATGTGCTCTTTGTAATGCAAATAAAAATCAACTGTTTACTTTATACATTGCCGGTAATGTAGCTAGAAAGCAATTGCCATTTTAGTATCTCTACCTTATCGGCCGGTATCTCACGAGTAAATTTTTCAGTAATAGCTGCTAGTACGGCAACCGTTGTCCCTACAGATAAAGAAATTAAATAGCACGATCTAAGTTTCCAATTGACCGGCCAAACGTGAAATAAATTGTTAGCAGAACTCTTCTCTTAATTGGAGCATTCTTTTGCGTGCTGTGTGGCATCGTCTTTTTGAAAGCACATGCCAGCCAAGTCTCTTCCATTTTGTGCAAAAAAAAAATTGTAATCATCGCACGTTAGCGTTTTCTATCCATAGTAACGTTTCTGCCTACGTAGTTTTTGAAAAAGTACGATCCAATGTTGCCACTGGCTCACAATTCACACCAAACAGTGCATTTTTCGCGATGCATTGGCAGTTCTTGCAATGCTTTTGGCTGCTCTTCACACCAACTACGACAATTTTGCTTATTTACATATCGTTTTAATCAGTAATGAATGCAACTTTTCGATAAAAAAAGTTCATCTTCATATAACTTTGCCAGCGCCAATAAAAAAGTTTATTTTTTTTCAACTTTGTCATGTCGTGTGGCTACTATTCTTGCACCAGCTGTATTTTAAAAGGTTTTAGATACGAATTCTTCTGAAAATTTTCCCACGTAATGAAGTAATAGAGGCCCAACTGTTGCAAACGGCGCCGAATCGATAATTTACGGTCATCAACAACACTGGCAGATACAGCTGCGCACGCACCAACACGCATACGGAATGTCCAATAATGTAAATTTAGTGCGAAATTAAGACACAAGATTCCGAGTAGCCGCCTCAGAGTGTCTCCCAAAGTGACCATAAAATGGAAGAAGTGCACTTTGCACTTTCATATCCGAGCATGAATTTCGAAAATTGAATTCAGTAATTTGCAAGCGTTGTTCGTGTGTAAGTCGCTTCATGTCCACACTGAACATGATTAATAGTAACATGTTACACGAAACTTTCTTGCCAAAAAGAAAGTTGCTAAAAAATCACTCTTTACAATTTAAAACCTGATAGGAAAATGTATGAGTTATTTAAAATTCCACTTTATTTACTCTTTGCAATCCTAGGTATTTTAGCTTGGAGCCAATTGTCACTTTGGTGGATCTAAGTAATCTAGCGCGTAGTCACTTTACATTTGTTTTATTTCTTTACATTACAATACAAGCTACTTTATACCTCCCACGTAATCTAGCTTGTAGCCATTTTCCACTTTAGTGTCTTTAAATAATCTAGAAAGTAGTTACTTTAAAGTTGCCTTTGTATGTTTTCAGTAATTGTTTGAGGCTGTGTGAAGTTTATAGTAAAAATTACAATACAAATTACTTTATACCTCCCAGTTAATCTAGCTAAAAACCAATTGTCACTTTAGTATATCTAAGTAATCTAGCGTGTGGTCACTTTGAACTTTTTTGTACTTTTACATCTCTCTGAGATTTTTTTACAATTGTTTAAGACTGTGTGTGTGAATTTAAAGTAAATATTTTTATTTAAATACAATACAAAATTTCATGTTTATTTGAGCGTATTTGTGTGTATCTGCTGTAGGCCATGATCTTTTTATTGATGCTACAATTCCACCAAAATTATTTAAAATTTGTTTGTTATTTTTAATGTATGTTTTCATTTGTTATTTGTACTTGTAGTTAAATAACAATATTAATTGAATTGTTTGGCAAAAATGCAGAACAAAATGAATGTACATGTACGTACGTCCAGACGGCAATTATTCAATGTATTTAGTCGTTTGTTTAAGTGTAAAATAAATATTTATTAAATGATAACAATATATTCATGTACATATATTTAAAATTATAGATATATTTACAATATGTATGTAGGAGTTTAAATATAAAAACGTGCAGTAAGAATGAAAGAGAAAACACAAGAAGGAATACTTCCATTTCTAGCGGAAATATGTGTTTCGGTATTTAAGAACAAACATACATTGCAGCTGACTTCGGAGGAAGTGTTAGCAATATTTTAATACCACAGAAATTACTATTAAATTTCTCTAATTCCATATACATACGAGTATATGATTACTGCAATCATGTAAATCGCAACTTTAACACACTATGGTTGATGTAATCAAATAGATAATTGCAATGACCATAATATGGTTGAAGACATTTTTAAAATGTCGATATTATTGTGGTTATTTTGTGATTCCCGTATGTAACAATTACAGTTTTACATATGTATCTTGCGTTTTATTGTTATGTTATCCAATATAAATCCTCTTTAACAATTGTTAAGGTTTGAGTGCGTTTTTGTGTATTGTAAATAAATAAATTTGTTTCTGTATTTATTTAAAACAAATGTACATGAATCAAATAATCAATATCATTTGAATACTGGACAATCGATATTATACAGTACAACGTAGAAAAATTTGTAATTCTTTTCGTATTGTCTATTAGCCAAATTATGTAAAAATATGTTGTAAAATATTAGTACCGTGATTGGTTCTTTGTGGATAGAAACCGCAAGCAGAGTTGTACATGTTGTCCACAATCAATTCAAAATTTATTACTATGTGTGAACAATATCCTGTTTACTGTAATTCTTTATATAATTAAGGCAACCATAATGTGTTACAGTTACCATTCACATGATTGCAGCAATATTCTTGTCATCACTGCCACCATTAAGGCCCTACCAAATGTTCCCCACTCAACTCTGTGGCATAATGCCAGCAGCGAATAAAATCATAAATTCACGGTTTATTTTTGCAATTTTCTTTATTGTTTTCTCTTCATATATATATATTTGTATATACATATATATTGTCTACATATTGCAACATAAATATGCAGATATTTTCACACGCAGTTCTTTGGTTGTAATCGGTGTTGATGATATATTTGTATTGCATATGTAAACACGTTGTTGCAGTTGCATTTTTCGCATCCCCATGATGAGGGAATAAAATGAGAACTATAACTATAAAATAATAGTTTAACCAATATATACAAATAGGGTAGAAAGGGTAGTAAAATGTAAATGGCGAAAAATAAGAGAAACAGTAACCAATATAAATAAATGCTTATGTATGTATGTATTTTTAAGCATACATACATTTAAAATTTATGATGTAGCTACAGTGGGCCGGATATATGTAATAGTTTTTAAAGAATTTATCATGTTTTCTGAAAGAAACGCCATAAATATTAGATCTACAAACAATTACTCTATGGATGTCAAAGTTAGCTAAAAAAGAAGTGAACTATATAGATTTGAAGGACTATACCCTGAATTACAAAAGAATGCTTAGTGATAATTGACTATCCAAATGTAAAATAACTATTTTTTAAAGTACATTACAGAAAAAAAGTTTAAGGAAACTACAGTCAAGATTACTTAGAGACACTAAAGTGGCAACCGGCCTCACATTAGATTACCTGAGATAATTTGTATAAAAATAAATTAGTCGACATGCCTATCTAAAAGACAAAAAACTGCTGCGATTTGTGATTTACATTAACATTTCAGGGCATTGTAAAGTACAAATTTAGCTAATAATTGGTGTTCCATTAAGTTGTTACAACTAAATAAAGAGCCTAATTTAAGATTTGAAAAATCAGTAATAATTGAAAAAGCCCACTGTATTTATTTTATATCTTACTTGCATGCAAATATACATTTTATTCAAATATGCATTCATATATCTACCTATATCTACCTATATACATATATACATAGCTACATATATAGTATAAGTTACGAGGTAAATGTTAACTATATTAAAACAAAATGTAAAATTATGCATTTAAAATAAAATCAATATTTACGGTGCTAAAAATATGTTGGAATAAAATTGTGTACAACATTTGTTTTTAAATAAAAATTAATGGATTACTGGGAAATTTGAAAAGTTATGCATATTTAAAGACATTTTTTAGAAGTATTAAAGTTTTTTAATGCTACAGACATCTCATATGTATTGGAATTTGAGTATTGAAAATCACACAAATCGATTTAGATTGGAATTAGATATGATAAAAAATTAATACTATTTTTGTAGAATAATTTTGGTTTGAAAGTCTGTAAATTCTTTGGATATATCGCAAATATTAGAGAATATTAGTAAAAAAAATATATTTTATTTACCAAATAAAAAGTTGGTATTTCAATCACTGTGAATTTGTAACGAAAGTTAGTCCTTCGAATCTGATGGCATACCTATAATCAGCTAAACAATTCTTAAAATTCCAAATATTAAATAAATTTATTTAAAATGTTTGGTCCATGTTTGCAAAAAATACTGTTCAAATTGTTACTAATTTAATTTTTTCCTAACGTTAGAGACATAGATGTTACACATTGTTAAAATTAATAGAAATTATTGGTCCTTTGACCCACTTGAGTAGAAATACAACATCGTGGATCACTACACATAGAAGTTGTGATCGTTTATTGATCCAAGTTGAGCTAGATTTATTACGAATAGCTTATAATAATAAATTCAAATAAATTTAGACAAGATCAAAAATATGCTTTTATAATAATTTTAAATCACTTTTCTTCATTAATTAATAAGACATATTTAATTTTATTATAATTAAACAATTTTAAATTAACACCAAACAAAATTGGTCCTTCGAACTGTTAGTAGAAAATATAACCAAACTTTCATGGAAAACATTTATAATAATGAATTTAAATGAAGGACAAGATTAAAAAATGGTTTTATAACAATTTGAAATCAAATTTCTTCATTACTTACTTTATTTATATTCTATTCAAATAATGAGCAATTAAAAACAAGACCTAAAATATGGCTTGAAATTCATAAAATATTAGATATTTGCAAAAGTTCCCAGCACAAAATTTTTTGTTGATTTCGAAGCAGTAAGTATTCCTACAATATTTAAGTTTAAAAATTTGTTTAAACATTTTTTTAAAAAGGGTGATTTTTTAGCAATTTTTTTTTTGGTAGCTCAGCTGTTTTCCTGCAACGTGTTACTGTTAAACATGTTCAGTTTGTCTAAAATCTAAGCATTAATCGACTTACAAGCGAACAATACTTGCAGATTATTGAATTTTGCCAAAACTCATGCTGGGTTAAGAAAGTGTATCATGCACTTTTTCCATTTTATTGTCAGTTTGGACGACCATGCTATTCGGAATGACTAAACTGCCAATGCATCCAGAAATGGATTATGGGTCAGTAGCATCAGTTGATCGAACTTTTTCAAAGATGACAAAGACAATAACGTTACTTTTGGTTTCAACAAGACGGTGCCGTATGTCACAGCACGTCAAACAATGGTACAATTAAGAGGCGAGTTCGATAATCAATTTAATTCACGTTTGAGTCCGGGCAATTGGGCTCCTATATCGTACAATTTAAAGCCTGTAGACTATTTTTTTGTGGGGCTTGTTAAGGCTCATATTCATAGCGACAAGCCCATAACGTTTGGTGTACCGGAAGCTAATATTAAAGTATTATTCGTGAGATACCGGTTGATATGTTGGAAGAGTACGCTTAAATTTAGCCCAGTGTGTCAACTAATTTAAGGCTTAGCCGTGGTCTACATTTTCATAAAAACATCTTTCAACATTGAATTATATAGATTGTTCTATCGATTCAAATAAACATTTTATACGTTTCTCTATATTTTATGTTTTTTTTTTTTTTTGTTAATCAAATCCGGATGCCCTTAAAAATCACTTTTTTGTTAAATTACTCGAGTTACAAAATACAAACTTAAAAAGTTTAATTAAATTTTTATTTAAATAAGCTTTGCCATTAAAAACTTAATTGAGTGCTTTAAAATGATTGACCTGAAAAATAAATGAAATACTTGATAACTGCAATAATAGGATTATATTAATATAGCAAGCACCTAAAAGTATACTAATTATTTTGTAAATCACACAGTTTCAATTGTACTCTTTCTCTAGTACAAGCTCAAGCAAGGGTGTTACAATGTTATGAAGGCGTTTATAATTATTATTTGTTAAAATAAATTAACATTTTAATATATATTATAAAACTGAAATTAGTTTATATATTATTATATTTTTTTGTAAATTTTATTTTCTTTAAAGGTGGTTGAATTAATTGATGCTGCAGCCATAAATTCCACAGCCGTACGTCTCGATTGGGTGATGCATGTTAGTGTAACAGAGAAATTTGTTGAGGTAAGCAAATATACAAAAGAAAAACAAACACTTTTATAATTTCGTTTTTTGAGAGTGAGAAAAATATTGTAAATTATGTTTATATTGGGTCATTAATTTTCTTCTATTTTTTTCTCTCATCAAGGGCCTGTATGTACGCTATCGTGATGTTAGCGCCAATTCACAGCAATACAATATACTGACTGTTTTGAATCCTTCAATTGAATCTCATGTGGTGGCCAATTTAAAAGAGTATACGAAATATGAATTCTTTTTGGCGCCCTTCTTTCAAACGTTGGAGGGTCAGCCCAGTAATTCGAAAATTGTGCAAACATATGAAGATGGTAAGTCTAAGGAAAGGAGTAGATTGTAGACCAAGCTTTAATCAACATAAATATTTTACAATTAACTGTGTTTCCAACATACTAGTTAGATTTTCAGTTTATTACTAGGAAAGACTAAGTTATAGGCCAGCTGCTCCTCTAGACGTTAAACGTATATTTCAGAATTTCAAATTTAAAGTAGGGTAATATTATATGTCAGTGTCACAGTTCACTAACTTTTAAATAATAAGCAGCTTATTTTTTGCCCTGAATTTTATTAAAATAATTTTTTTTCAACTTTACCACAACTTTGTGGCAACATTTTATATTTCAGTTATAATTTGTCAAGTTTTTGCATTTATATTAAAAAGAAATATGTATATAAATATTTTGTGGTGCATTTTAATAAATTTCATCAAAAAAAAACCTCATCAAAAAGTTACAGTTTCAAACGTATAAATATTTTACATAATTGCAAAATATAACAAAATGTATAAACCAGCAGCATAAATATATTTTATGATTAAAACTGCAAGCTTACCACAGGAGACACCCTGACTGTTAGAGAATTTTAAACGGAATAAACATGCAACTGCGGCAAAAACTCAAAAATTAACTCATAATAAATAAGCGAGACAAATTAACCAGGACCATAAAGATTTTAACAAACACAGCTTGAGGAAAATATAAATAAAAACCACAAAAACTCAATAATAATTTGGACCGATTTAGAAAACATACTTTACACTAGATTTTGTTTAAAACTTCACCATATATAAAATACTGGATAATAAAAACCTTAAATATAAACAACTGTCCTTTAGTATATAGCGAAAAAGTGCAGCAGTCAGCTTTAACGAAAAATGTTTTACCAAATAAAGAACGTAATAACTAAAATTAAATTAGCAATTATTCGTGTTGTAAAATAAAAATTTGGCACTTTTTAGTAACCTTTTATTTAAATAACTTTTTCCAATTGAAAAACGGAATCAGTTTTCCACGCTTAAGCCGCAAAATAAAAAAAATCCCATTTAAATTTCAATTACTAAATTATATTAACATATCGAGCTCCTACAAGTATGCTAATTATTTTGTAAATCAGTTAAATTCAACTGCATTCTTGCACTAGTACTTGCTCATGCAAATGAGTATCAGGGATGGCAAATGCAATTTTAAAATTGCAACGACAAACGTTAAGTTTTGTACTTATATTTATATTTATTAAAAATTTATTAAGAAAATGTGTTAATAATTGGAATTGTGAAAGAATTATCTTGTTTGCCGTACATGTGAATGAGTAAACGTTTTAATAGTTCGACAAAATTATTAGCAGAACTGTTTAGCATCTTAAATCAATATTTTGTTTAACAATTTTATAGTGTCATTTCGTTATTGCTACAGAAAATCCTTTAATAAAATATTTTCTATACTCAACATTTCCCATTTTAAAATGGTTTTGCACATTCTTTCTATTTTCTGTTTAGTACCCTCTGCCCCACCAGACAACATACAAATTGGCATGTATAATCTAACGGCTGGCTGGGTTCGTTGGTCATCACCACCACCTCAGCATCATAATGGCAACTTGTTGGGCTACAAAATTGAGGTAAGTCACGATTTTTTTGATTTTTTTTTTTTTTAACTACAAACAAAATTCAAAAACAATGTTTCGAATTGTGTGCAACTACTATGGCATACATAATTAATATTATGACAAAACAGAAAATTGTAAATGTTAATGTGTTTAGCCATCCACTTTAGAATTTCACCCTTTGAATATAACAAAATGTATAATGTTATTGCAGGTAACGGCCGGCAACACCATGAAGGTTTTAGCCAACATGACTTTAAATTCCACCACTACTTCGGTATTGTTAAATAATTTGACTACGGGTGCTACCTATAATGTGCGCTTGAATTCATTTACCAAAGCGGGAGAAGGACCCTACTCTTTGCCGGTATGTAACTGCCTTACAGACTGTCTCAAACTGTTTTTCAAAATATTAACTTTCATTCTGTTTATATTATTGTATATATTTATCTCAACAGGTATCACTGTTCATGGATCCAACACATCTGGTGCATCCACCACGTGCCCATCCCAGTGGTTCGCACAGCAGCATTACTGGCCATGCCGGTGAGGGTGGGCATTTTGCTTATCATCCCAATGGTGCTGGTATGCCCGATGATGCTGCCACTACAACAACTCAACGCAAGTCAACGACAGTTGTCCATGAAACATGGTTTATGGCTTTGGTGATAACAATGCTTTTGGCCATATTAATATCCGCTGCAGCGGCCATGTTGTTTTTCAAACGGCGTCATCAATTGACCAAGGAACTGGGTCATTTAAGTGGTAAGTAGAAGCAGCAGAAAAATTGTTTATTATGGTTTGGAAAAAATAACTGCCTGCGTAGTGCGAATTCTATGAGTTATAAAGCATTAAAGTAGAGCACAAAATGGAGAAAGAATGCAAAGAGTTTGAAGAATTATAATTCTTTTGATGCTTTATTACTGCAATAATTTTACTTCAGTGTAAATAGATCTCCAAAATAAATGTTTGCAATTGAAATAGATATTAATTTAATAAAATCCCAAATACTTATTTCCAAGAATATGCAAATTTCATTTTTAGTTTGTAGTTTGGTCTATTGAGACTCGTTTATAGTCTGGTCCCTAGAAAATCGTTTATAGTCTGGCACAAGAGACTCGTTTATAGTCTGGTATATAGAGACTCCTCTGGTCTATAGAGACTCCTCTATTATCTGCTCTACAGAGACTCGTCTATAGTCTGGTCTATAGAAACCCGTATATAGTCTGCTCTACAGGGACTCGTATATAGCATGTCTATAGAGACTCGTTTATAGTCTGGTATATAGGGACTCATCTCTAGTCTTGTCTATAAAAACTCATTTCTCACTATAATAACATATACTCGTATAACTTAATGTTATCAAACGTTTTTAAAACCATTTTAGTTTTTCTCTAAAAAATCTTAAAGTTTAACTAGAAAACTTTATAAATACTACTAAATTTTCAATAAATTTGAGATTTATTTGTAACCCTCAATAATAATGAGTGTCATTATCATTACACAGTTTCAAAAACAAAATGTGCTACCAACCCTTTTTCTGCACTCACGGAACAAAAAGTTAATTGTCACCAATTTGTCCCTAACAAACATGACATTTTTCATTTCCTACATTTCTGCCACCGTTTTTCTCAACTATTCTAGTAGTAATTTACAACATTTTCACCAATTTCTAAATCAATCATGGTCAGGGTAGTAATTAATTTGAGTCTGTATAGCAAAAAAAAAAAATACAATACTCTATGTATATTGACACTCTAATGACTTCCTTTAAAAACAAAGTGGATTTCGTTAACAGACCGAAAAAAAATCTAAAAAACTCCTTAATTAACTTGATACAGTAAAGGCAAACAGTGTAAAAAATCTAGAATTGAAACTAATAGTATTGTAAAATAAAACAAGAACAAACCAAATAGTATTTATTACCCCAAAAAAAATCACAGATTTCTTTTGTATTGACCAAAAAACTTAATATTTTCTGTTTTTCTTTTTTGGTATTTCTTTATTTGGTATTTCTTTATGTGCTCACTTTTTTTAGTAGTTAGTGCCAATGAAATTACTGCCTTGAATATCAATGGCAAAGACAGTTTATGGATTGACAGAGGCTGGCGTACCACAGATACCGATAAAGATTCCGGTTTAAGTGAAACGAAACTGCTGTCCAATGCCAACAGTCAATCAAATTATAATACATCTATAGATGGTGGCACGGATTATGCCGAAGTGGATACCAGAAATATGAGTACATTTTATAACTGCAGAAAGGTGAGTACAACAAACTGAAAACAAAACAAAAAACATGTACCAAAATTCTTAAATTATTGATTTTTAAATTTAATTTTTATTTTCGTTATTATTTTAGAGTCCTGAAAACCCTACACCCTATGCTACCACCATGATTATAGGGGCTTCTTCGACGGAAACTACTTGCATGAAGACATCTGGCTCTAGTACAGATCAAGATTCTGGCACACACTCCCCCAATTCAGAAGGTATTATTCCTCACTGTCCACCTAATGGCCCAACGGCCAAACATAGTTATCATCAATATCCTCCCGGTAAGTAGATCTTTATCTTGCTTTAAATGTTTAGCACCTGTTTGTTTTTTCAATTTAAATTTGTGTTCTTCATATAAAGGTATTGGGAGTAGAATCAAATATTTGTTTAAGAGTTTTGTTCAAATTACTTTAACTATGAAGATTTGGCGACATAGGTCGCTTCGTATGCTCTCGAAGGCTCTTAGGTTCATTATAATTCTTATAAAAGCTGTCCCAAAATTGTGTGCATTCTTTAACAAGATCTTTCAAAATAAAATATAACAAAGAATTTATATTAAACTTATTTTAATTTGTATTGCCTTAGACGGAGCAAGGTTTGGTAATTATAGTTTTAAGGGTTTAAACCATTCAATATTTAACATAGCCCCACAAAATATAATTCAGCAGTATTAAATCATTGATTGATAAATTTTGTGAAATTTTATGATCAGTACATTTCATTTGCAATTATTCATGGTTGCGGCGCCTATGCGACATGTATTGTCAATCGTGGCTCCAAGCCACATTAGACATGCAACTCAACAATTTCTTTTGGATTTTGTCCAGAAAAATTTAAATCACCCAGTCTAAAATGATAATTTTTCCAAAATTAAATAAGAGAATCAATAGCGAAATAAATGTTCGGTCAGCTTGAATTCTTGCACATGTTAAACCTTGTAAGGCTTCAAAGCCAAATGCTTACGCAACCTTATAATTTCATCTCACCATGTTCGACCGGAAGCTTAGTTTGCCGCAAATAGGGTCTACTTAGGTAACAATGCGAATTCCTTTTGCATCTAAATAAATGCAGTAACTTTTTAATTGGAAAGCCGACTGAGTTCATAATCTCAAAGAGTAAAGTAGTCAGTCTACTTCTCTCTTGTTATATATAATTTCTTCATGGCCTACAAACCAACAGGCGGAATATTAAAGTCAATCAAATGTCAACCAATTTTAATCATTGTTTGACTTTGAAAAATTCAATTCAAAACACCAAAGCGCTTAGAAGATATTAACACTTCGACATACATAATTTAATCAACTTGCACTTTGGATCATAAAGGTAAAATTTTATTTCATATTATTAGTTCTAAACTTATGAGTCTAACTGTTGATTCGAAGGACCAAAACTCAGTCCTGGTCTGTAAAGCTATTGGTTGAATTTTTTCAATTACTTTATGCCGAATGTTTTATTGAGTTCTGCCTGTAACGGAAATAATGCTTCTGAAAACTCAGTTTTGGTTTGTAGACGTTTAGGTTAAGTTTGTTTACAGTACAAGAAATTTGTCAGAATCTATATTGCTGCCACCATTTTTTCTATTTATTTCTCTTCACTTGGGCTACATTTAAAATAATTTGTAAATAAATAATATATTTAAATACTTCATATTACAAGACATTACTTAAACAATAAATTAAACTAACAATATTTTATAGGACTAAGTTTTAACTTGTTAAATAGACAACATATAAATTATACTATACCTAATACTTTTTTATTATATAAGCTATTTTAAAACATCCTTTTTCAATCTTATCCATGCACATTTGTTATCATTATCCTTTTACTTTTTATACTTTTTCGTAAGATTTAATTTTTTTGTTTGTTAATAACCATATCATGATGTTGTTTAGGGTTCTCTTTAATTCTTTTTATCTATTGTTTTATTTAAAAGAATGTATTTTCTATTTTATATAAAATTGTTTTCGCACTCGATTTATTAAGCTTAAAGAGATTTTTCATCTTGCAGTTTGTTTATATTTCAAACATAAAATCGTTATCCTTGTTATCCTTTTGATTTTAAACAAATGATTGCTATTGACAGCTGCTCGTTTAGGCAGCAACAGCAATAATAGCAGCCTCTGAGAAGGGGAATATTTTTGTTGCCAGCTCATTTTGCATATTAAGCTACTTTCAACTAGAAATCAACCCTCCCTTTACACATTTCAAGCTTACCAGGAGGTTAATTTTAAACAGAAAGCACTAGAAATGTTGAAAGTTGTTCAAGTATTTCTTTCTTTAATTTAAATTATAACATAGCTAGCGGCAACATTTCAAGTGTTTCCTGTAATACATATATTCAACTGCCAACAAAATACGTAAACATATAAGCTCAATATGGCTTGATTTAGATTAGTAATGGCACTATCCAATTCAGCCTTAGGTCATATAGCAAAACGTTTTAGGAAACCAAAACAGTTTTGTGCTGGTATTAACATAATCTGTATTTAGTTGTGTTGTTTTTCTGTCTTTAAAATCTAGAGTTTTCTTTAGGCTATTCTGCTATATTAAATTTTTAATTTTATTTTGATTTGAACAAGAATTTATGGATATTTTTTATTTAATTTCCTGTTTTCTACCCCCACATTCCAACTCCAACTTGATGTCGTCATACACACAAAAAATGTGTTTTTGTTTAAATGTTGTTAAAACTAATTAGAACAAATTAATTGGTCAGAATTTTTGCCACCACCACCGGAACATCCACCACCAGTACCCTCATCCTGTGGTTATGCCCCTGGGTCACCACAATCCTCAAGGAAAAGCTCCAAATCGGGAGGTTCTGGGTAAGTTTAAATTTTTTTATAATTTTTCCTATCCTGAATAAAAATTCCCCATGAAATTTGTTCCCTTTTCACATTTTTCCTATTAAAATTCAATGTTAAAAAATAAAAGAGAACAAATTTCATGTGGAATTTTTATTCACGATAGGAATAATATAATGAATAAAATACTGAGAGTAAATCATTGTAATTACAAAATAATAATTTAACTTTTTTCTAATTCCAGTGCTTTAAATTCTTCCATACACAGCAGTTCTTCCGGCGGTTTCTCCACCTGGGGCATGGCTCCTCAGTGTGCGGTCGCCACCGGTGGCCGTGTGCCTCCTCAGGAGAATTACTACAATAATCCATTGCCCTGTGTTGGTGGCTCACAAAATCGTTATCAGATTACCCCCACCGCTCAACATCCTCCTCCACTGCCTCCTTATTTCCCACCCGGAGCCGGAGTTGGTACTGCTCAACTGCCTCCACGTAATATACATATCCATTATCCGCCACCCAGACATGCTGTCAGTGAATATCAGCCCACGGGTACTCACAATTCAAGGTGTTCTAATGGCAGGTGAGTAATTTAAAACAATTTCTCAAGTCTTTACTTTAACACAGGTGAATTATAAAGGCTTCATTACCTCCGGGCTACTAATTCGATAAAAACTGAGGGTTAACATATACTCACTTCTAAACAATCTAATGAAAACATTTCCATATAATTTCCTCAAAACGGTTTGAAACATACAATTTTGTTCACTAATTACTTCTTAACTGAAGAGTCAAATTGTTGATGCAAAGGACCAAAGCTCAGTCTTTATCTTTCTACTTCAAGTTCTTAACTTATGAGGCACCAAAACTCAGTCTTTTTTTGTAGCGCTTTCGGTTTGTTTTTGTGTAGATTAAACGAATATTGCTAGATTTCCTACTATTTTATGTCGGCTGTTTTGTTAAGTTCAGCATATCTTGGGAATAATAGTCCAACGCAGCTAGTTATGCAAATAAGCAATCGAATGGTCCTACTTTAAATTGTGAGTCTTCATCTCCTTAGTTAAAGCTCCAAACTTATGATTGTAACTGTTGATTCGAAGGACCAAAATTCAGTCTTCATCTTTTTCTATAGTTTTCGGTTTGATTTTTTCTTAAGATTGTCGTATACTTTGTTGAGTTTGTCCTGTCTTGAAAGTAATAGTCCAACAGAGTCAGTTATGCAAACAATCATTCATCAATTCATCAATTCTATCAATTTCTTAGAGACTGACAGCAATTTATTTATAATAAGTTTATTCTTCTAGTGATTATTGATTTCAGGCACTAAGATGCTGTGATTTGTATTCCAGATTTAATTGTTTAGATAGTTTAAGAACACATATGATCAATTAGCCAACAGAATTGTACGATTTAATGGAAGAGTATTTTTGCTTTTTATTTCATTTTACATAACATTGAAAGAGTTGGCTGCCTCTATATTTTTTTCCTTATTTCCTTACTTTTATTCCCTTCACCATCCGCTAATAAATGTATATATTCGGAATCCTTACAGACGATCGTTGTCCAACTGACCTAATATGTTGCTTGAAATCAGCTTTCCGAAGACTCTAGATATCTTACGAATTGCAATCTATTAGAAATATATCAGATATACATTTAAAAATTTTGTTTTAAAGACAACAACCTTCATTTTCTAGCTACTCGTATATCACAAATACTACGTTTTGTGCATATCATATGAAAGGCTGTTCAAAAAAATTTCCGAATATATAATTCTTACTTGTTTCGTTTTATATTTCAATGAATTTTCTACAAATTGAAGTCAGTTGCCAACATTGACGTTTCTCCTTCTCCTTCATTTTCATTTCTTTAATCTCCCACATACTTTCTAACTCATTCCAGAACCTGCAACAGTTGTGATGCCTTAGCCTCACCACTACAGCCACTGCCACCACCTGGTGAGGGTTGGTATCAACCTTTGCATGCGGCTCATATGCCGCCCACTAACTCATCAGCACATCAAATCTATCAATGTTCCTCTGAGTGTTCCGATCATTCACGGACTTCTCATTCCAATTCAGCACAACACAACCAGCCTACCACACATCATCAACATTCTCATAATCCCCATGCCCATCATCACAGTCACAGTCATATGGGCGGTGGCAACGATACAATGCGTTCAGAGAGTAGCCAAGAGAATGGCAAGTCATCCAGCCACCGCTGCCACAATAAAAACAATAGATTTCCTGAAATCATTGAGAACGATCAAAAGAGTTCAGCAGCCTCATCGTGTACTTATGAAGTCTTAGGTGAACCACGCAATTGTAGCGAGTGTTGCAGTAGTTCGCGCGAGGGTGATACCTGCTCCTGCAGCGAGGGTTCCTGTTTGTATGCCGAGGCCGGAGAACCGGGTATGCCGCCACATATGTCTGCGGCAGCTTTGACAAGTGGTCCTAAGATAATAACACAAAATAATTGATATGCAACTTATGGTACAGTTGCCGGTGGTTGTACAGTAGATGCGGCCGGTATGGTCACCGATGTGGTCATCTATTTCTAGTGAAGCAGCTGTTGTAAACACTAAAATTAACACAACTACCCCCAACTAACCGCCGTGTACAGTAAGTGTAAATTTTATTAAAATAAAAAAAAAACAAAGCAAAAATCATATAAAACCTTTTAGCATTGAAACAACTATTTTAGAAATTTATAATTTATTATTAAACACACCCACAACTTAACAAAAAAAATGCTTAAAAATACAGACATAATCATTGTAAATTGAAAAGCATTGAGATTTTTTCGTAGCCATCGAATAGTTAAATTATTTTTAGTCATGTAAGAAAATCTGAAAAATCCTAAATAAAAATAAAATTATTATAAAAAAGAAATTATTTTAAACAGAAGTTTTATTCGCTAAAATTACAAAGAAAAATACAACAATTATAAAGAGAAATTCTCCCCCTTTTATGGCATGTGAAGCAGACATTTTTCTTTTTTGAAAGCAATAAAAATGTTTCGTAGCCTGTCACCATTTTCTTGCTGTCTGCTAAAAATAAAGGAAAACCTTAGTTTTCCATACCTTTTTTAAATTAGTTCATTTAGTGTAGGCTTCTGCTAACAATTGAGTTTAACTACTGCGTTGATATTTTTATAGTTTTTTTTTTTAAGAAATCACCAGAGACTTATGACTAAGAAGGGCTACTATAATTGTAAACAAATCCCATAGCAGCCAAAGACCAGTTATGTTGGGTTTAACAAGCAACAATACATAAAATTCAAATTACTGCCTAAGATTCGAAGGACCATTTAATGCAGAGAAAAAGGCATTGCTTTTGTTATAAAACCAGTATTAAGTTATGCAATAAATCAGAATAATTTCAAACGATTTGGTTTAGAGTCAGGGGCTTTTATTGGAATTTGTTTAGTGATTACATGCTACAGTTTTGTTTGTTTGCTTGTCCGACTCCTTCCTTGCCAGCCAGCCTTGTTGCACACCTTTTTCTCTTTCTCAGCCTTAAACTATAAACTCTGCACTTGACAGTCTAATGTGTGCTTTTATGATTTATTATTATTTATTTAATGTTTTTATTTTTTTATTTTTGTGTAACAGCAATAAAATTCTAAAATAAATTGTTAATTTTATAATAATGGTTATTTACAGTGAAAATACAGTTTAACACGCCAATTGTTTTAAGGAAATTTCGACAAAGAGCAACAATTAGTGCTTATTTGAAATAAGAAATAGTAGTAAATCAAATAATATAGAGACAATAAAATATAATTCGTTTTAAGTCTGTTTCCTACATTGAAATATTGCACCTCACAGTTTGGAGGCCATAGTTTCGACTCTTTGTATCATTAACAAAGCGATGATTAGTGAAGTTCAGAGTGATTAACAACAATTAATAGTGACTGTAACTGGTCTCGAAATTACTACATGATAATTGTGAAAAACTCAATTACATTTTAGATCAACGGAGGGCGTGGTTAGGGCTATATATTAGCTTCCATTCAGGTAAACAATTGTACTACTTAAAATGTGGAATCAAAACTATTTTTAATTAACATGGAGAACATTGGGCAAGTACCATTTTCAAATCGCAAATTTTCGAAATTATATTGAGAATATCTAGTTGAAATTGAGAATATTCCAATTGAGATTTAAAATTTCGATGTGAGTTTGACTTCTTAAATTTAAATTAAATTGAGAATTTCTTTTAAAAGTTGAGAAATATTTAATTGAAATTAAGAATAAAAGCGTAAAATTTAGCAAATTCCAAGTGAAATTCAAAATTTTTTTTTAAAATTGAAAAAAAAAATCCAATTGAGAACATCAACGTGGAATTAGATTTACAAAAAATCCAAATAAAATTGAGAATTTCTATTTGAAATTGGGAATTTTTCAACTGAAATTACAATGTAATGAAAGTGGTGAAATGATAAGCTAAAAAAGGCTGATTAATAATTAAAATCTTTTATCATTCTGCTTACCTACACCAGATTGATTTAAGGTTGGTGCATTCATTGATGACTTTACAATACTTTTGATTTTGGACTAAATTATTTCAATATAGTTAAGCAGTAGTAAATGGGGAAACAATCTTAAAAGTATTAATAGAGAATTATTTAAAATATTATGTGACAAGAGGAATTGTCACATACAACAATTATTTCATATAAATAATTCCAAAACTATTTCATCTATCAAGTACTATTTTGAGCAATTCATTTGCGCTTTCACTTTAGCAGTATCCATTCGAATAATGTACGAGTATGCAGCATTAACTGCAACTATCAGATGAATTTTTCGGTATATAAATGTCTCTTAAATTAATTTATAGTTTTCTCAACTTTATTTGTAATTTTCTAAATTTTAATTTGGAATACCCAATTTGAAATTTTTAATTTTAATTGGCAATTTTTGCAATCTTTGTGCCAGTCTTTGGGACTCTCATTAACTTTGTCAAGTCATTGTCGCAGTCTTTGTGAAACTAATTTTTTACAGAAAATCATTGACCCAGGCAGGGAAACTAATTTTCTATCAAAAATCCTTTCTCCAGTTTTTGGGCCACTCATTTTCCATACCAAATCATTGTGCCAATCTTTGGGACATTAATTTTCTTTAAAGATCTTTGTACTAGTCGTTGGGACACACATTTTCTATTGTCCCAGTCTTTCGGACACTTACTTTCTATAGAAACTAATTGTCCCAATTTTTTGGGACAATCATTTCCTATTAAAAATCATTGTGCCAGTCTTTCGGACACTCACTATCTATAGAAACTCATTGTCCCAGTCTTTGGGACACCAATTTCTCTATAGAAAATCGTTGTGCAAACCTTTGAGATACTCATTGTAATTGTGGAATCAAGGTTTTGCTACGCAATTTTTTAAATGTTTGTGATTTTCTCTTTTAATACACAATTAAGGTAAGTTTGCCCGCTGTTAGTTGTTAAAAATTGTTTGAAGCAGCTTTTTTCTTACTACTTCTAACTCTTGTAATTGTTGTATTTTTTTTCTCCATTTAACTTAAAACTTCTGAGCTACTGCACAAACTGAAATCTTGTATTTAAATTGATGGAAAAACACTTTAATTTAATTTAAATATATAAAATAAATAAGCATATTTATATATATTTTGTGCCATAAAACAATGTATACAAAAATAATCCATGGAAACTGCCATTTTTTAACATTTTTAATTTATCTACTCCAAAAAAATCCTAAAATGAACCTGTAAAAATCATATAAAACTCAACAAAAAAGAACTGTGTTTTAAAGAAAAAAAAACTCACATTGAAATAAAAGTTTAGATTAAAATCTACTACGTAAAATACTTGAAAAAAAAAACTTGACACAAAAAATTGTACAGTAAAAACATAAAAAAGACAGGGTAAAATTAAAAAAAGAAAACATTTAAATAAATTTATACCCCCCTTCCCTTATTAAGCAAGATAGATTTAAATACCACGAGTGAACACAAAATTGTAACTAAAATACGTAAAATTTTCAAATGATCTATTAGTTTTTGTTTTTTTTTTTCAAGTTTTACTAAAATAAATTCAAATATGGTTAGTGGCTCTAAATAAAAGTAAAAGATTTTCTTTATTTTATTTATATATATTATTTTAATTTTCTTGTGAGAAAAACTAAAACTCTATTAAGAAATTATGCTTAATTTTAACAATTTATTACTAGAAAACTAAAAAATGTACCTGTGATATACATATTTCATTAATATTGTTTAATATTTTTTTTACATTTTTGTTTAATTTATAGTTTTTTTTTAGTTTTTTTTTTGTGTGTGTTTTTATTTGAATTTTTGTGAAATGAAACAAATGAATAAGAAACCCCGAAACATATGATAGCATTTTAGTGAATAGTAAATTATAGCCATATAAATACGAGTTAAATAGTATCTTTGTTTCTAAAGAAAAATGTACAATTTTAATCAAAAATCAGTGTTTAAATTGAAAATTTAATAATAAAGATAAAATCCTAGTTTAGGTTTGACACTAGAACTGTTGCAGATAACAAGGTACACCACTTATCTGTGTTGTAGTTTCATTAGAGTTTTATCAGAGTTTGGTAAACCCAAATTAGTTGAGAATCTAACAAAACAATAATTAAGGAACTGTAATTATAAATAAAGAAACTGCTTTTACTTAATAACACAGTGCTGCAATAGCTATACACTAAATTGTAATTGTCCCAAAGACTGAGACAATGATTTTCTATAGAAAATGTTAGTCCCAAAGACTGGGACAACGATTTTCAGTTGATAATGAGTGTCTCAAAGATTGACAGAATAATTTTTAGTGGAAAATTAGTGTCCCAAAGACTAGGACAACAATTTTCAGTTGATAATGAGTATCCCAAAGTTTGGGACAACTATTTTTAGTGGAAAATTGTGTCCCAAAGACTAGGACAACAATTTTCAGTGGAAAATTAATGTCCCAAAGACAAGGACAGCAATTTTCAGTGGAAAATTAGTGTCCCAAAAACTAGGATAACAACTTTCAATGGAAAATACTTGGACAACAATTGTTAGTAGAAAATTAGTGTCCTAAAGACTAGGACAACTCTTTTCAGTTGATAATGAGTATCCCAAAGTTTGGAACAACTATTTTTAGTTGAAAATTGTGTCCCAAAGACTAGGACAACAATTTTCAGTGGAAAATTAATGTCCCAAAGACAAGGATAGCAATTTTCAGTGGAAAATTAGTGTCCCAAAAACTCGGATAACAATTTTCAATGGAAAATACTTGGACAACAATTTGTAGTAGAAAATTAGTGTCCTAAAGACTAGAACAACTCTTTTCAGTTGATAATGAGTATCCCAAAGTTTGGAACAACTATTTTTAGGAGAAAATTGTGTCCCAAAGACTAGGACAGCAATTTTCAGTTGATAACGTGTGACCCAAAGATTGGCAGAACAATTTTTAGTGGAAAATATGTGTCCCAAAGACTAGGACAGCAATTTTCAGTAGAAAATTATTGTCCCAAAAACTAGGATAACAATTTTCAATGGAAAATACTAGGACAACGCTTTTCAGTTGATAATGAGTATCCAAAAGTTTGGGACAACAATTTTTAGTGGAAAATTGTGTCCCAAAGACTAGGACAGCCATTTTCAGTCGAAAATTAGTCTCCCAAAAACTAGGATAACAATTTTTAGTAAAAAATGTGTGTCCCAAAGACTATGACAACAATTTTCAGTGTAAAATTACTGTCCCAAAGACAAGGACAGCAATTCTCAGTAGAAAACTAGTGTCCCAAAAACTAGGATAACATTTTTTAGTAAAAAATTTGTGTTCCAAAGTTGATACAACAATTTTCAATAGAAAAATGAGTATCCCAAAGATTGGAATAACAATTTTCTATATAAACTAAGTGTTCCAAAAGTTGTGATGACGAACTTTTATAGAAAATTGGTGTCCCAAAGTTGATACAACAATTTTCAAGAGAAAAATGAGTATCCCAAAGACTGGAATAACAATTTTCTATGGGAAATGAATATTCCAAAAACTGGGGCAACGATTTTCTATAGAAAATGATTGTTCCAAATATTGGGACAACGATATTCTATATAAAATGAGTGTTTCAAAAACTGTGCCAACGATTTTTTATAGAAAATAAGTATACCAATGGTTGTGACTATAATATTAGATGAGAAAATGAGACGGCCATTGGGACAACAATTTCCTATTGACAATGAGTGTGTCAAAGATTGTGACAACAAGATTCTATAAAAAAGATTGGCACTGCGATTTGCTCGAGTAGGATCCATATTAGCGATTGTATACAATTTTCTATTCAGTCATTTATTGTGTAGCACTGTGTAATATTCCTATTGAAGTTCTAGGAAAACTAATATTATTAATACTTTTTTGTTTGCAAAATATAGACTGTTGTTTAATTTAAGGCCATTATTAGTTTATAATTTGTTGTTTGTAAGTAAATTTTATACAAAATAAAAAAACAATAATAATAAACTGGTGCATTTACATATATGTTGAATATAAAATTAATAATACATTTAGTCTATAAAATGAAAATAATATTAGAATAATAATTAAATATGCTAGAATTAAGTAAGCTACTGAAATTCTGTTTTTTCCGTGTAAATAGCTGTTTAATTTTGTTTTGTTTTTAACTTTTAAAGAACTAAACGATATAAATAAGCAAGAAAAAATGTTTATTGAAATATAACTAATAGTAATTAAAATGATATAATTAATAAGGACTTTTCCAATATAATAACAATAATAATAAAAATAAAAAAAAACAATAAACATAATTGTAATATTCAAAAATTAAAAAAAACCACACACTCATAATAATAAAATAATAATTAATAAATTGGAAATGAAATACTATAAATGAAAAACAAAAAAAACAACTCTTATTTTACACATTATAATAAGTGTAATGTCATTGAAAATTTATAAATAATATTTAATTAAACAGAATTTTTTATTTCAATTTCATTTCGTTAAAACAGTTTAAAATAAATTAATTATATTTGTAAGTTATTTTACACATATTAACGTACATATATATATATATATATAATTATTGAATAAATATAAAACAAACATACATTAACTCAAGTGTATTATATTATGTATGTATAGTATGTACTACCACTGTATTCTATGTAATTATAACATTTAACTAATAATGAAATTATTGTGTATTAATTAAATATTTAAATTTCATATTTAATTAATTTGTAGTAAATAAAAATAAAGTATAAAACTTCAAGTGAATATGAAAAATACAACTACAATTACGGTGGCATAAACTTAAACGAATAAAGATTTGTTTATTCAAATAGAAACGAGCCATAAACGGTGAAAAATTACTTGGCATTTCATAACATGTTGAGAAAAGCTACATATGTAATTCATTTATAAATCCATAAGTAAGAAAGAAAAAAAGTAAAATAATATCTAGTAACTAATAAAATAAATAATTTAATAAATCAATTAAACTAAAATGCAAATAAAAACACATTTTACATGGAATGTTAAATAAAAAAAAACAAAATTTAAAAACAAGTTGTTTATTTTATTTTTTTTTCAAAACTTTTAGCCGCAACTAGGTAATGACCAGCAATTACTTAATAATACAGTTTTAAAGGAGCTTTGAAAAGACATCTACAGGCATCTTAAATGCACTTATAAATAACACTGTGGAACAAATTCCGATTAGCAAAAGTTAGGTTTCACCCCTCACTCTCAGAAGCGACTAATTGATATTTTTTTTATAATCTGTACAAGCCAAATTATTGCTACAGACCTGTGCAAGAACTAAAATTTAATTTGGTTTTTACGGATTTAAAAAATATCAATTAGTCGACGAGTTATAGCCAAAAACCATATAAACAATATGCCAAAAATCGGCATTTCACTGCAAAGTTCAAAGGTCGATTAAAAAAAAAATTCGATCTGACATAAACAAACACCACGATACGGGTCTTCTAATTTAGCCTCTATTTTCACCTATCACTCTCAGATTCGACCTAACTTTTCCTTACCTGAATTTGTTCCACACTGTAATTGTAACGTGTCATAACCAGGGCTGTCTGATATGGCGATTTTTTTGTGCTTATGGCGACATAAAATTTCATTTGGCGACATGGCGATTTCTTTGCGGTTTTTAAATGAGTTGGCGATTTTTTTGGCTAAGTTTTTTTTGACAATATAGCATTTCACGTTTTTATATATCTGGCATCATATTGACATTGTTTAAGTTGTGTCGCCACTTTGTGATGACTATCACATATAAAGTCAACAGAAAAATACAAGTAACATTGACTGTTGATCTGTTGATTTTAAATCATCTATCGATTTAGACGCTTCTTTTCTTTCATTAGATGCAATTGATTGTGGAGCTGAGTTTGAAACTGAATTAAACAAAATACGAGGTCTGATCAAAAAATTACCGTTATTTTTAAATTTCGTGAGTTACGTATATTCGATTTTTGCAATTGTTTCAGTTATGTTGGGCCATTTTGAATTGTCAGATAAAAAGGTTAATTGTGTTTTCGTGTGCTCTTCGATTTTTTACTATTCGAAAAAATTAATCAAAGAAACTGTATTAAGTTTGGTGTAAAAAATTAAATTAACTGCGCAAGGACATTTGAAATGTTGACTGTGCCGTTTGGTGAGTCTACTATGAACAGAACACAAGTTCAATTGTGGTAGGCCGAGAAGATGTCAATGACAATGCTCGTCCTGGTCCGAGCACGTCAGCAACCGATGAAAACATTGAAGCAGTGAGAAAAATTATTTTTTTTTAAGAGAAGTACACTCAGGCAATTAATATGCCTACTTTCTTTGGAAAGGGGATAGTTGAAGATATAAAGGTGGTGCAGGAAGAAAGCTTTTTTTATATCACAACTCTGCAGTTACGCATTATGTTTGTTTTTAGTGCAGAATTGCAGCGCCTCTGGTGGTGAGTAGGCGCACTATTTTTAAAGCTTGATTTTTTAGCCTTTATTTAATTTGATTTTTACAATATACCACCGAAGGAGGGCGCTGTGATAAATATTAGTTATGATGGATAGAAAAGAAAACTAAGAATTATCAGAAACTGATGTTGTTTGAGTGGCATCGGCTGGGAATCGCAATTCGTCAGAAACGCATAGACTTGTGAAAAAAACAATCAAGGATTTTGCACCATGATAACGCACCAGCTCAAACATCGATGCTTATGCGTGAGTTTTTGGCCAAAAACAAAACCGTCATCATGCCTCAACCACCATATTCACCGGACTTGCCTGACTTTTCCTCTTCCCAAAACTGAAGACAACGATGAACGGAAAGCGTTTTGCTACAATTGAGGAGAAAAATCGAAACAGGATCTGTTGGCGCTACCAAAAAGCACATTTCAGAAGTTTTTTTAGGATTAGAAAAATGCTGGCATAAATGTATTATATCTGAGGGGGATTACGTTGAAGAGGACAAGATAAATAAATAAATACTTTTTGAACAAATTTAAAATGACGGTTATTTTTTGATCAGACCTCGTAGATATGGAAATGGACCAAGTAAACATGAATCGGTTGCCGGAAAATATAGGACTCTTTAAATATGAGACTCTTTAAAGTATAAGTATATGAGGCTCTTCCTGGTCCGATTTTCATTAATACAAAATTCTTTAAAACTTTTTCAAGATCTTTTCGATCTTGCGAGTATAGACTCCCTTTTAACCATCACTTTATCTCAAAAATAAACATATTAAGATATACTGCTCCTTTTACGGCAGAACACAAATGTTCGCTTTAAGTTTGGACTGGACGATGGCCATTCTAGAACATTGCTAGAATTGTCCGCAAACATTCGTGTGTTTTGGATCATTACCTTGTTGGAGTTGCCTTCTAACAGGCAAAAATTTCTTCAGCCCACGGCAGAATTATATCATTTAGTATTTTCACGTATTGCTCCTTATTTAAATATCATCAATTCTATAAATTGGGCCAACAACATGCCGGGAGAAACATCTCCATACCATAATAGACGCTCCACCATGTTTCACTACCCATCAAACAATGAGATGACTTGATGATGAATTGGCCTTCTAACATACATTCAACCATTAGGTTCAATGTGCATACGTCCACTCTTGCCTATTCTACACGACGTTTTCTTCTGCCTTTTATTAGAAGAGGCTGCTTTCGCGTAGCTTTTCGAAGAATAATGATTAGGATTAAGGCTAAACTCAAACTATACATAGACCTAATATTGAAGCTAAACTGAGAATACGATTAAACACAAACAAAGACTTGATAAAGACCTAAGATTAAAGCTAAACTTAGACTTGATAAAGACCTAAGGTTAAAGCTAAACTAAGACTTAAAAAACCTAAGATTGAGGCTAAACTAAGACTGAGATTGAGGCTAAACTTAGACTAAGATTAAACCCAAACTAAGACTTGATAAAGACCTAAGATTAAAGCTACACTAAGACTTAAAAAAGACTTCCGATTTAAATAAAAAAAACTGGGACTACTTAAAAACTCGATTGCGCTAAACTAAGATTAAATTGAATTTTTAATTGGATTTCAGTGGACAGAATTGCAGAATTGGGCTCCTACATCAATGCAATTTAATAATATTTAAGCCCACCAAAATGTTGATTGCATATTTCGACAATATCCTATTCTATGTACTAAGCATTCTTCACACAAAATCCTACTACTATACAAAAAGTTTTCTTTCATCAAAGTTCTAATTTAAACTCAAATAATTGAAAGGCCCCTACTCGGCAGCCTATAAATTGTATACTAGAAATTTGTGTGCTCCATAAAATTATTACATTTCATTCTATTTACTTTGACCCCTTTTTAGGGAAAAACAAAGAAAAATGTATAATTATAAAAATCAACAATAACAAGAAAATGAAAACAACTTTAATAAAATGATGCTGTGTAAACAGACAAAAAAAACAAGTTAGAGTGCAATATTCGGCTGTGCCGAATCTTTAATACCCTCCACCTGAACACAATAAGAAATACAGAAACTACACTGCTCTAGGACTAGAATATCCTAATTCTGTGTTTTCTATTCAGTCTTAGTGCAAATTTTATTAGTATTTTATATATAAATATATTGTTTGAAAGACCATATTACCTGTTGGTCGTATGTAATTCACTAATGTGATTTTATTTTGAATGTTTTGAAGTTTTATCAAATTTGACCATTTATAATTGATGTAGTTACCGATTCTTACTGTAATTTACAGAGCTTGCCTGATTTTCGTAATAGTCTTGAGTGTAATTTATCAATTTATAAACATTTTTTCATATTCGCAACAAGTTAAAAACCAGAGAATAAAAAAGAATAAAATAAAAATTATCTTTAATTGAATATGACCTCAATAACTTTATTTACAAGAGATTTAAAGGTGGCATAGTAGAAGTGGACAAATTATGGACCGATGGCTTATAAATCCAATATCCACTAATGTGATTTCTATGTATTTTAGGATTATATTGGTTGAATTTCATCTCAATAGCGTTATTTACAAGAGTTGTATGGTTGGTTGTTATGCTCGGAAGTGGACTTAATTCCGGAGATATTATTGACTGACAGCTACAAAATCCAGTAGCTTAATTGCCGTATTACTGATACTAATATGATTTCTGGATTAAAATGCCTGATCCATATAAAGTTTGGTTCGATATCGATATTTATTAGAAATTTTTGTGGGATTATTTGTTTTTCGGAAGTGGTTCTTATATGGCAGCTATGACAAATTATGGGCCGAACTTCTTCAATTTTGAAACACTTATTTTCATGCAGATGAGGGTATTTCACGTCGAATTTCAACATAATAACGGTATATTTAAGATATATATTATTATTAACGTGAATTTCGAGGGTGGACCTTATGTGGGGGATATTGTCAAATATGGACCGATATTCTCAAACTCCAGCAGTTTGATTTAGTCATGTATAAATGATCCGTGTAAAAATTTGGATTGGTACCCTTATTTATAAGAGATTTCTGAGTATTAAAGTGATTTTCGGAAGAGGGCTTTATATATAAATAGACCAAAATTCGCAAAATTTTGTGGGCTGATTTTTTTGTATATGTAAATGATCTGTGCAACGTTTTGAGTCGGTACCGATATTTATACAATATATATAGGAATAAATGTCTTTTTCAGATGTGGTCCTTGTATGGGAATAGCTCCCAATTCTGGGCTGACCACCATAAAATTTAGTACAACAATTTATTTGCCTGTAGAGATTATTTATGTCAAATTTTGGCCGTTTAACAGTATTTATATCTGTTTTATACGTATTTAAGTGAATTTTGGAAGTGGACTTTATATGGGGTCTTTGGTCAAACATGGACTGAACTAAAAAAAATTTCGTTTTGCGATTTATTTTTGCATAATACTTATTTTTGCTGAATTTGGTTTTGATATTCCAATTTCATAGGCACTTATGTATAGTTGAGCAATATTACGGGAAAATTTTTGTATGGGGACTATGAGAAATCATGGACCAATTCTTACTATTTTCCGCACACTTTCTTCTTTTATCATAAAAACAATGTATACAAAATGTCATGGTATTATCTGCAATATATTTCAAAATATTGCAATAAAATTAACAAAAAATATCAAATTTTTATGGAGGTTGTCTCACATATTGGTCCATAACTCTGGTTGACCTAAACCGATTTTGCTGATTTTCAATACCAAAGATACCTGCAAAATAAGAAATATTTTGCTGGAAATTTTTCGTTTAGTTAAGTTGTATAGTTTGGATGTGAGAGTGTTTTACACAGACGGACAGACAGACGGACATGGCTTAATCGAATTTCATAAGGATCAAGAAAATATATACTTTATTGGGTCTCATATGAATATTAAAAATGGTTTCACACGGAATGACAAACGTAATATACCTTCACTCTTGGTGGTGGAGGGTATAAAAATATTAAATAAAAATGAAAGCAAGAAAAACATCAACAAAACGCCAAAGAAAATTCAGCAATCTAGTTAAACAAAAAGAAAATGAATAATTACTGGTGGAAAAGGAAAAAAGAAACAAATTTTAAACAAAACAGAACCTAAATGAGAAAAGAAATTATTAAAAAAAAAATAAAATACATACAACGACTGACTGGCTGATGCTTTTGTCAATTATGTACTCGTATGTATGTATATAATTTATTTTTTTATTTTAGCCTGAAATGACAAATAAAACCAGACTAACTGCCATTATTCCACAGCCATTATATAAAATGTAATCATGGTTGACATGGTTCAAAGCATAATAGAATTTGTTAAAAAAAAAAATTAATAAAGAAAACAAGGTCCTTAGCAAAATGTTACAATCCAGATTTTTATGAAATGTGTTTCTTTAAGAAACCCTTAAAGTATGCAACAAAAAATATTGTTTTCTTAGAATAACAAATTTTTTATAAAGAAAGTTTTAAAGCGAGCTATCATATATTAAACAGTACGTTATATATTTTCGTTTTTATAAATCTAATTGAATTTTTTTTTGTGGAAAATTATGTAAAAAAGATTTTAAAAAATATGTTTTCTATATCCCTTTTTAACTTAGCATTCTCTGGTCTTTGGTTTTTCAAAGTCTTGTGTTATTGTTTTTGTCAAAGTTTGTCCTAGCATATTTTACATTTCATGAGAAAACTTTCTTTTTTATTTATTTACCCTCCTTTTGCTATTTTATAAGGAGAATTTAAAATGTTGTAGATAATGACAGTAAAATGTCAATTGCAAATGTAACTGACAATATTTACAGCTTTCAAAGGAATACTTAATTCTGTGTAGTATGTTTGTAGAGTGTGTATTTCATCATCATCTTAAATGTAAATTTAAATAAAAACTTCTAATGGTATCAACAGTTTAAGGATGTTTGGGAAAATATAATGAAGAAATGGCATTTAATGTTCATGACTAATACATCTTAGAAAGGAGCATTTCAATAGAAATTTTTGTCTAATTAAGGAAATTCACTTTACAAACATATTTATCAAATACCAGAAATCCTTGAATTTTGGCCATAAATACGAATCGCTCTTTTTCATTTGTGCTAAAATTATTTCTCCCTCATTTAAAACTATACTTTGTCATTTCTTAATCAAATGCTGGAAATTTAAGAAAAATCGAAAAACTTTTACATGTTTCCACACTTTATTTTATGTTTCAAGTTTTGGCCAAAGTAAGGCCTGGTTCATTAATGACGGTCGCATGAATAACTTTATTGAAGAGTGGAGAGATCTAATCAGAAACAGTAGACGTTATTGTAAGTATTACTTGTTGAAGTGGTGTCAAAAAAGTAATCTCTTCATACCACAACTTCTGGCGCTGCCATTTCCACTAGTCTACATAGAGATCTGTTCTTTAGAAGTCAAGCCGCTGCCTCGTCTTTTAATATTAAATATTACTATTCTAACTTACATAAAGACTTACGTAGTCCTAACCAGGACCACTTGGTCAGTTACATTTCTGTACGATATGTCCGTATGATATGCCCATAGCCACAGTTCACTATTTGTGATAATAATAGTTTAGAATATTAACAGAATTCTACACAGACAGAAATGTACCATAACGAAGAGAAAAACCTGTATGGATTCACGGGAGCAACCATTATTGAATAAAGTTTTTAGCCGATAGGTTTGCTGCCATATTTTACTTTATGTTTGAGAGAATTTTCTAGATTGATCTCATTTTCTAAAAAAAAAACAATATTTAATGAGTTATAAACAATGTAAGTTTTGGCTAGAAGTTAGTGATTGTTTACGATTAAACAACACTTAGCAATTCTCCTTACTTTTTCTGCAATTCCATTTTTCCTCAATGTATATAAAAGCAGAAAGCTATGTATTGCAGTATACTTTCACTTGGTCGTAAATTTTTATTTATTTACATACAAATCAGTAAGCTTCTTACTCCTCTGTCGTTAAGAAATCATTTAATAAATAATCGGGGGAAAAAAGCAAAAAGCACAAATTTGTTTGATCATCAAATAAAATAAAACTAAATATTTATTGTGACTTGTCCTAAATAAACGAAATTTGTTTTAAATAAATAAACGAGTTCAAAAAATTTTCATTTAGTAATTACGTCTTGTTTGGCAAATACTTGCCAAGTGTGACCGTACCTTTCTAATTTTCTCAAAAAAAAAAAAAAAAAAAAACGTAATATTTAACGAGTTAGAAACAATTTTAGATTTCATACAATTTTCTATATTACGAGAGATTACGATGCCTGCTCACTATTCAGCTAAATTACTTGTGTAACCAAATTCTGCTTAATTTATGATCTCATAGTACCATAGTAGCGAACTGAATTTTATAATGTGTAAATAAACTGCTTGTTGTAGCTTTTTAACATCAAGTATCATAATATCTTTTCCGTTTGATGGTAGATTAGACAGCAGCAGGATCATACTCTTCAGCAGGTGCCTTAAACAAAATGATTGATATTTTCCTTACACGTGTTCCTAATTGTATAAAACTATAGTTTGAATGTGTGTCCTCTAGATTCAGAAATCCTACGCCGTTATGAAGTTTTTATGCATTTGACATTCGCGAAAATAACAGTCTGAATAAAGAATCAAATTCACCAGATAAGATATCAAAATGGTTCGAGACTTCAGTCGGTCGATTATATAGAATAGCTGGTATTTTCCTTACTCGCGGTAATAATCTGTCCAGAATATAGTTCCCATTTAAAAGATCTATTCAATCAGTGTGTGTTCCTTGCTCTATTTGAGTTTCCCAAAAACAACTGTTTGATTTTTAATTCTAACAGAATCAAACTATCACATTTCTGCAAGCCCAAACACCAAACGATTGACAATTAGTTCATTAACAAGTTGCTGACAAAGTGCTTATAATGCATGTTCCAAATTCGTAATTTATAAATGTTTTTTCAACAAGAAATTTGTTTTTCAGCTGGGTCATATTGGAATAACCTAAACGTTTTGACATTTTACTTGTTGACATACATATCTATAATCGAATCTTTGACAATTGTTACAATGTATTCAATTTCGCTTGAAAATTCATCATGTAAATTATGAATCTGTATAGCAACATTTTGTAAAATTCTTGATATTTACGGTCAACATGATCGTTCTACTGCGACCGTCGCTATCAAGAAATTAGCCTACAAAATTGCCGCATGTAAGCTTTTGAAAAACCAGGATAAATCATGGAGGGCTCTATTTATGCTAAACGTTGTTTTGATACCTTAACAGACCCTCACTTTTCTTCATATCATTTTCTTTGAATCCTTTAAGCAGTTCCGTATTCCAAATAGTAATCAATACTTCAATAATTAGTATGAAAATAATAGCAGTACGACTGTTTTATGTTTTTTAAGGCTTCATTATTCAGAGGGACTTAAGATGGTTAGGACTCTAAAATTAACACCCAAATCAAAGTATCAAAAAAACACCTTTCTCAAATCAAACTAAAAACTAATGATAAATAATTTCAATAAAACATTTTTAACAATTTCTAAAAAAAGGGACAACAAACCCCTTCTTTATGTTTCTCAAAGAAAGTTAAAAAAAAAACATTAGATTATTTGTTAATATTTAGTGATTTATGTTTTGTTTGTGTTCTTTTGTGTGCCAAAAGTACCAAATGAAAATGTAAAGAATCGAAAGAAATTAAGCCCATTAATAAGCACTGGACCATAATTGTTATGCTTAAAGTGTTTCACTAAATGAATGTCATTAACGTTAACACATAAAAAGCCTCCAGTGGCCTCCCAGCCAAAAAGCACAGCATGCCTTAATGTACGGGAATGGCATTAAAAGTTTTACTACAACTGTGTTGGTTCATAGTTAGAGAACAAAACAACAGCAACAACATCAAACAACTACAATAAAGGACGAAAAATTGCCTGTAACCGTTTCATGCATTGTATTTGTTTAGGGCAGAGAAAGGCTTTATTTTACTTTATAACAGCAACAACCAAACGCAAACACCAACAGACATACAACAATTGACAAGCATAGAAATGTATGAATGTCAGAATAGAGTTACATGAGAGTCCATTGTTTATTTACGCTTAGTTTTCTTCTATATGTTTTCCGGTCATTGTCAGCACATTAATATGGAGCAGCACTTACATAGCATTACACAAATTTCAACCCTCACTCACACTCCAATACATATATACACTTTAACATACTAACTTAGTAAAATTTCATATTATTATTTAGTCCTCGAACGAGAGGCGGTGTACTAACAAGGAGAAGAAATATACACACCCACAAATACTACAAACATTAGGATGGTCCCCAAAAAAAAGTTGTGGATGTTCACAATTAAAATAAAAGTTCAATTGATTTAAATTTTATTCTGGTTTCAGTATTTGATGGACTCAGTTCTTATGATTTGTATCATATTTCTCTCAAAAACATATTTAGTATTGGTATCATGTGCCAGGTTTTTGAGCGATTCTTTGATAGCCGTATTTGGCAGGAAACAAATAATTTGGCATGATGTTTTGAAATTGTATGCTTTTATTTTGAAACATTTGTAGAATATATATATCGGCCATTGTCATCTGCCTGTATATCTTTTTCCCATCTTTCTGGCAACATATGTATTCTTAGGCTACCCTGTTCTGAGGTGAAGTGTATCCCAGAAAGAACATTCTACATTGATCGAAAGAAACAGTAGTCTGGCCGATCAAGGTCTGGACTATAAGTCGGATCAGGTAAAACTTACCAACCACTTTTTTCTAAATAGATTTTAACAAGTATTGCAAGATGTGGCCGAGCGTTGTCATGATGTACCTATAATATTACGCTTGCATGTCTGGCGGCTTATTCTGGGCATTTGTATATATGTCTTCGGTGTCGTTTTAACTCTATATAAGATATCCTACTCTTGGGGTTATCGTAATTTTCGCAAGTAATGATTTCTTTGCATAAACATCTTTCAAAGACTCTCGGTTTCTATTCACATGTTACCCAATTTACCTGTTTTTGTATAAATTCTGGTGCTCACAAACGTTTAAAAATTGCTGCTTGAGTAGTTCTCAATGATTTTGCCAGCTCTTGTTGAGTTTGACAACAAACTTTATGGAATAATGGACCTTCAATTCTGGGTCTTCCAAATTTTTTTTTAGCCAGGACGATCTTTATCGCCCGTGTCAAAATCATCACTTCAGAACCACACAAATCATTTCTCGCACATTGAAACCGATGAAAAACATTGACCATAAGCTTCGGTGAGCAGCTGGTATGCTTCAGCGGCAATTTTTTCATATTAAAGAAATAACGCATTCTCGCATATAAAGAATTGTTGCCAAAAAATTTGTGAACGGTCGCCTCAGACAAATTAAACTTTCATTTTAGTTCGAAACTTAGTGAACTAATTTTTTCTACCATACAAATGGGTCCAGTATAATACACATACTTAGACAAGATTAACAAATGGAAAATGAATCAATGCGTGTCTCCAACAGTTACAACTGAAGTTAACTGTCATTGTGTATGAAACTATATATCGCAGGATGTGGGAGCGTGTGATTGTATGTACCAAATGCAGTGTGTAACAAAATAGTAAATATATAAATGATTTTGCAATTATAAAAATTTTTCGAAAAACATTTTTACCAAAGCAAAATTTATAGAAAAAATATATGTATACAAAGAGTTTTTTAAATCGTTTTTATAAAGAAAGTGTCAGTGTTTGTCACTTATTGCCACATAGGCCCGAACATGAACTCATAGTTAACTGGAAACAACACGAATGTCAACGAAGTTTATACAAATTATTTAATAATTAAAAATCGCTATAAACAGCGTAATAGAAAGTGCATAATATGTTATTGTAATACATGCTCCTTGTTCTCTTTATGCCGACCACATAAAGAGAGTATAGCATTTCGATATACAGCTTTTGTAAACGAATATACGAATACATATACATAAATAAATAAAGAGGTGTTATTCTGAGTATTTCTCGGTAAGTAATTTTCTGCATTTACTGCGCTCGTTGGTTTTATTTTCCAATTTTACTTCAGATATAATTTCTAAGCATTTGCGTATACTTTGAATTGCTGTTTAATTCGAAATAAATAAATAGTTTGTCGGAGGATAACAAAGAATGCTGTTTTTGTGATGTTTGTGCGCTTTAATGGTGGTCGTGCTCTGAAATGCTTAAGGATAAATCGTATATTATCCACAGTATTTGATTTTGCAATAATTCTCGGCTGTTTTATTACACAATTTACACGGCCTTTGTAGTGCATTGTAGTGTATCAATGCACAAAACTCAACTAAAGTCGACTTTGCATTACAAACACTTACATGCACTTTTGAGAATTTAATTCAATTATGCCATTGTAATGTTTATAACAAAACAGAACAATGGTACGTTTGTTGTTATTATTATTTAATAAGAGTTTTCTGGACATGGTAGACTTAATGTCAGAATAAACTTGCATTCAGTTTAATAATAAAGTAAAGGAAATTTTGATAATTAATTAAAAACTTTTTTCTTCTAAATTATTAGATGGAACAGATATTTAAATACATATAACTCACTAGAAATGCAATAATCTCAATTAAATGCTTTTAGTAATATTGCAAAATACTAATTTATTTTAGCCTAATTTAAACTATGTGTTGATCTTATTTTACCAGTTTTTTTTTTAATTTTATTTGAAATAAAAGTTCTTTTGAATCTTTTTGACAAGCTCTTTAATTGCGCCCTAAATTCTACCGTATTTTTTTGTTTCTAACATTTGCTAAACAAACCCTAATAGTATGCTTGACATTTTAAGTGAACCCTTTAAAAAACAATTTAAAGTGCCAGTATATGGCTAAAACGAATCTTACATACCATTCAGTTTAGTAAAAAAAAAATATTTATATTATTTAAAAGATAACTTTGAAATATCCTTCATTCTCTATATTGGGTGTGTATCTTAAAAATGCGGTGTTAATGATAGAAGACGTATCTTTTGAACGTGACTTTGTCCTTAGTTACTTATATCTATGTAATTTTGAAGAGTAAATATCTGTCATTTTTCTCACTTAATTTTTAAACAACTTTTTTTTCTTCGAAAATGTAAAATTTTTCTTTACTTCATTAATTTGGAAAAATGTAATGCCGCTGAAGCACACCGAAGCCTATGATGAATATGTTTCATCGGTTTCAATATGAGAGAGATAGTTTGTGCTGTTCAGAAGTGGTGCTTTTGCCATGGAAGACAAAGAGCCAGAAAAGCCGTTTGAAGACCAAGAAATGAAGGCAAAATCATTATGAGCTACTCAAGCAGCAATTTCAAAACTTTTGCAAGCAGCAGGATTCATTCAAAAGCAGGCAAATTGGGTACTATATGAATCAAATCCGAAAGTTTTTGAAAATTCATTTCTCATTCTTACTTGCGATGCGAAATGCATCCATTATGATAACTCGAAGCGTGGAAAACTAGCCGAATCGACTCTAAAGCCAAATATCCATGGCGCCAAGGTATTGCTCTGTATTTCTACCTAGACTGAATGCAACTAATTCCAAATATCCATGGCGCTAAGGTATTGCTCTGTATTTCTACCTAGACTGAGCATTATCCGAAAAACGCTCAGACTTGAAAGCGTAATATTCCAACATTACATTGCAAAAGATAGTTTGGCGCGGACACGGAAGACAAAGATCTCCCAGGTTAGCCAAAGAAAGTTTAAAGACTATGAATTGGACACACTACTCCATGACGATTATTGTCAAACTCAACAAGAGTTTGCAACGACATTGGAAGCTGCTGTAACAGTAATTTTAAAACGTTTCCAAGCAGCATAAGAATCCATAAGAATTAAAGCCCTGATACCCTGCAAGAGGTTTTTGCATGTCCGAAATGCTACATAAACACTATAAAAGGAAATAATGTTGGCAACGAATCATTACTTGCGATGAACAATGGATCTATTACGATAAACCAAAGTAAAGATTATTGTATGTGAAACTCTACTAACTAAGATAAAACTCTGTATGTGGTGGAAGCCAATGTATCCGGTCTATTATGAGCTACTCAAATCTGGCCAGATCATCACAGGTAAGCTATATCGTATGCAACCGATTCGTTTGAAGCGAGCACTGGCCAACACATACCCAGAATATGCAGACAGACAATAAAGCGTAATATTCCATCATGACAACTATTCAGAAAGAAGTGCTTGGAAAGTTTTACTCCACCCGCTTTATATTCTAGACTTTGTCCTGAACTACTATTTGTTTTGATCGCTACAGAACGTTCTCTCTAGGAAACACTTGTATACGAAATTGACTTGATTCCTTCTTGGACTCAAAAGATGAGCAATTCTTTTGGCGCGGAATCCATATGTTGCTAGCAAGATGAGGAAAGGTCATAGCTAATAATGGCCAATACTTTGAGAAATCGGTCAATTATACATTTATTCGCATTCATAATATACATATATACTTTATAAGATCTCATATTAATATAACAAACGGTATAAACAAACTATATCTACTCTGATCCCTGTTGTAGAGTGACACAAAAGTAATAAGACTTAAATTCCTTTTTGTAACATTTTAATTGCTGTACAGTTTTTATATTTAAACTTTTTTGTCTGTTCATAATATTTTCAATGCTTGAAAACAATTGTCAAACATTTGACAACCTTTAACTACTTGTATTCTAACCTAAGCAGATTATAAAGCTTAACACGGACAAACAGAGCAAAAGAAAGACAGACAAAACATTGCAAGTTGCAACAGTCAAATAGAAAATAAAACCAAACAACTAAACATTTATGTATAAAAATGAGGCTTCTTTTTACATTTATGTATACGAGTATACAACGTAAAAGTCTATTTTGACATTTATATTCCGTGAAATGTACGGAATTGTCTGTTTTTGCCCCTCTCATATATTTTTTCAAACTTAAGAAAATTACTGTAATTTTTGCAGCAACTATAGGGATCTTGGGACAAGTAAAAATGTCAGTAATAATTGTGTATGTATGTGTGGGTTGTTAGATTTCTATTTTTTTTTTTTTTGTCTTTTAGAAACACATCTAATCTCTATGGCGCATTGCAGTTTTTAGTTTGGCAATTGTTTGACTTGACGTTCATTTATTTTTTATGTTATTACTTTTTTCCTGTTTTCTGCTTCTGTTTCTATTTCCATTATTGTTTGAGTTGGAAAGGATTATATTGAAATAGAAAAAATCCTGCCAAAATGTCAGTTAAAAATGTAAAGCGAGAGAAAAACAAAAGCATTGAAAATAGAAATGTCAAAATAATTGCAGTTGTTTGTGATTGAAGATAATTACTTTGATGTGCTCGCTGTAGATGACGGCTGGCGAGGCAAACTTTCTTATTTAGTTTTTCATTTAGGTTTCTTTCTATTTTTGTGTGAGTGTTAGAAGTTATAAATGAAAAATAACCCAAAATCTTAGGATAAAACTAATGTTAAGATTTGATGTGGTTTTTGTGAAATCCAATCTGTTCGGATATTAAATTTATAGCATTGTTTACATAAAATCCGGCTTCCTTTAAAAATAAATCTGTTGGCAACATTTTCGGTATTTGCACTGATTTGATTTTAAAAAATTCTGTCAAAAAACCTTATCAGTCGGAATGTATTTAGCCAAGTGCTGAGCACTAGTAAAAAAAAAGTAGAAAGAATATATTTCACAAATTCCTTGAGAACCAGATTTTGCAAAAGCTCCCAAAAAGTTCTGTAAATGATGTTATAAAATGATACAAGCAATCGTTTTACCCCTGGCCTAAAGAGCCATTAGTTTGTGTAAACAAGAAAAGGACAAAATTATTCACCCCTATCGTGAATAAAAATTCCACGTGAAATTTGTTCACTTTTATTTTTTTAACATTGAATTTAAATAGGAAAAATGTGAAAAGTGAACAAATTTCACGTGGAATTTTTATTCACGATAGGGGTGATTGACATAAATTTGTTCATGTTTGTTTGCGTGGGGAAATGTTTTGATGTTGAAGTTCATGGCCTTTTTCATTTAAGAATAGCGGTTCTTTTGTGTGCGAATTTCATTTAATGCAGACCTAGTTGTATGAACAAATGTTCTAACATTGTTGTTTGAACAAGAACATAACATTGACAAGAGTTGTCCATCGCAGACAAATTAATGGCTTGTCAAGACGGATGTGTTAAGCGCAGATTGTAAACAAAAATCAAGCAAAAATATTATTAAAAGAAACCAGGAACTTTTGTTACACAGGACCGTTACCAACTAATTGGAAACGCTTTGCAACCCTTAAGAGTAATGTCCAAAATATGTTAGTTTCAACAATTTATTTTATCATATATAACAAATTAATTATATTTTGAAACCTAATTAAATCAGTTTTCATCAATTTGACTGCGACATCTAATTGGAAACGATTACACTTCTGTTAAAATATCAATCAACATTTTGTTGCAAACCCTTTTATTCACAGCCCCACATCCAGCATTGTCAACTTGGTGCGTTTAGCACCATTTTTGGTGCTTTTTTTTAATTTTTTGTGCGAAAAATTCCTTAGTTGTTGTTTGGTGCGCTTTTTTTAACTTCGATGCGTTTTTTTAATTTTTCTGAAAATGTGATGAAATCTTTATTTTTACTAATTTGAAAATGGAACCCATTGAATGTATTTTAAATGCGAATGTATGATAATCAAACATTCTTCATATGAAGGTTATTGCTAAAGGTGAATGGGGTGAAAATGTTTGTTTGAAACTAAAATTAACATTTTAAACATGGAAATAAAAATTCCTGATGTTTTGTTCTACTGAACTGTAGACGAACAACTAGGGTTAGAGTCCCAGTGTAGCCCTAACAAATTTTCTTATTTCCTTTTGTTTTCTTCTGTTTTTTTCGCCGTCTTTTTTTACGCGAAGTTCTTGGTTTGCATGAAAAAGTTTCAAGTTTATACATGGTAAAGAGCACGAATATGAAGATACGCATGTGAACGAAATAGCAACTTCATAAAAGAATTGAACAAAAAGTGGTCAGGTAAAACTGAAACGCGTAAAACAGCATTAAATGAATTATTCTTTTATTGATTCTTCCTCGCAAACAATCATTATTTACATTAAAGCGTCAAAACACATGCAAAGTATGTAAAAAAAACGGAATTATTTATCGATATTTGCAGAAAATTGGTTTTAGGGAAATAACAAGTTAGTTAAGTTCGAAGTTGCTATTTAGTGAAATAAAATATTTGACAGAGCACCAAAGAAATGTTGTGAAAACTCAGGGATCCTTATCGTTATCGTGATAGCAAATGGAAATAATGTTCACACACTATTCTTGTAGAATAAACATGCAACGGCATGTTTTTATGTTGATGTTTTATACACAAAATAACTCGCTCTGAAGCAAAAAAAAAAATACATATGAAATTATGCTTGTATGTACAGTAGGGTGGCTCCTTAATTGAACTATTCGATATGCGTTGCAACCAATTTATAACATAATTCTCCATCATCTTAACCAAAATACTGAATATTTGAGCAAAAAATATTTTTCATTTGATTTTGCTAAAGTTTTCTGCATTTGATTTTTGTCTAGTGAGTGATGACCATTAAGGGACACCCTAATCTGTATATTAATTGCCATATTATCGCATTTGGTTTAAATGTAATGAGTATGTTATTTTATATGTTTGCATGAACTCGAACTGTCAGACACACAGTATAACATTTCAGATTTGTTTTCGTTGCAAAGAAACTAACAGTAAAAAACCTTATGCATGTACGTTAAGGTGGCCCCAACAATATTTGCTAATATTCCTGTAAAAATCTCACTTTTTAGGTTTAACATAAAATTCTAAGAACCTTTAGCTTAAATGTAAAAAACTTTAATTTTATTTTAGCTTAGTTGAACGTGCGTTTTTTTTTTTTTGCAGCCGACTGATTTATATGACGTGGCGTGTAAATGCCATGTTTTCCCCTAACTCAGCCTAAATGTATACCAGTTAAAATTGTAAAAAATTTCTATGAAAATTCCACTGCATACACAACGGAAACTTCTGTTTTAATTAGTTGCGCAAATAATTTTTCCGCGTGTTTTTTTCCACATTTTTGTTGATTTACATGTTGTTGTTATGTTTGCTACATGCATATACAAACGTAAGTAAAAACAACATAAAAATCAGCTGTAGCACGTTAAAAGAAATTCAAAATAAAAATTTGTATAACAACATATTTTTTACGTCATGGTTAAATAGCCAGCCAGCCACACAAACCAAGCCCACAAACAGCCAGCCATGGAGTCAGTTCATTCATCCATCCAGCCTTCTAGGCCATGAAGTTTAAGCCTAATAGGTGAATAAACAGGTAAAAGTCTTTGCGTGTGTATGTGTGAAAGCCAGTTGCACAGTGAGAAAGCACCTGAATTTTAACTATGAGGTAGACAAACTGCTTTCATAATTCCAGCATACATCCCACTGTGCCACGTTAAAAGTATTTGCATTCAACTGAAATACACAACTACACACTTGTACGCAAACACAAATAAAAAATAAATAAATTTTGTTGTAGTTTTGGTTTAATTTTTGTTGTTGGACATTCATTGTTGATGGAAAGTTCAGTCTTGTTTATGACTATGTTCAACGCACACACCAACACACACACACATACGTATTTTTACAAACTCTCCCACTGTTAAGAAAAATTAACACAGGTCAAACTTAAGTTCACGATGTTGTTGTTCACGTTCGTGTACTTGTTTGTTATTTGTTGGTGGTTCGTTTAACTTTGTTCTTATTGCGAATCTTTTGTAAAGATTGAGTTAAAAAATATTGTTGTACTAATTATTGGATTATTGCCAAACAACAACGAGCAACAAATCAAATTCACGAAAAAAAAGCAGTTCAAAGAACGTTAAATGAGTTTTTAATCGGAAATAAATCTTTAATTAAGTTTCTGTTTATTTGGGGGATGTTGATGTTGTAAGTTATTGGAAATAGAAGGTTACAGATAAAAAAAATGTTGTATAATTTTAGGCGTTGGTTTAAATGTTAAGCGTGAAATAAATAATAGCGTTGCTTTATCAATTTGCATTGCTGGCTAGGCCTAAAATTTGTCTGTGACTGTAAAAAAAATCAACTAAAAATTAAAAGTATTTACTAATATTTGAAAGACTAATTCGTGTTATCCGCATTACTAAGAAGTAGTTTGGTAATGGTTGGCATATAATCTTATATATAAGAACATATAAACAACTTCGAAATTTTGATTTAATAAACCTTCAAATGATTACATTTTGCTTAATTTAACTACAGATTGATTTAAAAATATGGAAAGTAAATAAAGAATAAAGGTGAATCCACCTTTACTGCTGTCGCTGCTGAGATTCATACCTGCGTAAAATCTACAGTGTGCATGTATTGGTTAAACTAGCATCTTACTAACTAAAACATGCATTAGTTGTTTGTATTAAGATTTTGCCCGCTTTCACACTCTTCAATTTTGACTCATCAAGGCAAGTAATTTTGGTTGAGAAGGGAAAAGAAAACAAAAGGGATAAAACTTGACCGTACTAGTAATTTTTTTATTTCCTTTTGTTTTTATCTTTTATGCATGTTGATTTGCATGAAAAAGTACAAAAATTGAATTGACGCATGTGAATGAAATGGCAAGTTCAAAAGAGAATTGAACAAAAACTGGTCAGCTAAAACTGAAGTGTGCGAAACATAATTTTCAAATGATAAAATTCAATTATTTTCATTATTTAGTCATCTATTCTAATTATGAAACTAAATTACTGTACGCTAACAGGAAGTTACTTTAGAATGAAAATAGCTAATGCTAGGAATACTGATAAAGGTTACAAAATTATATATATAGAAACCGATTGCAGTGGTAAATATATGTATAGGTATATACATGGTTTTTGCTTTTTGCTTTAATTCGATTTTTAAATAATTTTTTTAACTTAATTGAACATTGATCAAAAGTCTCAGTTGAGGAAATACTTCTGGTTGAGTAATTTGGATCAACAAAGCAATGATTTATTTGTTTTTTGTTTTTGTTTTAGTTACTACTTTTCCTGATGTAATAAATGCTCATCTCTATATGTCCCTTAGACAGTCACATTACAACATTGCGATAGACTGCTATTTATATACATATGTATATACATATATATAGGGTGCCACAAAATTTCAGTTAAATAGATATGACAGTTTTTCATCAGAAGGAATCGGAAAACATAGAGTTATGGTATTCTTTATTCAAAATTTTCCATGACCATTTTGCATAAATGTGGCTAAGTTTCGTGGATATAGAGTTTAATTTTACAATTACGATACACGAAACGAGAGTGTTCTCGTTTAGTAAATTTCTCATGTAGTAATTAAACATATTATCCAAATCAGTGTCTTGCAAACTTTTAGTCTGTAACAATAATGTCGCGATATAGAGTATTAGTAAAGCTCAAAGCTTAACCACTCCTATTTTCCAAGAAGTTAGCTACAATTAAACTTCCAGCGCAAAATCCACAACGAATAACACGTTTCTAATGCATTTGTTTTGCGACATTCACCTGATATTTCTGTAATTTAGTGACAATTTACACGATTTGCTTCAACGCCTAAGATAATTTTGCGCAAAACTGTGGTCACAAAACTTTCATATCAGTACTCCATTTTTACTAACCCTAACCCCACATTTTGACGAACCATCATTTTGTGCGCACAAGAACAAAATGCCTGCAGAATTAGAGACACAAATTGCGTATGTTCTTCTGTGTGGAGAAAACGTGTCATATCATATCTTCATAATTTGTCCACATGAGACAAATTGTTCACTTACTGAATGAAAATTAATGACTTCTCAAGATAGAGTCTTGTTATCAACTGACAAATTGCTAATTTTTTTTTTTTTTTTTTTTGTAAAATGACAAAATGCGGCAAATTCAAATCTTGAATGAATTTTGCAACACCTTTTATTTCCAAACAAAAAAAAAACACTACATATATCATAAACATACAACAAAGTAGTTACCTGCTTCTTGTGTATTCATTATTTATTAATGTTGGTTAAAAAGTCCACTTTTTTTCTATTATGCCCAGTTAAGGCGGATGTATACTTGTATATAGCCAGCAACATCCATATAACATGACCAAAGAAGAAAAAGGTAAGTATGTATTTACGTGTATGAAATAAATACAGTTGATTGCGAGTAGTTACAACGTATCCTATGTAATATAAAAACATACATATATGTGTAAGTACAAAAGGATATAAGGATATGAGCTGGTTATGTTTATAACGATATCAAAATGAAACATAATGTTGCAACAACTACAGCACAGCACACCAAACAGAACAAGGACTTCCTTTATGTCCAATTCATTTTGAATTACAACTGCAACATTTTGACTGTTGCTGATGTTAGCTCTGTGTGTCCCATTATCCTCCAGCTAAAAATAAAATGGCATGATTACACAACATTATACTACATTACAAACGAGTAACTATTTATGATTTTTATTTAAGCATTAAATTTCTCTATTTTATTTTGTTTATTCATGGTTTTCTGGGCATTTCGTGTACGGTCACAATAGTTGGACATATTTCTCCAAAAATATAAAAAAAAAATTATGAATAAATTATGAAATATTGCGACTGAAAAATACTGTTGCATATGTTATGGCATTTATCCATACGATTACATGTCAGTAGGTGTTTAATAATTAATTTTTTGATAAGTTTAGAACGAAATTTAGTTTAGTTTGGCGCATGGAATAAGTAAATGTTGTTAGTAACAGGAAAACAAGCTCTTTAAGATAATAAAGTAGTAATGTTAAGGATTTAAGATAATTTAAATATTAAACATTTTATTAAGCATTGTTTCGTTTAGTTATTAAATTGTAAAAAATAAATTAAACTTTTTCAGACTTAGCTGTAATTTAACTTTTTAACAATTCAATTCGAGCTATAACGGTCTCTTCCAGGAAACCTTATCATATATTAACGGTTTTTCTTAATTAAAAGCAAACACAACATGGACACAATGCAAATGATAAATAAGCTTCACATTGCTTCGATTTTAAAATTTACATGATCTTTATCATTAAAAGTAAATCGAAAAGCTAAATTCCTCACAAAGAACTCTAAGTGTCAATTTATTAGCAGAAAGTCAACGTTTGGTGTAGATTGCTATCAATTAACTTCAAAAGTGATCATGAAGAGTATTAATGATCTATCATAATTTTGAAAACAACTGAACTATATTGATGTGAATATCATGTGTTCACAATAGCCAAAGTTGGGAAAGCAGATACATATTCTGTAAAATTTATTTCTGGCCTAGGATATCCTATGCAGAGGTTATGTGAAGAAGAGAACGAAATCGTGCGATTTGATCTCATTAAAATTTTTCTTGTAGGCTTTCCTTTAGTCGTAGGTCTTTGTAAATAAGCTAATAAAGATTGGTGTGCTAAACTTCAATAAGCCTTAATATTTTTAAATTTAGACTGGCCTACATGCAGTTCTTCTATATGTTCCACTGTACCCAAAACCCTTACGATTATTATTTTACTAAAAAGCTAAAGTATCGTTTTTAGAAACAGATATTGTTGAACCGTACTTCTAGTTCGACTAACAAACTAGGACATTCACAATGGATATCCACTGCATTCCGTAACATTCATAATCAACAGCATCTTCCTGCATGGATTCAAGAGCCTTATTGATAGCGAAAGCAGAGATTGATATACCAGGATTATATCCAATAACATATGTGATCGAGCCTTGGAGCTATGTGTGTAAAAGTTAACGTCCCTTGTTTGATTTGTTTGATCAAAAAACCCATAAAGATAAGCATCCTCAGAAGTTTTCAGCATATTATATAGACGATCTTACAACACTGCAGAAAAGGCTAACCATTGCAATTTTACAACGACAGCCGGTGTTTCTTATACCAAAATATTATTGGTATATATCCCATAAAACACATGATTGAGACAGTTGGTGCCATAAAAGAAAACGTTTCTGATTCTATCAGAAATATCCTAATGCCAAACATTCTCAGACGGTATCTGCTTCATATAGAGATGATTTTGCTCACTGAAAGGTATGTATGAGCCAACGATTTTTAAACAATTCCCACGAAATCCAGCGTATACGTCGAAGAGCCTTGTGACTATATATTACGCCCCTTATAAATCCAACTCTGAAACGTCAATGTTAACAACTTTGTGGTTCAGTGCATGATCGTTGGAGTCAACTGGTAGCATTTTCCATTGATCCCCCTGTAGGAATGTGTCCTAAAGAACTGCCACATCAGCTAGGATAGCTGCTTAAGCACTTTCAGTCTGAGTCTCTGTGACTCCACGAAACGTATGATACACCTTGATAAGTATTTGCTCCGAAACAACTAAATACAGGATATAGTTAAACCTACTCGTATGTATGTATGCGAAGTTAAATTTTGAAATTTTAAAACCCACACACAAAAAGAGTTCTGTTAAAATACTAACATATCACTGTAAAACATTGTAAATCTAGACAAGTTTATTGAAAATTTAAAATGGCTAATTTGACTTATTTTTTGGAAAATGCAGCAAATGAACTCCCGATAATATCACTAGTAGTCCATTTCGTCCAACCACTTTGCAATGTTTAACAGTGCTGTCTTAGCATTTAAGCAGAACTCTTTTAACACAAGTGGTTTTAAATTTCAAAACTCAACTTCACACACATGGTAAACATTATGTTCCAGAGTTTGATTCTCCTCATCCATAAAAGCTACAGTATCAGAATGCTTCATGCGAGTCGATTAAGAATTCGGTCTTCTAATTAATATCATAATCTTCTGATCTATTTTCGCCGACCAGTTGTATCCTGCCATTTAAATTCTCTGTCGATTCTCTTGCATCCTTCTGGAAATCTGAAAGTAATGAAATTTTATCAAGGTTGGCGATGTCATAATACATATTGGTTTGAAAACTACAAAATGTTCCCCTTTTCATTCTAAGAATACTAAAAGCTCACAATTTGCATGATACAAACCACAATTTCAGAAAGTCTCCTGCGAACGGGATATGAAGTGTCTTATTAAAGTTCGTAATGCACTTCGACTACCCTCCTGTCAGTTTTCCACATGCAAAGTCAATGTATATTCCTTTAGATTCTTCTGAGATTCCTGAAATAATTTAGTGTTCTCCAGATCGGAGTTTTATAACGAGCCATCCATTTGGAGTAAGCCGTCAGCTTTTCGATGTCCCATAACGCATAATGGTTTGAAAACCATATGATTTTCAAGTTTCCATATGTTTTATACATTAGGACATTCCCAGAATTCTTGACTGAGCATTAAACGAATTAATGTAAATGCTGGCAGATGCCGTAAAATCTCAAATGCACACTCCCATTACTCTTTATGACATAACAACCTAATAACAAAAAAGTTTCTAATAACAATTTCCAAATAAATGATTGAAAATTTTCCGTATTATTATAATTTCGTCACTTTCATAAAGTTCATTATACGGAGCTTTGTTTCTAGCTTTTTTCAGTTAATTTTTAACGCTGAAAAGTCTCTAAGTAAGTTGCGTTATAGTAAATTTTTTTTTTTCATTTAATCTAATATGAAATCATTATTTTTCAACTATAGTTTCATGTTTATAAATAATTTGTTTATGATTTATATGCATAACTACGTGCTGTAAATTGTTGCATACTTAATGTTAACTTTAAGTAACTGCATATTTTTAGGGGCACATTTAAAATACGTTTATTATTTCACATCTGTGTGTGTTCATACTTTAACCACATGTCGCTTGTTTGGAAAATTAATATACTTATGTATGTGTGTATGTTGGAGAAAACAAAAAATTGTTTAAGGTTAAACTATTTCACAAACAATTCCAATTAATAACAAAACTTTAACGAAACAACTTCTTTTATCTACACATGTTTTTCAGTTTAATTTAGTTTATTTTTTTACAACTTTTTTCTAACAATATGTGTATTGTTTTTGTATATACATATATGTACAGGGGTTTCTTCATACACTACAGGTGGTACATGCATAAGTGTTTAGTAATGTGGAAACATAATTCTAGGAATTGGTTTAGAATTGTTGGGACATTATTAAATAAGAATCGTATAAAATATACAGGGACTAGAATTTTACTATGTAACCACTTCAAACGTTTAATAGTTTAGAGAAAGGACAATTCAAATGTAAGAATGCAGACCTTTTAAAAACCAGAATGGACTAATTTTACTCAGTATGATAAATGAAAACAATGTCCTGTTTATTTTATATTATTTACTTTCTAGGGTTTTTGAAATTCTGATAACATCTCTCGATTTCAGTTCTTTTCCTTCTAACACAATAAAGGATGTGAGGCACACAAACACAAAATAAGAGTAATACGAAAAAGCTACGTAAATTTAGTAATAAAAAACATATAACACAAAATAAATTTTTAGTTTGTTTGCCTCACATCCTTTAACATGTTACAGTGAAAAAATTAAAACAGAAAATGAATAACAAAATACTAATAAATAGAAAGGAGTATACTTATTTTAGGTCTACATACGTATTGTTGCAGTTTATCAGCAAATAATTTTTCAGCAGTTTTGTTTTGCAACCAATGTTCGCAAGAAAAACATGTTTTAGTTTTAAAGTGATTTTTCCATGTATGAAAGTTATAGTGGGATGGCAGTAAGAAAATTCTAAACACGACCAAAACAGTCTACAATTTGTCAGATACTCAAATGAGATCTTACACTCAAAAAAAAAAAACTTACATTGTTTAACCTGATATATTGTTTTTCACACATACAGTATCTCTACTTATTACACACTAACAACAGAAATATTCTAGTGCAAAGTACAACAGAATCAGTTACGTAACTTTTTAAATATTTTGTTATCAAAAAATATTTTTGAATGAATTAATGCATTTTCTAAGCTAAATTTAACATATCTTAACAAATTTTATTAAACATTTTTTTTTTAATATTTCATTATGTATGATTTTCCACACAAGCGTGATACCGGTGTTAAACGACTAAGTTTGGCTTTGTAAACACTTTATACAGTTCTTTTTTTTTTATATAATTAACATAATATATAATAAATAGTACAAAATATATAGAAATTACATATGTGTGGAAAACCACACATCAGTATAAGCAACGTAACTTTTTTAAATATAGCGTTATTGATAACTATTTTCGAATAAATTAATGATAAATTTAGTGTGGTTTCTCACACAAGCGTGCTATAAGGTTTAAATCTTCGAGTTTGGCTTTTTAGATAACCAAATTACAAATAAAAGTTAAGAACTTAATTTACATATAAAGTAAGCGCGACTAGCATTTGAATATTATGAATAAAGCCCTTTGAATTACCAGCATAACACCATGAAGCCCACTGTCAAATTGTAATGTAACGACGTAAGTATTTCTAACATTCATGTACATGGTTGCTTTATATTTAGACATATACAATGTATATGTATGTATATTATACATACATGTACGAGGTCTGATGAAAAAATAACCTATATTTTCAATTTTTTCTAAAAGTATTTATTCAGCAATAACTATCTTATCCCCCTCAGATATAATACATTTATGCCAGCGTTTTTTCCAATCCTCGAAACACTTTTGAAACGCGCTTTTTGGTATCGCCAACAGCTCCTGTTTCGATTTTTCTTTTATCTCCACAATTGTAGCAAAACGCTTTCCTTTCATCGGTGTCTTCAGTCTTGGGAAGAGGAAAAAGTCAGCGGGGGCCACGTCCGGTGAATACGGTGGTTAAGGCATGATAACGGTTTTGTTTTTGGCCAAAAACTTACGCACAAGCATCGATGTGTGAGCTGGTGCGTTATCATGGTTCAAAATCCATGATTGGTTTTTCCACAATTCTGTGCGTTTCTGACGAATTTCTTCGCGCAAACGGCGCATAACCTCAAGGTAGTATTCCTTATTGACTGTACGACCTTGTGGCAAGAATTCATGATGCTCCACGCCATTGTAGTCGAAGAAAATAATGAGCAAAACCTTCACATTTGACCGAACTTGACGTGCTTTTTTCGGTAGTGGCTCTTCTGGCCTTTTCCTTTGGGATGTTTGGGCTTTGCGTTTAATGTCATAGCCATATACCCATGATTCTTCACCAGTTATGATCTTTTTGAGGAAATCTGAATAGTTGTTGACGATGCTCCTAAGCGATGTCCATGCGACGTTGTTTTTCCTCAAAATTTAGCAATTTTGGAACAATCTTCGCTGCCGCACGTTTCATGCCTAAAACATCCGTAAAAATTGCTTGGCATGAGGCGAACGATATGCCAACATTATCAGCAACCTCTCTGAAGTAATTCGACGATTATCCAAAATCATTTTCTTCACTGCTTGAATGTTTTCATCGGTTGTTGACGTGCTCGGACGGCCATGATGAACATCGTCATTGACATCTTCTCGGCCTTCCTTAAACCGGTTATACCACAATTGAACTTGTGTTCTACTCATAGTAGACTCGCCAAATACCACAGTCAACATTTCAAATGTCCTTGCGCATTTAATTTCATTTTTTACACAAAACTTAATACAGTTTCTTTGATCCACTTTTTCGAATAGTAAAAAATCGAAGAGCACACCAAAACACGACTAGTCTTTTTATCTGTCAAAAACAAACTGACAATCCAAAATGGCTGATATTACCAATATATATAACATAACGAAAATCGAACATACGTAACTCACGAAATTTAAAAATAACGGCCATTTTTTGATCAGACCTCGTATATATAAGCATGTATGAGTAAGTATATGAATATATAATTTTTTGTTCATACATAAAACACGTTTATGTAAAACTAACAACTACAATAGTAGAAGCAACAAAATTGTGATTTAATCCGCTTACAGCCATGAAAGATAAGCTGAAAAATACAACATGATGGCTGTATGTACGGTTGGTTGGTTAGCTGTTTGGTTGGTTAGCTAGAATCGTTCGTTGATTGTTTAGTTTAAAGAGAAAATTATTTCTCATAAAAGAATATGTGTAGTAAATACACATTTACAAACTAAATATTGTTAAGCGCCTAAAAGCATGCAGAGTATTAAAGTAAATGTTTTGCAGGTTTTTTATGTGTTCGTTTGTTTGAATAAATGTTAAAATATTAATACCACACACATCAGTTATGGACGATTTTGGGTTTTGAAAAACGTTATTCAACTCTAAAGTATAGGGTACTTTTTTGTGACTGCAAGTACTTTAGTAAATTGATTGTATAATAGTTTGCAAAAAGACCTATGCGTAGGTTCTTGAAAAATGTTTTATTTGATAAATTAAAAGCCATACTTAGAGGCTATTAAATTACCAATATATTCCTGAATATCCATACTTATTTTAAAGGATCGTATGAAAACTTTTATGGCTTTAAAAAAGCTCTAAAAATCACATAGTGCTTTATGCAGAAAAGACGACGTTTAAAGAGTTAAAATAAATATTAAGTGCTTTTTCGATTTCCTCAATAACCCTAAATTTTTTGGAAGTCCTATCAGAATATTGAAAGAGAAATTGAAGTTGGGTTTTATTGTAAAGGGGACAGATAAATATTTATTTTGAATTCATGTAAAGACATTGTTAATTATGTATAAAATTTGATTTAAACAACATTCACGCAAATAAAAGCTCGATCTCTAACGGAACATAGAGCAAACGAATGTTAATCCCTTAAACTTAATTGAAATAAGATTCCTTCAGATGTACAACATTAGCATTTACTTTTGCTTTCGGCTAATAAACCCTAAATTTTGCATTCGTTAGGAATGGAGAAAAAATTCAAGTCTAAACAAATTAGTGTTGTTTGTATTTATAGTTTTCAAAAGCAGTAAATTTACATTTTCAGAAATATGCGGTATTTTCCCAAATGTCAAGTTATTTAAAACCTTTTGACTTATCTGCAGATACAACCAGAGGGTGCTGTAGCTTAATTGGTTTGATCATTAAGCATAAGTATTTGTAGCCGAACATACGTAGAGTATGATAATCATTAAATTTCTTCTTATCATAAATAATATTTATTACAACGCCCTCCTTCGGTGGTATAGCATTGACACACCACAAAAATAAAATAATTAAATAAAGGCTAAAATCAAGCATTAAAATAATTCACCTACTCACCACCAGAGGCGCTTTAACGCTGTACTTAAAACAAACATAATGCGCAATTGCAGAGTTGGGATATAAAGTTTTCTTCTACTTTCACCACCTTTATTTTTACAATCTTTACCTTATAGGCATATTAATTACCTGAGTGTTATTTCTCTTTGCATGTATAACTTAAACATTCAGTATTTATAACAGATTTTGTCTTTAGTAACTTATCTGTCATTTATTCTTACTTAGTTATGGAACATTATACTGTAAACAAAAAACTTTTTTAAAACTAAAATTTCGCATTTTATGCCAACAAAGAGTCATATGTGGGATGTTTTACTTTAATTTGAAATAAAGTGCCGCTGAAGCAGATCGATTAGTCACCGAAACTTATGGTGAATGTGTTCCATCGATTCCAAAGTGCGAGAGATCGTTTTTGCTGTTTAGAAATGATAACTTTGACATGGAAGACAAAGAACGGCCGGGCCAGTCAAAAAAGTCTAAATTACGAGAATTGGGGGCATTACTCCATGAAGATTGCTGTCAAACTCAACAAGAGCTGGAAAAATCATTGAGAGCTACTCATGCATCAATTGTAAAACGTTAGTGAACAGCAGGTTTCATTAAACGCTATAAACGCTATAAAATGAAATGAGTTTTGCACCGAATCATAACATCGCTTCATTACAATAGTCGGAAGGGTAAGAGATTGTGTGTGAAGCCCGGCCAACCAGCTGAATCGACAACAAAACCAAATATCCATGGCGCCAAGGTAATACTCTTTTTTGGTAAGACCACGGGGAACCTGTAACGAATGCAACAGATTCATTTGAAGCGAGCATTGGCCGATAAAAGACCAGAATATGCGGTCAGACACGAATGCGTAATATTCTATCTTGAAAACACTCTGCCACATGTTGCAGTACCTGTTAAAAACTATTTAGAAAGAAGTGGTTGGGAAGTTTTGCCTCACCCGCTTTATAGTTCAGAGCTTGCTCCGCCAGACTATTATTTGTTTTAATCGATGTAGAGCGCTCTCTCTTGGATACGATTCACTTTATAAGAGGATATTCAAAATTGGCTTGATTCGCTCTTGTCCTCAGAAAGCAATCAGTTCTTTTGTCACAGAATCCATATATTGCCAGTAAGATTGAGAAGGTCATAGCTAACAATTGTCAATACTTTGAATAAAATTATGTTGTACTAATGTTTCCAAAAAAAAATCCGTTTTTTTAAGTTATTTACCCAATACAATAGATTTGAACTAATCACTGGCATTTGTGGTAAGTGTTCAAATATGCATGGAAAATAAATATAATGCAATAAATTTTATTTGATTTTTTTGTTCCTAAGGATATTTGAACCTGAATCCTGTGAATTTTATGATTTGTTTAGATTCTATTACATGTTTCTTGGCCATCGTAGTTCTCCAGCCTACTTGCTTTTCTAATTAAGATGTGAAATTAATTTCAATCACTTTTAGTGTCAGATATTCGAATTACGCGAATATTTATTGCGCAACCTCCTTCATTTTTTAAAACCCGCTATATCTCAAAAACTAGAGCTAACCTAAAAAACGGTTTGCACCACTGGATTCAGCGTACTCGATTTAGCTCTACCCACTAGGTGCCCCGTTTGTCGGTAAAAAGAAAGTGTCAAAATCGAGTACAGTGTAATTATTTTTTGACCAAACTTTCTACCTCTTATGCTCATTTGTCTCATTTACTTGCTCTTGCTTAATTTTTTCCTCATAGGTTTCTATTGATTAGAAATGACCTGTGACATCGCAAGGGAAGATGCGAAAATGTTTATTTAGTGTCAAATTAATTTTTATTCATCAAGAGATGATATCCATACAATCCACATAACCGATGAATGTCTCGCGATCCCTTTAGAAACAACCGAAATTTGTTAACAATTTTTAATATGCTATACACATTTTCTCGATATTTAACGATCCCTTACATGAAGTGGTTAAGGTTCGACATTACCTTGGTAATTTCTACACTATTCTTTTGCCCCACTTACGTAATACAATCAGTTCTTTGGACTTTAATAGCCAGTGTAAGTATTCCCACACTCTATTTAGATGTTCTAAATGGAACCAAACTCTCACTTGATTTATATTCTGCATTACCATTTGATCATTATTGTCAATTTAACCCAACAAATCCTCAAAATTTATCAAGAAATCATTTTTATCTTTCAAATATTCGTTAATTAAAAAGTTTATTAAACTTTAAATCGATCCCTCATACTACTTCATATCTCAAACTCTATTTATTTGTCATTTTCTACTTCAATTTCATTAGAAACTAGCCAGTCTAGCATACATTTGGTTTTAATTGTACAATAGAGCTTTAGATGAAAATATTCCTAGATGATAGATAGTATTCACATCAATTGTCTTAGAACGTACATATGTATGAACGACTATGTATTCAAAATAGAGAAAACTGAAAAGTTTTCCAACACATTGCTTGCCTAAAGGCTCAAATATCAAATGTTTAGTTCCGTTTTCCTTTATTGTTTTGTCTGAGCGTTTTAATGTATGTATTATGGAATGAATGTGTAATTTTGTCAGGTTTATGAAGAGGAAAATTTTACAGTTGTTATTCTAAAATTCTATATTCGGTTCGTCGATTCACTCATTCATAGTTGGCTGTAAGAGTGTTTGCTGTTGCCTTTATTTGTTTGTTCATTCATTTCATGTTTGCATGACGACATACAAATAATATTCACTGAAATTTACAATTTTCCATAAAGCACAATTCATTTTATGTCTACGTTATGGTTTAGTTGTTAGTTTACATGACAAGGAGAAGGTTAGCTAAAAGAAACGTGTCAGTTTATAGGAAATAGTTGAAATAGTTATTAAATATTATATGTCCATACCAAACTGCCCCCCAATTTATAGTTTGTTTGGTCTTTGTTATGCAAGAAGTAGACTGGTTATTTTATTCATCTCAGGTAAACTAGCATGAACTGAATTATCTCTTTGGTGTCTCTCAGCAATCCAGGGTGTTGTTACTTTAAAATTTGCTGCTAGTGTGGCGCCTAACTTTATACATCTTTTGTAAAATAGCTGGAGGTTAATTGCCTCTTTGATGTCTCTAATGGCCGAATTCTACTACTTTGTGGCTACTTTGTGACCACTTTGTGGCTAATTGACTACTTTGTGACTACTTTGTGGCTAATTGACTACTTTGTGACTACCTTGTGACCACTTTGTGGCTAATTGACTACTTTGTAACTACTTTGTGACCAGTTTATGGCTAATTGACTACTTTGTGACTACTTTGTGGCTAATTGACTACTTTGTGACTACCTTGTGACCACTTTGTGGCTAATTGCCTACTTTGTGATCACTTTGTGGCTAATTGACTACTTTGTGACTACTTTGTGGCTAATTGACTACTTTGTGACTACTTTGTGACCACTTTGTGGCTAATTGACTACTTTGTGACTACTTTGTGACTACCTTGTGACCACTTTGTGGCTAATTAACTACTTTGTGACCACTTTGTGGCTAATTGACTACTTTGTGACCACTTTATGGCTAATTGACTACTTTGTGACCACTTTGTGGCTAATTGACTACTTTGTGACCACTTTGTGGCTAATTGACTACTTTGTGACTACCTTGTGACCACTTTGTGGCTAATTGACTACTTTGTGACCACTTTGTGGCTAATTGACTACTTTGTGACCACTTTGTGGCTAATTGACTACTTTGTGACCACTTTATGGCTAATTGACTACTTTGTGACTACTTTGTTAATCATTAGTTAACCATTGGTAAAGTAAAATACTAACTAATGTTTAACTATTACGTGTTATTCTTATGGCAAACTAAGCATTGCGAATAAAGAATCGTTAGTTAAGCCTTTGCCATTAGCTAACTAAAGACTATGAATTTAGTCATAAATAATCTAGGGTGTATTCACCTTAAAATTGTTTACCCGGCATAAATAATCTATGTTTATGTTTGATTTAACTAAAGAAAAATTCTCAATTGTTCATATGAACCTGATTCTATCCTGAGTCTATCTTACCAATTACTACCTTGACAAAAGAACATTCATTCAACTTGGAATTCTCTATATTCCTAAAGTTTCTACATTTCTGTAATTATTTTTGCCACTTACAAAAGTTAGGTTACTTTCCCTTTGTATAATAGTTTTATTATCATTTGATTTTCTTTATAATATTCCTTTCGCAATTTGCGTTTTCATATCAGCGTGGCAAATGGTTTGACACATTTGATCGATAAGTTTTTTAATTTTTGACGATGTTTTAATTTAACTCTTTAAAATATAAAATAAACGACTGTATGGAAATTACAATAAGTTTATAAAGGAAATATTTCTGATTCTATCATAATATCCTTAGAATTAATGATGACTTAAAACCCTTCAAGTGTTAATATGACTACGATCTGCCAAATTATCATTTATAAGTTTACATTTTAGTTCTAAAGATTATTAGTTGTGGAACAACTTGAAACAGTATGAAAACCTTTCAAGTAACACATACAAAAGCGAAATCAGTTCACAAGGTATCTTAAAAACAGGTTTCAGTAGGCTTCTACAGATGGAGCTTATGTTTACAAAAAAAAAACGCAGTTTTTATCAAGTTATAAGTGAAGTTATCGATTTTAAATTCAAAGTCTAAGTGATCTTATTTTCTCAAGAAAAAAATACAGTACGAGTATTTAAACGATTTAAGTGTTGAGCTAAATTTAAAGGAAAAAATCCATTTTGAATCTAGAGTAGAAGTCATCACAGATTGAGTGTGAAGATAAATTTGATTTTAACTAGCGACTAATGCAGTCTCATGTAGGACCCTTTGGAATACCCATTCTATATAGTAGGATACGTGTGTAACTCAATATTTGTCCAAATTCTTCTAGAGAATTTCATCCTAAAAACTACTTTTTTTCAAAATTCAAGTAAATGTGACTGTGCTTAACAGTGGTCTGTTGATTGTAACATTATCAATGTTATGAAATGTGGTTTTTGTCTGTGCTAGTTAAATTCCAAATTCTCTTCACACACATTATTAATATTAATATCTATATGTATATAGATTATTTTTGTTGAATTTCAACTGGATAGTGATTTTCGGAAGTGGACTTTATATGGAGACTATGATCAAATATGGACCGATCATCATGAAAATCTAATATACATATGAATTATTTGCAGCGAATTTCAACTTGATAGTGATGTTTATAAAAGATTTATGCACATTTAAGTGACTTTCAAAAGTGCAAATATGGACCAATGCAAACAAAATATCGTTTAGAGATTTTTCTTGGCTTCAAACTTGCTGCTGCTGAATTCTGTATGGATACTGATTTTCTTTACGCATTTATGTGCCATAGAGACAAATTCCGCGAAGCCTTTTGTATGGGAGCTATGAGAAATCCTGGACCGATTCTTAGCATTTTCAACAGAACTTGACCTTCTATTTTAGAAATACAGTGGCCAAAATTTCATGATATTATCTGCATTATATTTGAAGAAAATATCAGAAAAAAAAAATCTAAAAAATATCAAAGTTGTCTAAAATTTTGTTCTATAACTCTAACCCTATTACAACGATATGGCTTATTTTCAGTACCAAGCATTTTGGGGAAACAAAAAATATTCAGTGAAATTTTCATTGTTTTAAATTTGTTTCTCAAAACTCTATTGTGGTTTCAGTAGACGGACGTGACTAGATCGTTTCAGAATCTTATAAGGTACCAGTATATCTATACATGTAGTTTTTAGTTCTACGAGCACCCATCTTTTTGGTGGTGGGTATGAAAACTCAAAATTTCTTAAAATTTTAATAACTTTGCAAATATGCGTGTAAATGAGAAAAAAAACCTCAATCTGTTATCACTCGTAATTCTGATTTAAACTCAAATCGGTGGAGGGTTTATTGTAATATGGGGATATTTTTCCTGGAATGGCCTAATTCAATGAATTCATGGTATTTTAAATAAGCAGCAATAAGTGGAAATACTAAATCATTACTAAAAATGCTGCCTTGGCTAGAGGAGAATTTGCTTGTTATATGGCAATTCCAATAAGACAACGCCCTAAAACGCACGGCAAAACTTATCCATTAGACCTTAACCCCATCGCATATGACCACTATGGATACTCTCTTCGCTAAAGTGAAGGTGGCATGGCAGTCTATATCTGTTGAGCGATGTAAACATCAACAACCATATTTCATATCACCAATGCTCTATCGCATTGGTAAAGAGGTTTTGCAACAAAATATTGATTAAAATGTTAACAGAAGTGAATCGTTTCCAATTAGGTGTCGCAGTCAAATTGAAAACCATTGATTGAAAGATTGAAACAGTCCTTAATATACTTTTATTCCTTTGTTAACTTTTTAATATATTTAAACTTTTTAATATACTAAAATAAATGATGGACGTTACTTTAATGGGTTGCAAAACGTAATAAGATAAATGTTCAGCAGACGGAGAACAAAATTCGATCTAAAAAGTCACATTCAATAGTTTACCGTATTAAACACTATATGAAAAAACTTTACACAAATACACTCGTTCGCTATATACTCGTATATTGTTAAGAGTTGAACTAATAATTTGCTTTTTTTTTAGGAACATAAATTTAAAGATGCATTTTATTACAAACCTGATTAAATTTAATAATTTAAATTATATGTAGTAAAGTTACCTGTAATGAAAAGAATGTAGAAATAGTTTTTAGTAAAAATATAGCATTTAAAAGTGTAATAAATAAAAATGTTAATAAAATGTTTTGTTAAAACCTTCGTAACTTGTGGTTGAGACTTAGAACAACTGAAAATATACACAGAGAAAATAAATAATGACTGCATTTTCCACTGCATTTGAAGGGATGACAAGTATTTAATTTTATTGGTCGTAATTTCTCTTTCTTAACTAACATCATGTTTGCTAGAATCGAATCATTCGATTGACAACAAATTTGTTTGCCTCGGCTAATTTGTTTTCCTGTCTTTAGCAAAGTTGCGTTACCTTACCCTTTAACCATTTTAAATTATGGTTTTTTCTTGCTGTTATCTAAACTTAAAGAAATCTACAAAAGAAACCCACATTATCTCATGGCTAATAAAACTTAAGTTGGTGATTTAACCTAAAACTACTTAATCTGAATTCTCCATTTTCTTTTTTGCATGCAGTTAATAGTTTCTATATATTAGTTTTTACGTATACATTTTATTTCTAATTTTTATTTTGTTTGTATTTCTGTTTAACCCTATTTTTACCTTGTTCTGCCGCTGTCTTCTCTTGAATACTGCACTAAAGTGCGCCAGAAAAGGAGGAGGTTTGACAAAAACTACAACCCTAATTGAAATAAGTTTTAGTGCAAACATCCGGCTAAATGTAAATGCACTTAAAAGCTCTAAATTGCGTGTCCTCTAACAGTAAACGTTAACAGAAATAGAAAATACCAGTAACGAATAATATGAGGGAAAAAAGTAAGCAAAAGAAAATGAGAAAAAAAAACAACAATAAAACTAGAAACTGTTAAAACAAATATTGTTAAGACTACGTTTTACCTGTTAAATGGATGCAATATTTAAGATTTGTTTTTTTTTTTTGCTGGTTCTACCCAGCAGCTCTTTAGTATTGATTTTAGAAAATATTTTTTTTTATCAATATTTCATTAGTTTGGTGACTTCCTTTATTATATGTGCCCTTTGTAATGCAAAGAGTAGTCAGTTGGTTACATTATATATCCAAGGAAATCTAGCATGTAGTCAATTGTCACTCTAGTGTCTCTAAGTAATCTAGGTTGTAGTTAATATACAAATTTGGACTACAATTTGGAAAACAGTCGTTTTATCGACCAAAAGCAATATTTTGATACGTCAAAGTCTCATTTTATTATTCGGAGTTTAGTTATTACGTATTGGATTATTTTAATTCTTAATTACGTTTTTAAATAATATCAACTATTTATTTAGTTTAAATTATTTATTTAAACTTAAAATAAATTATTTACCTAGTTCTGTTTTTACACGGTTTTGATTTAATACGGTTTGAAAATTAACAAATTTTAAATATTTTACACGATATTATTCCATTTAGCACGATTTAAAATCCTTTGGTCTTAAATTTTTGTGGTTAAATTGAATTTTTGCGAAATAGGAGAATTCCCTCTTTGTGGATACAAGCAAATTTACTGGTCAGAGCAATTGTAAATAGCACAAGGTCAGGGGAATTCCCCTTTAGTGCATAGAATCAAATGAACTTGTCATACATTTTTATACCTTATACATACAACCATAGTGGGGAGAGTATATTGGATTTGTGCTGATGTTTGTAACGCCCGGAAATATTGGTCCAACACCCACCTTAAAGTATACCGATCGACACTTTCTGAGTCGATTGAACGATGTCCGTCCATCCGTTCGTCTGGCTGGCTGGCTGTCCATGTAAAGCTTGTGCGCAGAGTACAGGTCGCAATTTTGAAAATATTTCAATAAAATTTGGTACATGATATTTTTTCGGCCCAAGGATCATAAATGTTTTAATTATGCAAGTATCCAAACAAATTTCAAACAAATGAGTGGGAAGTGAAGCCAAATCACATCGACAAATTTTGTGCAGATCAGTGCATAATTACTTGTAGCTCCCATATAAGGCCCACTTCCGAAAATCACTTTAAAGAGCATAACTCTCTCAAAAATTTTGGTATCCAAATAAAATTTGACACAAATAAGTTTCTTATATACAGAAATAACGACACCTTATTTTATACTGGTCGGTCCATAATTATTCAAAACTCCCATAAAAGAGCCTCTCCGTAATTCAATTTATGCTCCATAAATGTTTTAAAAGTAGTTATATCGAGATAAAGTTTAACACATATAATATTTATATTCACAGACATCATGACACTAAATTTTTGGATGATGGATTCACAATAGTTTATATATCCCATATAACGTCCATTTCTTAAAAACTGTTTTATACATATACTGGGTGTAGGGTATTATATGATCGGGCTTGACCGACTATACTTTCGTACTTGTTTTATTAATAGCATTCTTTAAATTCTTTTGATTTAATTCAAGTAAGCAACCAGTGGCATCGCATGAAGAGGGGCCCAAACTAAATTAGAATAATATTGATTAAAAGTTAAGTGTACATACATACATGTATATATAACTTTGCACACGAGCAAAAACTATTCCCATAGCTAATTCTGTAACTAGTGTTGACTCACAACGGTTATAAAATCTCTAGTTCGAGACACTAACTCAGAACTGCTGGGTCTACATAAATAACGGCTATTGTTTGAGTATAAAAGTGCAGTGTATGTGTTTTTGGCATGAAACTGAATTAAAAAAGTTCATGTTGTGTTTTTAGCTTTTACATATGTATGTATGTGCATACATGCATATGTATGTAGTTATATATGTACATGTAATATGTAGGACGTTTATGATTTTTCCGTTAAATGACTCTATTGCTAACGATTCTTTTGTATGTGTAAAACTAAAATTTAATATTTATGTTGAAGAAAAATGTTTTATGCCTAAAATGTACAATGTTTAATTGGTAATTTGCATATGAAAACAAATGTTATTGCATAGCCAACATGTTGTTAATATTAAATAACTGTTGTTCCTAAAAGTAGACTTTATAAATAAAGTCTTGAAGAATAGCTCTAGAACAAGTCCATAAAACATGGTTTAAATTTAAAAAATTTACAATATTTTTTCTGTTGTTCTTGTTTAATGTTAGAAATCTGTTTGAACTTATACGTCTTATTATAAATTTGAAAAACAAAAATTCAGCTTATTGTGGACAATCTTTTAGTTTTGTATTTATTTTTAATAAAACAATAAAAGTGAAAATTAGTTTCAATTAAATTTCAGATTAATTTCTGAATTTTGAGATACTTGAAAGTCGAATTTTGTGCCAACAAAGCATCATATGAACGAAATTGTAAAAACTGCAATCGCTCCGAAAGGGCGATACGAGGAAACGGTTGTCTCACCAATCCAATATTGTTGAAAAAAAAACAGTGTATAATTTGCGAGTTGTGCAATGAAACATGATTTTTGAGTGTGCAATGACGGTTATGCAGAGTACAATGGCTCGGAAAAGAGTTAAAGCTCCTTAGGATATATTTATTCATTCGCCAAACAGGCTTATTATACGAGGGTCGTTCGGAAACCTCTAAGCCTATAACAGAAAGCGCGGTATAAACAAAAAAAAAATTAAGTGTTTTGGAAACTTCCATCTGTGCTATGATGTTAAATTTCTGTTCTATCTGCCAGCTCTTTCATATATAGAAACAGGTATTCAAAAAACATGCATCTGCGATTTTTTTTGCAATTGAAAAATTAGAAATTCGTGGTGTCATTAAATATTTAACCCTTCTACACTCCTTGGGTCAAATTGACCCAATTTTATTTTTAAACTTACATTATTTTTACTTTACTGATATAGGTTCGCCACGAAATTTTTATTTATCCTAAACGGGAGTATAAATAACCATTTGGTAATAAAAAGATAAAAAAAAGTTGTTTTGTTTTTCATCTATATAAAAAAATTAACTTTATATACACATATAGTCTTGTTGGGTCAATGTGACCCAACATATGATATTTGTCCAAAAACAAAAGTATTCTGTGGCAAGGACAGCCACCTCATCAAACTGGAAGACCATCTAAGAATCTAATAATGAAAAGCAAACCTGGGCTAACAAAAATACTACTTGCAAAGTCACAGACATAATATCTTCATTTCAGTTATTTATTTCTCCAAGTATAAAAAATATTGTGGTGGAAATGACTAATCTAAAGAGATTAGAAATTTACGAAAGTAGTTGGGAAAAATTGGCTTTTGTAGAGCTTGAAGCATATATTGGTTTGCAACTAATAGCTGGTGTACTTAAATCTCATGGTGAAAGTCTGATAAGCTTATGGGAAGAAAAACACAGCAGGTCAATTTTTCGAGCGACTATGAGTCTAAAACGATTTTCAAGCATTTCGAGGAGTCTTAGATTTGACAAATCTGAAGACAGAGAAGAAAGGACACTTCGTGACAAACTGGCTGCTATAAGACAAATTTGGGACAAGTGGTGCAACTATCTCGGCTAAATATGGCATACAAATTTGGGCCGTGTGTGATTCTAAAAGTAAATATGTATGGAATATGGAAGTCTATACAGGAAGAGACAGAAATACTCAGCCAGAAAAAAATCGAGGTAAAATGTTGATATATTTTTTATCATCTAGGTGAACGGGTGGTACTTACTTTATCGGATCCACTGCCTAAAGGGATAACAATTACATGCGATAATTTTTTTACAAGAACATTACATTAGTAGGAACCGTCCGCAAAAATAAACCTTTTTTACCGCCTCATATTTTAGACATAAAAAAACAGTTCTGCATTCAGAATTTGCATTTACTAAAGATATATCACATGTGTCGAAAGAAAATAAATGCGTTATGTTGAGGAGCTCTCTGATAAGCTGATATAAGAAATGATGCAAATAAAAAACAGGAAGTAATACATTACTACAACCAAACCAAAGCTGGTGTTAATGCTCTTGACCAGTTAGTTGCAAATTACACATGTAAGCGCAGGACTAAGCGTTGGCCTGTTGCATTATTTTCAAATATGATTGATGTATCAGCTTATAACTCATATGTCATATGGAATGAAATGAATCCTGCCTGGAATTTCAACAAAAACTTCAGACGCAGGCTTTATTTAGTAGAACTTTCCGATCAGCTAATAAATGAACATATTCTGCGAAGAAAGGTTTTGCTACATGGACCCTCAACCAGAAATATTGTTAAAAATATTCAAGAACAAAATGATTCTACAAGTGCCTTGCAATTTTCTGGAGAAAAAAGTACAAGTACATTATTATCGAGCACTTTACCAAATAAAAGACAGCGGTGTTTCTATTGTCAACATGGAAAAAAATCGAATAAGTATTCCAATAAATGTGATTCCTGTAAAAAGTTTATTTGCAAAGAGCATATGATATTATTGTGTATAAATTGTCAAAGAAATTCTTAAACTTTTATACATTATTATTTTAAATACATTTTATTTTTTAATTTTTTTTTTTCAAAAAAAAGAGACTGAATTTAAAATTTAATTTTATATATAACTTTTTTTCTTAGTAATTGCTCAGAAAGGGCTATTTTATTAGTTTATTTTTTTTTATTATATTTAACAAATAAAACCACAAAACAAATAAATTTCCTACATAAAATAAAAAAATTTTGTTTAAATTTTCCTGTTGGGTCATATTGACCCAAAGGACCATATGAAGGGCACATATCCAAGGAATGCAGAAGGGTTAAATAAAAAAGGTTTATCGGAACAAGAAATTCATAAAGTATGGTGAAAGTGCTCCTTCATATGGAACAGTAAAAAATTGGGTTGCTGGATTTAAACGTGGTCGTACAAGCATTGAGTATGAACCATGTAGTGGACGTCCAAAAACAGCAATAACAACAGAAATTGTGGCCAAAGTGCCTGATTTGGTATTAAATGATCGACGAATAAAGGTGAGTGAAATAGCTAATATCAGGGGCACTCAAATGATCGAGTGCATTTAATTTTGCATGAAGAACTACAGATGAAAACGCTTTCTGCAAGATGGTTGCCGCATTTGTGAACAGTCGACCAAAAACGCATAAGAGTGAAAATTTCTCAAGCTTGTTTGGATTGTTTTAAGAAAAATAAAATAGATTTTAAGCGCCGTTTTATATCGGTTGATAAGACATGGATCCACCACTATACTCCAGAGTTTAAAAAAAACAATCCAAGCAATGGATTGAAGCTGGAGGAATTGCCCCACAGAAGACAACAACAATTCAATCGGCTGGTAAGGTTATGGCAACGGTTTTTTGGGACTTCAAAGATATTTTATTGTTTGACTATCTTGACTATCTGCAAAAGGGTAAAACAATAAATTGAAAATACTATTGCTACATTTTGGATGAAATAAATGTAAAAATTCGAGACAAATGTTCTGGCGTACAACACAAAAAAACAATTTTACATCAAGACAACGCACCAGCGCACAAGAGTGTTTTAACAATGGCTAAAAAAGTACGAGTTGCTTGACCACCAACCTTATTTTCCTGATTTAGCTCCCAGTGACTTTTACCTGTTCCCAAATCTAAAAAAAATTATAGCTTGCAAGCATTTTAACTCAAATGAAGATGGAATTACAGTTGCAAATTACTATTTTGAGGGCCTTGAGGAAAACTATTTTAGATAAGCGTTGGATTAAGTGTATTGAAGTTTCAGGAGATTATATTGAAAAACAAAAATGTTTTTGAAAAACTAACTATTCTATTTTTGTACTAGGAAATGAAGTTTCTGCACCGCCCTCATATATAGCCTCAATCTGTTATGATAAAGTTTAGAACAAAATATACTATATAATATATGAAGCATCACTAGTCATAATAATAGCTAACAATTCACTGTTAATACTTCGAGAAAGACTGTGTTTTTTTCTCATTTTTATTTGGTTCCTAATTAGAAAATCCTAATTACCAATATTTAACCAAATATTTTCTTTGATATATTTATAGTTCCCTTATTAGTTTTCAATTGAGTTCTACAATAAATACAAACAATATTTTAAGTTGTTATTTCTAACGAGGATAAGTTGTTCTCTGTAAAATATTCTAATTATTAAATCTCTTTCAGCAAAAAACACAAGTAAAAACATTTAATTGAAAGACGAACTTTTCCCAAATGCTTCATTAAAAATTATCATTTGCAAAATGTGTAATTAAATATTTACAATATTCCATAAAACCCTGTACGCTTATAATTTCAATTACCAAAACATAAATTAAATATTTTAAGGATCAAAAAGTAAAGATAATTATCTGTAATTATAACTATTGTTAAAGAAAATACTATTGTAAGTAGGTACTTGTTGTAGGTAGATACCTACAAAGAAAACAAACATAAAATGACAATTACAAGTCATTATTTTCCATGTAAAATCTTGTCAATCCGTTTTAATTAAATTGCACCACTTAAGAAGCACTTCTAGTAAAATGCCATCCCCTGTTTCATAATATTTGTTTAGGTTGTGTAACCCCTTAAATTACCCCTTCCATTTAGAATATTTTTCTTTAGACATTTTCCTTTTTAGTTTGTCCTTTTCCGCTAAACAAACAGATTTTAACAATTCAATGGCCATTCTTTTTAAGTAGTCGTTTGTAAAAAAGTTTTTACATGAAATGAAAATGGTGCCACATCTTAAGGAAAATGTCTTCAAGAATCCTTCAATTATACAATTTAGAGCGTATAAATAGAAAAGACAGAAAAAGGTTTTAAATAAAGCATAGGTAGTTAGAGAAAGAGTGAGAGGGTGAAAGGGGGGATATAAACTCCCCAGAGCTAAAGCATTTTCTTTGGAATAAAGATTCACTAGAGATTGCTTGTGCATGAGCAGCGAAAAGGTAAGAAAAGATAACTTAACAGGACCTCTTAAGCATGAATTTATGTTACAACGAAAATTAGTACCTAAACGTTTGTCAACAAAGTTTATTTTCTATCTGTTTTTCCTTGTAGCAAATAGGCCTTGGCAATAGGAGAACTGTTGTTTTCCATAAAATGTATTTCTAAATAAAATAGAGATGTGTAAGTGATACGATTTTTAAATCTTGTATTAAATAGGCAAAATACTCGTATGGCCATTAGCATTATATGGCAGAAATTCTAAAACTACTACCCCATAATTGGTTTAGTAATCCTTTTTTATATTATTCAAATTAACAGATTAACCAGCGGATAATTCGTTTGTGTTTCGGAACAAAAGGTAGATGAGTAAGTGAGAAGATTTTCATATTATGACATGGTTACCTTGTATCGATTATAAAACCACTTCCTGGTAATTCATTGACTTATCATATTTTATAGTTTCCAAATTTATAGTTTAACCAGCAGATAATTTGTTAGACAGAGTACAACCGCATTTGAGATAATTGGAAGTCAGAAAAGAATCAGTACTGAATTAAAGCTAAAACTTGGAAGTCGTAAGATGATCTTATGACATAGAGAACTGCATGGTAAGATTTTGAAATCATGTGTTAAATAGGCCAGTATTATCTTGAATTGATTCTAAAACCACTTCCTGGTAATTTATATAGTAATAATATATTCTATTTTCTAAATTAAAAAAGCAAATAATATCTTTGGCATAATTCTGCTTATGATCCCTCGAAACAATTTAGTCAGAGTTGAACTACTTTAAGTCAGTAAAGAATTGATCAGTGATAAATCTTGGAAGTGCCCGTAAGCTACGAATAAGATCTGAAAACGTTTAGGCAATGAATGAGTATTAAAAGAAGATTGAGCCAAATACGTGTAATTTAAAAGATACTTGTCACTTAAAAAATATTTGTTCATAGAAAATCTGATAAATTACTCTCAATCCAACCAAATTTTTATCACTTCTGAATCTTAAATTTTGCAGCCACGTTTATTAGTTCACTAAGATGGAATCCCAGCCATAGTCACATCCCTATTTAAACTAAAACAAAGCATCCATGAAAAAGGACATGATTACAAAAAAATTTTATATCCTTTTACGTGTATTAAATAGAGCATTTGTTGGGGGAAAGTTTCAATGTGAAACTTAAGTCTACGACGAATTTTTAATTTAATCAAAACAAGTTTTTCAATAAATGTTCAACAAAAATTTTAAAGAGTTTCTTCTTAAACTCTACAGACATTAAAAGAAGGAAAATTGTTTCAAATAAAATACCAACACTTCCAATCTCACACACGTATTCTCTACACTCTCTTTGCATTTCAAACCCGTTAACATCTCAAGCATTTAGTGCTTTGAAATGTTTAGGTCTTTAGAGCGACAGGTGCTTCTTATATTCATATGGAGTGTGGAAAAATACAATTTAATTTATATCATCGTTGTTCTGTTTGGTCTGTAGCTGCTCTTTAAAGGAATCATTTGTGTTGAAACATAAAAGTGTAGCTTTTTATGTTTTGTTTTTTTTTTTTCAAATACCATTTGTAAGGGACATATCATTAAGAAGGTGGAAAATGTTGTCAGTGCTAATGCTACTTGATGATGGTGATTGTATGAAGCAGGTGCTTTTAAATGGTTTTAAGTCAGAGACAGAGATATAAATTAAATTAAAAATTGCTTAGTGAATAACGAAAGCTAAGCAAAAACTTGGTAATGTCTTGCAATTACATGATTTTCAATGTATTACTAAGAAGTAGTGGAATAATGACTTGCAAAAGCACTACTTATAGTTTACAATGTCAACAAGCTATTAAAGCCATTACTTGTAACTACTTTTAGTGCTATCAAGAAGGTTTTAATGACTTCACTGCGTTCAAGTGAATATTTAAAACCTATAATTCCTAATAAAAAATTGATTTTTAATCCTATGTAAGACCTGTTTCACACTCATCAGTTCTGACTGTCAAGTCAAGTATTTTTCAATGAGAAGGAAAAAGATAAAAGATAATTTTCTCTTTCCTTCTCATTGAAAAATAACTTGACTTGACAGTCAGAACTGATGAGTGTGAAACAGGACTAAGTGATCACTTATCCTACTTTATCAATTTATATCACAATTAAAGGATCGGCATATGTAAGTGGTCACTTATTCTACTTTATTAACTTATATCACAATTAAGGGATCTAGAGCCCATTTGGACTGATCACATGTGTTCCTTCTATTTCACTACTACTGAATCTACAGCATATAATAAAATTTAATCTAAAAATTCAGTGGGAAATATAAGAGATCACAGATTATCACCCCTTTACTAATAAGTAATGACTTATTAAGAAAGGGCTGTAGTATGTTCTTCCATTCAATGTTACTTTTTGAAACTCTTTGTAACTAAAAATATTCCCAAACAATCCCACCGAATCCCTTATACAAACTACAACACACTTGAAATGAAAATATCGCTAAAGACCCAAATTATCAAAAAACGTTTAAAATTTTAAACCAGCCAGGTACAAGTATAACTAGAAGCTTAACTACCCACTTCAGAATATGTGTATACATTTATTCATTTCTACCATTAACATAAAACTAATTTGAAAAAGACTGTGGCAAATGCCACCAAACAACCAAACTTTACCATGAAATTGTTTGTTTATAGCAACGGGGGGTTGGCAGCAATTGGTTGTTGGGCAACTTAAACTGGGAACGAATAAGGCGCAATGCACACAAAATCGATTCAATAAAAACAATTTAGTGGCAGCAATTAGTTGGCAAAGAAATGATTAAAGAAATTCAATAGAGCCAAAATGGAAAACGATAAATTGGCTGAAATCAATCATAAAATTGCTGAAATTAAGAAACGTATACTGCTGGCAGGTAAGTGAGGCACAACACAAACACAGCAATTTAACACCAGTTAAACAAAATCAATTCAAATCCTCTCGTCTTTATTAACAAACATTCTTAACATTTTCTTTTTCTGTTGCATTTGCTGTGTGGCCTTTAGAAGGGCAAAAGACTGCCAATACAGCTGAATGGCAGAAACAGAATCGTATCAATTGTGATACAATTGCCTCCTTGAAAAAGGATATCAAAGAGCTTACAACAAAATGTGGTCGTCTACGAAATCCTTTGCAACGACCCGTCCTACTCAAAGAAAATCCAGCAGTTGCAGCAGATACCGTGGCAACCACATCCATAGAGAAACGCAAAACAAGTGCTGCTACTGTTCCATTTCCAGCAATAGTTATGGGCAAAGTAAATTATCCCATTGGCGCCAAAAATGCTGAAGATGCCATTTTCCTGACAGACTTGAAAATAACGGAAAGTCGTAAACAGTTGGATTTATTAAGGCATCGTTTCAAGTGTCGAAAACAACACTTTGCTAAACTAATGGAACAGTATCGTGAATTGGTGGCTAATAAAGAGGCTCAAGAACAGAATTTAGGTGAGAAACCACCAGAGACCTTGGAAGAGGATAATAATCGTAAGGTAAGACAAACATACACATCTGCTGGCTGCATATTATAAACGATTTAATCTTATTATGGAGTTGTGCAGGAGTTGATGTTATTTCCGTTTCCTTTGCTTTTATCCTTAACATTTTACATACATATTTGTAGTTGGTTTGCCAATTGGAAAATCAAATTCATCGCACCAACGTACAATGGATGGAAGCTGAACATATACGTAAGAAATATCGTTCCATTGAGGCTTCTTTGATGAATGATGCTGAACGTTTCGAAAGAAGTTTAAGGGAGTTAGAGGTGGCTTTAAATGAACAGCAACAAGAAATAAATAGACTACAGGTAAAGTGTATAATACAACTGTTGTGTATAAGGTAGTTGGAATTTCTTTCAAATTGATGATTGATAATTAAGTTTGATGTAGAAATAAAAAATTAAATGTCCAAAGTTAAGTTTAAATGTGAAATAGAGTGATCACAGATTATCCTACATTTTCAATTTATGCCATTATTAACATAAAATATATATGTCATTATTATGTTGTCATTGAAAAAATACCAAGATTAATGTGATATCTTTCTAGCAAGTCCACAACGAAGCCATCGAAATGCGTGATTCAGCCAAAGTTATTTTAATGCGGCAAGAACAGCAGGCCAATTTATCGCAAAAGACACGCGAACGCCAAGCCATGGAATTTCGCAAGTTGGTCGAACAACGCAAACTTGAGTTGGAGCGTATAGGAAGAAAACTCTTCTTCGAAGGCAAAACGCTGCATCATCAAGACAGCATTGGATCTAGTACAGGCGATCAACATACTGGCAAAACCGAAGCCGATGAAGATGAAAATTCCCAACTGAAAACTGTTACCAGTGATATGGATGAATTATTTAAAAATCTTATGGAAGTTACGGGCGCCACCTCGCCGCATGAAGTATTCGAAAGATTCTCCTCGCAAAAAGAGTCAGCATTGCGTTTGAATTATTTGCGTACGGCAGCTGAAGCGGAAAAGGGTAGTTTAGAGTGTTTAAGAGAGGCCCTGACCAACGAGCTGGAATCCTCAAAGTTTACAGATGTCAAGGAGCGTGAAGTGTAAGTGGGATCAAATTAAAAAAATAAAAGAAATATCAAGGGGGTTTCTCTTGATTTTTTAGTAATCAAGAGGTTATTGAAAATATCAAAACAAAAATCTCGGAATTTGAAGCTGAAAGGCAAAAAAACTTGGAATGCGCAGCCAAGTCTTTGGAAGTATTAAAATTCATTAAAGAACGTTTATGTGAAATGATTTATAAGCTGCAGGAAGTAGATGAGAATAATGTGGAATTGAAAGACAAAGATGTCACCATTAAAGTAGCAGAGCTGCCGGATTTTTTGGTTAATAGAGCAGAGGATTTAGATATGATTATGGTAAAATAATTTATAGAGACTATATAAATTATTGCTGTTGCTACTTTATTTAATTTCTTTAATTTCATTTAGATACTTAAACTAAAATTGGGGAAATGTCAAGAGTTAAGCAAGCCAGAAGAACAATCAATTGACAAATTAGATTTGGATATAAGTGTAAGTTCTTTTTATATTTACATATTACCCTATACTAACTAATGGATTACAGCCTATTTATGTGTCAAGATTCATTTTAGTAGCTTGCTTTGAAATATTAACAAACGAACATGTCTATTTTTATTTCTAAGCCTGATAATCAATTTCATAATTACTAATTATTTAAAATTTTTTGTTTGCCAAACAGGAAGATGAATTTATGTCTTCCCTACAACCACCCAAGCCAGCACCAGCCGAACAAGAAGGTGAGAAACCAGCTGCTATGCCAATGTGTTATTATAATTTACTGGCTGGACGAGCACAAAGAGCTGCAGGCACTTCTTCGTCATCGCCTGAACAAGCACCAGCAGCAGGTAAAAACATAAACAACATTTAACTAGTAAACTAATCGATAGGCAATTTATATAAACCAACTACTCTCCTTATGCAAACACTCTATCTCTGTATCTTTCACTTAACTAGCTACGGCAGCAAATGAAGAAGAAAATGAAGTGCCCTCCCGTAACTATTTGAAACGTCAGTCAGTGTTGATAGTTGATCAAAAGTCACGCAGGAAACCTTTTAGACCGGCACCAGCAGCCCGAAGGAAATAAATAATATCTTAATTAAGCCTAAATGTATGCTACTAAATACATTTTGACTCTTACATTTTAAACCTCCTACATACACATAAGTATAAATAAATGCTGCTTAAACATTGATTTCATACAGAAGAATGCAAAGCCCTATATGCAGTAATAGGAACGTCGAAAACTCTACAGAGAATTTAATTTAAAAATACTTTTAATTCTTAATGTAAATATAGCTATCAACTCGTACATACAAAACCGTATTTCTTTTATTAACTGATGCCTTATTAATTAAAAGCTTTGCATTGACCATCAGTTGCCACCACACCACATAACACTGTACAGAGAGAGTGAGAGAGCACACTGGGCCAATGGCCACAGATTTATGTAACTGTATGTCTATGTAGTGTATGAGCATGTTTGGTATTTTTGCTTAAAAGTATGCTTTAAAATTTTAATTCCTTTTCCAAACCACAGATTTTTTTTGGGTTTTCATTGTACATATTTTCTTGATTGTTTGTATTCAATTGAATATTTTTTTTAAGTATTTCTCTGCCTCTGTGTTCAGTTCATTTTATTCATGTTGACCATTGAATTGAGAATTTTGTTGCAAATACAAACAGCACTCGTCATGGCACTTGCAAGCACTTATGTCATCATCAGCATCAACATCGTCGTACTCTGATCATTGAAAGCAGCCAAACAAATGACGCTGGGATTGCCACTAATGATGATATCAACAAATATGCCCCTGACATTATGCAATGGTTTGTATGTGTACGGTGGTATGTGTATATATGCAAAGTATAAGTAAACGAAAAAAAAATAATATGACGACGAATGTAAGAAAACAAAGCAAAGCTATACGAAAAAAAGACTCTATCGAAATGGATAAGTTTAAGTGAACAGGATGAAGATGATATGTTTGTATGTATGTATTTGTTGTTGTCAAGGATTCATTGTTAGCATATGCTGCCGCTTTTACAGTTGTATTTTATCAATGCAATGGTTGTATTGGGGGTAGAATTTAATTGTTGATGGAGGGAACTGAGGACTCAAGGCTCATTTTTATAAATGATCATGATCATTAGGTTAACACTGACTTAACTGTTAAATTATAATGCCTTAAGTAACATAAGGTTTAACAAAATTGTTAAATCGTTAATACTAGTGATCAAAGAAAGATTTAGATGATCTTTCCAGCAAAGGAGTATGTCAGTATTATCAATAGGCATCTAAAACTTGGATTGTTAAAGATATAAATTCGACTTACGGAGTAATCAACGCGACAACTTAGTTCTAGAATAATTATGTGGTAACCATTATAATAATAATAGTTAATAGTTATGGGGGTCAAACTATGTGCTTGCTCACTACACTATTTTCAACAGAACTTAGTGAACGAGACACAAAAATAACAACGCAGAAATAAAAGCAAGCACAGAATATAATTTCTGGGTAAATATATATTTATATGGTATAGTATATTTTCTCTTCGTGCCGGGCACTAATGTAAAGGACATAAGCAATGGCTGCAAAGCTTAATAGTCAGCTGATAGTAATAAAATATAAAAAGGAAATCGCAAACAAACGACATTAATTCATACAAGAATTCAGCTCAGTTTAATAACAAATTTCTGATATTTTCAACATCCATGCAGTTCAATTCAAGGTCACATGTAGAAGCTTACTACACTGCCAACTGTAATATTAAGGTCTCTTAAAATAGCCTTAACTGACAACACACAACAATTTTAAATGTAACCCCAATATGCAACAGAAATAACATTAAAAAAAAAGAAAAATAAAAATAAATAAAAACTACATAACAATAGTAGAATTTTGCATGTTTTTATCCTACTTGTTAAGAGTAAAATAAGCAACAGTCGTCAGTTTTAAGTACAAATACTCGTTTGCATCTTCAAAGGACAACAACACATAATAATGATAATAATAATAATAATAATATTTTAACATATAGAGGCAGACTGAAAAGTTATTTATTTTTAAAAGCGTTATTCACATAAAATGCTGTCATACTATTGAAAGCAAAGCAAATTTATGACAGGGTTATTAATGAAAAGCTAATAAAGCGGACTGATACTGTAGTTCTCGACAATAAACAAATGCTAGCAATTTAAAATAAGAATGCAGCTGAAGTACTAGTGGATCAAAATATTGTGCAACAGTTAATGCGACCCACAGATTTCTAAAAGATAAACTGAATTCCAGCTTCCTCTTTCGGCGCTTTATGAATAGATAATAATCAGCTTTATTATGAGTGTCGTTTTCTTTTTACGACAACGACTCTTTCGTAATAGACTAAAGATAAAATTAAGTTTGTTTCTTTAATCTATTACGAAACAGTCGTTGTCGTAAAAAGAAAACGACACTCATAATAAGGCTGAATATTTAGTCGTTTTTTTTAAAGAAGTAACATTCAGGCAATTAATATGCCTATATATAATTGGAATTCTTTGGAAAGAGGATAGTTGAAGAAGTAAAGGTGGTGAAAGAAGAAAGCTTTTTATATCACAACTCTGCAATTGCGCATTATGTTTGTTTTTAGTGCAGAATTGCAGCGCCTCTGGTGGTGAGTAGGCGCATAAATGTTAAAGCTTGATTTATAGCCATTATTTTAATTATTTTAATTCGGTGGCGTTTCAATGCTATACCACCGAAGGAGGGCGCTGTGATAAATATTATTAATGATAGATAGAAAACTAATAATTATCACAAACTGATGTTGTTTGAGTGGCAGCGGCTGAAAATCGAACCCGGGCTACAAATGTTACATAAATCTTAAAACATTTATGCTACCAGATTTTATGTGAATATTACCTCAGTGACTTTCCGAATGACCTCGCTTAAAAAGAAAATAAAGTATAATAAAAATTTTATAAAACACTGTATGCACTTGCATTTCAGTAATCAAAGTATGAGGAAATATAAAATACGTATCACACATTCACGGACTACATACAAGAGAATGATTATGGCCGTTATGTACAGCCTGGTTAAAATAACACAAAAACGTACATAAACGTCATGTTAGCATATAATTTGTTAATGTTTACTTGACCACTCCTAATTGCATGCTAAATATTTTTTTATGCATTTTACTCGGATATACAGATATACACACACGTACATACATTTATTCATATGTAAATTCACAGATATGATGTATAGAATATTTAATGTAACCAGGAAAGGAATTAAACACATGCACAAAGATCTTCATCGTCCTTCAATTTTATCTTTTTTTCTAAACACATTTCTAGGTTCCAGTCAAAAAGTACACAAGAGTGTAAGTATATGTAGTCTAAAGGGAATGTGTATGTTTGATGACTAGTTAATATTCATACCCAGAGATTATACACTGTTTTATGTCCTGTTTGTTTTTAGTGTGTGTGTGCGTATGTGTTTAGGAAAAAGTGTTATGGATTTAACTAGTTAGTCCTTGTCTAAACTCACAAGACACACAGCACAATACACACTCGCACCCATCTTTTCTAAACATTTCCAACAGTCAGTCTGTCCCTCAGTCATTCATACATTCCTGTTTTAAGGATGTTGTTTGTTCTATTGTGTTCAGCTTTTAATCCAAATATTTATTAAAGATTTTCAGATTTTGTTATGTTTACTTAGATGTCATCATCATCAGCAGCAACAGCATCATCGTCATATTCATATGTTAGTAAGATTTGCTTGCAAAGAGTTGTCACTCTTAACAGGTCCTTTTTGCAAAACGTTAACGCCGTAATATGGCTTTTGTGTATTTTAATGAAAGTTAAATAAGGAAAAGTAACAACAAGTTCATTAACATGTGCAAAACAAAAAAATAAACAAGTTTGAAAATGAAAATAAATGTATAAAGCTGACTTAAGAGAAACTAAACATCTATTAGTGTGGAACAGATTACTAATACTTTTCTTTAGCAGAATTAAAGATTAGCATAATTAATTACTTTCGTGGGAGTAAAAAAATAACGCAATTTTAAAGTACATTTGTAATATATAAAATCTGACAACAGTTTAGATTTTAGCACCAGTTTTATTTATATCTTCACATAATTGTCAAAACTTGGCCAATTTTTTAAACTATTATTTCATAAATGATAAAAATTTGCTGGTAATCGACTTTTATCAGATCTAATTTATTTGCATAGAAAAAATATTATTTTACATGATCATCGTAAACATTTCAACATTTTTAAAGTTTTTAACACTATTATTATTTTTATTATTTTACTGCGGCAAACATAATTGCGATTCACATGTTTGTAACAATCATTTATATGACTCATTTTATTTTAGATTATGATAGCCACTATATGAGAACAACATATTATAATATAATGATCCATCATATATTTAATTATTATGATGAGAACCATAATTTTAATAAATAATACTTACAGTGATATTGTTCAAATACTTGAAAAAATTCCGTGATCATGTAAAAGTATATTTTATCTCTGGGTGTAGACGATACTGTAATGAATCAGAACAGATTTGCACCTTACGACTCTGGTGATAACAGAGGCGATTTTGTTTCTAATAATTGTTGAGGAAAGAGGTAGAGTAAATATGTCTGTTTTTTGTTAATGACGATATGGGAAACAGAAATAAACATCTTCCACTTTAATGGTACCAGTAACAGAAAAATAATAATTTAAATTTTAAAATGTCTTATGTGTGCTCGGAAATGCTCAAACCGTACAACGTCTCTAAATTATTAAGCTGTATTGCGATAATCAGTTTTATGTGAGAATAGTTTTTCGTGCACTTCATCATCTCCCTTTCGAGACCAGCATTGCCAATACTATTCGTAAATTTGAGTCTTAGTGTACATTATTGAATGATACGCGATAGAATAGACAACAGCCAGCCCGTAGTTAAAGTAATATTACAGCTATAGCGTAGAGTATGGTTAAAAGCCTTGACCTATGGATTCATTTGGCCTCTAGTATTGAAAAAATTGGCGAATTTTCAATCATGATCTGAGTTTAAAGGCTTACAAAATTCAATTCGTTTCTTAACTGAAGCCGCCAGATTTGAATCTGCATTATGATTTCAGTAAATAGATTCTACAACTGTTCAATGAAGATCTGCTGCGCTGAATTTTATTCAGTGAGGAGGCATTTTTTTTTTGATTTGGGCTGTTATGCAACCTATTGGTACTATTGGTACTATTTCCATTGAAATTACAAAATAGAAATACCTAGGAAAATGTTTAGAACTTGTTCCAAAATCACTAGTTCTAACATGAGTTTAGCCAGAACTACTTCTAGTACCGTGAACATTATGTTGTTTTTTTTTAGAAGATCTATAGGATATAGGAAATTTCATTAGAACCAGTATCTAATTGGTTTGCTTTTAGTTTCGTAGAACACATACTAGTTCCGATAGAATTCAGGATCAATCGAGAAATTAATTTTTTTTTTTTTTTTGTAAAAATTATTTTTTTTTTTAATGAAATTGTTATTGTTCAAAATATTTTTAGACATGAATTCATCATAACCACTTGTAAAAACGAATGTAGAAACACTAACTGGATTCCAGTCTCATTAGCCAAAATAAAATAAAACTGCTTCCCTGGACTATGGCAATTTTGAAAAACAAAACATTGATGAAATATCAAATTCTAGAACCCATGTTACACATATATCCCCCCATAGACCTAGTTTCGAAGCTAAATATTAAATTCAAGTAGAAATCATTGAAGAATTGTTTCCAGAAACGTTCCATGAAAGGGGTGCGGGTTTTGGAACGATTCCCTCGAATAAGTTTGGAAAGTGATAATTTCGAACTAAAAATTTTTGACTTAGCATAGAATTTTAAAGCCATTTTATGGAAAATTAGGGACGTAAGTTGAGTAAGAAAACTAAAATTCTAGCGTATAATTGAATAAAACATGTGTGTTCTTAAAAACTTTTCAGCAGTTCTTTGTCCTATAGAAAAACATTTTAATCTCTTTAATAACTTTGTAGCCAATTAAATATATTTGAGAATAGCTTGCTAAGTAAATAATCAAGCAAAAAAGCTGAATTGAAAAAAAAAACACTTAAGCCTTTTAGTTGGCGCAACGACGATATGTATGCATATTTATATACATTAATGTTATGAAAACCTTTTTATATACATAAAAAATATTAAAAGTTTTTATTCATGCAAAAACTATACAAAACAAACAATAAACTAATATGTATTGTATCTCATATTTACAAACAAATATTGTCATATGAACATTATTAATCCATCTCATCAACTCTGTCTCTCATCCTCATATTGCTAGTACAATACTGTTTATTCAAATACAACTTAAACGACATTAAAGTAAACAATAACGAAAGTCCTCTTTCCCTATCTGTTACATGTTATGAAATACTGTCATATATTTCTTGTATCCTTTTCGAATAGCAATTATCATACCAATGATGATATACCGGCAGTGTTTCAGGCTACTTAGACAGGGTGTTCATGTAAACGGCAATACGATACTAGTCACTTATACTTCCTTTTGCATTACCATACAATTTCTTCCTTTTGCATTACCATACGCCAATAACATCCCTAAATCCTTTTCTACATTAAGTGAGTGACACTGAAATCAATAGCAGCAAGAAATAGCGTGGTTGAATTATTTGGCTACATGAGTTGTGTATAGATCCTCCAAGAGTTACTGAGTTTACTTTCTTATTTTACATACCACCAAACTGCCACCTTTCCCTAGCAATGACACTAGTAAATTATCATAAAGAAAGTGTTAGTTAACCACTTTGCAATAATATGCTCTTGTCAAATTCACTAGTCTATTGTTAAAAAAAAGTATTTTAATTGACCACCTTGCAAGGATACGATCGTATCAGAAATTCTCATATGAAAACTTGGTAACTAGAGATCCATCAATAGGTAACTAGTTCCAAAAGCTGCAGGTAACAGTGATATTGCTGGGTGTAGGTGTGTGTTTATGGGAGCCAGCAAATCAACATCACAAGACTAAATATTAAAATACATGTACAAAAAGGATTAGTCAAAATATACCCCTTGGCTAGAGACGTCTATAATACACTATAGAAGTAGTTGTAACATTATAGTTTCAAGTTGTCTGACTGGTTCGTTGGCTATAAATGTATACAGTTCGTTCGTACTTGGGATGCAAATGATAAGAAATTAAAATCAGAAAATAAAAAACAATAAAAACAACTCTGAGAATTCTAAATGGAAAATACATAGTTTGAAAAACTTCTCCTAATATTTGCATAATTTTGCTACAAAATTTATTTTTCTTTTGTTGATTTTTTTCATTTTGTTTTTCGTTTTTTTTTTTTTTTGGAGAAGAGTTTTCCAAAGTCAGTTGTGACGGGTTCATAAAATTCCCACAAAATTGGCAGATTATCAAATCTTGGTTGGGTTTTTATTTTGTTTTGTTGGCTTTTGTCTTCATTGTTACCTAATCTAATTTGGAAAGTGGAATTGAAATGAAAAAGTTTTTTTGTTGCCACAAATTAAACCATTTTTAAGATTTTTTTTTAGTTTTTAGCCGAAATGGAGGAAAACTAAAAAAAATTGTAATTAATAAATGAGTTGAAGGAAGATAATAAATTAAATAATGTTTTTATTATGCAGCTAAGGAATTATTTTATTCATACTACTTTAATACAATTTATTTAAACAAACATTGGGCGTATAACTTAAAAAGGCGGAAATCATAAAAATTATGGTGTATCTTTTGAATGCGGTTTTTGTCTTAGGAAAGTTATATGTCATTTTGGAAGTTACATATCTGTTATTTATTTTTAATTAGTGGTTGAACATTATAGTGTAGGTGTCAAAGATTTGATTTATTTCTTGAATTTTGATTAAAAAAATGCCGCTGGAGCACACCAATTGCTCACCGAAGCTTATGGTGATTATTGATTGAAAAATATTGACAATTCGTTACTGTTTGGGGAAGAATTTAGATTGAAGGCAGCTTAGATTTTTTCGACAACATTTTTAAAATCATATATTTTAACTCTGATCTAAAAAAAATTCTAAATATGAGCTATACAGTTCTGAAATCTCTGAAGTCATAGTTTTCCACCATATTGGGAGTAGATCTACCACAATTTTTATTTTTCTTTTTTTTTTAAAATTTGCATTTGCATTTCGCCATTTCGAAAGTTCGGGTAGTTTTAGCACAATTTTGAATTTTTAAATTTTCAAGTTCTTTCTCTTATGTATCTGACCCAAAATTCGAAAGAGCTTGAACCAAAACTATTAGAATACAAGTCTTGCTCATAAAAAAATATTATTTTATTATTTTTTAATAATAAAACAAGTAAGAGTGCTATATTTGGCTATGTCGAATCTTATATACCTTTCACCTTTGTTGTGGATGCATAATTATATTATATACATACATACATATATATGTATATTATATTGTTACGTTTTTACCTTTTAAAAACGGTGGTTGATTTCCTTTAAATAAACCGGATTCTTTTTAATTGCAAAATAAAAGCGTCAAGTAGTTTGAAGAAAATATAACGAGTGTTTATTTATTTAAATGTATACAAACACAATTAAAAAAATGAACACACTGTCTTTTTACACACTTATATTACGGTTTAAGAACACACTTATTAAACATTTTGTGTGCTCAACGCCATCTGTTGATGAGTTTATTAGTTTTTTTTTAGCATTTTTAGAGGTTGTCTCGGATTTTTGCTCATATCTCTGTTATTTGTGGACGGATTTTGCTTATTTTAAATAGCAAACTTTTCGGAAGCATGTCTGACAGAATTATTGAAGATTTACATCCCGAAGATATCTGGGGACTTCAGAAAATTGATTTCAACAGACAGACAGTCAGACAGACATGGCTTAATAGACTCCGCTATCTACAAGGATCCAGAATATATATACTTTATAGGGTTGGAAAATTATACTGTGGAAATTACAAACGGAATGACAAACTTTTATATACCCTTCTCATGAAGGTGAAGGGTATAATGATAACTGAGCCGAATAATATACATCTCTGTTAACTTAACAGTCGATGAGTAGTAGGTATGTTAATTTAGCATAGGTAAGTTTAAAAAGGAGTTAACTGGCGAAGTTTGATTGTCCTATATGTCTCGGGTTTTAAATAAAAATAATCTACAAACGGTCTTCTATTTAGTACATAACGGAATTCAAAAGGAATGCTGAAAAAAATATTTAAACACATTTAAATTGTTATTATTAATTTTATTTGAAACACTTAGCGGCAAATGCCTTAAATGCTACAAGCCACTAAAAACACACAAAATACCGCTAACTTGTTTTGACATTTGTTTCAACACTACTCTTTTTGTACCACAGCCACTAATTTCTTTTGCTCTTGACCATTTGGGGGCAGATTATGTTGTTTTAGGTTTGACCACAATCTAACAACTGTTGTAAAGGATGAGCGAGAACACAATCAACTTGACATATCATCAGTAACATGTATGAGCTCATTCAACACAATAACTGAAAGCAAGAAAACGTGGTTGGATACGGCAAGAGCAACAGCAAAAAAGTGTAAACAATATTTTTGGCTTTAAAGGCAGATGATGTCCACTATGATTTGTCTACTACTACTACCACTGATGATGGTTTTATGATGTTTTTCAAAAAGATAAAAAAGAAGCAATGAGAATAAACTATACATGGAAAGTTTAGTAATAGTATGACTTAATCACCGCCACTACATTGAGGATGACACATACAGCTGGACATATTCTTGAGTTTACATAAGGATACCTACTGCACAGGATCTACTCGCAGAGTTAGGAACGTTGTATGTTTAATATGTACTTGGTGTTTGATAAGGATATAATAAATATATGTATGTATGAACATATAATGCTAGTGTCCTGTATGTTGGTTTGTATTCTTTTTTTGTGGTTAATTAATCACAACATGATATACTCCTTTTAGAACACACGAATACACAAACATACTGCTACAAATATTTGCTTGCTTTACAGTTATAAGCATTTTCAAGTTCATAGATGAAAGTTAAAAACTTAAAATACAACACAGATAAAAGGATACTAATGAACTCCTTATATTTTTTTTTTAAACTTTTTAACAAAACACATGAATATTAAGTCATGCCAAGCTCATTCAGACATATTTTTTAATGGTTTGGCTGACTGAAGTACATCTCCTTTGTGGCTATATCGCTATGTTTTTGTCTGGCTGCCTTCTTCTCTTGCTGCTGCTTTTGGTTGAAAATTCTTATTGGATTTTTTGTATGATTTTGAGTAACTAATTGCTTAAACGTGGTTATTTATCATGGGTCAGTTACGTCTCCCTTAAGGGCATTGTGCTTGATTCCTTGCTGCTAGAGTAAGTCAATATAAACTTAATTGTAGGTATGTATTTGGCTTGTACGAAAATCATTTCGTTTTGCAAATTTAAAGCTTTCTAGCTTTAGATTTCTATTGGAAATGTAAAGCTTTCTAGCTTTAGATTTCTATAGAAAATGCAAAGCTTTCTAACTTTAGATTTCTATAGGAAATATAAAGCTTCCTAACTTTAGATTTCTGTAGGAAATGTAAAGCTTTCTAACTTTAGATTTCTATAAGAAATGTAAAGCTTTCTAGCTTTAGATTTCTGTAGGAAATGTAAAGCTTTGTAACTTTAGATTTCTTGAAGAAATGTAAAGACTTTAGATTTCTTGAGGAAATACAAATAGAATTTCTACAGGAAATAAAAAGCTTTTTAAGGAAATTTTAAGCTTTCTAGCTTTAGATTTCTTTACAAAATGTAAACCTTTCAATATTTAAATTTCCACTATTGCGAAATACCAGTTTCTCCTGCTTACAAACAGCAAACAGTAACTTTAACGTCTGTCTGTGTCTGCAAAATTTACTAACCATTTATAAAATGTTGTTGTATATATTTACTCGCACAAAATAAATAACATTTTTATGTCATACGAGTATAAATAATGCCACTTTTTATCACCCATTTTCCAATTACTCATACTTTTGCACGGAATTTTGTCTGTTAACGTTTTATTATTTTTGTTAATTTATTTTCATTTTTTGTAATTTTGGTTGCTGAATTATTTTGCCTCTATAAAAATGCAAATAATCAAATGTGCAATTATTGATGTATTCAGCTGAATGGTTAAATTATTGCATTCATTGTAGTGACAAAATTGTGAGGGAAAATGGTCTGAGAGAGAAACATTTATAAATTTAAATATATTTTCAAACTGTATTTAAAAAACATGAAATTGGGTGTATTATTAAAAATTAAGAATATTTTAAAGACTTCTTTAATATAATTTAAAATTTTAATTCCTTATTGCTCAAAGCGCAGTATGGAAAAATGTGTGAGATGAATTGACTTAGTTCTTGTTGGTTATACTGTCCGAGCACTGCTGTAGCCTACTAGCTCCTGTTCGAACTATGAAACCGAGTAAATGCAAATCAAGCCAAAACACTACTACTCTGACTGTTTAATATTTCAGTAAGATATCTCTAATGATACACGAGATATGGAAATAAAATGTGGCATTATACTTGTACCAGTATATTTTAGCATTTTGTGGCATTTGCTGTCTGATCTGGTCTGATCGCTTTTTAGAATATGAATTTTTTTTTATCGATAAGACAATTGGATTAGAGATGGCAGATTTATTTAAAAATATTTCAATTCTTCCTATTGTGTACATATAGATATTGCATACAATACATATATGTATGAAAAAACGTTAACATGTTTGAAAGGGAACAAAGTTTGTGTTGCTTGCGAAGAGTAAATATAAGCTTTTTATTTAAAGGTTGTTGTAAAAATCATAGGACTTGAAGATTGCTAATTCAGTAATATGAAATATAGGTATTTTTATACATTTTACGGATGTAATTTAACTTACAAACTAAACAAATTATAAATCTAAATGTCCATAAATCAATGGTATTACAATTTTTTGGCATTTTTGTAATTTAAAATATCTAAATTCCTGAAATGGGAAAAAATGTTCCATAAACTAAGTTTTTTTTTATTAAGGTGCCCAATGTGACGATATTTACTGTGCGAAACTATTTGTGTGTTATCAAAATACATATACGGCTAAAAAAAAATAGGGAACTTTTTGAAGATTAGTGTTTTACGATTTTAAAGATTTTGACTGAAACCTAATTTTTTTTTGTCAAATTTGGCAGGTCAGGATAGGGCTGGGGAGGTATATATTTGCTTAAATGAACAAAATTTTACTTTGCACGCTTATGCATTAAGTTCCCTTTCCGGATCAAAATATATAGTTCCATATATCCAAAGAAAGTTTGTTTCTATAAAAAGAATATACGGACATGCCATAAATATGCCACTTTTTAATATGTTTCAACTTCGGATGCGTGTAACTTTTTATAGACACCAGTAACATTTTTCAATTGTATTTAGAATTTTATAAGAAATATAGCTGATGCTTTAAAAAAAAATTTCGACCCTCCTTCCACATGTAAAAAAAAACTCACAAAACATCGAGCACAATTTAAAAATAATTAAACCAAAATATCTCTTAATCTAAAATCGTATTGCTTCTGAAGGACTATTTATATTTTAAATTTAAGCTTATTCAGATCATAAATGAATTTTTGACGATTTTTTTTTTTAATTTAGGGCCAGATTGAAAGGCTAACTTGAAATACCAACACTGGCCGCTATACGGTCTACACAGCCCAATCAACTTGAAACACCTCCGCTTCAACTGTATAAAATTCTCTTCCCGAGATATCAAATCATTAAAAAAAAAACAGAAACCATTTTACACAGACGAAACGCCGAATTGCATATTTATTTTATTTCAATATTACAAAGGCAAAGATTTTATTATAAAACAATGGCTACCTAAGCCATAATTATTAACAAATAATTTCTTTTATTTATTTAATACAATTTTCAGTAGAACCTTTAACCACCTTCTCACCATTTGTTTAACTATATGAAACATAATTATCTTTGGTCTTCCGATTTGAATGAAATTTGCACCAAGGTTAGTGGATGATTTTGTGGAAGAAATATGCAAAGGTTTGCTAAATTATAGAACCCATGATTTTTAGTCAAACAGCAATGGTAATTTTTTAATGATTTGAAGATACATTTGAAGTCTGGTGAATTCGTGATTTCATATGATTTCGCAGAGAACTATAAATATGGTATTCAGGATGCCATACAAGTATTCCACTTCAATAATAATTGCTCTCAGACAGAATCATTTCACGGGCGTTTCTAGGCTGTTGTTGGAGTTTTTATTTTTATCATTTTAATAAAACTTACATGGTAAAAATTTAAACACTTTCTTCTTTGAGTTGCAAATTTTTTTTATAGATATCCCACTTGCATCTCATTAATTTACCACACAGCTCTTAAAGAAAATGGTCTAAAGTTTCTTTTGAGGAAAAAAGGCGCAAATTGAAAAAAAATTAAAAAAGGAAATTTTTGGAATGATTGAAGAAATAGCTGTCTAAAGTCCTTTGAACAATTATGCTAGGACCAATAGGTTAAAAGTTGCACTCATTTTAAAAAAACCATGTATGACCAAAATGTCCAACTTTCACCCCCTCTAACACCGGCAGTTCTTGACTGAGATAGCTGAAAATTTGTGTCTGGCCTACTATCCAATAGTACTAACATTGGTGCAAATTTCATCCAAATCGGAAGTCATCGATTTTAAAAGTTGGGTCACTTGACGTGAAATTGCCCATATTTTAAGTTTGTTTAAAAAAAGTTGAAACAGTTTTAGTATACACAGTTTCTTTTATTTCCTGTACGAGTTCACTTAGTTTCCTAATGAGAGCTTATTATTAGGAGAACTTATTGAAAAGTAGTGTTTTTTATATTTGGTGTCTTTGCATTTCCTAATTTGTGCTTGTTATATTTAAAATTTGATTTGATCTATTTTTAAAAAAAAGTATAAAAAGCTTAAGCTTTTACTTTTTCCATTCAAGTTTGGCAATTATTATATCCGTATAGGATATTAGAAACATGAAAACGCATTTTATGTTTGCATTTCCAATTGTCTTGAAAATTGTTAGAAACTATGTAGTTGTAGAACATAAAGTTCTCAGTCTCAATTTTTTCTTAATTTTCTCAGCCAAAAATATATTTTTTATATGAACACTACAATCTTAAATCATAAGGAAATTATATTTATAGCATATTTTTTTGAGAACTTAAACTTACCTGTTAACTGCAGGTTGCCGCAATTAAGCATTCGTATAATTCTAATAAGAAATTTACCTTAAAGTTAGAAACACACACTCAGACTCTTAAATATAAAAAGGCCATATTTTGGTAAATTACTCTTTTATTAATTTACTCTTTTATTTTATTTTTCTCTCTTTTATTATTAAACCTTTTCCTCTTGCATTTTATTACAGCACAATTTTCTTTTAAGAGCTCAACAACACAAAACAACATGACACAAACAACAGATGAACTTATAATGACGTCACAAATATATTGCAATTTATTATGAATGCCTACATAAAACATTCATAAAATTTACCCTAAAATTAGAAACACACACTCACACTCTTAAATATAAAAAGGCCATATTTTGGTAAATTTACTCTTGTAATAATTTACTCTTTTAATTTCATATAATAATTATTTTCCTTTTTTCTCTTTTTTTATTAAACCCTTTGCACTTGCTTTTTGCTACTTCACTATTTTCTTTTAAATTTTAAAAGCTCAACAACATACGATGGAATTATAATGACGTCACGCATGTATTACAATTTATTATGAATACCAACACGGACAACAACAAATACACGAAACCGAGCAAAGCAAAACAAGATGGATCACACGGCATAAGAAATTTACACAGGCGAATTGACGAATGGCAAATTCTTTAATTTAACGCTTACGAGGAAAGCTATTGCACAGATTTTATTAGAAAACAATTAAGAAATTGTTACACGTTATATTTTTAATAGATTTTATAATTATTAACTTTTAATTCCCGTTTTTTTTTATTTATTAAACTTTCACTAGAACCTTTGCGCACCTTCTCACTAACGAGCCACTTGTTAACTAAAAGGAAACTTAACGAAATGTCATAGAATTTAGTGGGTTGAGATTTAAGAGAGTCTAAAGAGCGTGTTAATGCAATTTTTTTTAGCCAAAATGAAATTAATAGAAACATGTTGTTGGGGTAATTCCACATAATATACAGTGATTAAAAATAACACTCGCACACAGTGTTAGAAATTAATAGGACGAACAAAAATTTTATATACAAAGAAAATTAAAGCTGGTAAATAAATTGCTGTTAATAATTATTAAAGTGATTTCTAAAGAGCTTTGGATTTAATTTAAAAAAATACCCTCCTCCTCGTAATAAGAAATACAAAAACTACACTGGTTATAGGACTAGAATATCCTTATTCTGTGTTTTCTATTCAAACTTAGAGCAAATTTTATTAGTATTTGATATATTGTTTGAAAGACAATTTTACCACCAACATAATTTATGTTAAATATTTTAAAATTATGTCTAATTTTCACCATTTTTAATTGATTTAATTACCAATTCTTACCATAATTTACAGAGTTTGTCTGATGTTCATAATAATCTTGAGTGTAATTTAACAAACAGAGTATAAAAAAGCGGAACAATTCGGTTTTAGTGACTTTGCTCAAAAAAGGAAAAAAAAACTTCATCAAATAGGGCTTTTAGAGGGGGCGGGCCCGTAAAGTTGAAAATATATAGGCCTATATCTCGGGATCTACTGGGTGTCTGATAATTTGTAAACATTAAATAAAAGGTATTAATACATTAAAATACCTCTCCAATGATATATATCATGATTATGGACCGAATATGGGTTAAATCCGAAAAGAATATTTTTTGACCCGAATTTATTTGTTTTTGGAAATGGTTCTTATACGACAGATATAACAAATTATAGGCCGATCGTCTTAAATTTTGGAACAGTTATTTTCATGCATATGAGGATATTCCACGTCGAATTTCAACATAATAACGGTATATATAAGATATATATTAGTATTAACGTGGATTTCGAGGGTGGACCTTATGTGGGGGATATTGTCAAATATGGACCGATATTCTCAAATTCCAGCAGTTTGATTTTGGCATGTATGTAAATGATCCGTGTAAAATTTTGGATTGGTACCCTTATTTATAAGAGATTTATGAGTATTAAAGTGATTTTAGGAAGAGGGCTTTATATGGGGCATACGGGTAAAAATAGACCGAAAATGACAAAATTTTGTGGGCTGATTTTTGTGTATATGTCAATGATCTGTGCAACGTTTTGAGTCGGTACCGATATTTATACAATATATATAGGGATAAATGTCTTTTTCAGATGTGGCCATTGTATGGGAGCTATGACCAATTCTGGGCCGACCACCATAAAATTTAGTACAACAATTTATTTGCCTACAGAGATTATTTATGTCCAATTTTAGCCGCTTAACATTATTTATATCTGTTTTATACATATTTAAGTGAATTTTGGAAGTGGACTTTATATGGGGTCTATAGTCAAACATAGACCGAACTAAAAAAAATTCGTTTTACGATTTCTTTTTGCATGAAACTTATTCCTGCTGAATTTTGTATTGATATTTCAGTTTATAGACACTTATGTATAGTTGAGCAATATTGCGGGAAAATTTTTGTATGGGGGCTATGAGAAATCATGGACCGATTCATATTATTTTCCGCATACATTCTTCTTTTATCATAAAAACAACGCATACAAAATTTCATGGTATTATCTCATATATATTTCAAAATACTGCAATAAAATGGACAAGAAATATCAAATTTTTATGGAGGTTGTCTCACATATTGGTCCATAACTCTGATTGGCCTAAGCCGATTTTGCTGAGTTTAAAGGATCCAGAATATATATACTGTATAGGGTCGGAAAATTATATTGTGGAAATTACAAACGGAGTGACACACTTATATACCCTTCTCATGAAAGTGAAGGGTATAATTAGAAACACACACTCACACTTAAATATAATAAGACCCAGTGTGACTTGATATTAAAGAGGTTAAGCAGCTAAATAAGCTAAAATATCCTAAAACTCGTTTTAAAATGCCAAAAAATGTGCTAAATTTTTGAAAACACTGAATTGAAATTTTTTTTTTCAATTTGAGGTACGCATAATTAAAAAATAAACTTTTTATATAAATAGGTAATACAACTTTTAACTCAAGAGCAAAACTAATTAAGGTACACTTCAGAAGTCTAACCTTAAATATAACTCAGTTGTTTTATTTGAGTAATTTTCGTATAAATTTTCATTATATTTTTTACTGTACCAGGCTTTATGTAGAATCATTCTCTGAATCGGTTTAATGGCTGTCCACGCAAAGGAAGGGTCGCAATTTTGAAAATATTTCTATTGTTAAAATTGGTTCATTATTTCACTTAGCCTCCATATAAATGTTCTCTCGAAATAGGGCTTTATAGATCATAAATGTGTGATTTATAAACGTATCCAAATAAATTTTGCCACAAATAAGTTATGTATATGAAACCTAATACAAATTTTGTGCAGATCGGTCAATAGATCCTAGATAAGAATTATTTCAACAAGCATTATAATCGGGCTTGACCGACAATACATTTTAACTTGATACATATTTTTAGAATTCATTCCAATAAATATACGTTTAATTTCTGAATTACTAAATGGCAAAACTAAAATCTTCATAACAAAAGATAAAAAAGAATTTCATAAAACGCAATTTTGCTTCCAAAATTCTACGATTGAGTTTTGTTTTTCCACTCATATGAAGTTAATTGTTGCCGTTTTTTTTCTTTTAAGAGCTCAACATGACACAAACAACAGATGAACTTATAATGACGTCACAAATATATTTCAATTTATTATGAATGCCTACATAAAACATTCATAAAATTTACCCTAAAATTAGAAACACACACTCACACTCTTAAATATAAAAAGGCCATATTTTGGTAAATTTACTCTTGTAATAATTTACTCTTTTATTTTCATATAATAATTATTTTCCTTTTTTCTCTTTTTTTATTAAACCCTTTGCACTTGCTTTTTGATACTTCACTATTTTCTTTTAAAAGCTCAACAACATACGATGGAATTATAATGACGTCACGCATGTATTACAATTTATTATGAATACCAACACGGACAACAACAAATACACGAAACCGAGCAAAGCAAAACAAGATGGATGACACGGCATAAGAAATTTACACAGGCGAATTGACGAATGGCAAATTCTTTAATTTAACGCTTACGAGGAAAGCTATTGCACAGATTTTATCAGAAAACAATTAAGAAATTGTTACACGTTATATTTTTAATAGATTTTATAATTATTAACTTTTAATTCCCGTTTTTTTTTTATTTATTAAACTTTCACTAGAACCTTTGCGCACCTTCTCACTAACGAGCCACTTGTTAACTAAAAGGAAACTTAACGAAATGTCACAGAATTTAATGGGATGCTATATAAAAGAGAGTTTATTTAGACCAGGGATGGAAAATGTTCTTTATTTGTTGTACCAACTATAAACAATTTACTGTTTTGAAGTTTAAGGTAACAATATTTGTAAATTTACTTAATTTCATCAAATTCAATAGCAGATATACATATAATAAATAATAGATATATAAATAATGTAAAAAATCAGTAAATAACTTATAATCATATTAAGATAAAAAAAATTAAGAAAGTAGGGTTGGTCAAACCCAACTATATAATACTCTACACCGTGTAAGTGAGAAAAAATTATAAATCAGAAATAGTACTATAACCTATTTTGGACCGATCATCAAAGTTATTAGTGAGTTTTATATTTCCGTGCATAAAGAAATTATTAGCATTAAATGTTATCTCAATATCAACACTTGTAAAATATTTATGCATGTTAAAGTGATTTTCAGTTTTATATGACAGCTATTACTAATTACATATGTATAAGTTCATTGCTATAAAATTAGATGAATTGTCTTCTGTATTTATGAAACTTATTTTATTTTGGGTCTTATATGAAAGCTTTGGTCAATTGTATATATACTCCCACTATGGTGGTGCAGGGTTGTATACCCTAGCTATCAACTATAATTATTTGTAGGCAAATAATTCGTTTGTACTCGTGCGAATGAAATAGAAAAAAACTATTTTAGAGAATTTTTGTCCAAATATTTTTGTAGAACTTTTATAGCATGTTTCGTTCACAAAATTCGAATTATAGACATTGAATAGACTTTTATAAATTTCCCTTCAAAAATTTCACTTACAAATTAAGTTAAAAAGTAATATGAAATTATCGAACAGAGTACATACTTACAAATCTAATAGAAAAAATGCTAACTTTTGTACGTGATATCCTCAAAATAATAAGTTATTTTTATACTTAAAAGTATGTATTATAAAAATAAGTAGTTGTAAACCGATTAAAACATTATACAATATGATTTAGAAATAATTAAACAAACTTAACAAATATTAAGGAAATTTATTGCAAAATAATACTAATAATGATTTATAATCGTATAACAAATTCTTTAAATCTATTTATTTAAAGTAAATTTTTTGGATTTTATAATTATGACTTTATTAAGATATATTTACAAAGTAATTCTTATATATATAATAAGTAATACAAAAAGTTTCTAATAAAGCTACAAAATAATGTATTCTGAAAGTCATTAGAATTAAGAATGTCAGTAACTTAATGAACTTAATCATGGACTTCCAGATCCAAGATAACAGATATTTACTAAGTTCTAAATACATATATAATTTAATTTCATTAAACACAACTAATCTTAAAAAACAATCTAACTTTGGAAAATTTCTTGTAGCAATTTAATTCTTGAAAGCCGTGTGTCTCGAAAATTATAGTTGGCAATGAATGGTATATAAACAGCTATTATCTATCAATTTTACGCATTTCCAAAATGTGTAAAGTTTAAGAAAGAAAAAAACCAATTGATTTGATAAATTACCTAAAAATTTTCAAAAAAAAACAATTGAAGCAAATACAAATCGAACAAAAATCTTTATAATGCGAAAGATTGGAAACTTTGTCAGCAAAATAATAAATCGTATTTAAGATGACTTATTAAATGCATGTGTTATTTTAAAACCATATTTAAACAATTTTGCTAGACCCACTTGTAATAATATTTTACTTCTATAAAATATAATTTAATTTTTTTAGCAACAAATTGAGACATTTTATAAAATACCTAAGTTTTATACTTATTTTTAAGTATTGATTTCATTTATTCCCTTTTCAACATGCAACATATTACGTCTGAGAACCAAACCACGTTTAAATATTTGTACATATTATATTTTTAATTGCAACATCAAAGCTAAATTGTAACATGCTTGCCATCCCTGATTTAGAGCAGTCAACTCAAATAAGCCACTCCCTCAACAGATATCTTTGCCGACAAAATTAGATTAGCGCCGACGTCTGTCCGTAGCACAAGTCGGCGGCGTTTCAAAATTTAAATGAAGTGAAATTCCTAAAATGAATTATATGAAAAATGGTGACGGCGGCTGTTTAAAAATATATCGCCGCTTCGATTCTGTCGGCTTACAGCCGTTCTCTCTCTCGCTCTCATATATACATATGTACATACATAACAAATACATTGTGCAAAAATAAACAAAACCAGTCAGTATCTCCCAAACAACAACAACAAGAATAAAGCCAATTCAATCGAAACATGTTGTTGTTGGGATTATACATTCATACAGTGATTTAAAATAAAACTCGTACTAGATGATTAGAATTTTTTTATTAGTCCATAGAGCTCAGTAGGTATATACTTGTAGCTTTTCTCGATCACTTCTTTGTTAAAATATTTTCGCATTTAGTTATTGTATAAGGGAACTTTAATTTAAATCGAATTATTTATTATTATAGTTTATTTGACTTTTTTTAATATGCCAATAATTGTTTAAGCTTAAGGCCTTTTTAATATAAAATGTTTATTCTCAATATTTCGCTGCTTTGTTGCATAGCATCTTCAAGAAATTTTTTATTTCATTATTTTAATGAAGTTAAACATTAAATAATTATTGGAATATCAAATTGTTTATCTAAAAAGATTTAAAGGCAAAAAAAAAAACTGCTGGAAAATTGTCAAGTTATTATAAATTTTCCCAGCATAATTACAAGAGTGTAATTATTAATTTTAAAGAAGTGTTCACATAAAATCCGACCGATAGCAAATATAGCTGGTCACTCCGGCAAATAGCTGTTCATTTATTAATAATTAAGAAAAACTAATAAAAGAAACTAAATTGGATTTCGTTTTATAAAAATCTGTGTTTTTATTTCGATTGATCACATAACTGTTGCACTATATTTCGATCCTCCGATCAATAACAAAATTTATTGCCAAGAACTGCAGTACTATCCCGATTTAATTTTTTTCTTTAATATCCTAACATAGTATAATTAACCGGAGCTCAGTGAAATTTATATATTTGTTTATTTTTTAATACCAATTCATTGCAAGTTGTGAATAATGACATGGAAAAATTAATCCAATAAGATCCGGCAAATTTCACAAGATTTTTTCGTAAAACTTTATTTAGTGGCTTTTTGCGCGCTGCTCTTCTATGAAGCCCATCTTTAGCCCAACAACGTGAAAATGACTTTAGACATTCGCCTTATTATGCGGTCAGATTGGGCTGATGTTTTTTTGGGCCTTTTGCAAGTTGGAACTTTCGCTACAGTGTAATAGGCCTTTACATGTTGTAAAGCATTAATAACCATTTTTTTTGACACTTAAGATGCCCTTATTAGACATCCCAGCTTTATATTGACTGGTTTGCTAGATATTGTGCAAACATTAACGCATGTTCGACCGGTTCTTTCAAGTGAAAAAAGCCGCAGTTTTGAAAAAGATCCGAATTTGTGAATTCCTCGATGTTCACAACAATTGAAGCTATTTACAACGATCAAATTTTCATCATTATGCTAGGAAGTAATTGAAATTAAGAATTTTGTGTAAGGATTTAGCTTTGAAGGCGGAACAAAGTGCATGAATTGAAGCCGGCAGACCGTTACGCTGAATTAATACAAGTTGGTTTTCTGAAAAAAAAAAACATTCAAACGAAGTATATTTTTATTTATCTGAATATGTCACCAATCTGTCACCAATTACGACATTTGGTATTTTTAAAATGTAAGAGTAATTGTTGAGAAGACTGTGCATGTTGAACATGTCATGACTCATGACTGACATCAGGTTTAGCCTGTAAATACGGTTATGGTAAATGTTATCACATTATCACTCTATTGGTTATCGAGTTTATATTTTAAATTTGGAACTCATAGGAGAGATATGAGAGTTGCCAACTATTCCCTAGTTAATTCGAAATGTGGAAAAGAAGATTAAGATATATTATATATCAATGGATAGGATAGTCAATTTTTTTAAATATATAAAACTTTTGGCAAATAATAAATTCATGCTAGTCTTTTTTTATACCCTACAACACCATAGTGTAGGTGGATTTGTGCATATATTTATAACGCCCAGAAATATTGGTCCAACAGCAACCTTAAAGTATACAGAAACACTTTCTGAGTCGATCTAACGATGTCCGTCCGTCTGGCTGGCTGGCTATCCATGTAAAGCTTGTGCGCAGAGTACAGGTCGCAATTTTGAAGATATTTCGATAAAAGTTGGTACATAATATTTTTGCGGCCCATCGATGGATGGAATTGAAACTGATGGTAATCGGTCCATTTTTCACCTGGCTCCCAGACAAAAGTCCTCCCGAAATTCGGGTTTACCGATCATAAATGTTTGAATTATGCAAGGAACCAAACAAATTTCATCACAAATGAGTGCTAAATGAAGCCAAATCACATCTACAAATTCTGTGCAGATCGGTCCATAATTAGTCGTTGCTCCCATATAAGGCCCACTTCCGAAAATCACTTTAAAGAGCATAACTCACTCAAAAATGTTGGTATCCAAATAATATTTAACACAAATATATCCCATATGTATACCAATAATACGGTACAATTTTATTATGATCGGTCCATAATTAGTTGTAGCTCCCATAAATGGCCCACTTCCGAAAATCACTTTAACGATGGTAAATTTCTTAAGAATGTTGGTAATCAAATAAAATTCGACACAAATAATATACAGAAATAACGACACCTTATTTTATAATGGGACCGACCATTATAATTGTTCAAAACTCCCATAAAAGAGCCTCTCCGTAATTCAATTTATGCTCCATAAATGTTTTAAAAGTAGTTATATCGAGATAAAGTTTAACACATATAATATTTATATTCACAGAAATCATGACACTAAATTTTTGGATGATCTGTCCATAATAGGTCATATCTCCCATATAGCGCACATTTGAAAAACTGTTTTATACACTGATTATACACTGATTTATAATTATTTTTTTAATGAAATTGTTTATTTATATAGACATTTCTATGCAAAATACTTACATATGTATATGAAAACAAAATCTAATATTTGTAATAAGGTACATCACAATTCCTAAGAAAGTTTTAAAAAGTTCCAAAACCGATATTATTTAGATTTTTTTTACATATTGGCTAAATCAGGTCCGGGGTTATTGAAATCCTTTGCAGGATAATTAACAACAAAATCATTGAATATTTTTGGATATCATGTAAGCGCTTTAAGAAAATTTGCCCTGAAGTTGAATTTTATATGATAAATAGCTAAATTTTGAATGACCGCTAACAAAGACTTTTCTTATTCATATACCATATTTTCTTTAAAGTAAGCTTTCCGAAAAAAACAACAACATTATAAGTCATTTTCAAAAAATCTTTTATGCAAAAAAAAAAAAAATTTTCAAAAAATCACACTATTGCAATTTTTCAATTTTAAATGCCAATAAATTTTAACTCTGCAATTAATTTTAAACAATTCTTTTCAGCTAATCAACAAAAAATTGAGAGGATACCGGGAAATAGTGGCTAAACACCAGATTAGGGTGGCTATAAAAGTTACAAATTTTATTTTTATATGCAAATACATATCTCGTAAACTATAATAGATAATAATATTATTACTACGGGCAAGAATTTTTAGTACTCGAGTATACTCGTATATATTATCTTTGAAAACGGATCACAAAGGAAGAATGGGGATCTTTTTCAAGGTTTCACATACCCGAGGTATTCCATTTTGTATATCTCTGTCACCGCTCCTGGTGGGTTTATGAGGACCAAATTCACAACTTAAAGTCGACTTGAGGCAAGGTAAAAAAGCATAACCACTTGTTTTAGCACAAATTTGTTTGAAGTTGTTTACTCTTACAAGAGTTTTGCTAGATCAAACAAAATTAAATAAAACAAAACTAAATATTTATTGTGTCTTGTCCTAAATAAACGATGTTTAGTTTTAATAAATAAACGAGTTTAAATATTTTTTATTTAGTGGTTACAGCTTTTGCGGCACATATTTGCCCAGTGTGACCCAGTGAGAAATTACAGGTTTTTTCAAAAAATTCCCCCATTGTATATTGTCACATGTTACACAGCCAGCGAAATAATGAATTTATTGCAATTCTTGCGATTGTATGATTTCATGAATTGGAAGGTCCTATCAATAATGTTTTGTTTTGTGAAAAAGTTATCAACGAACTAGAACCGCGATTTGAACATTTTCATAAAAGAATCGATGCAACATATAATTGTCAAATCTTACTCTACGGAAGACAATAGAAATTTTAATGATTTTCATTTAAATTCTTTATTTGATTTAAAAAACTTAAAAATTTATCTTTAGAATTGCATTAAGGTTATAATTAGATCAATAGCTGTCAAATGTTACCCTTCTTGCTCCTCAAAATTTAAGGATTTTGGGAAAAAACTAAATTTATTTATACGTTTACTATTTAGTTTTTGATCTTAATTAATTGATAATTCCACTGCATATTCCGACTGCGCAGTTTTTACAACATTCAAAGGAAATACTTGCGTTTTTAAATGAAAATTGCAGGTTTTTTCTTTAAATTTTCAGTAACACAACTGTTTAAACATTGAAAATTTATGATTTATATATTAAATCCCTAGTATTTCCCATGTATATGAGCAACGCCGTTTATTTTATATATTTGAACAAAAAAAAAAACATGATGTGAATTTTACAGGGTGTTTACAGAAGCTGAGATATTTTTAAAACAGGAACCTAAAATTTTACCAGGTGCTCTTTACATATTCTTTAATTTGCTGATAAAATAAAGTTTAATCATATTTTCACCACTTTTACTATCTAAATACCTTCAGATATGGTTACTATTTTATTTCAGATGTGATTTAAATAGTTTTAACACTTAATTCACTATTGCGAATTCACTAATTAATATTCACTAGCAACAGTAAATATTTCAAAACACCCTGTGGTACATGTACGAGTATACTTTAAAGGATACTCTGCTGTATGTGCAAATCTCTGTGCACAATCCAACAAATTAATCCAACATAGTAGAATTCCATAGCAACGAAAAAATAGTCTAACATGTCTGACTGCGGCCACTGCTGTGGTCGGTCTACAAATGAAGCTACTAATGGCATTTGAAAGCAATAGCAGTTCCAGCAGCTATACAGCCTTCAATCCCCTGCTAATCCTTAGAAAACTAAAATGATATGATGAACAAATACTAAAGCCAAATGAAAACTCCTCATAGAGTTAAAAGCAAACAAAAGCAGAAATAAAAATATGAAAATCATTTCATATAGAATTTACTCTGACCACATTTAGGGAAATTACCGGAAAATGCCTGCCATTTTCCAAGCTGCCTGTAATGAGCTAACAAGTAAGAGCTCGAGGAAAAAGTGAATTAAAAATGTTTTTTATAAGAATCATCAATGAGTTTTCCACCCTTCCTCCCCCCTCAATGTAACTGAAACTCTTGCTGGCCTTTTGGCTTTTATTATCTAAAGAATTTTTGTGTGCAACTGAAACTGAACTGAAATTCTAAAAGATGAAACAAAAAACTAAGTAAAAGATAAAGGATTACGCCAACAGCGGATATGATTTTTTTTATTTTCAGTCGGTGGCCATTTTAGCTTATTATTTGATAATCATTTCATATGTTTAATGTTGGATTTTTGACTTTGTGTGGTAGATTGTAATAAAACACAAACATATTTGCATTATTAAAATATTTACATAAATGCAGCTGTGGACAACTAATTAGAAATGCTCTTTTTTACAGTTTAGTAATGTTATTCTCTTTAAAATACTTGTATTCTAACAATTACTCTTTTAATAAAAATAAAAGCATTAAGTTTTGCTGTTTTGCATTTCTTCTGACCTTTACAATTTAGTGAAATTGTAACACAGAAAACGTGGCAACTAATTGGAAACGTGCGTTTATTATTTAAAAAAATTATTTTAAGTTAAGTGTTATTTTGTTGAAAAATACATTGATTTTCGGTAAATAATATTTTTAATTTAATGTTTAAATAATTCCACATCATTATTCTTAAGATTAATAAATGGAACAGGAAAAACTGCAATCCTAATCAGCTTAGCTCCATTTTTGAGCTTCATTAAGTTGGAACGTTTTATAATGAAATAGGAAAACAGCTCAAGTGTTCAAAAACCAAACAGGCCCAGCAGAACATCAGCCCACACCGACCTCACGATTAAGCGAATGCCTAAAGCCGACCCAAAAAAATCATTCACCGACATCCAATGCGAAATATAATGTATTATTAGTTCAATCGTATATCTTTAAATAGTCTGAGTTTTGTTTCAATCTTATGCCTTTATCAATTCCTAGTTTAACTCCAATCTTATCAAGTCTTAGTTCAGCTTCAATTGAAGCACTTAATCTAGTCTAAACTTAACTTCAATCTTAGGCTTTATCAAGTCTTAGTTTAGTTTCAATCTTAGGTCTTTGTTTAGTCTTTGTTCAACCTCAGTCTTAGGTTTCATAAAGTCTTGATTTAAGTCCAATCGTAAGACTTTATTAAGCCCTAGTAAAGCTTCAAACAAAGGTTTTTGTAAGCCTAAGTATAGTTTCAATCTTAAGTTTTAACCAGTCTTAGAGTAGCTTGAATTGGTGTTCTTTATCAATTATTAGTTCAACTTCAATCGTGGGTCTTTATCAAGTCTACGTTTTGCTTTAATCTTAGGTTTTATCAAATCTTAGTTTAGCTGTTAATATTAGATGTTTATGGTGTTTTGGTTTATCTTCAATCTTAGATTTGTATCAAGTCTTAGTTTGGGTTCAATCTTCAGTCTTCGTTAGTCTTTGGTCTTTATCAAGTCTTTGTTCAACTTCAGTCTTAGGTGTCATAAAGTCTTAATTTAGGTCCAATCGTAAGACTTTATTAAGAACTAGTAAAGCTTCAATCTAAGGTTTTAGCAAGTCTAAGTTTAATTCCAATTTTAGGTTTTAACAAGTCTTAGTTTAGCTTCAATTGTTGGTCTTTATTAGGTCTTAGTTTAACTTTAATCTTAGTTTTTATTAAATCTTCATTTGACTGTCATCTTTGGTATTTCAAATATATTTTGGTGTAGAAATTGCCAGATCCCATTGCAATTGGACGGCTAATGAGTGGAAGAAGGCCCAATAATCGAGAATTTATTACTCGTAATCTTTCGCGGATAGTGAAGCATTTTGGAGGATCTATTATAGTATGGAGACGTTTCTTCTAGAACGCTGTTGGTCCAATTCACAGTATTGATGGTATTTAAAAAAGAAAAATTTGGAAGTACTAAACGATGTAATGCTGCCGTGGGCTGAGAAGTAATGTGCAAGCAAAAGCTTATAAAATATTTCTTGCCGACAAAACCAAAATATTCTGGAATAGCCATCAATTAGTCCAGACTTAAACCCCAGTTAACATTTGCGGGGTGAAGAAAAAGGGTAGTAAGTCTTAAAAATTTAACCCAAATGATCATTTTCAATAGGAAGTGTAGGTGAAGTTTGATAAAATCAATCAATGAATTGCAGGTTTTCCTAAAAAATATTAATTAAAATTTAATAGAAGAGTAAGTGTTTCCAATTAGACGACGCAGTCAAATTAAAGAAAAGTTATTTATTAGTCTTAAAATATTAGTAATATTGTACTATATATTCTTAAGTTACCTCTTTTCCTTTGTTAACTATTTAATATTCTAAAAAATATGATAAAATGAATGGACAGATGTTTAAAACTGAAATGTTTTTGATATAACTTTTATGGATTGCCAAGCGTTTCCAATTAGTTGTCAACAGCTGTAAGTTGGATATTAAAATATGCCCTGTAGTTACTTTGCTATTGAACAAAACTGTTTTAAAAAAGGGGTTTTTTTTAAATTTCTGTCTAAAAGACAATTACGAATAGTGTCCTTAAATTTCAAAAGTTAAATTTTGTTGTTTCAAATGTATGTATGTAATTGTATTGGTTTTTGTTTGCTTTTAATAATGTTGTTGCCATTGTATCTGTTGTGGCCGCTTATTGTTGTGTAATTATTTGGGAAACAAACACACGAACTCACTCATCTCATTCATACCCATTGTGTTCAATTAGCTGTCACTAATTAACCACAATAGAATTTAGTTTTAATGCATTTCTAATGTTGGTTGGATTTTTTGATTATTTCACATTTTATATAAACATTTAAGTTTTTTTTTTTGATTTTTTTTTTTTTGATTTTTTAGTAGCAACACAATATAAAGTGTTGTTGCCAATAATTATATTTAGGCATGATTTAATTTTGTGAAATAAATAGAAAGTTACAAAGAAAATTACCAACAAAAGAAAATAACAATAACGCATAATACAAATATTATTATACACAGAAAAAATTATTGCCCGACAAATTTTAATTAAACTTTTAATTGAGTCTCAAGTGATTTTTAATTAAACTTTTAATCATATCAATTAAATTTTTAATTGAAAAACAATTTTCAATTAAATAATATAATATTTTTTTTAATTAAAACTACTTTTAATTAAATTTTTACAAAATATTTTAATTGATACTACAAATTGCTTCATCGGTCCACTTTCAATTAAATGTTTAATTAAAAATACGAATATTTTAATTGAAAATCAACTTTAAATTTTTCTGTGTATTAATAGCAAAATTTTAAATAAATTAAAATTTATCAAGAGTTTTCATTAAAATTTAATTATTAGCAATTATCTTGATTTTTTAGCAGCTTCAGTTGTGACAATACTGTTTTTGACAGCTTAGTTGGTTTCGTGTAACATGTTACTGTTAAATTTGTTTGTTCAGATTATTAAATTTTATTATCAAAATTTTATTTTATTATCAAAATTCAATAGTCTACCAGCGTTCAGAAAGTGCATCTTGCACGAAGCTGGCTGAATGGATACGTTAACAAGCCAAATTGTCGTGCTTAGTGTAAAGAGCAGCATTGCAAGAACTGTCTATGCATTATGAAAAATGCACTGTTTGGTGAGGATTATGGGTCGGTGACATCAGGACCGTACTTTTTTAAAAACAATGAAGGCAGATACGTTATACGAATGGCGAGCGCCAAAATGGAAGAGCTGGACTTGGCTGATATGTGGTTTCATCAAGACGGTGGCACATGGCACACAGCACGAGAAACGTTGGCTCAATTGAGAGGCGAGTTCGGTGAACAGTTTATTTCACGTTTGGTGCCTGTCAATTGAACCCCTAGAACGTACGATTTAACGTCTTTAGACTATTCATTATAGGGCTATGTCAGGGCTCATATCTGTAGAGACAAGACCGCAACGATTGACGCACAGGAAGCTAATATTGAAGAATTTATTAGTGATATACCGGCCCATATGTTGGAGAGGGTATACGAAAATGGGAGCCATCGTATGAACCTTGGAGGCGTAACCGCCGTCAACATTTACATGAAATCATCTCTAAACATTAAATTATATAGATCGTTCTATCGACGCAAATAACGATTTCATAAATTTCCCTAAATATTATATGTTTTTTTTTAAATTATATCCAAAGCTCCTAAAAAAAATCACTCTTTACATATTAAGGAAAAAGTAAATACTGTATTATAACCCGGAAATTCTATTACACTATTGTTTTTTTTTATAATTTTTAATAATTAATATTATGTATTAATAATTATTAACAGCAATTTATTTACCAGCTTTAATTTTCTTTATATATAAATATATATTTTTGTTCGTCCAATTAATTTCTAACACTGTGTACGAGTGTTATTTTTAATCACTGTATATTATGTGGAATTACCAGTGATGGAAAATTGAATACTATTGTACTATTTCCAGTACTTTTTCACAACAAAAATACCACAATAGCACTACAACATATTTAGTACTCTTTGTTTGTTTTGCTTTGTTCCCTGTTTAGAAATACAGTGTTACTATTTTTATAATCATTGACAACATTGGCTTCAAAACAAGAACATAAAGCTATGTATAGATGGTCGTCAGATATTGCAACGTTGTCAGATCTAGCAATGTACTGACATTGAAGAATTGTTAGCAAAAGGTAAATTGTCAGTTCAGACGACTGTAAGAAAACTAACAATTTCATAGGCACACAATTGTCATACAATGAATTTATCTGTCAACCGAAATTGTTTTTCGAACATGTTATTAATACACACTTGTTTGTGTATTTATGTATATACAGAGTTGCATTTAGAAATAATTTCTATGTCAATGCTGCCATTGGCAGATACATAAACTTTGCGCATATTACAATGCAAAGTGTTTGACAATTGTCTTAAAACAATGGCAATGACAAAAAATTGTGTTTACACGATTGTTAGATGTCTGACAATATTTTTGTCATGCAATGTACTGAAAATGCTTTATCTTCCAACGCTGAAAGACAAACATATTAAGTTCACACGGTTGTTAGTCATTTTATAAACATTTTTTGAACGTTGTAATATCTGACGACTGTCTATACATAGCATAGGGAATACAAAAATTCGTCATTCATGTTGTTGTTAGTTTGCGTTTGTTTGCAAAAGTTGTTAATATTGTTCAAGCAACCAATTCTAATGCATTTTTACCAAATTTTTTATGTTTCGTACATTTTTGTAATTCTCATTTCTGATTTGAGATTTTTACTCCATCATAAGAGTTTGAAAACTTCAAACATATTGCTGAAAGATCTATTAATGATATGGCATTAACACTAACAAATTGCAGACATGCTCATATGTTTATTATCTTAACCCACTACAAATAAAAATTTTTGAAACATATATTTTTACATAAAAATGAATTAATTTTTAGTTTGTTGTGATAATAGTCTTTTTTATTAAACTGAATTTATTTTATTTTTGAATTTGGATTTTTAATTTTCTTTTTGAATAAAAATATATGAATCCTAAAAAGTACCAAAATATTGAAAAAAGTACTCTTTTTGTTGACGGTTAGTACCATTCCAATTTTTCATTTTTCCATCACTGGGAATTACACCACCCACAACATGTTTCAATTAACTTCTGTTTGGCTAAAAAAATTGTATTAACACGCTCTTTAGACTCTCTTAAATCTCAACCCACTAAATTCTATGACATTTCGTTAAGTTTCCTTTTAGTTAACAAGTGGCTCGTTAGTGAGAAGGTGCGCAAAGGTTCTAGTGAAAGTTTAATAAATAAAAAAAAACGGGAATTAAAAGTTAATAATTATAAAATCTATTAAAAATATAACGTGTAACAATTTCTTAATTGTTTTCTGATAAAATCTGTGCAATAGCTTTCCTCGTAAGCGTTAAATTAAAGAATTTGCCATTCGTTAATTCGCCTGTGTAAATTTCTTATGCCGTGTCATCCATATTGTTTTGCTTTGCTCGGTTTCGTGTATTTGTTGTTGTCCGTGTTGGTATTCATAATAAATTGTAATACATGCGTGACGTCATTATAATTCCATCGTACGTTGTTGAGCTTTTAAAATTTAAAAGAAAATAGTGAAGTAGCAAAAAGCAAGTGCAAAGGGTTTAATAAAAAAAGAGAAAAAAGGAAAATAATTATTATATGAAAATAAAAGAGTAAATTATTACAAGAGTAAATTTACCAAAATATGGCCTTTTTATATTTAAGAGTGTGAGTGTGTGTTTCTAATTTTAGGGTAAATTTTATGAATGTTTTATGTAGGCATTCATAATAAATTGCAATATATTTGTGACGTCATTATAAGTTCATCTGTTGTTTGTGTCATGTTGAGCTCTTAAAAGAAAAAAACGGCAACAATTAACTTCATATGAGTGGAAAAACAAAACTCAATCGTAGAATTTTGGAAGCAAAATTGCGTTTTATGAAATTCTTTTTTATCTTTTGTTATGAAGATTTTAGTTTTGCCATTTAGTAATTCAGAAATTAAACGTATATTTATTGGAATGAATTCTAAAAATATGTATCAAGTTAAAATGTATTGTCGGTCAAGCCCGATTATAATGCTTGTTGAAATAATTCTTATCTAGGATCTATTGACCGATCTGCACAAAATTTGTATTAGGTTTCATATACATAACTTATTTGTGGCAAAATTTATTTGGATACGTTTATAAATCACACATTTATGATCTATAAAGCCCTATTTCGAGAGAACATTTATATGGAGGCTAAGTGAAATAATGAACCAATTTTAACAATAGAAATATTTTCAAAATTGCGACCCTTCCTTTGCGTGGACAGCCATTAAACCGATTCAGAGAATGATTCTACATAAAGCCTGGTACAGTAAAAAATATAATGAAAATTTATACGAAAATTACTCAAATAAAACAACTGAGTTATATTTAAGGTTAGACTTCTGAAGTGTACCTTAATTAGTTTTGCTCTTGAGTTAAAAGTTGTATTACCTATTTATATAAAAAGTTTATTTTTTAATTATGCGTACCTCAAATTGAAAAAAAAAATTTCAATTCAGTGTTTTCAAAAATTTAGCACATTTTTTTGGCATTTTAAAACGAGTTTTAGGATATTTTAGCTTATTTAGCTGCTTAACCTTTTTAATATCTGGTCACACTGGATCTTATTATATTTAAGTGTGAGTGTGTGTTTCTAATTATACCCTTCACTTTCATGAGAAGGGTATATAAGTGTGTCACTCCGTTTGTAATTTCCACAATATAATTTTCCGACCCTATACAGTATATATATTCTGGATCCTTTAAACTCAGCAAAATCGGCTTAGGCCAATCAGAGTTATGGACCAATATGTGAGACAACCTCCATAAAAATTTGATATTTCTTGTCCATTTTATTGCAGTATTTTGAAATATATATGAGATAATACCATGAAATTTTGTATGCGTTGTTTTTATGATAAAAGAAGAATGTATGCGGAAAATAATATGAATCGGTCCATGATTTCTCATAGCCCCCATACAAAAATTTTCCCGCAATATTGCTCAACTATACATAAGTGTCTATAAACTGAAATATCAATACAAAATTCAGCAGAAATAAGTTTCATGCAAAAAGAAATCGTAAAACGAATTTTTTTTAGTTCGGTCTATGTTTGACTATAGACCCCATATAAAGTCCACTTCCAAAATTCACTTAAATATGTATAAAACAGATATAAATAATGTTAAGCGGCTAAAATTGGACATAAATAATCTCTGTAGGCAAATAAATTGTTGTACTAAATTTTATGGTGGTCGGCCCAGAATTGGTCATAGCTCCCATACAATGGCCACATCTGAAAAAGACATTTATCCCTATATATATTGTATAAATATCGGTACCGACTCAAAACGTTGCACAGATCATTGACATATACACAAAAATCAGCCCACAAAATTTTGTCATTTTCGGTCTATTTTTACCCGTATGCCCCATATAAAGCCCTCTTCCTAAAATCACTTTAATACTCATAAATCTCTTATAAATAAGGGTACCAATCCAAAATTTTACACGGATCATTTACATACATGCCAAAATCAAACTGCTGGAATTTGAGAATATCGGTCCATATTTGACAATCCCCCACATAAGGTCCACCCTCGAAATCCACGTTAATACTAATATATATCTTATATATACCGTTATTATGTTGAAATTCGACGTGGAATATCCTCATATGCATGAAAATAACTGTTCCAAAATTTAAGACGATCGGCCTATAATTTGTTATATCTGTCGTATAAGAACCATTTCCAAAAACAAATAAATTCGGGTCAAAAAATATTCTTTTCGGATTTAACCCATATTCGGTCCATAATCATGATATATATCATTGGAGAGGTATTTTAATGTATTAATACCTTTTATTTAATGTTTACAAATTATCAGACACCCAGTAGATCCCGAGATATAGGCCTATATATTTTCAACTTTACGGGCCCGCCCCCTCTAAAAGCCCTATTTGATGAAGTTTTTTTTTCCTTTTTTGAGCAAAGTCACTAAAACCGAATTGTTCCGCTTTTTTATACTCTGTTTGTTAAATTACACTCAAGATTATTATGAACATCAGACAAACTCTGTAAATTATGGTAAGAATTGGTAATTAAATCAATTAAAAATGGTGAAAATTAGACATAATTTTAAAATATTTAACATAAATTATTATAATATACCAAATACTAATAAAATTTGCTCTAAGTTTGAATAGAAAACACAGAATATGGATATTCTAGTCCTATAACCAGTGTAGTTTTTGTATTTCTTATTACGAGGAGGAGGGTATTTTTTTAAATTAAATCCAAAGCTCTTTAGAAATCACTTTAATAATTATTAACAGCAATTTATTTACCAGCTTTAATTTTCTTTGTATATAAAATTTTTGTTCGTCCTATTAATTTCTAACACTGTGTGCGAGTGTTATTTTTAATCACTGTATATTATGTGGAATTACCCCAACAACATGTTTCTATTAATTTCATTTTGGCTAAAAAAAATTGCATTAACACGCTCTTTAGACTCTCTTAAATCTCAACCCACTAAATTCTATGACATTTCGTTAAGTTTCCTTTTAGTTAACAAGTGGCTCGTTAGCGGGAAGGTGCGCAAAGGTTCTAGTGAAAGTTTAATAAATAAAAAAAACGGGAATTAAAAGTTAATAATTATAAAATCTATTAAAAATATAACGTGTAACAATTTCTTAATTGTTTTCTGATAAAATCTGTGCAATAGCTTTCCTCGTAAGCGTTAAATTAAAGAATTTGCCATTCGTTAATTCGCCTGTGTAAATTTCTTATGCCGTGTCATCCATATTGTTTTGCTTTGCTCGGTTTCGTGTATTTGTTGTTGTCCGTGTTGGTATTCATAATAAATTGTAATACATGCGTGACGTCATTATAATTCCATCGTACGTTGTTGAGCTTTTAAAATTTAAAAGAAAATAGTGAAGTAGCAAAAAGCAAGTGCAAAGGGTTTAATAAAAAAAGAGAAAAAAGGAAAATAATTATTATGTGAAATTAAAAGAGTAAATTATTACAAGAGTAAATTTACCAAAATATGGCCTTTTTATATTTAAGAGTGTGAGTGTGTGTTTCTAACTTTAAGGTAAATTTCTTATTAGAATTATACGAATGCTTAATTGCGGCAACCTGCAGTTAACAGGTAAGTTTAAGTTCTCAAAAAAATATGCTATAAATATAATTTCCTTATGATTTAAGATTGTAGTGTTCATATAAAAAATATATTTTTGGCTGAGAAAATTAAGAAAAAATTGAGACTGAGAACTTTATGTTCTACAACTACATAGTTTCTAACAATTTTCAAGACAATTGGAAATGCAAACATAAAATGCGTTTTCATGTTTCTAATATCCTATACGGATATAATAATTGCCAAACTTGAATGGAGAAAGTAAAAGCTTAAGCTTTTTATACTTTTTTTTAAAAATAGATCAAATCAAATTTTAAATATAACAAGTACAAATTAGGAAATACAAAGACACCAAATATAAAAAACACTACTTTTCAATAAGTTCTCCTAATAATAAGCTCTCATTAGGAAACTAAGTGAACTCGTATATTAAATAAACGAATCTGTGTATACTAAAACTGTTTCAACTTTTTTTAAACAAACTTAAAATTTCAATTTCACGTCAAGTGACCCAACTTTTAAAATCGATGACTTCCGATTTGGATGAAATTTGCACCAATGTTAGTACTATTGGATAGTAGGCCAGACACAAATTTTCAGCTATCTCAGTCAAGAACTGCCGGTGTTAGAGGGGGTGAAAGTTGGACATTTTGGTCATACATGGTTTTTTTAAAATGAGTGCAACTTTTAACCTATTGGTCCTAGCATAATTGTTCAAAGGACTTTAGATAGCTATTTCTTCAATCATTCCAAAAATTTCCTTTTTTAATTTTTTTTTCAATTTGCGCCTTTTTTCCTCAAAAGAAACTTTAGACCATTTTCTTTAAGAGCAGTGTGGTAACTTAATGGGATGCAAGTGGGATATCTATAAAAAAATTTGCAACTCAAAGAAGAAAGTGTTTAAATTTTTACCATGTAAGTTTTATTAAAATGATAAAAATAAAAACTCCAACAACAGCCTAGAAAGTGGAAGTGGAATCCTTGTATGGCATCCTGAATACCATATTTATAGTTCTCTGCGAAATCATATGAAATTACGAATTCACCAGACTTCAAATGTGCCTTCAAATCATTAAAAAATGACCATTGCTGTTTGACTAAAAAGTCATGGGTTCTAAAATTTAGCAAACCTTTGCATATTTCTTCCACAAAATCATCCACTAACCTTGGTGCAAATTTCATCCAAATCGGAAGACATCGATTTTAAAAATTGGGTTACTTGATACGAATTTGACCATATGTATATCATTTATTCTCTCCAATTGTATCACACATCACCTAATTTCTCTTAAACATCGTTATGTTTCATTTAGTTAAACAAATGGTGAGAAGTTCGTGAGAAGGTTCTACTGAAAATTGTATTAAATAAATAAAAAAAATACGGAAATTATTTGTTAATAATTACGACGTAGATAGCCATTGTTTTATAATAAAATCTTTGCGTTTCGTCTGTGTAAAATGGATTCTGTCTTTTTTCTGTTTTTTTTTTTTTTGAAATGTTCACGCACAGGAAGCTAATACTGGAGAATTTATTCGGGATATACCTACTGGCCAATATGTGGGAGGGGGTATACCAAAATGAGAGCCATCGTATGAACCTTGGAGGCGTAACCGCGGTCAACATTTACATGAAATCATCTCTAAACATTGAATTATATATATCGTTCTATCGACGCAAATACCGATTTCATACATTTCCCTAAATATTATATGTTTTTTTTAAATTAAATCCAAAGCTCTTAAAAATCACTCTTAAGATATTAAGGAAAAAGTACAAGTAAATACTGTATTATAACCCGGAAATTCTATTACACTATTGTTTTTTTATAATTTTTAGTAATTAGTATTATGTATTAATAATTATTAACAGCAATTTATTTACCAGCTTTAATTTTCTTTGTATATAAAATTTTTGTTCGTCCTATTAATTTCTAACACTGTGTGCGAGTGTTATTTTTAATCACTGTATATTATGTGGAATTACCCCAACAACATGTTTCTATTAATTTCATTTTGGCTAAAAAAAATTGCATTAACACGCTCTTTAGACTCTCTTAAATCTCAACCCACTAAATTCTATGACATTTCGTTAAGTTTCCTTTTAGTTAACAAGTGGCTCGTTAGCGGGAAGGTGCGCAAAGGTTCTAGTGAAAGTTTAATAAATAAAAAAAAACGGGAATTAAAAGTTAATAATTATAAAATCTATTAAAAATATAACGTGTAACAATTTCTTAATTGTTTTCTGATAAAATCTGTGCAATAGCTTTCCTCGTAAGCGTTAAATTAAAGAATTTGCCATTCGTCAATTCGCCTGTGTAAATTTCTTATGCCGTGTCATCCATATTGTTTTGCTTTGCTCGGTTTCGTGTATTTGTTGTTGTCCGTGTTGGTATTCATAATAAATTGTAATAAATACATGCGTGACGTCATTATAATTCCATCGTATGTTGTTGAGCTTTTAAAAGAAAATAGTGAAGTATCAAAAAGCAAGTGCAAAGGGTTTAATAAAAAAAGAGAAAAAAGGAAAATAATTATTATGTGAAATTAAAAGAGTAAATTATTACAAGAGTAAATTTACCAAAATATGGCCTTTTTATATTTAAGAGTGTGAGTGTGTGTTTCTAATTTTAGGGTAAATTTTATGAATGTTTTATGTAGGCATTCATAATAAATTGCAATATATTTGTGACGTCATTATAAGTTCATCTGTTGTTTGTGTCATGTTGTTTTGTGTTGTTGAGCTCTTAAAAGAAAATTGTGCTGTAATAAAATGCAAGAGGAAAAGGTTTAATAATAAAAGAGAGAAAAATAAAATAAAAGAGTAAATTAATAAAAGAGTAATTTACCAAAATATGGCCTTTTTATATTTAAGAGTCTGAGTGTGTGTTTCTAACTTTAAGGTAAATTTCTTATTAGAATTATACGAATGCTTAATTGCGGCAACCTGCAGTTAACAGGTAAGTTTAAGTTCTCAAAAAAATATGCTATAAATATAATTTCCTTATGATTTAAGATTGTAGTGTTCATATAAAAAATATATTTTTGGCTGAGAAAATTAAGAAAAAATTGAGACTGAGAACTTTATGTTCTACAACTACATAGTTTCTAACAATTTTCAAGACAATTGGAAATGCAAACATAAAATGCGTTTTCATGTTTCTAATATCCTATACGGATATAATAATTGCCAAACTTGAATGGAAAAAGTAAAAGCTTAAGCTTTTTATACTTTTTTTTAAAAATAGATCAAATCAAATTTTAAATATAACAAGCACAAATTAGGAAATGCAAAGACACCAAATATAAAAAACACTACTTTTCAATAAGTTCTCCTAATAATAAGCTCTCATTAGGAAACTAAGTGAACTCGTACAGGAAATAAAAGAAACTGTGTATACTAAAACTGTTTCAACTTTTTTTAAACAAACTTAAAATATGGGCAATTTCACGTCAAGTGACCCAACTTTTAAAATCGATGACTTCCGATTTGGATGAAATTTGCACCAATGTTAGTACTATTGGATAGTAGGCCAGACACAAATTTTCAGCTATCTCAGTCAAGAACTGCCGGTGTTAGAGGGGGTGAAGTTGGACATTTTGGTCATACATGGTTTTTTTAAAATGAGTGCAACTTTTAACCTATTGGTCCTAGCATAATTGTTCAAAGGACTTTAGACAGCTATTTCTTCAATCATTCCAAAAATTTCCTTTTTTAATTTTTTTTTCAATTTGCGCCTTTTTTCCTCAAAAGAAACTTTAGACCATTTTCTTTAAGAGCTGTGTGGTAACTTAATGGGATGCAAGTGGGATATCTATACAAAAAATTTGCAACTCAAAGAAGAAAGTGTTTAAATTTTTACCATGTAAGTTTTATTAAAATGATAAAAACTCCAACAACAGCCTAGAAACGCCCGTGAAATGATTCTGTCTGAGACCAATTATTATTGAAGTGGAATACTTGTATGGCATCCTGAATACCATATTTATAGTTCTCTGCGAAATCATATGAAATTACGAATTCACCAGACTTCAAATGTGCCTTCAAATCATTAAAAAATTACCATTGCTGTTTGACTAAAAAGTCATGGGTTCTAAAATTTAGCAAACCTTTGCATATTTCTTCCACAAAATCATCCACTAACCTTGGTGCAAATTTCATCCAAATCGGAAGACATCGATTTTAAAAATTGGGTTACTTGATACGATTTTGACCATATGTATATCATTTATTCTCTCCAATTGTATCACACATCACCTAATTTCTCTTAAACATCGTTATGTTTCATTTAGTTAAACAAATGGTGAGAAGTTCGTGAGAAGGTTCTACTGAAAATTGTATTAAATAAATAAAAAAAATACAGAAATTATTTGTTAATAATTATGATGTAGGTAGCCATTGTTTTATAATAAAATCTTTGCGTTTAGTCTGTGTAAAATGGTTTCTGTCTTTTTTCTGTTTTTTTTTTTGAAATGATTTGATATCTCGGGAACAGAATTTTGCATTATACGGCTATGTCAAGGCTCATCTCTGTAGAGACAAGACCGCAACGGTTCACGCACAGGAAGCTAATACTGAAGAATTTATTCGTGATATACCTACTGGCCAATATGTGGGAGGGGGTATACCAAAATGAGAGCCATCGTATGAACCTTGGAGGCGTAACCGCGGTCAACATTTACATGAAATCATCTCTAAACATTGAATTATATATATCGTTCTATCGACGCAAATACCGATTTCATACATTTCCCTAAATGTTATATGTTTTTTTTTTAATTAAATCCAAAGCTCTTAAAAAATCACTCTTAAGATATTAAGGAAAAAGTACAAGTAAATACTGTATTATAACCCGGAAATTCTATTACACTATTGTTTTTTTATAATTTTTAGTAATTAGTATTATGTATTAATAATTATTAACAACCATTTATTTACCAGCTTTAATTTTCTTTGTATATAAAATTTTTGTTCATCCTATTAATTTCTAACACTGTCACTCGTACACAGTTTATTTATTTTTAATCACTGTATATTATGTAGAATTACACCAACAACATGTTTCTATTAATTTCATTTTGGCTAAAAAAAATTGCATTAACACGCTCTTTAGACTCTCTTAAATCTCAACCCACTAAATTCTATGACATTTCGTTAAGTTTCCTTTTAGTTAACAAGTGGCTCGTTAGTGAGAAGGTGCGCAAAGGTTCTAGTGCGAGTTTAATAAATTAAAAAAACGGGAATTAAAAGTTAATAATTATAAAATCTATTAAAAATATAACGTGTAACAATTTCTTAATTGTTTTCTAATAAAATCTGTGCAATAGCTTTCCTCGTAAGCGTTAAATTAAAGAATTTGCCATTCGTCAATTCGCCTGTGTAAATTTCTTATGCCGTGTCATCCATCTTGTTTTGCTTTGCTCGGTTTCGTGTATTTGTTGTTGTCCGTGTTGGTATTCATAATAAATTGTAATACATGCGTGACGTCATTATAATTCCATCGTATGTTGTTGAGCTTTTAAAAGAAAATAGTGAAGTAGCAAAAAGCAAGTGCAAAGGGTTTAATAAAAAAAGAGAAAAAAGGAAAATAATTATTATATGAAAATAAAAGAGTAAATTATTACAAGAGTAAATTTACCAAAATATGGCCTTTTTATATTTAAGAGTGTGAGTGTGTGTTTCTAATTTTAGGGTAAATTTTATGAATGTTTTATGTAGGCATTCATAATAAATTGCAATATATTTGTGACGTCATTATAAGATCATCTGTTTGTGTCATGTTGTTTTGTGTTGTTGAGCTCTTAAAAGAAAATTGTGCTGTAATTAAATGCAAGAGGAAAAGGTTTAATAATAAAAGAGAGAAAAAGAAAATAAAAGAGTAATTTACCAAAATATGGTCTTATCAGTGTGACCATTTAAGCATTTTTGCGGCTAAGTTTAGTATATTTTATTTTGATTTAGCTGCAAAATTTTACATTTAGCATTTCTTAATAATACGTTTAGCATTTTCAAGCATTTTAAAATTTAAATACTAATTTATTTTCTGTTCAAAATAGTTTGAAAATAAAAAAGAAAAATTAGATCAACATTTTAAAGCATAAATGACACAAATTTATTACAGATTATAGTCAGATTACAACTCTTGAACTAAAACGGCAACAATTAACTTCATATGAGTGGAAAACCAAAACTCAATCGAAAAATTTTGGAAGCAAGATTGTGAATACAAGAATGCGTTTTATGAAATTCTTTTTTATCTTTTGTTATGAAGATTTTAGTTTTGCCATTTAGTAATTCAGAAATTAAACGTATATTTATTGGAATGAATTCTATAAATATGTATCAAGTTAAAATGTATTGTCGGTCAAGCCCGACAATGACTAATTATTGACCGATCTGCACAAAATTTGTATTAGGTTTCATATACATGCAACTTATTTGTGGCAAAATTTATTTGGATACGTTTATAAATCACACATTTATGATCTATAAAGCCCTATTTCGAGAGAACATTTATATGGAGGCTAAGTGAAATAATGAACCAATTTTAACAATAGAAATATTTTCAAAATTGCGACCCTTCCTTTGCGTGGACAGCCATTAAACCGAATCAGAGAATGATTCTACTTAAAAAATATAATGAAAATTTGTACGAAAATTACTTAAATAAAACAACTGAGTTATATTTAAGGTTAGACTCCTGAAGTGTACCTTAATTAGTTTTGTTCTTGAGTTAAAAGTTGTATTACCTATTTATATAAAAAGTTTATATTTTTAATTATGCGTACCTCAAATTGATAAAATTTATTTCAATAAAGTATTTTAAAAAATGTAGCACATTTTTTTGGCATTTTAAAACGAGTTTTAGGATATTTTAGCTTATTTAGCCGCTTAACATTTTTAATATCTGGTCACACTGGGTCTTATTATATTTAATTATACCCTTCACCTTCATGAGAAGGGTATATAAGTTTATCATTTCGTTTGTAATTTCCACAATATAATTTTCCGACCCTATACAGTATATATATTCTGGATCCTTATAGATAGCTGAGTCTATTAAGCCATGTCTGGCTGTCTGGATGTTGAAATCAGTTTTCTGAAGTCCCCAGATATCTTCGGGATCCAAATCTTCAATAATTCTGTCAGACATGCTTTCTAGAAGTTTGATATTTAAACTCAGCAAAATCGATTTTTCAAGGGATTTTTCAAAAAAACTTTAAACCTTAATATCTCCGTAAATATTACGTTTTTCGAGAGCAAAATCTGTGATCACCTATATTTTTGGCCAAAAATCGATTTTTCAAGGGAATTTCCAAAAAAACTTTAAACCTTAATATCTCCGTAAATATTGCGTTTTTCGAGAAAATAAGCAAAATCTGTGATCACCTATATTTTTGGCCAAAAATCGATTTTTCAAGGGAATTTTCAAAAAAACTGTAAACCTTAATATCTCCGAAAATATTGCGTTTTTCGAGAAAATAAGCAAAATCTGTGATCACCTATATTTTTGGCCAAAAATCGATTTTTCAAGGGATTTTTCAAAAAAACTTTAAACCTTAATATCTCCGTAAATATTGCGTTTTTCGAGAAAATAAGCAAAATCTGTGATCACCTATATTTTTGGCCAAAAATCGATTTTTCAAGGGATTTTTCAAAAAAACTTTAAACCTTAATATCTCCGTAAATATTGCGTTTTTCGAGAAAATAAGCAAAATCTGTGATCACCTATATTTTTGGCCAAAAATCGATTTTTCAAGGGATTTTTCAAAAAAACTTTAAACCTTAATATCTCCGTAACTATTGCGTTTTTCGAGAAAATAAGCAAAATCTGTGATCACCTATATTTTTGGCCAAAAATCGATTTTTCAAGGGAATTTCCAAAAAAACTTTAAACCTTAATATCTCCGTAAATATTGCGTTTTTCGAGAAAATAAGCAAAATCTGTGATCACCTATATTTTTGGCCAAAAATCGATTTTTCAAGGGAATTTTCAAAAAAACTGTAAACCTTAATATCTCCGATAATATTGCGTTTTTCGAGAAAATAAGCAAAATCTGTGATCACCTATATTTTTGGCCAAAAATCGATTTTTCAAGGGATTTTTCAAAAAAACTTTAAACGTTAATATCTCCGTAAATATTGCGTTTTTCGAGAAAATAAGCAAAATCTGTGATCACCTATATTTTTGGCCAAAAATCGATTTTTCAAGGGATTTTTCAAAAAAACTTTAAACCTTAATATCTCCGTAAATATTGCGTTTTTCGAGAAAATAAGCAAAATCTGTGATCACCTATATTTTTGGCCAAAAATCGATTTTTCAAGGGATTTTTCAAAAAAACTTTAAACCTTAATATCTCCGTAAATATTGCGTTTTTCGAGAAAATAAGCAAAATCTGTGATCACCTATATTTTTGGCCAAAAATCGATTTTTCAAGGGATTTTTCAAAAAAACTTTAAACCTTAATATCTCCGTAACTATTGCGTTTTTCGAGAAAATAAGCAAAATCTGTGATCACCTATATTTTTGGCCAAAAATAGATTTTTCAAGGGAATTTTCAAAAAAACTGTAAACCTTAATATCTCCGAAAATATTGCGTTTTTCGAGAAAATAAGCAAAATCTGTGATCACCTATATTTTTGGCCAAAAATCGATTTTTCAAGGGATTTTTCAAAAAAACTTTAAACCTTAATATCTCCGTAAATATTGCGTTTTTCGAGAAAATAAGCAAAATCTGTGATCACCTATATTTTTGGCCAAAAATCGATTTTTCAAGGGATTTTTCAAAAAAACTTTAAACCTTAATATCTCCGTAAATATTGCGTTTTTCGAGAAAATAAGCAAAATCTGTGATCACCTATATTTTTGGCCAAAAATCGATTTTTCAAGGGATTTTTCAAAAAAACTTTAAACCTTAATATCTCCGTAACTATTGCGTTTTTCGAGAAAATAAGCAAAATCTGTGATCACCTATATTTTTGGCCAAAAATCGATTTTTCAAGGGAATTTCCAAAAAAACTTTAAACCTTAATATCTCCGTAAATATTGCGTTTTTCGAGAAAATAAGCAAAATCTGTGATCACCTATATTTTTGGCCAAAAATCGATTTTTCAAGGGAATTTTCAAAAAAACTGTAAACCTTAATATCTCCGATAATATTGCGTTTTTCGAGAAAATAAGCAAAATCTGTGATCACCTATATTTTTGGCCAAAAATCGATTTTTCAAGGGATTTTTCAAAAAAACTTTAAACGTTAATATCTCCGTAAATATTGCGTTTTTCGAGAAAATAAGCAAAATCTGTGATCACCTATATTTTTGGCCAAAAATCGATTTTTCAAGGGATTTTTCAAAAAAACTTTAAACCTTAATATCTCCGTAAATATTGCGTTTTTCGAGAAAATAAGCAAAATCTGTGATCACCTATATTTTTGGCCAAAAATCGATTTTTCAAGGGATTTTTCAAAAAAACTTTAAACCTTAATATCTCCGTAAATATTGCGTTTTTCGAGAAAATAAGCAAAATCTGTGATCACCTATATTTTTGGCCAAAAATCGATTTTTCAAGGGATTTTTCAAAAAAACTTTAAACCTTAATATCTCCGTAACTATTGCGTTTTTCGAGAAAATAAGCAAAATCTGTGATCACCTATATTTTTGGCCAAAAATCGATTTTTCAAGGGAATTTCCAAAAAAACTTTAAACCTTAATATCTCCGTAAATATTGCGTTTTTCGAGAAAATAAGCAAAATCTGTGATCACCTATATTTTTGGCCAAAAATCGATTTTTCAAGGGAATTTTCAAAAAAACTGTAAACCTTAATATCTCCGATAATATTGCGTTTTTCGAGAAAATAAGCAAAATCTGTGATCACCTATATTTTTGGCCAAAAATCGATTTTTCAAGGGATTTTTCAAAAAAACTTTAAACGTTAATATCTCCGTAAATATTGCGTTTTTCGAGAAAATAAGCAAAATCTGTGATCACCTATATTTTTGGCCAAAAATCGATTTTTCAAGGGATTTTTCAAAAAAACTTTAAACCTTAATATCTCCGTAAATATTGCGTTTTTCGAGAAAATAAGCAAAATCTGTGATCACCTATATTTTTGGCCAAAAATCGATTTTTCAAGGGATTTTTCAAAAAAACTTTAAACCTTAATATCTCCGTAACTATTGCGTTTTTCGAGAAAATAAGCAAAATCTGTGATCACCTATATTTTTGGCCAAAAATCGATTTTTCAAGGGAATTTCCAAAAAAACTTTAAACCTTAATATCTCCGTAAATATTGCGTTTTTCGAGAAAATAAGCAAAATCTGTGATCACCTATATTTTTGGCCAAAAATCGATTTTTCAAGGGAATTTTCAAAAAAACTGTAAACCTTAATATCTCCGATAATATTGCGTTTTTCGAGAAAATAAGCAAAATCTGTGATCACCTATATTTTTGGCCAAAAATCGATTTTTCAAGGGATTTTTCAAAAAAACTTTAAACGTTAATATCTCCGTAAATATTGCGTTTTTCGAGAAAATAAGCAAAATCTGTGATCACCTATATTTTTGGCCAAAAATCGATTTTTCAAGGGATTTTTCAAAAAAACTTTAAACCTTAATATCTCCGTAAATATTGCGTTTTTCGAGAAAATAAGCAAAATCTGTGATCACCTATATTTTTGGCCAAAAATCGATTTTTCAAGGGATTTTTTAAAAAAACTTTAAACCTTAATATCTCCGTAAATATTGCTTTTTTCGAGAAAATAAGCAAAATCTGTGATCACCTATATTTTTGGCCAAAAATCGATTTTTCAAGGGATTTTTTAAAAAAACTTTAAACCTTAATATCTCCGTAAATATTGCGTTTTTCGAGAAAATAAGCAAAATCTGTGATCACCTATATTTTTGGCCAAAAATCGATTTTTCAAGGGATTTTTCAAAAAAACTTTAAACCTTAATATCTCCGTAAATATTGCGTTTTTCGAGAAAATAAGCAAAATCTGTGATCACATATATTTTTGGCCAAAAATCGATTTTTCAAGGGATTTTTCAAAAAAACTTTAAACCTTAATATCTCCGTAAATATTGCGTTTTTCGAGAAAATAAGCAAAATCTGTGATCACCTATATTTTGGCCAAAAATCGATTTTTCAAGGGAATTTCCAAAAAAACTTTAAACCTTAATATCACCGTAAATATTGCGTTTTTCGAGAAAATAAGCAAAATCTGTGATCACCTATATTTTGGCCACTGGGAATTACACCACCCACAACATGTTTCAATTAACTTCTGTTTGGCTAAAAAAATTGTATTAACACGCTCTTTAGACTCTCTTAAATCTCAACCCACTAAATTCTATGACATTTCGTTAAGTTTCCTTTTAGTTAACAAGTGGCTCGTTAGCGGGAAGGTGCGCAAAGGTTCTAGTGAAAGTTTAATAAATAAAAAAAAACGGGAATTAAAAGTTAATAATTATAAAATCTATTAAAAATATAACGTGTAACAATTTCTTAATTGTTTTCTAATAAAATCTGTGCAATAGCTTTCCTCGTAAGCGTTAAATTAAAGAATTTGCCATTCGTCAATTCGCCTGTGTAAATTTCTTATGCCGTGTCATCCATCTTGTTTTGCTTTGCTCGGTTTCGTGTATTTGTTGTTGTCCGTGTTGGTATTCATAATAAATTGTAATACATGCGTGACGTCATTATAATTCCATCGTATGTTGTTGAGCTTTTAAAAGAAAATAGTGAAGTATCAAAAAGCAAGTGCAAAGGGTTTAATAAAAAAAGAGAAAAAAGGAAAATAATTATTATGTGAAATTAAAAGAGTAAATTATTACAAGAGTAAATTTACCAAAATCTGGCCTTTTTATATTTAAGAGTGTGAGTGTGTGTTTCTAATTTTAGGGTAAATTTTATGAATGTTTTTTGTAGGCATTCATAATAAATTGCAATATATTTGTGACGTCATTATAAGTTCATCTGTTGTTTGTGTCATGTTGATTTGTGTTGTTGAGCTCTTAAAAGAAAATTGTGCTGTAATAAAATGCAAGAGGAAAAGGATTAATAATAAAAGAGAGAAAAATAAAATAAAAGAGTAAATTAATAAAAGAGTAATTTACCAAAATATGGCCTTTTTATATTTAAGAGTCTGAGTGTGTGTTTCTAACTTTAAGGTAAATTTCTTATTAGAATTATACGAATGCTTAATTGCGGCAACCTGCAGTTAACAGGTAAGTTTAAGTTCTCAAAAAAATATGCTATAAATATAATTTCCTTATGATTTAAGATTGTAGTGTTCATATAAAAAATATATTTTTGGCTGAGAAAATTAAGAAAAAATTGAGACTGAGAACTTTATGTTCTACAACTACATAGTTTCTAACAATTTTCAAGACAATTGGAAATGCAAACATAAAATGCGTTTTCATGTTTCTAATATCCTATACGGATATAATAATTGCCAAACTTGAATGGAAAAAGTAAAAGCTTAAGCTTTTTATACTTTTTTTTAAAAATAGATCAAATCAAATTTTAAATATAACAAGCACAAATTAGGAAATGCAAAGACACCAAATATAAAAAACACTACTTTTCAATAAGTTCTCCTAATAATAAGCTCTCATTAGGAAACTAAGTGAACTCGTATATTAAATAAACGAATCTGTGTATACTAAAACTGTTTCAACTTTTTTTAAACAAACTTAAAATTTCAATTTCACGTCAAGTGACCCAACTTTTAAAATCGATGACTTCCGATTTGGATGAAATTTGCACCAATGTTAGTACTATTGGATAGTAGGCCAGACACAAATTTTCAGCTATCTCAGTCAAGAACTGCCGGTGTTAGAGGGGGTGAAAGTTGGACATTTTGGTCATACATGGTTTTTTTAAAATGAGTGCAACTTTTAACCTATTGGTCCTAGCATAATTGTTCAAAGGACTTTAGATAGCTATTTCTTCAATCATTCCAAAAATTTCCTTTTTTAATTTTTTTTTCAATTTGCGCCTTTTTTCCTCAAAAGAAACTTTAGACCATTTTCTTTAAGAGCAGTGTGGTAACTTAATGGGATGCAAGTGGGATATCTATAAAAAAATTTGCAACTCAAAGAAGAAAGTGTTTAAATTTTTACCATGTAAGTTTTATTAAAATGATAAAAATAAAAACTCCAACAACAGCCTAGAAACGCCCGTGAAATGGTTCTGTCTGAGACCAATTAGTATTGAAGTGAAATCCTTGTATGGCATCCTGAATACCATATTTATAGTTCTCTGCGAAATCATATGAAATCACGAATTCACCAGACTTCAAATGTGTTTTCAAATCATTAAAAAATTACCATTGCTGTTGGACTAAAAAGTCATGGGTTCTAACATTTAGCAAACCTTTGCATATTTCTTCCACAAAATCATCTACTAACCTTGGTGCAAATTTCATCCAAATCGGAAGACATCGATTTTAAAAATTGGGTTACTTGACACGAATTTGACCATATGTATATCCTTTATTCTCTTCAATTGTATCTCGCATCACCTAATTTCTCTAAAACATGGTTATGTTTCATTTAGTTAAACAAATGGTGAGAAGTTAGTGAGAAGGTTCTACTGAAAATTGTATTAAATAAATAAAAAAAATACAGAAATTATTTGTTAATAATTATGATGTAGGTAGCCATTGTTTTATAATAAAATCTTTGCGTTTAGTCTGTGTAAAATGGTTTCTGTCTTTTTTTTGTTTTTTTTTTTTTTGAAATGTTCACGCACAGGAAGCTAATACTGGAGAATTTATTCGGGATATACTGGCCAATATGTGGGAGGGGGTATACCAAAATGAGAGCCATCGTATGAACCTTGGAGGCGTAACCGCGGTCAACATTTACATGAAATCATCTCTAAACATTGAAGTATATAGATCGTTCTATAGACGCAAATACCGATTTCATACATTTCCCTAAATGTTATATGTTTTTTTTTTAATTAAATCAAAAGCTCTTAAAAAATCACTCTTTACATATTAAAGAAAAAGTAAAAGTAAATACTGTATTATAACCCGGAAATTCTATTACACTATTGTTTTTTTTATAATTTTTAATAATTAATATTATGTATTAATAATTATTAACAGCAATAAATTGCCAGCTTTAATTTGCTTTATATATAAATATATATTTTTGTTCGCCCTATTAATTTCTAACACTGTGTACGAGTGTTATTTTTATTCACTGTATATTATCTGGAATTAGACCAACAACATGTTTCTATTAATTTCATTTTGGCTAAAAAAATTGCATTAACACGCTCTTTAGACTCCCTTAAATTTCAACCCACTAAATTCTATGACATTTCGTTAAGTTTCCTTTTAGTTAACAAGTGGCTCGTTAGCGGGAAGGTGCGCAAAGGTTCTAGTGAAAGTTTAATAAATAAAAAAACGGGAATTAAAAGTTAATAATTATAAAATCTATTAAAAATATAACGTGTAACAATTTCTTAATTGTTTTCTAATAAAATCTGTGCAATAGCTTTCCTCGTAAGCGTTAAATTAAAGAATTTGCCATTCGTCAATTCGCCTGTGTAAATTTCTTATGCCGTGTCATCCATCTTGTTTTGCTTTGCTCGGTTTCGTGTATTTGTTGTTGTCCGTGTTGGTATTCATAATAAATTGTAATACATGCGTGACGTCATTATAATTCCATCGTATGTTGTTGAGCTTTTAAAAGAAAATAGTGAAGTATCAAAAAGCAAGTGCAAAGGGTTTAATAAAAAAAGAGAAAAAAGGAAAATAATTATTATATGAAATTAAAAGAGTAAATTATTACAAGAGTAAATTTACCAAAATATGGCCTTTTTATATTTAAGAGTGTGAGTGTGTGTTTCTAATTTTAGGGTAAATTTTATGAATGTTTTATGTAGGCATTCATAATAAATTGCAATATATTTGTGACGTCATTATAAGTTTATCTGTTGTTTGTGTCATGTTGTTTTGTGTTGTTGAGCTCTTAAAAGAAAATTGTGCTGTAATAAAATGCAAGAGGAAAAGGTTTAATAATAAAAGAGAGAAAAAGAAAATAAAAGAGTAATTTACCAAAATATGGCCTTATCAGTGTGACCATTTAAGCATTTTTGCGGCTAAGTTTAGTATATTTTACTTTGATTTAGCTGCAAAATTTTACATTTAGCATTTCTTAATAATACGTTTAGCATTTTCAAGCATTTTAAAATTTAAATACTAATTTATTTTCAGTTCCAAATAGTTTGAAAATAAAAAAGGAAAATTAGATCAACATTTTAAAGCATAAATGACACAAATTTATTACAGATTATAGTCAGATTACAACTCTTGACCTAAAACGGCAACAATTAACTTCATATGAGTGGAAAAACAAAACTCAATCGTAGAATTTTGGAAGCAAGATTGTGAATACAAGAATGCGTTTTATGAAATTCTTTTTTATCTTTTGTTATGAAGATTTTAGTTTTGCCATTTAGTAATTCAGAAATTAAACGTATATTTATTGGAATGAATTCTATAAATATGTATCAAGTTAAAATGTATTGTCGGTCAAGCACGATTATAATGCTTGTTGAAATAATTCTTATATAGGGTCTATGACTAATTATTGACCGATCTGCACAAAATTTGTATTAGGTTTCATATACATACAACTTATTTGTGGCAAAATTTATTTGGATACGTTTATAAATCACACATTTATGATCTATAAAGCCCTATTTCGAGAGAACATTTATATGGAGGCTAAGTGAAATAATGAACCAATTTTAACAATAGAAATATTTTCAAAATTGCGACCCTTCCTTTGCGTGGACAGCCATTAAACCGATTCAGAGAATGATTCTACATAAAGCCTGGTACAGTAAAAAATATAATGAAAATTTATACGAAAATTACTCAAATAAAACAACTGAGTTATATTTAAGGTTAGACTTCTGAAGTGTACCTTAATTAGTTTTGCTCTTGAGTTAAAAGTTGTATTACCTATTTATATAAAAAGTTTATTTTTTAATTATGCGTACCTCAAATTGAAAAAAAAAATTTCAATTCAGTGTTTTCAAAAATTTAGCACATTTTTTTGGCATTTTAAAACGAGTTTTAGGATATTTTAGCTTATTTAGCTGCTTAACCTTTTTAATATCTGGTCACACTGGATCTTATTATATTTAAGTGTGAGTGTGTGTTTCTAATTATACCCTTCACTTTCATGAGAAGGGTATATAAGTGTGTCACTCCGTTTGTAATTTCCACAATATAATTTTCCGACCCTATACAGTATATATATTCTGGATCCTTTAAACTCAGCAAAATCGGCTTAGGCCAATCAGAGTTATGGACCAATATGTGAGACAACCTCCATAAAAATTTGATATTTCTTGTCCATTTTATTGCAGTATTTTGAAATATATATGAGATAATACCATGAAATTTTGTATACATTGTTTTTATGATAAAAGAAGAAAGTGTGCGGAAAATAGTGAGAATCAGTCCATGATTTCTAATAGCCTCCATACAAAAATTTTCCCGCAATATTGCTCAACTATACATAAGTGTCTATAAAACTGAAATATCAATACAAAATTCAGCAGGAATAAGTTTCATGCAAAAAGAAATCGTAAAACGAATTTTTTTTAGTTCGGTCTATGTTTGACTATAGACCCCATATAAAGTCCACTTCCAAAATTAACTTAAATATGTATAAAACAGATATAAATAATGTTAAGCGGCTAAAATTGGACATAAATAATCTCTGTAGGCAAATAACTTGTTGTACTAAATTTTATGGTGGTCGGCCCAGAATTGGTCATAGCTCCCATACAATGGCCACATCTGAAAAAGACATTTATCTCTATATATATTGTATAAATATCGGTACCGACTCAAAACGTTGCACAGATCATTTACATATACACAAAAATCAGCCCACAAAATTTTGTGATTTTCGGTCTATTTTTAACCGTATGCCCCATATAAAGCCCTCTTCCGAAAATCACTTTAATACTCATAAATCTCTTATAAATAAGGGTACCAATCCAAAATTTTACACGGATCATTTACATACATGTCTAAATCAAACTGATGGATTTTGAGATTATCGGTCCATATTTCACTATATCTCCAACATAAGGTCCACTCCCGAAATTCACGTTACTACTAATATATATCTTATATATACCGATATTATGTTGAAATTCGACGTGAAATGTCCTCATATGCATGAAAATCACTGTTCCAAAATTTAAGACGATCGGCCCATAATTTGTCATAGCTGTCGTATAAGAACCATTTCCAAAAACAAATAAATTCGGGTCAAAAAATATTCTTTTCGGATTTAACCCATATTCGGTCCATAATCATGATATAAATCATTGGAGAGGTATTTTAATGTATTATTACCTTTTATTTAATGTTTACAAATTATCAGACACCCAGTAGATCCCGAGATATAGGCCTATATATTTTCAACTTTACGGGCCCGCCCCCTCTAAAAGCCCTATTTGATGAAGTTTTTTTTTCCTTTTTTGAGCAAAGTCACTAAAACCGAATTGTTCCGCTTTTTTATACTCTGTTTGTTAAATTACACTCAAGATTATTATGAACATCAGACAAACTCTGTAAATTATGGTAAGAATTGGTAATTAAATCAATTAAAAATGGTGAAAATTAGACATAATTTTAAAATATTTAACATAAATTATTATAATATACCAAATACTAATAAAATTTGCTCTAAGTTTGAATAGAAAACACAGAATAAGGATATTCTAGTCCTATAACCAGTGTAGTTTTTGTATTTCTTATGACGTTTAGGTGGAGGGTATTTTTTTCAATTAAATCCAAAGCTCTTTAGAAATCACTCTTTAATAATTATTAACAGCAATTTATTTACCAGCTTTAATTTTCTTTGTATATAAAATTTTTGTTCGTCCTATTAATTTCTAACACTGTGTGCGAGTGTTATTTTTAATCACTGTATATTATGTGGAATTACCCCAACAACATGTTTCTATTAATTTCATTTTGGCTAAAAAAAATTGCATTAACACGCTCTTTAGACTCTCTTAAATCTCAACCCACTAAATTCTATGACATTTCGTTAAGTTTCCTTTTAGTTAACAAGTGGCTCGTTAGCGGGAAGGTGCGCAAAGGTTCTAGTGAAAGTTTAATAAATAAAAAAAACGGGAATTAAAAGTTAATAATTATAAAATCTATTAAAAATATAACGTGTAACAATTTCTTAATTGTTTTCTGATAAAATCTGTGCAATAGCTTTCCTCGTAAGCGTTAAATTAAAGAATTTGCCATTCGTTAATTCGCCTGTGTAAATTTCTTATGCCGTGTCATCCATATTGTTTTGCTTTGCTCGGTTTCGTGTATTTGTTGTTGTCCGTGTTGGTATTCATAATAAATTGTAATACATGCGTGACGTCATTATAATTCCATCGTATGTTGTTGAGCTTTTAAAATTTAAAAGAAAATAGTGAAGTAGCAAAAAGCAAGTGCAAAGGGTTTAATAAAAAAAGAGAAAAAAGGAAAATAATTATTATATGAAAGAAAAAGAGTAAATTATTAAAAGAGTAAATTTACCAAAATATGGCCTTTTTATATTTAAGAGTGTGAGTGTGAGTTTCTAATTTTAGGGTAAATTTTATGAATGTTTTATGTAGGCATTCATAATAAATTGCTATATATTTGTGACGTCATTATAAGTTCATCTGTTGTTTGTGCCATGTTGTTTTGTGTTGTTGAGCTTTTAAAAGAAAATTGTGCTGTAATAAAATGCAAGACCAAAGGGTTTTGTAATAAAAGAGAGAAAAATAAAATAAAAGAGTAAATTAATAAAATAGTAATTTACCAAAATATGGCCTTTTTATATTTAAGAGTGTGAGTATGTGTTTCTAACTTTAAGGTAAATTTCTTATTAGAATTATACGAATTCTTAATTGCGGCAACCTGCAGTTAACAGGTGAGTTTAAGTTCTCGAAATAAATATAAATATATTTTTAAATGTTATTTATACATATGTATGTATGTACACTGTAAATATGATTTCTTTATGACTTAAGATTGAATTGTTTATATAAAAACAAATAAGAGTGCAATATTCGGCTGTGCCGAATCTTAAATACCCACCACCTAAACGTAATAAGAAATACAAAAAGTACACTGGTTATAGGACTAGAATATCCTTATTCTGTGTTTTCTATTCAAACTTAGAGCAAATTTTATTAGTATTTGGTATATTGTTTGAAAGACAATTTTACGACCAACATAATTTATGTTAAATATTTTAAAATTATGTCTAATTTTCACCATTTTTAATTGATTTAATTACCAATTCTTACCATAATTTACAGAGTTTGTCTGATGTTCATAATAATCTTGAGTGTAATTAACAAACAGGGTATAAAAAGCGGAACAATTAGGTTTTAGTGACTTTGCTCAAAAAAGAAAAAAAAACTTCATCAAATATGGCTTTTAGAGGAGATGCCAAGAAAAAAAATTTGTTGGCGGTCACGCCTATTTTCTAGGGGGCGGGCTTGTAAAGTTAAAAATATATAGGCCTATATCTCGGGAACTACTAGATGTCTGATAATGTGTAATACATTAAATAAGAGGTAGTAAAAATACCTTTCAAACGATATATGTATATCATGAATATAAAATATGGACCAAATATGGGTTAAATCCGAAAAGAATATTTTTTGAGCCGAATTTTTTTTTAATATCTGTATAAGTGTTATTTTAATTTATTAATATTAATAGCCAAGACATTAAGCTTTAATTTAAGGTATCACATGTGTCTGTAGGTACTATAATCATAGAATTATAAGATCTGAAAAATTTTTACAAAAATTTTGTATGCAGGATAGGATTTTTCCCTCTATGGTATAAAGATATCGATATTTATTACGTATTTTTGTGGGTTTATTTGTTTTTTGGAAATGGTTCTTATATGACAGCTATGACAAATTATGGGCCGATCTTCTTAAATTTTGGCACAGTTATTTTCATGTATATGAAGATATTTCAAGTCGAATTTCAACATAATAACGGTATATATAAGATATATATTAGTATTAACGTGGATTTCGAGGGTGGACCTTATGTGGGGGATATTGTTAAATATGGACCGATATTCTCAAAATCCAGCAGTTTTATACGTATTTAAGTGAATTTTGGAAATGAACTCTATATGGGGTCTTAGTCAAACACGGACCGAACTAAAAAAAACTTATTCCTGCTGAATTTTGTATTGATATTTCAGTTTTATAGGCACTTATGCATAGTTGAGCAATATTTCGGGAAGATTTTTGTATGGAGGCTATTAGAAATCATGGACTGATTCTCACTATTTTCCGCACACTTTCTTCTTTTATCATAAAAACAATGTATACAAAATTTTATGATATTATCTGCAATATATTTCAAAATATTGCAATAAAATGGACAAAAAATATCAAATTTTTATGGAGGTTGGCTCACATATTGGTCCATAACTCTGGTTGGCCTAAACCGATTTTGCTGATTTTAAATAGCAGACTTCTCAAAAGCATGTCAGACAGAATTGTTGAAGATTTGGATCCCGAAGATATCTGGGGACTTCAGAAAACTGATTTCAAGAGACAGACAGATATTGTAGAAATTACAAACGGAATGACAAACTTATGTATACCCTTCTCATGAAGGTGAAGGGTATAAAAATTAGATTAATTGTAGATAATTATAATTTATTTATAATTTATATTTGAAGAATATTGTAAAACAATTGTTTAATTGTGTAATAAAAATATCCGTGCAATCCATGCCGTCGTCTCGTCTTTGTAAATTACTTTCTGCTGTATCATTTATGTTGTTTTTTCATTCTTTGCTAGGTTTCGTGTATTTGTTATTGCAATAAATTGGTGACGTCATTATAATTAATCGCATGTTATTTTATGTTGTTGATCTTTTAAAAGAAAATAGTGAATTAGTTAAAAGCAAGTGCAAAGGGTTTAAACGAAAAAAGAGAAAAAGTCATTTACCATAATATGGATTTTTATTTATATTTAAGAGGGTGAGTGTGTGTTTCTAATACGAAAGCTTTGTTGCTGAAAGCATTAAACACATTCGCCACAGCAGGCTACCAACTACAATATGTCAAAAAAAAAAACGTGAATCACTAGAAAAAATGACAGTTGAAAAAACATTTTTTATATGAAATTGACAAACAAAACGATAAAAAACTTCATATAAAAAGAAATCAGCTGAGCTTACGACATCACCTTCGAATGTACATATGTATGTATGTATATATAAAACAAAAATGTATTTTCCGAGATGATGTCGTAAGCTCTTATTACGCACACTCTTGTTTCTATATTTAAGCAAAATTTCTTATTATATTTATTTTCAGATTTTACACATGCTTTGCTGGTGTACGCTTCAGTTAACAGGTGAGAAATATTGAAAATAGAGCTCATTAAAACTTTATAATTATTGCACATTTCAAAATTTGTGCATGCTACAAAATGTGACATGGGCTTGTGGAATTTCTATATTTGTCTGTCTTAAGAGATATTTTTCTCATTTTTCATACTTATCAAATTCGGTAAACTCTCTTTAGAATCACCTTTTTCAATATTCTTGTTTAAAAGCCTATTTAAGAAGATATTTAAAGGATTTACGATTTTGGATTTTTTTTATTTAAAAAATTGATATTGAGTCATAAATATGAGTGATCACAGATTAAAAGAGAATATATTAAGAGATTTCTGAGTTTTTGATATGAAAAAACAGTTTTAAGTCAGAAAAGCAGATTTGAAAGGATATTAAGAATACCAGAAAATTAAAATTTAAAGTCATATTTTCAATGACATTAAATTTAAATTTATGAAATTTTGGGTTTTATATGAAAAATCGATTTTCAATTAAAAATTTGAGTTATCACAGATGGAGGGCCTTTTCTAATTTAAACACATATTGAGAGTTTAAGAAATTTTGACATTTTATAGAAAAAATCAAAAAATAAAAAAATAAGCCCAATTTGTGGTCACTTGTAGTTGTTATTTCAAATCGATAATATTGCTGCTAATGAGTCTATTTTAAGCCTATTAAATTTTATATATATTAATTTGTCGTTTTGCTCGTTCAACAAATAAATTTGTTTGTTTAACTTTACATCTTTTAATCAAGCGTTACAGCAGTTTTTATATGCACGAGAGAAAAAACTATACATTTCAATTGTCTATTGTCTAGGCAGGCAAATCAGTATTGCAAAAATAGAAAGAAGAAAAAACTTAAAATGAAATGAAATGTACGAATGGATGGCCAGCAATGGCAACAATTCAATTCAATTGAATTGTTAAACAGCAGAGAAAGAAAAACAGTTGTCTGCAACAATGCCATGAATGGCATTCGATCGGGCAGAAAAACCACAACGAATTGAACAAACGCAAGCACACATTTTCGCACATTAAAAAAAATACGCACAGTGCTATTTAATGCATTTATCTTTAAAACAACCAGAGATATTAGTGAAGAAAATTGGTAATAAAAGTAGAATAGAAATAGTATTCGGTGGAACAAAGTTTAAAATTGATGGCATGGAATTATTTTAAATATGCTTTAATAAAAATATATATTATTCGAAGTCCGAGAGTATGTTATGAATTTTAAGCCAATAATTAAACTTATAAAACTATGCTAATGAAATTAACGGGAATACAAAATCAATACAAATCTAAATGGCGACCAAAGGAATACTTAACTTTAACACTGAGTCCAGAATTTTGGTCTTCGGTTTTGTTATGTTTTGTCAATAGAATTTGTCAGAGTATAATGAAATCCAATTTACAATAACAAATTGCATAAACTTTTATTTGTTACCCCCCCATATTTAATTTCACTCCTCTTTAGACTGATTTTTTTATTTTCAAACTCAATGAATGATGCATTAAAATGTGTATAGCATGAGAGCATACTTACATACAGGCACATACCTATCAAGGATTTGTATCGATGAGAGTGTAGTCTGGTGCGAGTGCGAGAATCAAACAATGCGTGTACAATGGTATTAAAAAAATTTTCATAACAAATGTTACTACTGCAACGAAACAAAACCAACGCTAAAGCAACAACTTTATTACCAGTTGAAAAATATCCCTGTATTCCTATTTGGCACTAAAAATCACAACAAGTTTGTTACCAACTTATCCACTTGCAAGGCTTTTTGACAGGCAAATTAAACATGTACATGCTATGAGGAGAAAGTCAATTGTTAGTTTTCTCAATATTCTCATAAGTCCACTCTGTATTTAATGGCATATTGTGTTGATCTTTTTGCATAGAAATTATATTCATATCATGTTTTGTAGTCAAACGTCTCTCTCTAGTTAATATAAACCTGCTTACGTACAGATAGACATCGTTTTTTCAACTTACGTATGTTTAAAGATTTTCCAAGGTCAAGAACGCGACATTGATATGCATATTGGTGTGGATTTTTAACAATTTCTTTAAACTACAGTAGAATAATGTGGATTCCTGTTGATATCCAGCAAAAACTTGGTAATAACTTGGAAAATAACTTACTTTAAATTAAGAAATATAACCTACTGACTGCATTAGTTATTAGTAATAGTATAAAGACTAATTTATTATCAGTTTTTTAACAGATAATGTGTTCATATGCATGAACACATTCTGTTTTTAATGATAACGGCTAACTACCAATAAGTTTTTCAAGTAATTGCTTGTAACTGGTTTTATAGATTCAGTTTTACATTCACTAGTGTGCGATTACGTACGCGACAAATTTTCCCATTTCACATTTCTAACAAGAATTAGTACTAGTAATATCTACAAAAGTTAGATTTTCTTTTTTTATGTTGGTTCGATATACTAGGTAACTATTCCCTGTAGTGTATCCCTTGCATTCACAAAGTTTACTTGTAGACTTAAATTTTTTTTTATCTGGCAACTTTCTTAGCTTTATACGATATTTTGATATTTTTTCGTTTTCTGCTTTATGATAATATTCTTTATACTTTAATGGATCTCTTTAAACTATTCTGCATGATTTCATACATTTCACTTTCAATTCACATTTTAAACAACTAAATATGAGAGTTAACTAAAAGAAAACAGATACATTTACCATAGCGAATGCTACAGATTTCGAAAACCAAAATTAAATTAAAAATTTTAGTTAATTTCACAAAATTTTAATTAAATTTTAATTAATTAAAATTTTCAGCAAGATAAGCAATAACAAACGAAAATTTCGCTACAAGAACGTGACATTAGAACCTCAAAAAAAAAATCAAATGAGAAAATTACCTTTAATTGATCTTCGTTCGGCTTCTTCTAATTTATTTGTATAAATTTTTAGTTAAAATAAAAACTTCTGCAGATGTGTGCAATCATGATGAAAATGAATGAATTTATATTTTCGCTGGGTTTTAAAAATTTCATTTTAATTTCCTATTTGTAAATAATGTAACTCTATATGCAAATTTCGAATAAGTGTGATGATGCGGAAACACACTCACACATCCGATTTTTAAACCAACATCCGTTTAACAACTAAATGATGTTATAATAGTTAGAGTTGTTGGCATGATAATATAAATTGGAGAGGTGTGTAAAAAACATCCATGGTTGGGTTTTATTTATTTTATCATATTTTTTCAGTTTGCCAACAAAATCATTAACACATAAATGTTACTGCATAGATGGCGAAAAATAATTTTATATATACTCACACCATGACTATAGCCCAAACTCGCATTTACAGATTTTATGTAGGTATTTATATATATCGTGTATGAGATTTTATAAAATTGCATACACAACCAGCTACTCACACTTGCTTAAACTGCCATATAAATATTTACACATATTTAACGTTTATATTGTGTGCGGATGTCACATTTTTGCGGTACAGCTTAATTATATCCAAAACTTATGGTTACCTTCAATTTTTCCATACAACAATGGACGTATTTTATGTTGCCTATATACATACATAAGTGCAAATTTAAATACTTTTTCCTGTATGTCACTACAGGATCATGGTTGATCGAGCAACCCAAACATACCCCACTGATCCCATTGAAAAGAGATTCTTAAAAAGAGTCGGGTTCTTTTTAAGAATTATCTAGAACACCCCAACCAGTGACACTGACACTTGTTTCAATGGCAGTCCGTAGAAGATTTGGCAACCCCGTTGAATGATCCTGACATTGCCATCAGTTCTGATTTGGGACGATTGCACATTTGCTCTTCAGTGAATTCCTCGTTTTTTTAAACCGAGATACTAAATTAATCTATTAGGAACACCTACTGGTTGCATGCCACCTTGAAAGATTTTATACCTAGGAAAAACTGTATGAAGTAGATTTGGAAGGAAGTCACACATCTGCATAAAAATGGCCGAGAGTATACAGTAGGCAATTGAGAAACTACTGGTTGGAGCGACTTTGTAGCTTCCTTTCAGGAGTACCCGGACCATTTTCTTTGACCATTGAGTCTTGGTACGAAACAGCATTATTACATTGAGTCGGTTTTTTTGTAAGAACTATCCAGAACACTCCAACAATTTTTGCATGTTTTATGAAATTGTCGTTGATACTTCTGTCAATGGTTTTCCGAATGTGATTGTGTTTGGCTGACTTACTGAAATATCTTGATATTGACTTAAATGCTGGTTTGGAACCGATATACTCAATGAATCCATTCGTAATGCCTAATGATTGCAGCTCTCCTTGAGGTGTTTTTGTGCCGAGAAAGACTGTATGATTCTGAGTTGGCATTGAGTGATGTAGCTTTAGGGCACTGATCATCAGGGCACAAAAGGCACATGGAAAACTTTTGGCTGAAGAGACTTAAGCAAGAGACTTCTCAGAAGAAACCGAAACATTTGGTTTAACAATTGGGCCTTTTGAAGCAATTTTGAAGATGCTTGAATGTAAACCACCTTTTTTATAATTTTTTACATATACGTAACTAAAGCTGTAGGTTGTTTATGAACCATCATGAACTGGAAAAGATGGGCATGACTTCCATATTGTTCTATTGGACTAGAAGCATTTTCGACTTGGTGCCAGATGTGGAGGCTGCATAAATTCGTTATCTAGAATAAAAATTAATATTTGGTCAGATAAGTAAGCTTAATATTATCCTTTAGATATGATCTGAAGTCTGATCAAACGTATGATGGCATTGTAAAATAATAGATACTGAAGATTAAGAAAGGATAGTGTTCCTGGTAGAAAGTTTCACGAATTGCAGTTTCATGAATTTCAATTCAACAAGGAATTTCTACTGCGTTTATATGTATATCATTTCTAAAATAATTTCGCTTGTTAATGAAATGGTTAAGTAGTTTAGCATAGGAGTAATTTGTATGCTGGTGCACAGGGATCGCAGAAGCTGGCCATGCAGCTCATTCTTTTATATATTTAACCTGATTTAAATTTCATTCCATTAGGCCATACAAGAAAAGTATTTCCCTAATTATTTTCGATGAATAGCAGACAGTTGTCTATTATAACAGGGATGCAAGCAATCCGATCAAAACTGTAGTGATGAGAATGAGGAAAAGAAATTTGAAAGCTTTTTAAAATTTTCTCTATAGCTTTCTAATATCTTACTTTGAATTAGAGCATATTATAAGCTCAATAGCAAGGTTGGATGGGTTAAAAAATATTCGTGGAATAACCTATCTGTTTTATTGTAAAGTGAATTAAATGGCAACTAAAGCACTGTTTCAACCCGTTACGTTATATTTAACTGGGAGAGCCAACGGATCTATCGAATCAGCCTTTAAAAAGCACATTTTGAAATCAGTTCTATTTTTTAAAAAGTACAACGTATGAGTAAACTGCATCCCCTATTGGTTTCTATTTTATTCACCATGTCAATGTCTATGCTAGAGAATGCATTTTATTGTTGTCTCTTCACATGTTTAATATTGCATGACCTAATTGACATTTGCTAATGATTTTAGTGGCTTAAATAGAGACGGCATTAAAATTGCAGCGACATGGTTAGTGAACACAAAAAACAGGACGTACAAATATATTAGAGGTAAATTTTAATTTAAATAATGTTCACAATAATGTGACACCAGCACAAAGGATAGTAAAGATTGAATAATAATATTTGTTTAAGAGATTTAAACAAATGTAATTTGTTTTGTAACTATTATAAATAATGAACGAAATAAGTCCGTACTTTGATGTCACTAAAATATTTAGTTATATGTCACGGCTATACTGATACATAGATAGATACTTATGTATAACTAAATTAAATATATTATTCTTTGTTCTCTGTTATGTCTTTAATTTTTCCATTTTTATATGCATACATTAATATAGATTTTATTTTAAAAATAATCATAAATTATCCTTATTAAATGCATACATTACAAAAGCTTTAAAAGAATTATATTTTTCAGAATAACATTAGTTTTCAATTGCAGACCAACAATCATCAACTAACAAAATTCTTTTGTAGATTTCACAACCCAACAAGTTTTTTCGATTTTGCGAGAATCCTTAACAAAATGGAAAAACTTTTAATGAATATTAATAATAATTTAATGAATATTAAAAGTTTTTTTGAGATTTCTTTTACAGTATAGAGGCTGGAGTAAAAATCGAAGCTATTACAATCAACTTCCGATAGCTTTGACACAGACTTAGACTTTGTTTTACTGATCCAAATTGTGTACGAGGAAAAGTGACTTAAAATCAAGTTTTATTAACTTTATTTTATGTTCTTCGAAAACATAAAGAGACAATTTAAACAAGTGACATTATATGTTAAAATGATGAGTTTGCACAGCAAACTTTGAATTGATTTTTTCATAACAAAGTCGATCGAAACTTAAATCCTTAAATACTGCACTTTTTAGCATCTACCAGGGGGATTGGGAAACTTCTTAGCCTAGGTCAGAAAGCGCGGTGTAAACAGAAAAAAGTTAAGGGTTATGGAAACTTCTATCTCTGCTATGTACACATCGCACCCTAAATACAAACGGGTCACAACTCAAAATACTAACATTTTCAGGAGAGGCAAAAAACTTCATCGTGCACAAGCAACACACTTAACATAAAAATAGACTTAACTGTATTTTCCCAGTTAAAGAAGGTAGTGATGTGAAAGAAATTTTTGCAGTAGTTAGAGATGTGTACTCTGAATTAATTTATGGAGAAAAGTCAGCTTGGGAAAATTTTGAGTTGTGACCCTTTTGTATTTAGGGTGCGATATGTTAAATTTATTTTCGATCTGGCAACTCCTTCATATAGAAACAGGTGTTCAAAAAAAAAAACATCCGCGATTTTTTTTACAATGGTAAAATTAGAAATTCGTGGTGTCATTAAATATTTAAATAAAAAAGGTTTATCCGGACAAGAAATTCATAATGATATGGTGAATGTGTTGGTTGAAAGTGCTCCTTCATATGCAACAGTAAAAAATTGGGTTGCTGAATTTAAACGTGGTCGTACAAGTATTGAGGATGAACCAAGTAGTGGACGTCCAAAAAACAGCAACAACAATAGAAATAGTAGCCAAAGTGCCTAATATGGTATTAAATGTTCGACGAATAAAAGTGTGTGAAATAGCTAATATCATGGGCATCTCAAATGTTCGAGTCCATTTAATTTTGCATGAAGAACTATAGATGAAAAGGCTTTCTGCAAGATGGGTGCCGCATTTGTTAACAGTCGACCAAAAACGCATGAGAATTAACATTTCTTAAGTTTTTTTGGATCGTTTTAAGAAAAATAAAACCGATTTTAAGCGTCGTTTCATAACTGTAGATGAGACATGGATCCACCACTATACTCCAGAGACAAAAGAACAATCCAAGCCATGAACTGAAGCTGGAGAAAGTGCCCCCAAAAAAGCAAAAACAATTCAATATGGTAAGGTTATGGCAACTGGTTTTTTGCACTTCAAAGGTATTTTATTGATTGACTATTTGCAAAAGGGTAAAACAATAAATTCAGAGTACTATTGCATCATTTTGGATCAATTAAATGTAATAATTCGAAAAAAAACGTCCTGGCTTACAACACAAAAAAATAATTTTTCACAAGACACAAGAGTGTTTTAACAATGGCTAAAATCAACAAATTAAAGTACGAGTTGCTTGACCACCCACCTTATTCTCCTGATTTAGCTCCCAGTGACTTTTATCTGTTTCCAAATCTAAAAAAATTCCTAGCTGGCAAGCATTTTATCTCAAATGAATATGCAATTACTGTTGTAAACCACTATTTTGAAGGCCTTGAGGAAAACTATTTTAATCAAGGGATATAATTGCTAGATAAGCGTTGGACTAAGTGTATTACAGTTTCAGGAAATTCTATTGAAAAATAAAAATTTTATTCAACTAAGTATTCTCTTTCTGTGCTAGGCTAAGTAGTTTCCGAACCGCCTTCGTAAAGTCAATCTGTGATCACTTCTATTTTGGATTCAAAAATTTATGGTTTCATATAAAATTTAAATCGTTTATAACTTAGTAAATACTGCATTTTTTTTGGGAATAAATTCAATCTGTGATCATTTCTATTCTACTTTGGATCCAAAATTAGTTAATTAACAGAGAGGTATGAACGTATCATCGAGATTAAAAAATAAAGGACAATGCGGCTTAAGTTAACACTTCGAGATCGTCCATGATATTGTTACGATTTGTAATTTAAATTTAACGGTTTGTGCTGGTATCAACATACGAGTATGTTTATCAACATACAACATGATTGCCTGCCTACATTTGCTTTAGTAGAAGTTTCTACCTACATATATTTACAACCATTGTTGATTAAACATTGTAGCAAAGAACTTTCGATTGTATTCTCTAGAGGCCACCAGAAATTACTAGAATATAACGCTTGTGTATAAATAGAACACTCCGGGCCACTCCAAAGTTATTTTATTGTTTAGTTCTTAAACGTAATGTGTAAGTGTATGTTAAAGTAAATTGTAAAAGAGTATTAAAAGACAGAGTGATTACTTAAATTATTTTATTCATTTTAATAAATAAAGACTCGTTATATTTTCTTTAAACTATTTGAATCCGATTAATTTAAATGAAATAAACCACAGTTTTTAAAGGTAAAAACGTAACAATATTTTACAGGTTTTGGCTTTTTAAATCAAACTCAGAAGTTATTTTTCAGCTAGTCCATATTGTTTGCTAGAGATAGAAAGTTCCAGTATATTTGTGCCAGCTATAAAAACAATTCGTTTTGGACATAACATAGCTCTCCCAAGTATGTATGAAATGTTTAAATCCTCATGATTTTGATGATGATTATTTTGTAAAATGATTGCTTAGGCACACATAATGCATTAATATGCTTCGCTTAACATTTTGCATTATGAGTAGTATGAAGAGGAGAATATGTGTTTCTTAAACTGTATGTACCCAGTAGTCTTTGTAACTTATACCGTTTAGACAAGAGCAGGACTAAACAGTATCAAGAAGCAGTTTTAATTTGTTTAAGAAGAACTAGCTAACAAAGAGCACAATTGAAAATTACAACTTTCCAAACTGCCGGGTAAACTTTAACTTTCATCTTAATTTTCTTTATTTCCTTTATATTGTTTTCTTGTTTTTTCCATCTCCTTCTGGGTTGTCATGGTTCGTTGAGTTTTTGTTTTATTTTCCTCTTTTCTGTATGAAAATTTTAACATTGCCATTTGAAATTGTTGTTGGTCTGCTTGTTGTTGTTGCTGTTTGCTAAATTACAAGAAATTGAAAAGTTTTCGAATAAAATTTATAATAGAATTGGGAAATTAATCTTGAATTATGTGAACAGCAACACAAAACCTTTTTACTCATAATTTCGCAATAGAAATTTAGTTCAAGTCTTAACGAAATAAATACATATGGAGCGACGGACAGCAGCTGTAAGTAGCTAAAGATAAAACTTTAAAACAACATTTATTTATCTTATACAAAAAATCAAAAAATTAAATGAAATTTTCTGAAAATTTGTCAAAGAATTTTTATCAAGAATAAAGGAAGTGTGTAAAGTACTTGTTTAGAGTTTTGTTATACATATAAAAGTTTGTGTGAGAAATCATAGAAGAATTCACTAAACTTTAGCTATGAGTTTTTAATTTAAATAGTTTTCAGTGTTAGTTAAGGGTGTTAGGAGTACTGATTGGAGCTCTAAAGCCACAGCGATTCCCTTACGTTATAAAAACTAAAGGCAGATAGAGACAATCAGTGCAATGTTATTCCCATGCTCGCCAACATCGTTGCAGCTTCAGTTAACAAATTACTCTTTTTTCTATTTAAATTCTTTAGGTTTGAACTTTCCCAAAGGATATTGGATATTGAGCCGACTGTCTTAGACGTGTCGTTTATTTGCCCACTCCTTCAGTTTATCCTTAAAGCCTAGAAATGGTTTCGTATTTTCCAGACTTACGTTATCCATACGTGATCCTATCCTGAATAGTTTGTCGGTTTGATCTATTTCTATTTCGACATTCATATTCTGAACCCCAAATGAGACAATATTTACTATTCAAAATGTCATCATGTTCTCCTTTGTTCATTCCGACACGTCTCTGTCTCTCTCCGACATGTGTATTTTATTTGCCCACACATTCCGTTCATCCTTAATCCCTAGAAAGGGTTTGGTATTTTCCAGATTGATGTTATCGGTTCGTGTTTCCATCCTAAATACCTTGTTCACACTATCTTTTCCGATAATACTATGATTTGGTTTTGATATCATAAATGTGCACAAAGCAGTGACATGTTATGAATACGTTTCTTTTCAAAAATCACATGTCAGTTCTTTGAAGTCCAAATTCAAGCTAACAAGGTGAAAATCTACTTGCATTACTTTGTTCGGAAAGGGGATAGTTGAAGAAGTAAAGGTGGTGAAAGTAGAAATCACAACTCTGCAATTGCGCATTATGTTTGTTTTTAGTACAGAATTACAACGCCTCTGGTGGTGAGTAGGCTCATTAATGTTAAAGCTTGATTTTGTAGCCTTTATTTAATTATTTTATTTCATTTAGCGCGATTTTGTTCGAAATTAAACAAAGAAAATGACTTATACTCTCAACTGACAATCTCTTTTCCTGTAAACATGTTCTTTTTGAAGCATTTTAAATACCCACCCTGGCAAATACAAATAATAATTATGAATTAAATAACACTTTTCCTCTCTTAAAGATGGCTGACAGGCAGCATTCAAAATGTGTTGAGGCACCTGAATTTCATATTTATGGCAAGAATTTATTTCGTAGTAAAAGATTCCTTTTCCTTTGACTTATGTTAAGAAATAACAAACAACAAGTACCGGAGTAATTATTTCTTTTATTTACTGGAGATAAATTTATCTTTTGTTGAAATGCAAATATTTAATTTCAATTACCCCAACTACCAAACAGCAGCTACAACAAGAAAATATTCCTGTATACAAAAATTTACAGAACACTCAAAAAGCAGAACTAATAAACAATTTTATTTTAAATTGTTTTTCTTCTCTTGGTTAAAAAAAAAACGAAAAAAAAATTAAAAGAAAGTGAAAAATAAACGAGATCGTAAGTCAACAAGTGATTAAGGGATTTATCTTTCGTTCACATTATGAATTAATGTGAATCTAGTGTCTTTCTCCCTCGGATATTTGTTGTCTTTAGAGTGTCTTTTTACATGTTGTAATATGCAATGAAAGATTTTTCTCGAAATAAATTTTCATGGAAGAAAGTACGAAAAAAGTAGATGTAAAGACAAATATTTACATGTTTTAAAGCGTTGCCTAGTGACAAATTTGAACAGTTGTGGTGAACAATGTGGGAACAACTAGTGTAGTGAGAAAACAGTTGACAGTACATAGAAGTATCTTCTTTCCCAGGGAAAAGAAGTTCTCTTAATCTTAAGCGACGTTAGATTAGCGTTATTGAGCCTCGTTTGACCAATTATTAAAAGATCTGGGATCTTGTATGAACATACAAATGCCAGACTTTAAGCAAGTAAGCAATCAAATCTAGGTATTTTGAGTTCAAAAGTACGATCGTGTGCAAAAGGAAAACATTCGAAAATTCACATTTCTTAAATTTTATAATCCAAGTCATGGTGGTCATAATCATATTCGGTTACTCCACTGTCTCATGTGAAAAATCATGTCAATCGAAATAGTCAGTCAGAAATACTGAATACATATCAGGAATATATTAGTTCTGCGCCACTGTGCGTTGCTAAATCCTTTTTACAGGTACTCAAGGTAGTTCTCATTTTACAGCTGACCACTCTAGCATCACTTTATGAAAATTGCAGCTCAATCTGATGTTTCCAAAAAAGGCGTCGGTATATTTGTATATCTGAATAACGATTCTCCAAGGCCGGATGAATGTGTTATTTCAAATTTAGAAATGTATAAGCCTTCCTAAGACTTATGAATTGATTTGCAGCTGAATGCAAACATCTCAAGTAATCCTTAGAGAAAAAGACTCACAATCAATTTAGTAGTTGCTTTACGGAATAAATTCATTTATGAAGGAAACTCATAAATAAGATTTAAATTTTGAAATATCCTAGTTAATAAAAAAACATAGTTAAACATTAATTTTGAGAATATTTGAAGTCTTATAATACCGAATCAAATTCAAACCTTTTCGAGAAAATAATATAAAATTTTATCATTTTATATTAACTACCTGGATTCTGACCAAATCCTTTAAAGAGTGACATAGCAAAATTCGATATCTACTCACAAAGAATATATACATAGTTATCGTGATATGATCACTGTTCTCGGATTACATTTTCTCAGCGGATAGTTTAGTACATAATCATTGCATTGGGTGCCCCGATAGATAGAGGGCTCGATTTCTGCCAACGACTCTAGTTTGTGTTTGTGAATTATATTAAAAAAAATCTAAAGAAAAAAAACTAATAAAAGACTTGAGAAAAGTGGGTGAAACGTATTAGATCTCAAGATTTCACCATACAAAGAAGGTTGAATCAACAGTTCAGATACTCCACTTGTGAGTCTGTTAGCTATTTTCGGTAAGCAGTTCCTCATAGTTAAACAAAGATGCAAGAAAGATTTTCGTCCTTTAGAATGCTTACGAGCTCATCCAATGATTACAAGTTGTTTAAAGGTACAGCAACCTTTGAAGATAATGAAATTGGGCTGGCCTGTTTATAGTAAAATCCTTAGGAATGGTCAATGTCGAAATCGGTTTAGAAGCACAGGGCTTGGACCAACTCTGAAATTGCAGAAGTTAGAATAAGATTTAAAAGTCCTATTAAAACTTTATATGCCTATTTAAATTTCTTACTTATTATTTGTTTTACTATAGCAATGGCGTACTTATTTAAATTGTAAATGCGTTGTCAAAATACATTTATAAAAAATTATACAAAGATGCCTTTAAGACAAAATCCTCATCAAATATTGATACGTTGTGAACGCATTCGTTTTTCCACAATCACAAGTAGGGTCTCTGAGCCTCTTTCAACTGCAACTTTTCTGATGATTAATAAACTCCACAAGGAGAAAGAGTGCTTCATCTTACATTATACAATTGATAATGAAATCTTGCAGGACTTTCAGAAAACCCTTTATATGCTTCAGATACTACGTAAGCCACTCAAGCCAATAAACATTTATACACACAGCTTCAAAAGTGTGTAAGCACCAGTGATTTTTTTGATTTTTTCAAGATTATGAAAAGCATTATAGTTCAACTTAAATTTTTTTTCATAACCGAATCTATTATTCAACCAAATATCCAACAAAACGAAACTTTTAAATGTCAATCGATGGATAGATTTTAGGATTTTCATTATCTTAAAAAAATCAAATAATTTGTTGTGTTTATTCACTTTTAAGGCTCATAGTATATATGTGTATAAGTATTTGTATTGTTGGACTAATTTTGAAACGCAAATATGCGGTGATCTTTTTCTCCACAAAATTTTGTAGCGTGAAAGGCAAACATTTTGCTGGGTTACTTTCATTGTATACAAGTATAAATTAATATGTAAGTGAATTCTTTATTTTTTACTTTTTAAATACAATCCGGCACAAAATGTGAATGAGTAAAGAAAAACAACATCAAACATACTATACTATACCTTATAAACAACATTAAAATTAAAGATAAGGATGTAAAATGTAAGGGCTTTTCAAAAGTGTCTGTTAGTTGTTGGCATGTCAATGTGTATAAATAGAAATTTGTGTGAAGTGAATGTGAAACTTTGTGTGTAACCAAGTGGTTGGCAAGGTAAAAATGTTGTTCTTATTGTTGCTGTTATTGTTTGTATCTAGGGTTAATTAATATTTCACAACCTTATTCTTTATAAACACATACTAAAGTTAAATATAATGTCAGGCAATGTGTATGAATTTTTACTTGTTAAGTATAAATGAGGACTTTATGTTGTTGTGTTGCGTTGTCACAGCAACACAGCAACAACTAAACAAGAACCTGAACATGAACATCTATTTCAACAATTCATAATTCTACTTTGATTGCACTGCATCAAAATATTCTAGGTATAGGTAAGTTTGTGTGTGAGTAAGTTTTCTGCGGAATCTTAAACTGCAACAAGGATAAAAAAAACTGAATATTCCATAGAAACGTCAACTGGTGGCAGGGAAAATATTAACAATAAGAAAAATATTTAGTTCTATGTTCTTATTTTTTTTTTACAACTAAACAAGGAAAGGAAAAATTTAGAAAAGGAAACAACAACTAATGCCACAACGACAAAAAAAAAACAAAAATAATACTTATGTATAGTTAGAATGAGTGAAAAAAAGAAGAGAAACAGCTACATCAACAGCAATTTAACAAAAGACTTGACAAACAATTTGACTTTGGGGCACAAAAATATTATGAATTCTTAACAACAGCAAAAGCAACAACATAAACACGAACACAGGCGCTTGAAACAGCGCAACACAAACAAATGACAACAGCCAAGGAATATGATTGTGCAGTTTTGTCAGCTCTTTTCTGTTTTATTTTTGCTTTTTTTTCAGCCAGCTTTGTTTGCTGTCATTGTGTGTGTAGGTCTGTGTTTGTGCCCTGAAAAACGTCAACATGATCTATAAATTTTCTATGTTGGTTTCTGTTGTTGTTGTTATTGTGACACAAACTACAACACAACAAGCTAAATAATAACAGTGAAAGACACTGTACAACTAGTGATGCCTATTTATAACCAAAAGGCGTCGAGCGGCATTAGCAAAGGAACTAAACACTGCTGAATATTTGAGTAAAATTATCTGGTTGAAACATTTATATTTTAGTGTTGAGAGATCAGTTATTGTACTCTATAATCGATTTAAATGTATATCAGAAATGAAACAGAATCTTTGCTATTATGGTACAATGCTTGAGTAGAATCATACCTCACACGCCCATTACAATTCTCCCAATACTGTAGAATTCAAAGTTCGATTTGGCAGATAATTCATTCTGCGATTATCATTCATTCCTCGCGACAATCACATACGTTTTCTAAACCATTTTCCTGCTCGTTCTGACTGAAATTAATGCAGTGTCAATATTAAGTTATCACAAGCACAAATTAAAGGGTGTCTCAAAATGTATGCAAGATTATTATTGTTGTATTGAATTATAATGAACACGAAATAGATTTATGTTTAGAACAGCACATCAGTTCAATAACCTTTACTTCTTTGTTACATACGCACTCTTTTGCATAAATTGCTATGACCAGAATTATAATCCAATGGTGCAATTTCGAAACAATTTCTCACATTAATTGACTTTTCGTTAATGAACCGAAGTAAGGATTTGCAATATAGTATGAACCATGCCAAACACGTATCTTAAACAGATCAGCGCTGCAATTAGCGCCTGTTTTAGTGCAAAGTAAAGAGTTCTTAATCATTTTTCTCATAGGCAGAATATCTGCCTATTATAAAGATTATTATAGGACAGCTGTCTAGTAGGATTGAAACCCCATAACCCACATGATCGTACAACTTAGAGGCATGAGAATTAATTTTAACCAGTCTTCTTCGTCCAACAAGCATAATATACAGACATTAAACCATTAAACGTTAAAACAGTCCGGTGTACTTTGTAACTTTTTGAATCGACAGATCAAGTAAGTAGCAATCAACGCCGACTATATGAAAGAACCATTTCTAGGACAGCTGTTTCTATGCAACGGAATTAAGCAATTTTACTGAGAGAACAATGCGTTTTTATAGTTGAATAATAGTTCGAGCGAAATCATTTCTAAAAATAAAGAACCTTGAAGACTCCTTTAGTCAAAATTTCCGCATTTGGGATTCAGAGAATCGTCATGTGATTGTCAATAAACAACTGCATATGTTTGCTATCGAGACTTTTGAAACAGTGACTGTACTCAATCGCGATATGATAGCAGTGTCCTTTCTGGCGAAATTTAACAATATGTGGTTTCATCGAGTCGCTGTCTAACACAAACATCGCGACACATTACAAGAAATTTCATGGTCCTCTAATTTTATGTTTCGATGATCAGAATTGACCACCAAAATAATGATATTTAACACCAGAGTCTTTAATTTTATAATGCATTGAAAGTGGAAATTCAAAGCTGCATCAACTAAAATCAAACATATTTATGTAAAATGATCATAGGAAACTCCGACAAAAGAGTTGGTAAAATATAACAATCAAAAGAACAATATGTGTTAACTAATTTAAATCATGCCTAAACCTACTTATATAAGTGACAAATTGTGTAACACTTAGAGATTTAATGCATTGGCAAGTATGTTGGCCGGCTTGTCTCCTTGGAGATTGAGACTGCATTTAGTTCCTCAAAGGCGATGTCCTTGGTGGCCGTAAATTGGCATCTGTGTCAAGAGTCTTACCCAAATTTAAGGCTGCTGTTTTGGATTTGTTATACTTTTTACCAGAGGCGTTTAAAATTCATTGAAATAGTTCACATCATCCTTTGGTAAAGAATTTCATTCTTAGTTGGAGTCACCTCCAACGCTTTTCCAATATCCATCAAGTACACAAGTACATAGACATATATATTATTTCCAACATATATGGTTGCTTGACATTTTGACGTTCGTGGTAGGGCTAAAAATCTAGGTGCCTATAAAGCAGTTTTAAGCAAAATATTAATAACAAACAACGCAAACTTGTAACAGCAGCTAAGAAAAATAAAGTAGAAAAAAACCCATTTCATAATAACAATAATGTTGGTTGTAAATGTTGCTTTTGTGTGCTTAAAAGTACATAAGTACAACACAAACAAACCAAATTTAAATATAAAATAGCTTGAAAACATTTTTGTTTTGCACTTTTTATGTTAGGGGCAGCAAAAAATGTAGAAATTAAAAAAAAGATTATTTATATAATGACATATTTTTCCCCGTTTTACTTTGTGTCAGAGCAAAAAAAAAAAAACATACAGTTTAATTTTAATCATAACAAAATAAACTTATGTGCGAATTTATTGTTTGCAGTTTAAAGCACAAACAAAAATAGCAGCAGTTTTGAGGAATTTTGATTATTTTAAGACTTACTGAAAAAAAAGTTGGTATTTAAATTTAATGAACACGATCAAGGAGGTCAATACTGGACCAAGAAATGTCTCATGCAGTAATTTAATTGTTTCCTAGGCTGCATGACATTCGAAACTGCCTTCAATATGATCCAATTTAGTCAGAAAGATATCTGCTATCATGTTATGGTTACTGCAACCATTATTTTGGGTTTTCTCTTGAGTAATGTACCATTTTTAGACTAGCAACACTTCGAATCTGATGAATTGAATTTTAATTCGGATTACAACACAATAACTGTACAACTCTATCTTTTGTTGAAAAATATGAATTTTTTCTGCAAACAGCAGCAAAGCTAATCATGACCTTTATGCTCCAATGCCATATTTAAAAACTGTTAAATTTGTATGTATAATATATTAAAACAATCAGCGTTATTTCAATTCACAGAATTAAAATGAAATTATTTGTACATACACATTTTATTTGTGTTCAAATAAATAAACTAAAAATAATAAACATTTTAATATCTATTTGCAAACAAAGAGATTACTAACTAGATTTCAAAAAATACTTACAAACAAAACAAATATGCATATATGTATGTATTTGCAAAACAAAATACAGCAAATTGTTTTCTAAAATACAAATTCAATTTAATGTTTAATTTTCTCTAACTAATAAAAAGAGATAATAATATTCCACTGCATAAACTAACTTCTTTTTGCATTCACTATTTAGTAGTTTTAATGAAAAATGTTATATTTAAGTGTAATCTAGGCTAAACGCAAAAAGTAGGAAGCGGAAGTAGAAATTTTGCCACAAAACTCCAATTCATTGTAGCTGTAAAAGTAAAGTATGTGTATGGTAGGGTTTTTTTATTCTACTTATTGTCTCTACAGTACAATTTTTAATTTTCATCTTTATTATTATGTTTTTTTTTCTTGGGCGCTTTGGTCTTCAGAGACACTTCATACACTCAAACATACACACTTACCGATATACTTTGTATGCATGTGAATCTGTGTGGCTGCTAGTTTTTGCCACAAACAAACATCGGAATATAAGAAAGAAAAAAGACCTATAGGGCTGTTAGGCTTTGTGAAATTTTAATAAATCATAAGCTTTCATTTTGCTAGACGCTGATGATGTTGCTGTTTTTATTTTTTCTTCTCAATATTCAAACACTTTTACATAGATACACCAACTTACACATTTACTCCCATACACAGAGATTGCAATAGACCTTGCAGTTCTTGGACCTAGTTTCTCATTGATAAAGATATAAAGTTTAAATTGTTATGGGATTTAAAATCTAATTATCATGCTCAATGAAGAGAGTTTGTTAAATGGATTATTAAACACTATTGCATACCTTGATGGATTTATTAACCGTCTAAATTGCCGCATTTGGGATTTGGTGCCAATTTTTGGGCCGGACATCATTGCCATTTCCAAACGGCTGTCTGGTTAGGATAAATATATGCGTGGCGCAAGGTCTTTTCCAAGCTTCAATTTAGAAAATGGACCCAACACAAGCTACAAGCTGCGTTATAGGGGTTCAAATTAAGCCACTTTTGGAATGACAAAGTTTCTGAAGTTCCCAGACAAAATCTTGAAAACACCTATACGTGTGCTATTGAATTCTTATAGTTAGGGTATGTAAAAATTCAAATTTTCACCTCGGAACCATGGTTGGAACTCTCCTCTATTAAGGAGCATTTGGGTGCTAACTAAAATTATTCAACATTTAATACTTATAATTGTCTATTTCTTAAATTTATATATTTTTGGGTTATTCGCTTTACAAGTGCTTTTTTGCAAAGAGCAGGGAAGTCAAGGTAATAGTGACTGACTGCACCCTTTAAACTTTTTCATACTGAACTTTATGATCATTAACATTGTTTTATAAAATTTCGATAAAAAGCTGTTTTTTTGCCTGATAAAACTAGAAAAACTTAGAAACTAGATTTGTAACATACGAAATATGCACCATAAATAATTTGTTCCATTTTTTCTTATTTTCAAATAAATATTTTCAAACTTTTGTTAACACCAATTTTTTTGCTTAATAAGCACACCAAGTTTTAGGTTTCTAACTGTTGCCATTTAGCAGTCCGCCATAAATCCTTTTTTATAATATTAATATATTATTAAATGCAATATAAATCAATTAGTTTGCTCGACAATTAATATATACTTTTATAAAAATGGATTTGGGATTTGTAATATTTTAGAAAAATTTATTTTTTGAAAATTTTCTTATATTTAAATAAACATTTTCACACTTTTGTTAATAGCAATTCGTAGTATTATGTCATTTATAGATACACTAAGTTCTAGGCTTGTAACTGTTGTTATGTAGAAGCCAGCCATGTATCCCTTTATGTTAATATTATTAAATTTAATTAAAAATAAATTGTTTCGCTAGGCAATTTATGTATATCTTAATAAAAGTAGATCTGGAAGTTATAACATGGGTTTTCAAATTTATTGAAATTTTGTTAATTTTAAATAAATATTTTCAAACTTTTGTTAAACAAAATTTGCTGTTTTAAGTTCTTTATATGTATAAGTATACGTTTTAAGTTTCATACTATTGTCATTTACTATTAAAACATACATCCTTTTCTGTTAATATTGTTAAATTAATTTAAAACTCTATTATCCTGCTTGGTAATTAATCAATAGCTAGATAAAAATGGATTAGGGATTTTTAATATTTTATAAAAATTAATTTTTAGAAATATTTGTTATTTTTAAATAAATATTTTCATATTTTTGTTTATCACAATTCGCAGTTTTATGTCACTTATAGGTTTAGCAAATTTAAGGTTTGTAACTGGTGGCATTTAGAAGCCAGCCATATATCCTTTTTTGTTTATATTTTAAAATTTGAACAAAAATTAATTATTTTGTCTGGTTATTAAAAAATACCTTGCTAAAAATTAATTTGTTATATGTATATAGGCTTCCTTTTGGTATGAAATTGTGTAATCGCATGGCATTTGTTTTTATCCAAACTTCAGTCAATACACATGCACTGGTAGGTCTTTAAAATATAGTTCAGATTTTTTTAATTATTTTGTTAGTTAAACAATAATATTTGCAATCAGGCACTAAAATTCTCAAACAAAATATTATATTTTCGCTAGCAAGGTTTTGGAGGCCAAATGTCCGCTGAACATTCCATATATTGCCTCATAATGTTTAGTTTTTTTAAAATTAATATTTCAAACAGACTATTTCAATTTGTAATTTGTGGAATGAATTGCTACCCAGTCTTTATACATTGAAAAGTTAGCCAAGGGCCCAACGGAATCCTGCTCAAATAGATAAGTTGGCAGTGGCTGCCTTGAAACTTAAAGGGTATTTACATAGTTTTATACACACTAGTTGTAACTAACTGACAGTCCTACTGCACGTATACGTAATATTATGCTCAAGTGGAAAAATATTGTACGAGTATAAATATTGTGCAGTTTTCATAAAGTGACACTGTTAGAAAATTTATTGGATTTTATGCAGAAAAATTCAAGTACGATAGTTACAGCAATGGGATCTTACTTAAACACAAGAAAAGTTATACTTACACAAATAGGAATAGATTCTATTGCATATTAATACTTCTATAGACTGTTGTTAGAACTTATACAAACCGTTAACAGTAAAAACTGAATGTACAATTAGTTACTTAACTAAATCAGAGCTTGAGTTTTAATAAATTTCATAAAAATAGAGTTTGTTTTTCAATTAAAACAAATTCTGAAAATATTACTATGTGTTTAGGTACAAAATTTATAATAAATTTATGTTAATTTAAACATAACATTGATAACATGATAACGCTTATAGTGTATTTAATGATTTGCCTTACTAAAGTGTTTAACTTTGTTGTAAAAATCTTTTAAAATTTAATTATTTCTAGAAAATGCTAAAAATTAATATTAATCATACGTACAGTAGTATTTTCGTGAGGGCTTAACGAAATATCCTTTTTAGCTAATGAATTGTTTAAAAAGATATTTTAGAAGACTTAGAGGAATATTTAAAACATGTTTAAAGTGTATTACAATTTAAATTGGCTTAGATACAGTTCTTTTAATGAAAAAGTTTAAAATGTTTTATATATAACTTAAACTTACACACGTAAAACTTAAAGGTCATTCTTATAATTAAAGTAAGAACCAAGAACAGATGCAGCCTGGTACCAATAAAAGGGAAATTTAAAAGTACTTATATGTTTCTTCGTCTGCTACTATTTGAATATAATATAATAATAAATTTAAAAACATATATTCTACCAAATGGGTTAGTATCCACCAAAGGAAGAATTACTGGTACTTTTTAAGTTCTTTTAATGGTTGGCTATCTATGAGTTTGCTTTAATACTGAACCTCACCATGAGTGAAGCTAAATTCTTAAAAGAGAACTTTATGAAACTTATTAAAGTTTCTATAACAATGAACCTACACAATTTAATTTATAGCATATGATGCTGAATAAGGACCTTTTCTTTAATTTAATAATACTTTGTGGTATTATTCACAAGTTTTTTTTTTGAATATAAAATTATTTTCTTTCTCTGTATTTCAGTGTAAAATAATACCCCTATTTTTATATTTTATTTTATGCTGTAGGTACTGGCATATCTTTTTCGCCATAATTATTATTATTTTTTTGCGCAAGCTGCCTAGTATTTTCATTTAGCTGGAAATGTTATGACAGTAAAAATCCCATCATCATTTTTGTTGAGATTTTTCATTTAATACTCGTGCTTGTATTTGGTTTTAGTTTTTTGTTTTCATTTGTTGTTGAACTTATCTTCCTCTCTCTCTCTAGTTTAATGCAGATAAAATACTAAAAAACTTGTGAAAATGCTTTATTAAACTAAGCGACAACTTAAATGCCCTACACAGGTAACTTACATTGCTTAAAATTACACTCGTCTCAACATTGTTGAACATGTCATAGAGGGTAAAATCTTTAGTAAAATTGTCTGTGACAGTCCAAAAGTTTGTTTTACGATTTTTTTTCTAGCGAAACAATTTAATATTAATACCCTAAGTAGAAAAATAACTCGAAAAATAACTGTTGCACATGAATGGACAAACTTATACACACTGTTATTGGTGGTAGTGTAAAGTATAGAAACTACAAAAAATATTTATGAACATTTTGGTGTATTTGTTGTAGAATTTGGTGTTTGATTTCCCCACAAAAGGCAAAAAATGGCAAATAAGTTTAAAAAAAATTATGATTTAGAAAAGAAAATTAAAGTTCAACAAACTTTGATGAGAAAAATGATTAGCAGCAAATAGAAATCCCTATAAAATTATATAATAAAATACCGTCACACAAATGTTTTAATATTTATTAAAGCCCGACCAAAATCAGTTTTTTTAACCAAACCCAAAAATTAATATTTATATTTCTGTCTTGATTTTTATCAAAGTATTATTAATTAATTACCAAGCGAAATACAAGATTTTGAATTGAATTTAACAATATAAACAAAATAGGATATACGTCTGGATTGCAAAAGACAACAGTTAGAAACCCATAACTTTTTGTAACTATAAACGGCATATAGCTACAAATTGTGTGTAACAAAAGTTTGTAAATATTTATTTAAAAAGAAGAAAAATTGCAAAAAATTAATATTGAAACCATGTTATAACTCCCAAATGTACTTCTTTTAAGGGATACATTATTTGCCGAATGAAATATTTGATTTCTGCTAAAATGTAATAATATTAACAAAAAAGGATATATGGCAAGCTTCTAAATTGCAACAGTTAAAAACCTTAAACTTGGTGTGCCTATAAAGAATATAAAACTGCGTATTGTGATTAACAAAAGTTTTGAAATATGTATTAAAAAAAAAGAAAAATCCACAAAAAATTTTTTGATTAAATGTAAAAAATTTTAAATGCATTTTTATTAAAGTATTAATTATTTACCAACAATATTTAAAAAAAGGATATCTGACTAGCTTTTAAATAACAACAGATACAAACTTAAAACTAGCTGAACGTATAAGTGACTTAAAACTGCGAATTATGGTTAATAAAAGTTTAAAAATATATGTTTGAAAATTGTAAAAAATATAAAAAATAAATGCTGATAAAATATTAGCAATCCCAAATCTACTAGTATCAAGAGATACATTAATTGCCAAGGAAAAATAATTGCTTTTTATAGAAATTTATTAGTACTTACAAAAAAGGATATTTGGCTGGCTTTTAAAGGATACTACGTATATACCTGAAACATGGTATAGCTCTTAAGACTACAAAACTACGAATTGTGGTTAACAAAAGTTTGAAAATATTTGTCTTAAAAATAAGAAAAATTTCAAAATATTTGTTTTGCGAAATATTATATATACCGAATCAATTTTTATTAAATTATTTATGAATTATAATGTATATAATATTATTATTAAATTTAATAATTTTATAAGAAGGACATATGTCGGGCTGCTAAATGGCAATATTTATTAACCAAAAACTTGAAGTGCCTATTAAGCAAATAAAACTGCGAAGTGTTGTTACCAAAAGTTTGTAAATATTTATTTAAAAATACGAAAAAGTCTAAAAAATTTATTCCAAAAAATAATGCCGTGAAATAGTCTATAAGAAGGTGAATACGATTTCAGTTTCACTTCGTAGTGGAATATAGAACCTAGGCGTATATCTTCATTGGGCATGAAGTAATTATCGAGCAAAATAATAGCTTTTTATCGAAATTATATAAATTCAACAAAAAAGGATATATGACTGGCACATACCATAATCTAGATCATGTCTAGCTGGGATAAAAACGCGATTTTTTATTGAAAATTTTATTACAACTTAATTGTTTGTTGTTTCATAGAAAAGCGCATTAAACCTTTAATCGTTTATTACTCGGTAAATACAGCGTTTTTTGAGAAAATATAGATAAACACAATCTGTGATCACTTTAATCTTTATCTCCAAAATCGATTTAAACCCACCTAAACCAGTGTTTTCATGTCGAACCGAAGCTAATATTCGATCAAAATATCAGTATTCGGCCTAGCAATATCGCCTTGTTAATCGTGGTTTCGTTTAACGCAATTTTTCTTTACTTTTTGTTTGCAATATATCGTTTTATAGCATCATTGGCAGTACTTTCTCAAAATAATAATCAGAATTTTTAATGAAATTTATCACTTTCATTGAAGCAATAAATAATAAATAGGTTTATTATTGAAAAGCAAATTATAAATATTTTTGTAAGACTCTTTATTAATATAGTTTGAACATAGAAATACAATTGGCAAATATTGCATAAACAATACAAGTTTGACTAAATTAATTAAAATAAATTTAATTAAAATAAATTCTGCTAACAATTAATTTTGCCCTTATTCACAGAAAATTAAAGTATGTAGACTTCAAATGTACTTTAAGAAATTTTTGTATGAAAATTTTGTCTAAAAGCACACTTCAAACCTACTTTATTTTTTATGAATACGGCAGTTAGTGTTTAAGTGAACAATTGTTCATATATTCATTTTAATTTCAATTTCAATAACAAAGTCTATAGTGTATTTAATAATATTTCTTAAAAAAGATTTTGATTTTGTTGTAAAATACCATTAAAAATTAAGCATTTCTAGAAAATGTAAAAAAATAATATTAATCATACGCACAGTGGTTATTTAGTAAGTTTGTAGCGAAAAAATCTCATAACTTTCTAAATAATAAATTGTTTTCAATGAAACTTTGGGGGAGTTATAAGAAGACTTGTAGGAACATTTCAAATAAGTTAAATTTTTATTATAACTTAAATGGCCTATGATACAGTTGATTTTATGTGAATTGTCTCCTATAAAGCCGTTTTGATGCCAATTGAACCACAGTTGAACCACTATTCTCAATACACAACAATATTACATATTTAATATTGTTCACTTGTCAGGGTATCTAAACTAGCCCTGTTATAAAAGTAATAACCATAAAAGTGTGACTCAATTTACGTGTATAATACAAAAAAAGAAACACACAAAAAAAAGTAATTTAAAAAGAAAAGCTGTTTCACAAAAAAAACTGTATTGAACTAAAGTGTTAAAGAGAACAGTGTACATGCATGTGCCAGTGGAAATGTGTGCACTTGCAGGTATGTCTCATTGTGTATTTATTGTGAACATAAAAATGCAGCTAAAACTCAACATTCTGAATTGTGTGCAATAAAATTGTGAATAAAAGTTGAAAATTGTTGGTCCTCTTTTTTTTTTTTTTTTGTTGCCAAAAGTAAATTTTTTACAATACACTCTAGTATTTTTTTAGGGTTTTCTTTGCACGGTTATTCGCAAAAATCAAAATAAATTTTTAATTAAAAAATGAACACATACACGTGCAAAGCTACAAATATACGTGCATATTTAACAGCTTTACTAGCAGAGAACACAAATGAATACAATGAATGAAGTCGTAGCTGTGAAATGAAAAAAAGTGCGCAACAAAATAAAAATGAAAATGTTAAAAATGTATCAGACCTGGTTATACCACAACAAAAGAACAATGTGAAAAACAAGTGGTAAAACTCATTAATTTATTCATTCGTATTCGCACGTGCATTTAGTCCAACAGCAGGAATACAATATGACCAAGTGACCAAAACTTTTGGTTGGTTTAATATAATAACCTTCAAGTGTAGATTTTGTGGCAACAGACGGAGTAAGGTTTTTAAATTTGTTGTTTTGTTTGCAATCGCTTTTTAGGCAACAGATTTCTCTTGATTGAATAGTTTATTATTTTCCTTCACAAACAGTTTGTTTTATTTAAACGAAGTAAAGATCACTAATAAACAGTAAATATTTTAAAATATTTGGAATAATTCCTATACAGAGTCCATTTTTTCAAAGTATTTTATGAAGATTTGAAAGTATTAACAAAAAAGGATATATGGCTGAGTTTCAAATGACAACAGTTACAAACTAAAAAGTTGCTGTACTAAAAAAGAACTAAAAACTCGGAATTGAAGTTAACAAAAGTTTGAAAATATTTTTTTAAAAATTAGAAAACTTAAAAAATAATTTTGGTTGAATATTCTAAATTCAAAATTTATTTTTATCAAATTATTAAATAGTTATCTAGAGTAATAATTGATTTTTTATTGATATTTTACAATATTTACAAAACATTGTTTGGAAAATAACTTAAATATAATCATTATTTATTTTAATTTACAAGTATACGTTTTAAAATTTGAATTATAAATAGTTTTCTATAGCTTACCATATCTACTATTTTAATTGTAAATGTGTTACACATAAAGTAAAATTTAGTACTCAATAATAATAGAAAGAAAATGTCAAAAAAGGAAATGTACTAAAATTTATCTGCGCTTGGCTTCATTCTAAACCATAACTGTTCTGTTTTAAACATAATTCTTATAAACTTATTTATATTTAGCCACTTAAGTTTAGCTTTGATATTCTCAGTCCCTCATACATTGAAAGAAATTATAATTATTAATTATTCTTTCGTTTTATTCTCTTTCCCTAAACCCCATAATTACAATTACTATCAAATAATTGTAATTATCATATACTATCAAATAATTGTAATTATCGGCAACAAGGATTGGCATTTTCAGTTGTCTTACCCCTCCACCAAACTGCTGGCTTTTATATAACAATAGTTAGAAAAACTGAAACATGAAATTGGTCAATAAAAAGTTTCAAAATATTTTTATAAAAATAGGAACATTTCCAAAAATAAATTTCGAAAAACTTATGAATCTTTTCCAAAGGATGTAATAATTATCAAGCGAATTAACTACTAATATTTACAAAAAAGGATACATGAATATAACTACATGACAATAGTTGTAAACCTCAAATATGCTGTACCTATTAAGGGCACAAAACTTTGTAAATTGTAGTTAACAAAAGTTTTAAATTTTTATAAGAAAAATAAGAAAAATTTCTGAAAATAAATTTTTCTAAAATATTTTAAATCCCAAATCTATTTTTTATCAAAGTATATATTAATAACCAAGCAATTATTTAGCCTTAGATTATTGTTCGAAATGAGAACCGTTACAAACCTAAAACTTGCTAAACTGTCATTAACAAAATTCCAAAAAAATAATTTTGATCAAATATTAAAAATCTCTAATCAATTTTTATCTAGCTATTGATTAATTCCAAGCGGTATAATAGATTTTTAATTAAATTTAACAATATTAACAGAAACGGATGTATGACTTGATAGTAAATGACAATAGTATGAAACTTACTTATAAAGAACTTAAAACTTGGAACTATAATTAACAAAAGATTGAAAATATTTATTTAAAATTAAGAAAAACTTCAATAAATTTGGAAAACCATGTTATAACTCCCAAATCTACTTTTATTAAGGTATACATAAATTGCCTAGCGAAATAATTGATTTGTAAATAAATTTAATAGTACATTAACAAAAAAGGATATATGGCTGGCACCTAAATAACAACATTTACAAGCCTAGAACTTAGTGTACCTAGGAAGGAAATAATACTGCGAATTTCGGTTAACAAAACTGTGAAAATATTTATTTAAAGTACAAACGTTTTTCACAAATAAATTTTTCTAACATATTACAAATCCCAAATCCATTTTTATAAATGTATCTGTTAGTTATAGAGCAAACTAATTGATTTTTATTACATTTGATAATATAAAATAAATAAAAAAGGATATATGGTGGGCTGCTAAATAGCAACAGTTAAAATCCTAAAACTTGGTGCTTCTATAAAAAAATAATAATACTACGAATTGTGGTTAACAAAAAAAAAATTTTTTTTTGGAATTGTGGTCAACAAAAGTTTAAAAATATTTATTTAATAATAAGAGAAACTCCCAGCTGATGCCACTCAAACAACATCAGTTTCTGATAATTATTAGTTTTCTTCTATCTATCATAACTAATATTTATCACAGTTGTGTAGCATTCAAACGGCACCGAAGTAAAATAATTAAATAAAGTCTATTAACATTAGCGCCTACTCACCACCAGAGGCGCTGCAATGCTGCACTAAAATCAAACATAATGCGCAATTGCATAGTTGTGATATAAAAAGTCTTTTACCACCTTTACTTCTTCAACTATCCCCATTCCAAGGAAAGTAACGCAAGTATACTATATAGGCATATTATAAGTGGTACTTCTCTTCCTAAAAACAGGTAATGGAATAATTATCGAGCATAATAATTATTTCTTATCGAAATTTTATAAAATTCACAAACAATTATAACGGGTGGTTAAATTTCAAGGGCCGATGTTGATTTTGAATAAAACACAAACCATTTAGGAAATTATTGTAATTTTATTTTATTATGATATATTGGTATTACTCAATTATGTATGGAACAAAATATCGGTCAAATGGGCGCCGTGACCACGGCGGCACACCTCCATCCGATGGTCCAAATTTTCGATGGCCCTGAGGCATAATGGAGGTTCTATGCCGTTAATGTGCCGAATTCTCTCATCCTTTAGCTCTTGAATTGTTGCTGGCTTATCGACGTACACCTTTTCTTTCAAATAACCCCAAAGAAAAAAGTCCAACGGTGTCAAATCACATGATCTTGGCGGCCAATTGACATCGCCATTACGTGAGATAACACGGCCATTGAATTTGTTGCGCAAAAGAGCCATTGTTTCGTTAGCTGTGTGGCAAGTGGCACCGTCCTGCTGAAACCACATATCGTCCACATCCATATCTTCCAATTCGGGCCATAAAAAGTTCGTTATCATCTCACGATAGCGAACACCATTCACAGTAACTGCCTGACCGGCCTCATTTTAGAAAAAATACGGCCCGGTGATGCCGCCAGCCCATAAACCGCACCAAACAGTCACTCTTTGTGGGTGCATTGATTTTTCGGCAATCACTCTTGGATTTTCATTCGCCCAAATGCGGCAATTCTGTTTATTGACGAATCCACTGAGGTGAAAATGTGCCTCATCACTGAAGATGATTTTCTTCGAAAATTGATCATCCACTGTTGGCATTTCTTGCCACCATTCTGCCCATTCACGACGTTTGGAATGGTCAAGAGGCTTTAGTTCTTGAGCCAATTGCACCTTGTAAGCGTGTAAATGCAAGTCTTTATGCATAATGTTCATCAACGACGAGCGTGAGAGGTGCAATTGTTGGGCACGACGACGAGTTGAGGTGGACGGCTCTTCAGCCACACTATCGCGAACAGCAGCAATATTTTCTGCAGTACGAGCTGTACGAGCATGCACTGGTGTTCTCACATCTTCTACAGACCCGGTTTGCTCGAATTTTTCCACGATTTTTGCGATTGTACGCACATTTTGACGATCAAATTGACCAAAAAAATCACGAAGTGCACGATATGCATTTTGATTTGAACGCCCATTTTCATAATAAGTCTGGATAACTTTAACACGTTGTTGGATTGTGTATCTCTCCATGGTTCGAATTGAGTAAGTCTGAAATAGATAAATGTCAAATAAAATTCGGAAAAAAGCTTGGCGTTTAGGTGTGGTTCACATTCAACATCGGCCCTTACAATTTAACCACCCTTTATATGGCAGGTTTGTAAACTACAACTGTTATAAAGACATAACAATAAAAAAGACTATAAAAGATTTAAAACTAAAAGTAATGGAGAAATATTTAATTGTTCGTATTAAATGATAATTTTAAAATAATTTTATTACTTATAAAGTACTGAATAAGAAGTTTGAAGTGCATATATTAATTAGAGTCACTAAGTGACAATTGATTTCATGCTATATTACTTGGGATATATAAAGTTCTTCTAAAGGGATGTATAAAGACTTCTTTTTACATTACAAAATAGCTGAGATAGAGCAAGTATTTATCTTCACAAGAAAAATTTCAGAATCAGAAGTAGTTAATGTAGAACATTTTTACTTGGGAATGATTTGATTGTATGTTACACCTTAATTACATTCTCAGTTGTAGGGTATATAAACTTTGTTGCAGCCCAATATTTATTGTTTATTTTTTGGGAAAAATGTACCTGTAACTGTGTATCTATAGATTTTGAAAACAACAAAAAAACAACAACATTAAACCATATGGTTTATTTTTGTAATTGCTTTACAAAAATATCATGGCGGGAATATATATTGTAAGAACATTATTTTTAGTTCTAGCAAATGAAAGTATTTTTAGTTAATGAATAATAAAACACAGCGTAAACTAAATTTATAACTGTAGGTATAAATAAAGTTTGAATTTAAAGAGTTGTTGGTAACAAATAATTTAGTTGAATTTGCAAAGTAATTTCAGGAATTAAAAACTGACTCATGCAAACAAACCACTAGAAACTTTCATCACAAAGTATTTTGTTGAAATGTCTGAATTATGTAAACCTTTGCACTACCTACTAAGCAACATTTAAACAAACATATTTATGGACTCTAAAACAAACTAATATGTCATCTAAATGACATGCACATGTATGTATATGTTGATAGTATAAAAATAAAAACATTTGTTTACTTGTTCTTATGCAGTATCGAGGCCTTTAAAACTGAAGTCATGCTAATTAAAATCTGTATCAAGAAAAGTGTGTTCCACTATGCATGACCTTTTAAATCTTAAAAAATAAACTTTACGAGATGTTGTAAGTCCATTAAATAAAACTACTAAATTGATGAATTTAACTGGCGTGGCATTAGGAGGTGTTGAGACTCACTAACCTCTTTATTATGAAAATATACACAGTACATAGATTTCTAGTATCATACATTTATTATACCATACTCAATTACTCCTTACAATAGTTATGTTCTTGACTCAAAATGTTTTTAATCACACCAAAACCTTTTTCTTTTTAAATGTTTTGCAACTTGTTTGCAAAAATCAAACATAAACTTTTGACCTGAAAAATTGATTATTGCAACAATTGCAGCAGGAGACTGTGACCTGTTTAAAGCTTAAAATTTTATTTTATTTTGTGTGTGAATTGCAAACAATATCCCAAAAAAAGGACATGAATTTGCCATTTGCTACAATTTGTAACTTTTTGACAAAAAAAAAACATAAAAATGAAATACGAAGATAGAATAATTTTTTGTTGACTGCCATTGTGAAATGTCAGAAAATGAAAAGTTATAATTGAGACACATCAGAGTAACCTCAATATACAATTGTGTGCGGGAAAACAATAATCTGGCAAATAAATTCTTTTTTGTATTGTCTACAGAGAAGTATTACGAAGTAACTTGGGTGGAATTTGTGTTATAAATAGACGGCTATGACTTGACCACTATGATTACAAGAGTATGACCATGGCTACAAAACTATGGCAAGATGACTATGAATAGACGACTAAGAATAAACGCTGTGACTATACCTCTATGGCTCTATGACTCGATGACTATAATATACCTCTATGACTAGATGACTATGAATAGATGAGTATGACTAGACACTGTGACTAGACGGCTATAATTATACCTCTATGACTAGACGAGTATGACTAGACGACTGTGACTAGAAGACTTAATTATACCTCTATGACTCGACGAGTATGACTAGACGACTATGACTAGACGACTATGTCTAAACGACTATGACTAGACCTGTATGACTAGACGACTATGACTAAACCTCTATGGCTTTTGCGTAGACCTCTATAACTAAGCGACTATGACTAGACCTTTGTGACTAGATGACTATGACTAGACTTCTATGGCTTTTAAGTAGACCTCTATACCTCGACGACTATAATTATACCTATACGACAAGACGACTATCACTAAACCTCTATGACTAGGCGATTACGACTATACCTCTTTGACTAGACGTCTATGACTAGACGACTATGACTAAACGACTATGACTAGACCTCTATGACTACACGACTATGACTATGGCTTTTGTGTAGATCTCTATGATTCGACGACAATGACTAGACGACTATAAATATACCTCCTTGACTAGATGACTATAATGATATCTCTATGATATCTTTCCGCTGTGTGCCTGTTCCTTTAGTGATTTCACTGTTTAAATCCTTATTATCTAAAACTTAACAGCCTGTGCTCAACTCCGAATCACTGCCTACAAATTAGTTGCAGACAGCCAGTCATAGGTACATATATTTTCATAAGAATAAATTGTAGAATTCTACTAAATCTGCTAAATTAAGAAGATAAACATGGAAAAAAGGAATGAAAATGCAACTGCTCGTAACATGTCTGTGTCGAAGACATAAATTTTGTGTTAAATAAACAAGAGGCCATAATGACCAACCACATTTAGACACATAAATCTCTTCAATATTTTTCTGGTTTATATGCCTGTTCTACAGCCTGCCACATGCTAAGAGAAAAAGTTAATTCAGCACTTTTAATTGCAACATTTTGCAAAACTTCGTTTTAATCTTTTTTTTTATTTTTTTTTTTGCTAATAAATGGCAAAGTAACTCCCATAGTTGAGACAGCAGTAAAGGGGGAGATTGTATTGTTTTTGGATAGTAGTTGAACAAAAGTTTTTAGAAAGAATATTACAAAAAAAAAATTGAAATTGAAAACATATTTTAGGTGAATTAGGAAATTTAATATTAAAATTTGAATGTATGTAAATTTATTTTAAATTTGATTACATAGACAACAATGGGGATGTTAACTTACTACTCCATAATTTCATACTTTGCTAGTTTAGTAAGAAATAATAACTTTAAATATTACATAATGGGCTTGAAACACATACATACATATTTTTAATAGTTTAATGAATTTACCTTTAATTAATAGTTATATTCCAAATCTCAATTATCACTTTGTCTAACATATAATTATTTTATTTTCTTTGACACTTTCACACATGACACATTGTTTTGTTGCGTGTCTGTCACACAAATTGACAGCGTAGTTTTTTGTACTACTTATAGATAAATTTTAAGTACAAGTAATATAGACTTTAAAGTTTTATATTGTCCTATACTGCTTTAAAACATAAACTTATAACATAATAAAATAAAATTGTGTCATTATCTTTTTGACAATCCACTTTATTTCAAAGACCTTCTTGTTCATCTCTGTGCCACAGTTCTCTTTAACGCTTTAACTCCTAATTAAATTGCCATTAGCGGCTCAAATACATAATATGCCTCTACACAATTTACCTTAAGGTTATATGAATATATAAATTAATTTGTTCATTGCTGGTAAATACTTAAATGCAGCTCGTCCAGTGTCCACCATTAACACAATCAGTGATGTCAACTTTAGAACATTTGCAGTTGAACTAGATACGCAGTTTCAATAATCTATAGCCCTGCACCTTAGAATAATGTTTCGCTTACATAGCTTAGTAGCGGATTGGATTTTGTAGATTTCTCTTTTTAAAACATACTTTTTGATAATAAAGCTGTATTAAAATTTCTTGGAAAATACATACTGGCTTCTAAGAATTGACAACACTGTTGTACTATTGTTTCTGTACCTCGTGCGTCGTAATATTTTATGAATAGTTGTAGAGTAACAAATTTTAAATCATGAAATCTATAATAGTATCGTTAATATCCAATTACCAGTAAAAATTTCACATACACACAGATGAATTAAGTTGTTGTACTATTAATGAATAAATATTGAAACCCAATACATAATTTTACTTGCAAGGCAGTTGGTTAAATATGTCTCGAATATGATTTCTCTATAAATTGACTATTACTTGCCTATGACTTCATAATGATTATAAATTCATTGCCAATGACAAGACTTTCACTCGCCTATGACTTGCCATTGACCTCATGATTTCTCGACTTTGTTTTGAATATTACTTGACTAGTGACTCGAATCTCGAACTTGACTATGATATCAAATAATTTTGAGTTGACTATGACATGACTATAGTTTAACTTGAGTATTTTGCTGCTATATTGTCACTATGTGTACTGTGGGGAGCACAAATAAGTGCATGTCAGCACTATCTGCACTTGTTGAAAATTAATTTAATAAAATAATTTATAACTAAAAACTAAAAAGTTCTAATAAAAAATACAAATAACGAAAGCAACCTGCAGATATCCAATTTTACACAATACAAAAACCTTATAAAATGATAGTATTCTTAATATTTAGTCCAAAAAGCCCGTTATTTACACTTTTTACACATTTGGCTTACTCCGCTCCAACTTTTTAATTAACTCATTTGGAATGCTCACCCATTTGCGCTGAACCCGCTGCCAGAGTTTTTTAAAATATGTCGGAGGTAATCGAAATTGTCTCATCTGTCTCTTTACGAATGACCACAAATTCTCATTCGAATTAAAATCGGGACTGCATCAAGAGAAAATTCTGCCCGCTTTAAACTATTTAGCTATTACCAGCTTAGAATAATGTGATTAATGGTCCTTGCCAGTTGCATCATTATTTACTATAATTTGAATTGTTTTGGGTAATTTACAAAAAGTGTTGACCACGTGCAATTTAATTAAGATCAAACTAATGCTTTTATTTTAACATCATAAACAAAACAAAGAATCTATTGGTAAACTTTAATATTTTTGTGCAAATATTTCAAAAGAAACATTTGTGCAAAATTGATTACATGCTAGTACTAAATATTTGCCATGAGTGACCGTACGTACCTTAAGTCAACAATGAATTGACTATGACATGATATAACCACGATTTGTATATGATATGTCTAAGTTACTTGAAGTTTTGTTGAAATTTTTAACATTTTAAGAGTCATATTTATAACATTTTACTGGGTTACACTCTTAACAAGGTTCGTTCTGTTTTTTAAACTGTGCGAATTGCTGAATAAGGTAGAAAAGAAGCTTAATACAATTATGTCCATTATTGCGGATTTAATTTTTTTTATTATTATTATTAAACTCCATCACTACAACTGTTCTACAACTTCACCGTTTGATACAGCCTCTCCATCAATTGTTTTTATACCCTGCACCACCATTAGTAGCGAATGGGGGTATATATAAGCTTGTCATTTCGTGTGTAACACTGAGAATTATTCATCTGAGACCCAACAAAGTATATATATTCTTTGTCCTTACGAAATTTTAAGTCGAGAGAGAGTGTAAAACACTCTCACGTCCAAAATACACAACCAAAATCAACAGAGTTTACAAAAAACCATTTATAATTCTCGGAAGCAGTTTGGCAAAATCGGTAAATTAGAACAAGAGTTATGGATCAAAATTTAAGACAACCTCCATAAAAAATTTATATTTTTAAACATTTTTCTTAAAATTTTTTAAATATATAGTGCAGATTTTTTCATGAAATTTTGTATGTCTTGTTTCTATAATAAAAGAGAAAGTGTGAGGAAAATAGTAAGAATACGTCCATGATTTCTAATAGCCCCCATACAAAAATCTTCCCGAAATATTGCTCAATTATACCTAAATGCCTATAAAATTAGAATATCAATACAAAATTCAGCAAAAATATGTTTCAGGCAACAAGAAATCGTTAAACGAAATCTTTCTTAGTTCGATTCATGTTTGACCATAGACCCCATATAAAGTCCACTTCCAAAATTCACTTAAATACGTATAAACCAGGTATAAATAATGATACACGGATCATTTACATACATGCCAAAATCAAACTGCTGGATTTTGATGATATCGGTACATATTTGAGTATATCCCCCATATAAGGTCCACTTTCGAAATTCACTTTAATACTAATATGTATCTAAAATATACCGATATTATGTTGAAATTCGACGTAAAATATCCTCATATTCATAAAGTTTACTGTTCTAAAATAATATAAGAACCATTTCCAAAAAAGCCTCAAATACGTAGAAATCACATTACTGGATACTGGATTTAAAAACTATTAGTCCATAATTGGACCACTTCTACTATGCCACCCATAAATCTTTTGTAAATGATATTATTGAGATCAAATTTAAGCAAATAAGCCTCATCTTCCTTTTTTTATACTCTGTTTTATTCTCCGTTTCTTAACTTGTTGTAAATATGGCAAAATGTTGTTTTAATTTTATAAATTGTTAAATTACGCACAAAATTATTACGAAAATCAGACAAACTCTGTAAATTACAGTAAGAATAGGTAATAACATCAATTATCAATGGTGAAAATTAGATAAAATTTCAAAATATTTAACATAAATTATGTTGGTCGTAAAATCGTCTGTCAAACAATATATAGAAATACTAATAAAATTTGCATTAAGACTGAATAGAAAACACAGAATAAGGATATTCTAGTCCTATAACCAGTGCAGTTTTTGTATTTCTTATTACGTTTAGGTGGAGGGTATTTTAGATTCGGCACAGCCAAATATAGCACTCTAACTTGTTTATAATAAGTTTATGTTTGTTGCCTCAGTTCCTGTTGCCACGACAAAGAACAGAAAACAGGGGAAATACTGGAGTAATTATTGTGGTTTACATTGGAGTTGTTTTTATTGTTGTTTGTTTATTTATTTGTCTGCTGCTTCAGGTTGTGGGAAGGTAAGGCTGCTATAGCAGCTGTAGTAAATGCACTTTGCCAGCACAATTTCCGTTCGTAATGAAGCGGGCTTAAGTGAGTTAAATTGTAATGATTTTTGCGCTTTATTTTTCTGTTTGCTTCATCCTCTTTTGTTTTATTTAGTCTTCATCATCACAGTGCACATTTAGTGAAAATGTTATTGGTCTGATTGTTTTTCAATTTGATTTGTGTATTGTTTTGTGTTCTTTTGCTTAAACAGAGAGGAGCGAGTAGTTAGTTAAGTTTGTATAAGTGTTGTAGTACTGGTATATTAATTTACTTAAAAACTTTCTTTAAAAACCTAAATCTATCCAGTCACTTAGTGGAGGGACTGGAGACGTATATTCTCTCCACTAAGTGATTGCAGACGTATATTCAGTTATTTACTGGAGTGACCGGAGACATCCATCCAGTCAGTTACTGAAGTAAATGGAAACGTCTATCCAGTCACTTACGGGAAGGACTGGAAACGTCTATCTAGTCACTTTCTGGAAAAACTGGAGATGTCACTTACTGAAGTTTCCAATCAGTGACTGGAAACATCCATCCAGTCAGTTACTGAAGTAAATGAAAACGTCTATCCAGTCACTTACGGGAAGGACTGGAAACGTCTATCTAGTCACTTACTGGAAAAACTGGAGATGTCACTTACTAAAGTTTCCAATCAGTGACTGGAAACATCTAACCAGTCAGTGGCTGAAGTGACTGGAAACATCCATCCAGTCAGTTACTGAAGTACATGGAAACGTCTATCCAGTCACTTACGGGAAGGACTGGAAACGTCTATCTAGTCACTTACTGGAAAAACTGGAGATGTCACTTACTGAAGTTTCCAATCACTGACTGGAAACATCTAACCAGTCAGTGGCTGAAGTGACTGGAGACATCCATCCAGTCAGTTACTGAAGTAAATGTAGACATCTATCCAGTCACTTACGGGAAAGACTGTAGACGTCTATTCAGTCACTCACTGGAAGAACTGGAGATCTCACTTACTGGATTTTCCAATCAGTGACTGGAAACATCTAACCAGCCAGTTGCTGAAGTGACTGGAGACATCCATCCAGTCAGTTACTGGAGTAACTCTATTTAGTCACTTGCTGGAGTGACTGGAGACGTCTAGGTGAACAATGTTGTACTATTCCAGGGTTAAAAGTTTTTTTATATTTGTTTTTATTTATGTTCTTTCCAAAAACTTCATTATTGTTAAGGATAATGTTCAACCGAACATGTATGTATATGCATTACGTCTATAAAACCAATAAAACCAAAATACAAAATTAATTCTAGATTTTTATTGCTGAGGGATTTAGTAGGCCTAATTGAGTTTTCAAGTTGTTGTTTGTTCTACAACATTGTATGGATTTGTGTGTGTTTTTTTCAAGTTTTTCTGCAAAACAAAATAGAAATAAAATTTTCGCTTACGTTAACGTATTTTTTGCTTCAATAGGTAATAAATTATTATTACAAACGTGTATTTTCTACTACAACAACACTCAACAGTTTTCAGCACGGAGTTCATAAGCCCCAGCCATAGCCTGTGGAAGAAGTAAAGGTTATATGAAAGTTTTTGAGTTTATTTTTTGTTCGTAGAGATTTAACATTTATCTTTAATACCTTGAGATTTATTTGAAACAAATTATAAGACTTATTGTCGTACTTCTATTTTGTAAGTATTTGCAATTGTACTTTACTCCTGTCAATATTTACTGGTTTACTGATATTGACTAAATATTTAGTGTTTTTTTCTTTCTTTCTGTAGATATTTATTTTTATTTTAGTTTTTTTTTATTATTATCCTAGGGATTAAGTTGTGATGCGCAGATGTTAATCGCATGTAATGTGGAGGATGAATGTTGAAATAAACAACAAAAACTCGTATTCCTTAAGGACATCAGTAACGATTTATAAGTTAAGTTTTTTTGTTTTTTGGAGTAAGAGAATCAATAATTATAAAAACTACTTATTATGGCTTTGACATGAAAACTAATTAAACATGAACAAAAAACAAATTTAAAAATAAAGTACAAAACTTGTAATTTGTGAAAGAAGAGTAAGAAAATATATAAATAATGAAATATGTAATTAAAACTGTTAAAAGTAGGAGTGTTCAAATGGATAAGAGGTGATAATGAAAATAGTTAAGAATTATTAAATTATTGGTTACACCACAACCCATGTTTGTCTATTGTATTCATGTATGAAATTACAAATTATGCAGTATAGTATGGACAGTATAGTATTGTAAAGTATTTTTATTATTTAGTCTAAAGCCCTTTATTTCGTAAAGCACTTTTTACATGTTTTGGCTTACACTTTACCAATTTTTCAATTAATTCACCTGATATAGTCTCTGATTCGCACTGAACCCAAATGATTTTGTCTCAACTATCCCTTCACTATTGACCACAAATTCTCAATCGGATTGAGGTCGGCATTTTTTGCTGACCACTGCATTAAAGAAAATTCTGCTCTCTAAGCCATTCTTTTGCGATTTTGAAAGTATGCTTTGGTTCACCATCTAGCTGAAAAGAAAACTTAAATCGGAAAGATGAGTTCCTCATTATTCCTTCGATTCTTTGCATTGGTTCGAGGTGCCATATCATGAAGTACCTCCCAACGTGCTTCAATATTTCCTTAACATGGTGTCTTTGAATTCTTTGGTCTGTTCAGCGCCAGCAATATTGAAAATGAGAAATTTTGAAAATTTCTCATTCGTCTGATGAGATTACAGTTTTTTTAGTTATCCAATATCTGTGGTCTCTGACAAACTTTAATCGTGCCTTATAATATTTTAACGACATTGCTGGTTTTCATATTTTTACTGCTGATATGTGCTAATTCATCTTTTTGTTTTAAATACTTCTCACTTTTCATTTGTATTACCATGAGACGTGCGTCCGCATACATTAGCTTTTTAAGACCTCTGATTTGTGGTTTGGGAACAATCGAACGCATTTTGAAAGTCTTATGACCTATGTTTGGCTTACTTTAAGTTGTTAAGCTACTACTCTAGTAGAATATCCATTTTTTGTCTTTGCTAGTTTCTTTTACAGTTTCTTCATTATTTATTATAATTTGCTTTGTGTTAGATAATTTGCAAAAAGTGTTTACCACATGCAATTGAAGTAAAATCAAACTTATGTAGTTTTTGAGTCATACATAAAACGGAAAACTTTGTAAATTTGTGCAAATATTTCAAAAGACACTGCTGCGCAAAATTAAGTACAGGCAATTAATGCTTGTTTCACAATTTGAGCAATATTTTAATTGTGTAGCTTACGCTTTTCGTGAAACAAGGACGATGTCATTCAATTGTACACACAAGGCAGCGGAAGACAGATAAGTTCCAAATTCCAAAATTATTAACAGAAAAAATTTCTATTATCCCCATACTATACTCTCAAAAACATAACAATGTATATATGTAGGTATGTATAAGGTCTTTTATAATAACTAACTGGAAACTCCTTAACTCTGCCTAGCTATACAATGTAGTTTTAGCTTTAATAATCTAATAATTATCACACGCAAACCCCATCGAACCTATAAAAACCCTTTACACTGTTAAAATACATTTCAGTCTTAATTAAGTCATTTACTCAGCAAAAAGTTAAAACAATAATAACCACAAGAACGGGCATTAAACGTTAGACATGGCTTTAGATATTGGACAACCATTAAATTCTGTTGATGGCCTCAAGTATTTATGGCTGAATTGGACTTTCGTTGGTATAAATCCACCTGCCAGCAAACACCTTTTTTTGCGCATCCTGTACTATATATATTCTATGATATTTAATTTCCTATCAAGCTTATGTTTGCCAGCCTCAATGATTATAAATCTCTGGTTTATTAACTCATGGCAGGAATTGGTGAGAAATCTTTCGTTATCTACCACCATTGGCATTGCTTTATTTAAACAATTGGTCGTTCTAATACGTTATCAGCATTTGATCAAATCTCATGAATTTCTAAAAGCTCTCGACGAACGCAACAGTCTACATCTCCAGGATCGCGTGAAGATTTTGAAAGCTGCTCGTACTAGTCAATTCTACTATATGGTTTATATCGGCCTATATACCTGTTGTGCTTGGGGTTTTGCGGGCAATGCTTGGGCCAATCATCAGATGATATACAGTGGTTGGTTTCCCAACATTTTTAACAGTTCGCAGGCCAACTATGTGGCAGCGTTTTGGTATCAACATATGGCTCAAACATGTCTAGTCTTTCAAAATGGCAATAATGATGTGTATCCGATATGTTATTTAACATTGATGATTGCTAATTTAGAAACTTTGGCCAATCGTATTGAGAGAATTGGCAAGGAAGAGAAAAGACATATGTTTGAGGAAAATATAGAAGAATTAAGATTGTGTGTAATGGATCATAAGAATCTGTTAGGGTGAGAGGTAAAAAACAGTTTTATTTTACATTTAAATCTGGTTCCAATTTTTATTACAGTTATTTCGATGGTATACGCCCGGTGATTTCGGCCACCTTGTTTTTGCAATTTGTCATTACTGGCTTCTCGCTGTGTATGTCAGCCATCAATTTAATTTCCTTCGATAATGACATAAGCCAGCAAATTGCCGCCTTTGTCTATATAATTGTACTATTGATTCAAGTGTTCCCCACTTGTTGGCATGTCAATCTACTAATGGAGAAGAGTGACTATTTGACGACGGCCCTGTACAATTGCAATTGGATGGAACAGAATCTAAAATTTCGCAAAATGTTAATAATATTTATGCAACGTTCGCAGAAGAACAATACCGTGTTGGCCGGTAATTTGGCTCCCGTTACGTTGCAAACATTTATGGGGGTACGTTCAAGTGTTGTTTGGGAATTGTTTTATTTAAATTTGCAATTTATTTCCTGTTATTTTCTTCTGTTGCAGATAATACGCTTTTCGTTTTCTATGTTCACGATTTTCAGCAAGATGTAAGCTTGTAGAATAAAAGCGCGATTTTATTGTGAAATGAAAAAATTTATTTTAAAGTGTGTAACCAAATCAAAGCACAAACAAATATTTAGAGAAGCTTGATATACAGTGAATCACAGTAATATTCATATACCTACATAAGAACTTTAATATGTAAAAAGAGACCAAAAAATCGAACATAATGCAAACACCAGTATAATTTTTTTTTTATTTCTTTATTTACAATCTATCCATTTAAGGATAATAAGCAAATGAGATATAATAAAAAAAATAGTCTTTATGTTGTAATCCATTGAGAACAACAGCAAACTTTAATAAACCTTATGGATATTAAATAAAAATTATAAATTTATCTATGTAACAAATACATGAATGAAACCATAAAACGTTAATTCCGGAATGGCAAATCCAGAATGTGATATCTTTTGAGTCTTCTTATTTCATCAGTGTCATCAAGTAGAATTATAGCTAATGGGTTTACATGCTGACTTAACCTCTCCAAATATCTTTCACTAAACCTATTGACTTCGTCCATAACTAGCGAAATAGAAAGATCTTTATGAATTGAATTATTGGATACAAACTTGACTGGTATCTTTGCAATATTTCAATATTCCCCATAACTGAATACCATAAGTCCAAACTGGTTTAGGATTGTTTTATAAATTAATATTTTGTTGTTCAAATCTAATTTCGATTTTGGTCCTAACAACCAATTTAAGCGTTTGGTTTTTATATTCAATTGCTGCTTCTTTGCCTTTATATGTGACTTCCACGTTAATCTCTTGTCAATATGTATTCCTAGATATTTAACGAATTCAGCCTGAGGAATTGGATTGTTATTCAGAAATACTTCAGAACAGTTTCCACGTCGTAGAGAAAACGTAACGTGTATAGATTTTTCAGTATTAACTATTATGTTCCATTTATTTAATTAATTTTCGATTGCGTTGAGTTGTCTTTGCATTAAAATTGATGCGTTGTTAGAGCAATTATCTGAAGTCATCTGCATAAGTTGCAACTAAAAGATCCTCAGTAATTGGCATGTCAGATGTAAATACCGCATAGAGAATAGTACCGAGTACACTACCTTGTGGGACTTCGGCCTTGATTTTAGATATTTTGGAGGATTCATCATTAACGTTAACAAAAAAGCTTCTGTCTGTAAGATATGATTTCAACAGAAGGTAGAATGGAGTTGGAAGGAGCTTTTTATTTACATTACAAATTCATAAAAAACATCAAAAAAAAATTATATTTGACGAAGAAAATTTATAAGACAATGAAAATGGTCCGCTTAAAATAACGTATCCTAAATAAGGTAATACAAAGAAATTATATACATATTTTCAATATTGTGTGGAATAACCTTTCTGCTTACTAACAGAACTAAGGCGCTTTGGAATATATTCTACAAGTTTTATATGTGTAATCTGAGCCTAGTTTATTCCATTCTTCTAAAAGGGCTCTTTTAGCTCATTTTGGTTCGAAATATGTTTTCTTATTTCAGTTTCTAGTTTTTTAAATTATATTCGAGACTACTGATTGGGATAGAATTTTAAGTATTCAAGGACAACGATACAATAGACAAGTGTGATCCACTGTAGTTATAATACACGATTTTTGTTTCATTAATTTACCGATTATCACAGTTTATTACTGGTACAAACAAATTTGTGCTTTGTTCTTCAACAATTTTCAGTTTTTTATATATATAAATAAAAGCTTTCACAAAATCAGCAAAATGCGTCCCGAAAATGGTTGAGATAGAAACAAAAACACAAGATTTGTACAGGGGCCAAATTACCGCATTCGATATCTAGTAAAATTGATCGTAATTTTCTTATTTGAGATTATGGCATTCTAAATCGAGCAAGAAATATAGTACATTTTATCATAATTTCGATATCGAAATCATTTTCGAAACGATTGCGGTAATTTGGCCCCAGTATTTTTGAATTTAATTTATTTAAGCTTTAATGCTGAACACAGTAATTTTCAATACAAAATGAAAATTAATCATTTTCGAAAAATAAACAATTAGTACAAAAAAAAAAAACACTATCATGAATAAAAATATCAAAGTTTACCAATAGATTTGTTTGTGTTCGCTTTGTTTATGACTTTAAATCAAAAGCGTTAGTTTGATATTAATTTAATTTCATGTGGTAAACACTTTTTGCAAATTACCCAATACAATTCAAATTATAATAAACAATGAAGAAACTGTCAACAGTCAATGAGGAAGAGTGATAGCTAAACAGCTTAAAGTGAGGCAATCAGTGACATTAACAGTCCTGAAAGGCATTCTATTGTTTCCACACCACAAATCAGACATCGCGAAAAGCTACTATGCTGATGCGCGTCTCATTACAACACAAATGAAAAGAGACAAGTGAAAAGAAACAAAAGATGCTTCTGTAGCAATGATGGGCAAACCCGTTAAATATTGGACAGTAAGACGAGCACTTCTCGATATTGTTTACATATCATAAGTAAATAAAGTTATTATAAACAATATAGCTGTACAACCCAGAAAATTCAAACACACCATGTAAAGAAAACAATGATGCATGGTGGGAACGAACGTCATGATATGGATGGCTTTATATAATGGCACCTCGGACCTCTGCAAAGAATCGAAGGAATAATAAGGAAGGAAGACTTTCTATGTACTTAACAAACTCGTCTTCCCTATATGATAGATAAGAGCGTCTATCATGTGGATGAGGTTACTTTTCAGTTGAATGGTGACCTTTGAAAACTTCCAAAATTTTAAAAGAATGGCAGTGAGCAGCAGCAAAAAATTCCGACCGCAATCCGGTTTAGAAATTGTGTTCAATTGTGAAGAGACAGTTGGGAAAACACCGATTAACTTCAATCAATTTAGAGGACCCGCTGCTAGAGGGTCCAAGCAAATACGAGAGTTTCCAAATGAAGTAAACATGTGGAATGTGTTTAACGCAACAACCGGCTTTATACTAAATATTAGAAATACTATAATTTCCTAAAGTTTTTGTATGGTAAATTTTTTTTCTTAGATCTTGACTTTCTTAAATATTAAACATAAAATAATTGGCAACAAACATATTCGAATTTTCCTTATTATTTTTATTTTTATGCAATAACAAAATCACAAAGTACATACATGTACTCATATGTGGTCCACACAGATCGAATCGGTTCTATAAGTTTGGTTACCTAAATATTAACGAATTTATGTATGTAGCTAGATTTTAGTTAAATAATAATTAACTTTTGTTTTGTTTAAGTTATTATTTAGTTCTTTTCTTTATTATTGATATGATATGATAGTACGAATGTTTAGCAGGGATAAGTAGAAAAGACTTACTTATCGATCCAATTATAAAAAAGTTTTATTTGTAGTAATGATTTATTTCCTAAATGCATTAACGATTTTTAAAAGAAGTTTTGTTTAGTAGGAGTATCGATAACAACGAGAACTTGTTATTATAAATTTGAAATGAAAACTAATTAAACAGAAAGAATTTCAAAACAATTTTAGGAACTTATAATTTGTAAAAAGCTGTGAAAAATAAATGAATAATTAAAATAATTAAAATTAGTGGGTAAAATAAGAAGTCGTTGAGGTTATAATATACAGCGCTATTTGATAAGAACTTTGTTTTCCAACAGACACCTTTTGGAATAGCACGAAAATAAAACGGCTAATTTACCAAACTGTAATTGACAATTTTGTATGCGTGGTTGTGCTGTTCAGCTGTCCGTTTTTCATTTTCCAAAACATTTTGTGTCGATAACGATGTTGAAGAATTATTTTATTTTTGGATCCCTTTTTATTGTATATTGTGGGATGATCGTCATAAAATATTTTACTGTATTTGAGTCTTATGGCTAATTTCATATCGCAATAACGACATTTTCCTCTCAATAACAATATATTTTAGAGCTTTTTTGGGCATGCCAGTTATTCTGGGAAATGGACCGATACGGGTGCTATGGTCAAACATGGACCCAGCGTCAAAAAATTATGTACGTTCATTTATATGTACATGTGGATTATTTATGTCGAATTTCAACTTGATAGTTATGTTTATAAGACATTTATGTTGATTTACTTAAATAAATATGGGGCTATGGTCAAATTGAACCCATCGTCATAAAATTCTGTAGAGATCTTATTGATAGTTAGATCTCACAGAAGCAGTATTCAATAAATACAGAATCTGCTCCTGCACAACAAACTAAAAAGTAAGAAGTAATTTAACAGATTATAAATAAGGCGTTATTTAACTAGATCCAGGGAATGCTAGCTGTATATAGTAGTCACTAAGAAGTAACCTATTGAGAACTCCAGCGAGTAAATCATAAACAATTCAAAGTTTGTTACCAAAATCAAAATAGCTGCAGTGTATTGTAAAGCTACAATTACATTGTAGCCATAATTAGAAGAAATTTTCCCACCACATTGTTAAAAACAAGCTACTATGTAGAAAACCAACCTATAGACAATATAAAAACACTTTAGAAAATTAATTTACTCCTTAGTTTCTGTTCAGTCATTCATTGAAGTGCTTTAAACTAAACCAAAAGAACAGCACAGCAGTCGAAACTTCCACCATGCAATTGAAACGGCCTCTGGATTTGGGACAACCAATAAACTCCGTTTATGGTCTAAAATATCTATGGTTCAGTTGGACAGTTAGTGGTATGAATCCACCCGGCAACAAATCATTTTTATGGCGCCTACTGTACTACACATATTCCGCAGTATTTAATATTCTATGCACCTTCTGTGTGCCAGCTGCAGTATTGGCAAATCTTCGGCTTATAACCTCATGGCAAGTAATGGTGAATGATCTTTCAATAGGTATTACCGTTGCCATGGCAGCATTAAAACAATTGGTGATTTTTTTAAATCGTCAACGTTTACTAAATTCTAATATGTTTTTGAAACGGCTAGATGAGCGCAGTAATCAGCATCCCAAGGAACGTCTGTTTATATTAAATGCCATACGTGTTTGTCATCTATACTATGTGATTTATTTGTCTTCATTTTTTTTCTGTACATATGGATTTTCTTATGTTGCTTGGACCACTCATCAATTGGTACATAATGCTTGGTTTCCCACTATATTCACCAATCCGGATATCAACTATTTGGCAGCGTTTATATATCAAAATATAGCTTACATATTTTTGGTCATTGAGAATAGCAATATTGATATATATCCAATGTGTTACTTGTCTTTAATAACCGCTCATTTGGAGGCATTGGGCAATCGTATAAGTATAATTGGCAGGGATAAGAAACGTTCAGTTGAGGAAAATATTGAAGAGTTGAGAATGTGTATTTTGGATCATAAGCATCTGCTGGAGTAAGTAGATTCAAATAAATCCAATTCAACTAAATCCGAAATTTTAGTTACTCTGTGCCTTTTTAATATTTCCACAAAGTCCTTATTCATTTAAATTTTTCTTTTACTATTTATTGCCATTTAAAAAACTTATTTCGTATTTTAAAATAATCAAATACTTATCCCTCATTAGCATGCAAATCATGGTTAACCAGGCTTTTTAACTCCCATTACTATAGACGTTGTTGCTTTGCCGTTATCCTTAGTGCTTTTAATTCATCACTTGAACGACACAAGAGAAACGCCAAATGCTGGGATAAACAGAAGATTTTCCATTGCAAAACTACTTAACAAAAATATCACACGATAAAAAAACTCAAAGTATTTTTTCGTCATGTTAAAAACACTTCATTCATATGGACCGACCACGTAGTATATGTAGTTATGTGTACGATTTTGCCTTGAGAAAAATAATCAAAGTTTCTTTTAATTTTGCTTTTGGAACTGTTCTGTATTTATTATTCCTTTTTTTTGGGAACACTACGAAAAGAGTACGAGAAATAGTGAATAGGTTTAAACTCAAAACAACACCTCTTTCCAGAGACAATTGTGGATGGAGTAGAGTGGTAATCTGCTGGATGGAAGTTAAAATGGGAGAAATGGTTTAAATATTACAATTGCCCAAAACGTATTTGGGATTTGTTTTAACAATATCGAAGTACAGTGGTTGTTTGCACGAGACTTTCATTCAAATTCACATTTTGAGTGTGCAGCTCTTTTATATTTAATTGACAATACCAATGTGTTATTATTTAAAATTCCCTTTAAACTATAATGATAACAATTCAAAATCCAAATGCATTAATATATCGTTAACTTAATACGAAAAGGCCCTAACTCATGTTTTTCATAGTTTACAGGAGGAGGAAAAAACTAAATAAAAAAAGATGCAATATTGATACAAAATTTTTTTAAACGCAATTTTTATTAAAAACACTTTACAAATTTAGTGTTATATTGGTTTTATTATTTTTTTTTTAATTTTTATTTATTAATATGAGTAAGGGCTTTGTGTTGTTGTATTTTCTGAAAAAAAATGAGTTGGGGCTTTTTTTTAACGAGAACAAAATGTAATTTAAAAGAACTTCATGTTTCAGACAAAAAAAACAAGGAAATTAAAAAAAAATAGAATCATATTACATTGAAAAGTACTAAAATCTTCATAATATATTAGTTTTTATATGGTAAATTTTCATAAAAGTGATGGCAGTCTTTGGGCAGCAACGTTTTTAAATCTTGCAAGTGATCCCACTTATTCTTGGAGATTTCTAATTTTGAATAAATAAATCAACCCTGAGTTGTCGTATCCTAATGCCCGTAGATGTTTCCAGTAGGGTCGCCACTACTTCGACCGGAAGTTGAATCAACGTTTTGAATATGAAATTTTTATATTATTTTTTAAGACTATGTATGTATCGCTTAGGAATAGCCTCGAAGTTCAAAAAAAATCATAATGCACTTGCTCAAATTGCTAAGGCAAGTATATTTGTTTTTTAGCCACTTTTGCGTCGCACTCCATTTGCGTGTGTCCACTTACTAAATACTTCTGCTCGATTGATACGTTTGTTTCCCCGCAGAAAGTAAGCAATGCATTGGCCAATGTAGCATTTCGGTTTTGGTAAAAGAAACCATCCGAATAAATGATTATATGATGGATTTTAGGCCAACGTGCAAGGAAATTTCTTAAGTGTTTTACAATACATGTTGCAAAAACTGAAGCTACGAGATTGCCATCAGTCTCATCCCAAACATAGTTATCAAATTCATGAGTGACAACATTATACATTGTGAAAATATTATTATTTTATAATATGCAGCGTTCACATTTAATTGAGGCACTAATTTCACTGATTGCATAACCATGCAAAATACAGTACACAATCCGGACCTTCCGTTTCTCTTCTCTCATCTTTTTTATTTATTCTCGGTGTTTTTGATAAAGTTCATCTTATATGTTCTTTACTTTATATGATGTGCAAATATCGCATTCATCTTTTTTAGGCTTAAAAATTAAATAATTTGACTCTTTTATTATATTTGCGAAAATTGCATACGATAATTTTTCACATATCACTTTTTTTGTTTGATGCACATTTATCCACATAAAGCTTACAAATTTCTTGATAGGTAGAAAAATTGGACTCGAAATATAATTTTTTTGTTTGTTTTCTGCAGTAATGCGATTCCATCTTTGGTAACTCATACATATAGCCATTTTTGTAGAAACGCTCGTCTTTCCATATTGCGATTATTATTTTTTTTCTTGATTCTATGATAGCGCTAGAGTATTTTTCGGGACTGAGTACTGTGCCATGCTTTCCCCCAGAGTTAATCCAATTTCGAACAGTTTTTTCTTCTAATATTAATGATGAAAGAAACATCTGGCGGCACACTTGCATTCGGCTTAAATTTTGTCTTAAAAAATATGCCTTAGACTGAACTCGTGTTGAATTTTTACAATATTTGTTTTTTCTCTTCTGATTCCATGACATCTACCAAAACATAGTAAATATTACTTTTCGCGTTGGCTCACTGAACTCAGAACAACGTCTAAGTGCACTTTTTTTGCAATAATTTGATTTGCAGACCTCACCTTGTTGTCTTGGCGGATTTATGCTAACACTATTGTCTGATAATCCAGAATATTCTTCACCTTTCTTCACGTTTCATTTGGTTAATGTTGCGGTTCCATTTCAGTTGCTTCGGAATAATTCTTCTAATCCGTTCAGTATATTTAGTCATTTCTGCATCAGTATTTTCTTTCAAAAAATCCATAGTTTTTCAGCTTTTAATATTTAATATTTTGCACACTTTTAATCTAAAACATAGAGTCTATGCACAAAGTAAATAAATCGCGCCAAGCAAACACTAAAAACAAAAATGAGTTAGGGCTTTTTTCTTTAGAAATTTTTTAGAGATGAGTTAGGGCTTTTCGTTTTTAGGCTATAACTTCGGTATTTTTTTCCGAATTCAGCTCATTTTTTTTTGGAGGAGGTGTATCTAGTAAAGGTCTAATGAAATATGTCAAAATATCGATTTCGAAAAATTATGAGTTGGGGCCTTTTCGTATTAAGTTAACGATATACTCAATCGATTTTCTTTTTCTATTACTCAATTTGGTTCCTTGAATAATGATAACTGGTTGACTAGGTCAGCGGCATATATCAAACATACCTAAAGCGTTAATGAAACGTTATTATTCACACATTCCGAGGACTACAAGGCGACACAATAAGAACATGAAATTAACGCGTTCAAGGAATTCATCAGCAGTTGTCTGTGAAGACAAGAGAATTAAGATCATATTATTCCAAAAAGTGTTATCGAAATAAGATGAAAATAGTTTTTGTCACAACTTTCCATCTCTTTTCTTTTTCAGTCTATTTCTAAGTAATCTACTATTCTTTACGCATAGTCCGTCTATTGTACCCTGTAAACCTCCGGATAATCTGGGTTCAAACGCGATCTAGGATATACTGATTCTAACGTCAGTTTGCTTTTGTTTTAATGATTTCATTGGGCGTTACGCAACTGCATCTAAGATGTCACTTAAACGAAGTGGCATCATATTTAAAGAATTCCAATTTTGTATAGAGTAGTTTCACGGTTTTTTTAATATTGTTTAAGTTAAAACCAACACGTCCTAGTTGGAGATAAAACTACAACTACTATTTTTAGAGAGTAGCAACGTAAATCCAAAAATAAACTTTAAATAGAGGCTTAAGAGATGCACAACCCGACTCCCTTCGTATCAAGGTTTTATATAATTGCGTATGTGTGTTTGTCCATTTTTGGAGAATTTTGTGGCTGAAAGTACTTTGCATGTCATCAGCATTTAAAACAGGTGCCATTCACTATATACCAATGAATAGCTTTTAACACTTTTTTTCAAACACAATTTAAGCCATTATTTCACAGTTGGTTATAGTTTAATATAACGCTCTTTCCTCTTCTAACTGTGGCTCTCCATATAACGATTTGTGTGTAAGAGAAAAAAACCTTTGAAATAATAGAATAAAATCTGTACATATTTTTGGCAGACGTAAAACTCCAAAACTCTAACTGCTAAAAAAAATAGCTTAAAATATACACAGCAGCAGCAAAAACTTTTTAACACTTAAATGCATTAAAACATTAACTAGACTGCACAAATACTGCACAGCCAAAACAATCCTTAAAATAAAATCTGCACAACTGATTATAATGGCAGTATATGCAACAACAATATGCAAACAGATCCTGCTAATTCAAATTCAAATTATTTCTATAAAAACTTAAATAAATAAACACAATGCCAACCTAAATGCTCCACTCCATTCTATTTTGGTTTGCTGTTTTATTCTAGTTATTTCGAGTACATAAGTCCGATCATTTCCATCACCATGTTTCTGCAATTCTCCGTTACCGCCTTTGTACTCTGTCTGGCAGAAATCGATATAATTGTTTTCCAACATGATGGAGCTGAGCTAGTTTTCGTCTTTTTCTATTTGTGCATCATATTAATTCAAGTGTTTCCCTGCTGCTGGCATGTCAATGTGCTAATGGAGAAGACTGATTTGTTGACGACGGCCATGTACAGCTGCAATTGGATGGACCAGAATCAGAAATTTCGCAAAATGTTAATAATATTTATGCAACGTTCGCAGAAGACAAACACAATATTGGCGGGTAATTTGGTACCGATAACGTTGCAAACATTTCTTTCGGTACGTTGTACTTTTTGTTATTTTCATTGTTTTGGTTAAAAATTTAAATGTTTATTTGCAGATAATACAATTTTCATTTTCAATGTTTACGATTTTTAATCAAATATAGATGTTTTTGAATAAAAATAAAACTAATAAAGAAAAATAAAACATGTTTTTTTTTGAAACTAAAAGTATCAAGTTCTAAGAAAACTTCATGTACTCAATTTTGCACCAAACAAAAACTTTAGGCAATGATATACAGTTCAACCTTGGTATAACGAATCTTCAGGAGATTAGAAAAAAACGTTATATCGAATAATTCGTTACAATGAGGTTCGTTATATCGAGGTGAAGTTGCACTTCTATTCGTTATAACGAGGTAATTAAAATTTTTGTATGTATATTAATCATCATCTGCTTACCATGTTATAGCGAACGATTTCCGCTAATAAATCAAAACATATTTGAAGGAAAACACTGTATTTTGTAGTTTTAAAATTCAAAAAAGTATTGTATTTAATTCAAAAATAATTTACATTTATAAAGTAATAAGTCTGAGCCAGTGATTAACTAACTAGATTGCAACAACAACGTACAAGCTCTTGGCAACAATAAATTTTTCTTCAAATATTTCATCCGTTAGTCTTATGCATGCTGCTGTCGACTACGAATGTAGGTTTGCTGGAGACGTTGTCGTTGCAAACACAATAATATTGTGTATATCTGTTTCATACAATTTGGATTAATTGATGGAAATCGTTATGAAAAGTTTGTAAGTTGACAAAACTCCTTAAATAAAGGTAAATAATTCTTTCTATTTCGTTAATCTGAAGTGAATGAAAATTCGTTGTAACGAGGCTATTGACAAATGTATTCGTAATAGAGAGGTTTATTCTGTATTAAATCTCATGGAGCGTTGTAGGGGATTTCAAAAAATTCGTTAAATCGAGGAATTCGTTATAGTGAGGGTCGTAATATCGAGGTTTGACTGTGTTAAGTATTTGTAATAATTGTTAACAGGTTTTGGCGTACTCACAAAAAATGTTTCAATTAATTCATTTGGATTAGTGTTCCATTCGTGCTAAACCCACTACTCCAGCTCATGCAAATGGGTTGGAGTTAATCGGTATTGTCCCAACTGTGTCACCACAATTTCTTAATCGGGTAAAAGTAGGAACTTTCTGTTAGGTAAACAGGCGGCCCTACAGTTCACAGCACACTTAGGTCCATATAACTGGTTCTTTGTGTTAAAGAAAATTTTTGCTCATTATGTCTTCGATTCTTTGCAATGGTTCGATTGTCTACCATGTAAAGTAACCCCATATCATGATATTCTATCAGAAGAACTCCCTATCACTTTCAGTATATGAAAATTAAAATCAAATGTTCACAAATACTATTTCCTCTATGCTCCCTCGATAATATATTTCCTAGTTATAGCATTGCATCAGTATGGGTTATCCCCTAAATGCTGCTCCAAGCAAAAACAAATAAATTTTTTGTTTCAGTGTAATATGCATATTAAAATGAATGCATTTCATTTCTTCCACATAAGTATGTATGTAAAATATTGTCTTTTGCAAATATTCCTTAAAATTATAGCCGTGTTAAAGACATGGTACATGCTTGCAAATTAAAAAAAATCAAACTTAAATACTTGCAAAATTTACTTCCTTACTGGGTGTATAAGTAATATGTCTGTTTATAGATTTTTTAAAACGGCACAATACTTTTACAAGCAATCTTATCATACACTGAACAAACAAAAGACCAAAAAGAAATAGAAGAATAGTAGATTAAAATAGATCTTGGATTTTCAGAAGCCGAAATGTGGCAATTTTATTGAAAAAATTCTTTATTGTTATTTCAGAAGTTCGAAAAATATCACCAAGTTTTAATGAATCACGATATATCAACAAGTCCTTAATATAAAAACCTATCATACTTTTTCCAGTGTAGTTATACATACATATGTATAGGCATGTGAGATCTTTAATGTGTGTGTATATTCAAGTGAGCGTATGTATAAATAAATATGCATGTATGTGTGTACAAATACAAGCAATATCAGTACATACAGACCGAAGTACATACTGGACAATGAACAGGATGTAAAAAAAGTAGAGGATACTTTAATATTCACACATCCTGTATCTTGGTATAAACCAAACAGCCAACACATGTATGTATAATTACATATGCATATGTACATAGGTATTGCAATTTACATTAACATACAATACAACCGAGTTATTTTACATTGTAAGCGACACATTTCTTTTGTTGATATTTATACACTCACGCACACACGTACGCATTAGGTTAGCCCTTTTATTGGAGCTTTTCGATCGTTTAACATTTAGGAGTTCCAAAGAAAAATATATTTTTGCAAGATGTGTTCCTGCAAATCGTAGTTAAAATCAGAGCGTCATTGCTATAAAACAAATACGTACAGTGAGGAGCACATAAATATAAAAGTTTACCTTTAGATTTGTACGTTTTTGCTTTGTTTATGACTTTAAAACAAAAGCATTAGCTTGATCTTAATTTAGTTGCACTTTTGCAAATTATCCAACACAAATCAAATTATAATAAATAATGAACAAACTGTCCAGGCCATTGAGGACAGTATTGTAGCAATGACAACTAGTTGTCTCCAACTCTCCAATTAGTTGGCATTCCGACTCTGAAGGCACTTAAAATTTGTCCATGGGTGTTGCAGCAAATTTTAAATTCTCAGTACCAGCAGCTGACATACAGGCCCAACTATCACTGTTACCTTTCGGTTTTCTTTGTTGAGTCATATGTCATCTTCATCGGCGAAGATGACTGCATTCCATAATGCAGGCGAAATTTAGTCTACACAATCTGTTTTTCGGAATTATAAACAGTTTTTTATGTGCAACTCGGCTATTAAAATCATGTTGGCGCAAGACACGACGAACAGCATCAACTTCGGAGGCCAGCTGTGAAGCTGATAGCCTTGAATTTGTCCTAATGTTTCTTAAAATGTGTCGCTCATCATGCTGAATTTAAAATTTGTATTTGACGTGTTTCTGTCTTTCTAATTATACCCTACGCCACCTTAGTGGGGAGGGTATATTGAATTTGTGCTGATATTTGTAACGCCCAGAAATATTGTTCCAATACCCACCTTAAAGTATACCAATCAACTCAGAATCATTTTCTGAGTCGATTTAACGATCCCTGCAAACAACGCGAGTACTCCATACACGCATCTATGGACTAGTCCACAATGGACCAGGAGTACCCGAAACATAATCAATTTGTATGAAACAAACTAGTCCATTTAACATTACGATGTCCTAGGACTGGACCATATAATCCAGCTTTGCATAATACTGGACTAATCCCAAAACTACTCCTTGTAACTACTTTTAATGTTTTACAACAACGATTACGGTCGTTAAAGCACGAATAATTGTCGTGTAGCAAGAAGTTCTGATTTGAAAATGATATGGTCCACAAGTGCATTACATAGGACCATGATGCAGTCACTACATTTTAGCTACAATGGACTACGTACTCCACAGATTTTTGCAGGGATGTCCGTCCGTTCGTCTGGCTGGCTGGTTGACTGGCTGGCTGTCCATGTAAAGCTTGTATGCAGAGTACAGGCCGCAATTTTGAAGATATTTCGATAAAATTTGGTACGTGAAATTTTTTCGGCCCAAGGACGGATGGGATTGAAACTGATGGAAATCAGTCCATTATTTCACCTGGTCCTCATACAAATGTCGTCCCGAAATTAGGGTTTAAAGATCATAAATGTTTGATTTATGCAAGTATCCAAACAAATTTCACCACAAATGAGGAGTAGTAAATGAAGCCAAATCACATCTACAAATTTTGTGAAGATCGGTTTATAATTACCTGTAGCTCCGAAAATCACTTTAAAGAGCATAACTCTCTCAAAAATGTTGATATGCAAATAATATTGAACCCAAATATATTTCATATGTATACAAATCATACGGTACAATGTTATTGTGATCGGTCCATAATTAGTCGTAGCTCCCATATAAGGTCCACTTCCGAAGATCACTTTAAAGAGCATAAATTTCTTAAAAATGTTGGTATCCAAATAAACTTCACCACAATTAGGTTTCATATATTCAGAAATGATGACACCTAATTTTATAATGATCGGTCCATAATTAGTTGAAACCCTCTCCGTAATTTACTTTAACCTCCATTAAGCTTTTAAAAGTATTTATCTATATTCACTGAAGTCATGACAATAAATTTTTGGATGATAGGTCCATAATAAGTCAGATCTCTAATATAGCGCCCATTTGTGAAAACTGTGGCATACATATACTGGGTGTAGGGTGTATTATATGGTAGGGCTTGTCCGACCATACTTTCTTACTAATTTGATTGCAACTTTTGAAAGGAAATTATCAATTTATTACTGTTCGAAAGGTTTTCTCAGAGTATAAGAAGTAATGATAGCTGCTATTTTATTTAAAAATGGTCATCAAAGTTTACTATTTTCAACAAATACGTAACAAAAATTTAAGTACTTTTAAGATAACTTAACCCATTAGTGCGCAAAGTCCCTTATAAGCAACTCTCAAATTTTCTACTGTAGCAATTTCAAAAGTTTAATTTTTTAAATAACAAGTAGGCTATGTGCGTCTCTTCTTGCTACATCCTGTCTTGAAACGTATGTTACCCCATCTAAAAGAGGCAGAAACCATCTTATTGAATATTCCAAAACTGCTAAACGATGTGGACATTGCAGAAAAAAACCAAACTTTACTTGCAACAAATGTGAAAAAGGGCATCACCCCAAATAATGTTATCATACGCCTAATGTACCTACTGTGCCATAACTCCAAAACTATAATTTTTTTTGAATAAAATGTTTTTAAAACGCATTAATCAGATCATTTTTATTAATAACTAATATTATCGTTTATTGTTTTTATTAAATTTTTGGTAATTAAATATTCTTTTTACATTTCAGCAATAATTGAAATGCCGTCTACGGTAAGTTTTTGCCAATTTTGCAATTTATTCATGTACATATATAGTAGCTTTTTAAAAGGCTTTACTTTATATTTTTCTTTTCCAAAAGTACTAATAAAAAAATAATAGTTTTAATTTTCTTTTAGTTTTAATTTAAAACCAATTTGAGTAAACAACTCAAAACTGTTTTTATTATTGCACTTAAAACGTTGTATTCAATTCCATTTTAAAATGCTATTAAATACAAGGCATTGCAGAACTATAAATACATAAAGCTCTTATTAATTTTTTAAGTTAAAAAAAAGTAAAACAGTTTTTTTATTTTAGCTCTTGAAAATATTTTCTTTCTAACTTTTTATTAGTTATTTATTGAATCTGCCTTTACTTCAAAGGCCTTACACAAAGTATTCAAATCTTATACCTAAACCTTAAAAATAAAAACTAATTGCTCTCAGTTAAAAGAGCCATAATGGTCAAGTGGGCCTTAAATTAGAAGGTTGGTAAATCAGCTCTACAAAGTACTGTTTCTGTTTGAGTTCTAGTATGTAATCTTGCAAGCGAGTTCCGATGGTTTTGCAACTTTAAAATATAATTTTTTTCTCAATTCATTTTTAAGCAATGCTATTTCTAAATTTCTATGGATTTATTCATTCCTTAAATACCATGGTGCTCCCGCCATGGTTCTAAGAAGAATTTTCGTTTGGGCTCTCTGTATATGATCAATACTGGTATTACTTGCAGTTCCCCATAATTGAATTTCATATATCTAAATTGGTTTTAAAACAGTCTTATACAGGATGACTTTACAATCAAGTCTTACTCCCTGGCCCACGATGTCGAACGATAACGTTCGCGTAGATAAGACTTAACACACATTATTTCACCTGGCTCCCAGACAAAAGTCCTCCCGAAATTGGGGTTTACCGCTCATAAATGTTTGAATTATGCAAGGAAACAAACAAATTTCATCACAAATAAGTGGTAAATGAAGCCAAATCAGATCTACAGATTTATAATTTATCAAAGCTCCCATAAGGCCCACTCCCGAAAATCACTTTAAAGAGCATAACTCTTTTAAAAATGTCGGTATCCAAATAATATTAAATACAAATATATTTCATATATATAAAAATAATATGGCACAATTTTATGAAGATCGGTCCATAATTAGTCGTAGCTCCTATATAAGGCCCACTTCCGAAAATCACTTTAACGACCATAAATTTCTAAAAAAAAGTTGGTATCCAAATAAAATTTGACAGAAATAAGTTTCTTATATACAGAAATGATGACACCTAATTTTATAATGGTCGGTCCGTAAGTAGTCGAAACTCCCATATAAGAGACCGTAATTTACTTTAACTTCCATAAATTTTTAAAAGCATTTATTTCGAGATAAAGTATAACAAATATAATATTTATATTCACAGAAATCATGACACTAAATTTTTGGATGATCGTTCCATTATAGGTAATATCTCCCATATAACGACCATTTCTGAAAAACTGTTTTATACATATACTAGGTGTAGGGTATTATATGGTCGGACTTGACCGACTATACTTTTTTACTTGTTTTATTGTTGTTTTTATGTAATACCTGCTGCCCACCGTAGGTATGTCAAAATGCACCTCAAACAGTTGCGGACTGACAATTTATGTTGCTACAAAGCGAGGGTATACCGACCCAATATAAAAAGTATTTTTTTAAATGTATGAACTGTGAAATGTAAAAAGACAAAAATAATTTTTTTAAATTGACATGAAATTTACTTTATTCGAAAGATGATCTTTTGGCATTCTAATTTAAAAATTACTTCTGTCGTGTTGAAACCACAACTTCTGCGCATCACGATTGCTCAATTGATGGGCGATAAAGTCAATAAATATGGCTCCATAGTGATCACCATTGAATGTAACGTTCTGGCCAGCTTCGTTTTTAAAGAAGTACGGACGAATTATTCCACCAGCCCATTAAGCACCCCAAATGTAACGGTGTCTCAACATACAGTAGGTTTGTTTTGCTGACGCATCCATTTAACCATCGCTAAACAAAATTCGCTTATGAGCTTTGGGATCAACGGATATCTTGTTTTGAACCGAATTCACAGAATTTTCAAAATAAATTTGCACAATTTGGAAGCGTTGTTCAGGCGTCGGTGTCTATTTATGTTGAAATGCAAACCAAACTAACTATAAATCACTTGACAGTTGACAAAGTATTGCCAACTTAAAGTTCTATACCTCTAAAAAAAACACCCATTATATATGTAAAATTTATATGCAAAAAATCAGAAAGACTAAAATATCACGATTTTAACGAAATGTTTAGATTTTCAGCATTTTGCAGAAAACAACGAAACTCGAAAATTTCCAACGTAAGGGCCATCCTAGTATACTTCCATGTATACTATATGTATGTCCTTACATATACATATACACATATGGATTTCCTTGCATGAATACATGTCCGAAATATATTTTATAGTTTATATGTACATAGGTAATGATGTGTTAAGCCCTGCAGGCCATTGAATACTAGTCATAATTCCATTATCCATAAACACTATTATCGCCACTAGTTACCCACTAACATACCAGCAATGTTTGCCAATTATTTTAAAACATTAATAACATTGAAGGCAAGAAATTACCACAACCGCTTACAAATACATCATTAATTTAGTAACACTGTAACCTGTTAAAAGTAATGACTTAAATAACTCACTGTTAGTTAAATCCCACAAAAGCTGTATGTGTTTCACATAAATGGCTAGAAAGTAAGCAGTAGTTTAACAGACAATAAGTAAGACACTATACGATTAGTTCTAACTAATAATTGAACGTTATACTCATTGAAACAGTCATTGTTATTCAGCAATTGCACAGTTGGCTATTGTTACTTTTTAAACTACCGGGTATGTAAGTATTGTTTATATATACACAAAATGTATGTATTACAAATACGAATACATAGTAAAATTATTTTCAGGTTGAATTGTAAATTTGCATTTGCTTATGTTAATTTCATAGAAGCTGTATGAAGATTTTCTTCTTCATTGCCGTCTTCGTCTTCCTGTAAAATTCTTTTGTTTAACATTAACAATATGAAAAGGGTATTTCAAAGGGAGCCACAATAATACTATAAAATAATTTTTATATCAAAATGTTAAATCTTTTTTACTTTAAAAAAAAAATATTTTTATAAAATAAAATTAATTAATTAATTCTTCTTTATAATGTTCTATGTTCTTCCTAATATTTAAACACCCTTTGTTTCCGTAAAAATTACTCAATATTGACTTTGTTGAGGACTGGACTACCTATATAGACCGAATTAAACTGCATAGCTGGTGTTAGTACTCTCTTTTATGTGAGTAATGTAAATAATCATACAAATTCCCAGCAGTTCTGGATAACAGTTCTGAACTAGAGATTTTCGCTAACCTAACTATCAGACTTATTGTAATCTGCCACTAAATAGATGTATTAGATATTCAACAAATATTTAATTAAATCTTTATTTATTAACATAAAACAATACAAATTTCAACGTAGCCTAAATTTGTCATTCTAAATAATAAATTGTAAAGAAATTTAACAAAACTACAAAGAAATTTCCCAAGTACCAAAATGAGTCGAAAACCTTAAAAATTAAGTTTTTTACAATTTTGCTCAAAAGGTACACAATTCTTTTGGAGCGAGCAAAATAGCATAAAAAGGAAGATTTTTGAAATTGCGTTCTGTTTTGCAATCCATATTGGACAATCCGTTTAAAAATATCTGTACTAGTTAGTTTATCATTCACATTATTACAGTAATCATATATATGATTATAGCAATTATGTAATGCTTATGGTGATCAGTTTCATGATGAAAGATTATATCACATTATGTTGTTTTCTATCATAATCAAAGAGCAACAAATTATGATAAAATATAGTTACTACAATCATATATATGATATCATCTTAACTTAACCATATTATGGTTAAAACAATCACATAAATAATTACAGTGAATATAACATTGTTAAAAGAAACATGTAAAAATGTTGACATTGTTGTGATAAATATGTACAACTACATTTTTTATCTATGTGCAGCTCTTGAATAATGTCAGCTAAGCAAATCGAGTTTAAACTTTACTGAAATATTTTGACGTCTAAGGTGACAAAATACTTACACTGATATTGCATATTCTTGCGCTATCACTGTCTGAGTGACCCGGATTTAGCTTCATCGGACTCATTATTTTGTTTGTAAGAAACTAGAAATTCTTTTAACAGTTTAAGACAGCTTATGATTTGCTTGTGTCGTTTTTTAATGTCATTTACAGTCTTTGTTGCAAGCTTAATATAATCATACCTGACAATATCGGATTTGTAAGAAATTTTGCGCACGATTTTATTCCGATTTAGGTTTTTTATTGCTCAACAAAATATTCCGACTAGTTGTTACCCGATTTTTTTAATGGTGTAGTCGGATTTTATGTGGAGACTGCATTTTAGAATCCAAAAGAACTTCAAGTGACAATTTACTCTACTATACATATATAGCTTGAGATGGGCAGAATAACTACTTTCTGAAATACATTACAAAATAAAAGTTAAAAGTCACTACACCTTAGATTACTTAGAGATACAAAAGTGACAATGGATTTAAAGCTAGATTACCTATAATAGAAACAAATTATCATCCTACTACAAAGACTATATGCATATATAACAAATGAGCCAAAATATATATAAATTGGTAACAACCGAGTGATCAGACTTTATTTAAAATTACTATCTATAAAGGATACTTTGACTACATGCAAAACTGCTGGTTTATCTGAAGGGTTTGTATGCCAGTATGTGTATTAATGCCAACCAAATGCCAAATAAGTAAGTTGGCCAACACAATCGTTTATAAGACCGTGCATATCAAAACACTCAAATATACAATGGGGTTTTTCTTAATGTCTATTTTAATATTTAAATAGATTTGCTGTTTTAAGGCTCTGTATGTATGGTTATGTGTATAAGAATTAGGCCCTGAAGTGTTGTTCTATGTTTAGGTATATAGTTTATGTTTAATTTATGAACCACCCTCAATATTATCAAAAGGCTGGTTTTATTTCCTTAGGTCTAATGGGAAGTAGGTTAAATAAATTTTAATGATAAATTTATCTATTAACCGGACTTCTCTGTCTTAGGTTGCCATAAAATGTTTTATCATCGGATGTGGTAATTATTTTATGATGTTTTACTACTTTGTTGTATTGTTGCATTAGTTAAATGAATAAATTGTAAACTGTTTACTCCGGGTACTAGTTAAAATAAGACAGTTCAATTCGGTTTCTTGTAAACAAACTATCCTCTGTCTACTATTTATGTACTTATGTAGGTATGCTTAATATGATGTGATCAATCTTCCATATCCAGCTGCAATGCAACAAACCAGTGATTGTACTAGGAAATTGTACAAGGTCACAGTTTGGTAGCTGTTACTAAAAATAATATGTACGTGAAGAAATGCTGAGACTGTTTTTAATGCCAGATATCTTACCAGCTCCCTAACTGGTTATGTGTTAACTATAAAGAGACATTCAATATTTGATTAACTACGCCAAAGCAATAAACAATAAAGAAAATTTTAGAATGCTGTTTTGTCATTTCTTAAAACTAGCACAAAACTAGAACAAAGAAAACTAGCATGTGCTAAATTTTGCACACCAGCGTCTTTTGAAATATTTGCAAAAAAATTATAAAAGCGTTAAACACTTTTTGCAAATTATCCAACAAAAATCAAATTATAATACAAGTTATAATAAATAACGAAGAAACTGTCAAGAGCCATTCTAGGAATGACAAAATGTAGCTATTCTACGCGAGTAATATCTAGACAGCTCAAAGAAAGTCAATCAGTCATAAGAGTCCAAAAAAGACAGCCTATTGTTCTCAAACCACTAATTAAAGGTCGCTAAAAGCTATTAAAGAATACGGACGCACGTGTCATGATAACACAAATGAAAAACGACAAGTGCTTAACACTAAACGATGCTTCTTTAGCACCCGTTAGTCTGTGGACAGTAAGACGTGCCATTTGCGATATTTACACGGTGGGAGGAACTGCATGATATGGGGTTGGTTCATTGCAAAGAATGAGGAAAGAAGACTATCTGCGTTTTTTGCAAACTCATCTTACCGATATAGTAGATAAAAAGTGTATCATGTAGATGAATTTACTTTTCAACTTGATGGTGACTAAAAGCACAGCTCCAAAATTGTGAAAGAAAGGGTTAGCGAGCTGATACAGTAACCAGCAATTCGAATGAGAATGTGAGGTTAATCGTGAAGAGACAGTTGCGGCAATACCGATTAACTCCAACCCTTTTCAACGAGATTTAGCAGCGGATTCAGGAGTATTCCAACCATGCGGTATTTTATATGGAATCTGATTACATTCGTAAGCGAAACATCCCCTGAGTCAGACCTTGTCGTGGCATTTTAGTCTGCGCTCTTAAAAAGGTATGGCAGTCGCAGGTGTTTTACAGATTCTTGCTGAACTTTGGACAAACAACTACTGCAGTGGTTTTACCTCGGTAAATCATACGTTCCGTGATACATTGCATACATTGACCATATGCAGAAAATAATTGATTGACTGCCTATACTATACTACACCAAGAAAGTCTTGTTTCTTTCCAGTGCCCAAGAGAGCCAATAGCTTTCTAAATATTTCATAAAGGCAAACATACATCAAATCTGCTTTGAGTCTGTCAATGCTCATTTATTGATTTTATTCGCTATTACAAACAAAAGACTATCTGAGACACTTATTTTATTTCCACAGTTACCTTCCTACCCCTGTTCCTATAGAAGCAGTGGTCACAGATTATACTGGCTCCGTTAATCGGGAGCATTATGGATATTCTACAAATATCGCAAGCAACATTGCAAACTACAGATTCGTTTTATATTCATTCCTAATATCTCATTCTATCTTTATGTCTGCACCTATATTATCTTGAACTTAATGATAAAATCTGTATAATCAAGTAGACTTTCGGCTTCACTAGGCTGGAACTGAGAGCCTTGTCTTGATTTCTATACATTGAATTCCTTTGAAAGTTTCGCAACCGAAACGAGAGCAGATTTTCACTTTAAGCTCTCCTACCAGTGTTCACTTTCGTCTTTGAACCATCGATTTCGATCACAGAGAGCCTTACTTCGACGACTATATATTGAATTACTCTTATAATTTCGCAACCGAAACGATCTTAAATTTTTACTTGGAAAATAGTGTTTTGAATCATCAGTGTTGTATATTGAGATCGCATAAGCCCGAAAGACAGAACTTGCAACCCAGTGTTTCTTAGTCTATAATCCAATCCTTAAAGTTATCTGGCCACGTATTAGAAAAATCACGATGGATTTTATTAGTTCCGGGTTGACTTATTTTGGCCCCTGTTGCTTATTTCCTTTGAGATTTTTTAATTTTTTCTTACAAATCCATGAAATTATTTAAAAATTCTATTAAAAATATGGTCCTATTGAGCAGTTTTAATTATCCCTTTATTATTTCTTAATATTTATTGTCACTTCTTAAGTGTTTATGAACATTTTCTAACCAACATTTTCTTTTGTGACAATAATAAATCATTTTCTGCCTTTTTCAATGCAATTATTACAAATGCATTTAAAACATAAATGTGACAACAATCAACATTAAAAAGGAAAATGATTTATTAAAATGTAGAAGCTACAATACAGAGAAATAAAAATAAAATTAAAAGAATAACAAAAACAATCCTTAGTAATTGTTGGCAGGATAATTACGAGGACAAAGAAGAATAAAAATATAAAACAGAAGAAAAATAACAATACTGGTGCAGTGACTATTAATGCATTAAAATTAAGTAAAATAAATAGTAAGCAGGTTTCCTTTTAGCATTTCCTTCAAGTAATGAGTGTGCAAAGAGCTGATAAAAGAGACTTAATGACTGTAAGGGAGAGTTGCCGTGCAACTTTTCAGTATTCGAGTTTTTTTCATATTTTCAAAATTGAGATACTTGTAGTTTTTGGCTCATAGCTCTGCCATTCGTGGATAGATTTTGCCTATTTACAAATACAAATTTTCTGAATGTCTACTAATGTACTGGTCCATTTTTGGAGCTGCTAAAATATTCAAGGTCTTTGAAATGTTGATTTCCACTAACATTATAGCAATTAGTTCATGAATAACAAACTTATATATATTTTAACACTCATAATCATTAAATTATATTCTTTTTTCTCTTGTTTTTTCCAATATTGAGTTATAAATCCATATATCACTTCCTTACTAATGTAGAAATAATAAACTTGCTCTAAAACTGAAAAGTTGACACTCACGATTTTAACAAATGCAACAAAACCTTAAATGAAACTTTGCCATTATCGTTTTAGTTTTTTTGGGTTTCAATTAAAACAAAGCAAATAGAAAAATAGTCAAGAAACAACAAGGAAAAATTGCAGTTGTCATAAATAAAAATGTCTAAATAACACAGAGTTTGTAAAATTGCAATTTTATTCCTTGTAAAAACCTACAGCAGCAAAAAGAAAAATCTGCAACAGCAACATAAAGGAAGGAAATGTTAGGGCTAATATGTTTTGTATTTATTAGCTTAAGCTTAACCCATTGTGTAACATATAGCGTAACTACTATCGACTAGTGTTACCCCTATTACCGGGTTAAACAAAACCCCTTTTATAAACTTCGTAAGTAAGAAAACATGTTGTAGTCGTATTAGGAAAATAATACAAAAGCTCTAAAAACAACAATAACAAAGACATAATTAAAACACAATATGTACAACATCAACACAAGAAATGCAACTAAAAATACTGCATTTACAATATAAAATATTGCACATTACACTCAACTGCACTCTCTACTACAGAATTCGAACATTTACGAATTGTATATGACAACTGCATTTAAAATTTTAGAAAAACTTAACTAAAAAACACAAAATAAAATAAAATTTGCATAAAATACATCTACATTCAGACAAACCACAAAGGATATTTAAATGCTTAAAAGGGATATTTAAGCACACACACTTGAATATATTAAAGTGTTTGCTTTTTTTTAACTTTCTTTCGAATTTTGAGCAGTTTGGCTGGGACTACTATGACACTTGGTTTAAAGCATTGGTCACATAAAATCCGGCCACACTACAGAAGCTTTTTTTTTAAATCACATCACAATACTTTCGTTCCAGGCTTGATGCTTTATGAAGATCTACAGTTGAAGCAGAAATTAAACTTTATAAAGATCCACGATTGAAGCTTTACAAAGATTCACGACTAAAGCTGAAATTGAGCTTTAGAAACAGCCACGACTGAAGCTTTACAAATATCCACGATTGAAGTTGAAATTGAACTTTATAAGAATCCACGTTTGAAGCTTTACAAAAATTCACGACTTAAGCTGAAATTGAACTTTAGAAACAGCCACGATTGAAGTTGAAATTGAACTTTAAAAAGATCCACGATTGAAGTTGATATTGAACTTTATAAAGATCCACGATTGAAGCTTTACAAATAGCCACGATTGAAGCAGTAAATGGACTTTATAAAGATCCACGATTGAAGCTTTACAAAGATTCACGACTTAAGCTGAAATTGAACTTTACAAAAATCTACGATTGAAGTTGAAATTGAACTTTATAAAGATCACCGATTGAAGTTGAAATTGAGCTCTATAAAGATCCACGATTGAAGCTTTATAAAGATTCACAACTTAAGCTGAAATTGAACTTTAGAAACAGCCACGATTGAAGTTGAAATTGAACTTTATAAAGATCCACGATTGAAGCTGGAATTTAACTGAAATTGAGTATTATAAAGATCCTTGAGTTAGGCTGAAATTTAACTTGATGCGTTTGGACTACTGGTATGGGTTCAATTTTAATGTTTCTGGCACTCGGTTAAATTCATGTTAATAGAACATTAACATGATTACAGTCCAGGTAATCCAACTTATAGTCAAATGGGACTTAAACTATTCAATTATTGAAAAGTCTTAAAGGCTCTGATTGGAATGCGTACTCTTAAGTGTCTCTTGGCAGAGAGATCAATTGACTTCCTTTAATAAAGGAAAACGTTGTTTTTCAAATAAAATAAAACAAAGAATATTATATTCAAATCATTCAACTATTTATTAGATGTACTTCACAAACCCACATAAAGAAGTCGATTCTTTTATCAAAATATTCAAACACATTTTTTCAAAATGCCAGGTCTATTTTCGTTAGAGGTTTCAATCGATTTGATTGGCTCTGTAAGGATTTCATCTTTTCTATAGCTCGACAAAAAAATGTTAGTGGCGATAAACCTCATAATGAGGGCGGCAAATTAACAGCTGGATTTCTTGAAGTTTTGAGATCCGGTAATTTGGTTCACAATAAATTCATTGTTTCGTTGGCTTTGAGACTTGTGGTGCTATTGAAACCACATGTCAAAAATATCCATTCAACAACAATCAACAATTTAGTTGTTAACATCTCTTGTGAGACCCATTCAACAATGCCGCATTTCAGCCGAATTTTCCAAAAAAAAAATTATCCACATTATGCCTTCACATATATCATGAAAAGGCTTACCAACAATGGATTTTCAAAATTCAAAATGAGATAATTCTATTCGACTAAATCCTCAGAAGGACGACTTTCACCATATGTAGCATTCAGAGATTTACAAATTTCAAAAATTTTTGAGAGAAATTAAATTCATAGTAAGAATTATGAAAGCTACTACTACTGATATGACAACAAGTACAATATCAAAATTTTCATGTTAATCCAATATAATCCAGTTGGCAAACAAAGTTCTTGTTGAAAATTCCTTTTATTTATAAATATTGTTATTTATTGTTCTTCATCTTACAAACATGTAAATGATCAAAAATAATTATAATATTCCTAAATATAAAACGGATGTTGTCTAAAACAGTATGAGTAAATATAAACAGACATAACAAGATTCAAATAAATTGCTTTTCAATGTCTGAAGTATTTAAGTGTATGTGTGTATGTAGTTTTGTCTCCGCCATAAGGACACTAAATAAAAGGAAGAGTTAATAGATTGCAGCCGAATAACCAGTACAACAGAATTTTGTGTATTTATAAAGAGAACGACAACAATACTTATGTACAATAGGACATGTTAAAGTATTTATGGTCATGTAAATACATATGTACATATATTGTATGTACATTGTACTTAAACATCCGATAAAGTACACACTTAAACACTTATGAATAATTAAAGACTTCTTTGTGGTTCTCAACAACAAACACACACTCACACTCAGACATACAGGTATAAATACTTATAAATTTGGCCAGATGAATAGGTACAATTAAATAATGTATTTTCCACATTTTATATATACATACGTAAATATAATATATGTATGTATAATAAATATATAAATCCAAACACACTCTTTTAAATATGTTGCATGCTTACAAGTTATTAAGTAATTCGTATCGATATGTATTAATTAGTCAGACAGAAAGGGAGGCGTTTGTTAAATTCCATTATACTCGTATATACAGATAAATTTAATATTTGTATTTATTTAATAAAGCATTTAATAGATTTGAGATATCTTTAAAAGATATTATAAAAATTAATTTCAAATGAAAATGAATTTTTTACAAACCAAATTTACCAATCGCATAGTTTCACGAAATGCAGCTGTTAATTGGCCGATCATGCTATTTAACACCACTGGATTACTTTTTGTAGGTCTATGTTAAAGATACGATCTATACAGAGGCAATCGAATCGATTGCAGACTGAAAACTCGAAATCCGTGACCTGATATTTTGCAAAAATGTGATTGCTAATGTTGATAAAAGAATCGATATCATGTATCATCATGTCATTTATAAAAACAAATTGCTACGAATGTTTACAATTGCCCCCTGGTATATACTTGTACAGAAAAACCGAATATTTATAAAGACCTAAAAGTGCTTTTGGTAAAAATTGAGATCCAAAAATATGCAGAAAAATACTTAAAAACTGTCTGAAGTACACCCAAATTCATTAACCCGCAACATATTAACAGATACGGGCCATATTCGACCAAGAAGAAGGAATACAGCGAATCTGAGCCAAAGACAAGAGGAAAGAAGTTCAACTTAAAAAACAATGGTTAAACAATTTACGTCCGGCACTGACTGGACTATATAATTAAAATTTATTAGATATAAGTCCGCTTTCACACTCTTCAATTCTGTCTCTTTAAGGCAAATATATTTTTGGGTAGCATGGAAAATTTGCATAAAAGGGATACAAAATTGACGGTAATAGTCAATTTTCTTATTTCATTTTATTTTTTTCTTTTCTTTCATGCATGTTGATTTGCATGAAAAAGTATGAAAATTTAATTGACGCGTGTGAATGAAATGGCAAGTTCAAAAGAGAATTGAACAGAAACAATCGGTGTGAAACAGGACTAAAATTTTAAACTTATTGTTAGTTTGTTTTTTAATGAAGGTTGTACAATTAATAAATAGAATATGAAAAAAATATGTTTTTCACTAGAAATTTAATTTGGATTAACATTATTGGTTTGTTTTAAATTGTATTACTAACAAATTAACTAGATAAGATCATAAATATTGTACTTGCTTTCATTCTTAAAGATTGATTTTTTTTTATCACTGGGCTAATATCGTCCATAGCATCCGAGTTCAGACATAGTTTTATTATCAACCTTAGAAGAAGGCGTCTAAGAGTATGGTCACATTTGGCAAATATTTACTCAAAAATACTTACTTGTTTTAGAATAAATATGTTTGACGTTGTTTACTATTACGAGAGTTTTGCAAGATCAAATAGCATTAAATAAAATAAGACTAAATATTTCTTTGTTCTTGTCCTAAATAAATACTTCCTTTAATAATAGTGGTTACGTTACGTCTTTTCGGCAAATATTTGAAAAGTGTGAGCGTACTTTAAGACTTTATTTTTTTTAATAATTTTGATGGTTACAATATTAAAATAAAGGCAATTCTGCTTGTATATACAAGAAGTTTAGTTTTCCTTTATATTCATGACAAAAACAGAAAAAATTGGGTAAAGTTTGACATTTTTAAAGCTAAGTTAGGGTACAGTCAGACATGGCAAATATTTTTTTATTTTTATACAAACTTGTTTTAAGGATGTTTAATCCTACGAGTATTTTGCAAATAGCTTCAAATAAAATAAAACTTAATTTCTGTTGTGGGTTTTCTTTAGTAAAATAAGTTTTCTAAATAAAAACTAGAATTAAAACAACTTTCATTTAGTGATTACTTCATTTTCGTCAAATATTTGACATGTGTGACCGTAGCTTTAGTTTTGAAAAACCTCTCGATTTATGCCTAAACTCCATAGTTTCTTATGTTTTAAGTAATTTTATATTACAACAGCAGAAGTTATTAGCAACTGCAATTTATCGTTTCAAACTCTTCTTGATTTATGGCAAATTGATCAGAATTTTTCTTAAATTATTTGTGACAAAGTATATTTTCTAAAAAGTATATTTCTGTACGTTAGTATTTGCATGTCGTGATCAGGATTTAGTTGGGCTAAATTATACATTTAGGAAAAAGTGTAAAGTTTTTATTCACACTCATCACATATGTTAAACCCCTTTCAAACACAATATCCAACTATAACAACGATAAAATTAAAGAACTTCCTCAAATAAACAAACTACCTTACACCCTCATTTTAAGACTACATAAAACTCATGGAACACATTTTCATTTTCAACATATTGTTGCAACTTACAAAAGTAAAATATAAACCTCATGCACACAGTATCTGCCTAAAGGCTGTGTGGCAACAATTTAATCTCCCACTCTAGCTGATGAGAAGAAAAGAACAAACAATCAAAAAAAAAATGGGGGCTACAAAATTAAAACAACATTATTTTTTAACACAAAATAAAAAATAATCATTGTTGCCTGCCACATAGTAAACTATTGTGGCATATTGCAGCAGCAGCACATAAAAATATAAAACGAACTTAAATAACTCCATGACTGTGGAAAACAAATAACGAAAAAACCAAAAAAAAAAAATATGAACAACAACTCAACGGGTTGTATTTAGCAACCTTCGAAATAGGTTCCATTTTTTTGTTTTGTTTGTTTGAATGCGCTTTATTTTCAACTCCTGCCATGAGGATGCTGTATGCTGTTTCTCAAACATAAATACACAAACTCTATGTGATCGCTGTAAGGAATTCATATATATGCAAGCCTTAACCATATCAATAACCAAATTCATACACAAATGTATGTATGTATTGCATATAAAGGAAAATGGGGCACAATCCGCCACTGCGTGCATACCAGCTTGAAATTACATTTATATTCTTTGATATTTTACAAAACCCTTGAGCCAAACTATCTAAAGGTGAAAGAGTGGTATTACAAATATTCCTGCAGATTATGAAACTGGTGTCCCGTGGTTGGTTACCAAAAAAACAAAACAGAACTAGTTACTTACTAGCCTACTTCCAAGGCTTTCTTTTGATTTTGGAGTAAAATGGGAACACTTATTCCAAAGTCACTAATTTCTAAGGTTCACAATATGTCTCTGTGCTCTGTAGAAGATAAAATATCATTGACGCTATTAGTGATAATTAGAAATCTTTATGAATTAAAACGAGTGAAATATTGTTGCTCTTAATATGGTTTAAACCAATTCGCCTTTCTTGATCCAAATTTAATTTCCAATGTTCATGTTGCTATTACAATTTAGAGTTTTGCATTTGTTTTATTCAAAGAAATTTAATGCTGCATCAAAGAAACTCACAGTCATGGAAAGCACGCTTTAAAGCTACAGCTAGTAAAGAATGGCCAACTTAAAAACTGCTTGGTCTATTCTGGGTGAGTGTATGTTAAAACCACGAAATATGGTGTTGAATCTTATACAAACACAAAACTCTTGCAATACATACATGCTCTATCAATAGTAAAGCCTACAGTGGGGATTATAACAGTAATCAGCTAAAATAGAGCAAATTTATTTGAAAGGCTCTTTTAATTTGTTAGTTGCCTATAGCAACTATAATCTTTTCAATAATAAGCTCAAAATTGTGCAATTTTTGAATTCTATTACGAAAAAATTATATTTGTTTTTGAAAAACCAAACGACTTCCTACTATCTTCATCACAATAACTCCAGCAGAAGAAATTAAATTGAACCGTATCGCCAGTGACAACATTCCTTTGCTGATTAATCGGAATGTTTATTGTATAGTGGTTCAACAATAGACAATAGATTGGAAGTCAAAATCCTATTGGAGAATCCACTAAAGAATTAAGGGCAGCCTCCCTCACATGCCTCTTTGATTTTGAGCCATAAGTGCAGCATCTTCACATTTCCTGAGCACCAAGACAATTGCCATCACTTCTTCCAATAGCTCTGTTGTTGTGGCAACAGCCCCTGGGGAATATTTGGTTGCACAAAATTTGTTACTAGCACAAACATCAATAAACCATCAATCTTATTTTCGCGAATCAATAGGTGTTCCCCGAAGATAGATCATCAATTATATGTTGAGGACAAGTTTTCAGGCTTGTAACTGCCACCGTAGCTCCAGATAAGACTCTGGTCAGCTGCAAGTTTAAATTGGCAAACAAATAAACTGTATCAAGTTTCGGTCTTCGTGCTGCTCATGGCACCGGTGTCGCCATTTCGGAGTCGCCTGGCTTTTCAAAACGTCAAGCTATGGGATGTACAATAGGATATCATGTTACTCCAACTAGACAATATAATATGGGAGCATGTCCAAAGTGTTGGCTTGTTTATGGCTTCCTTACACAGTTTTTAAAATCCCTATTTAGAAAAAATTTACAGTTTTGCTCTTCAGTGTCGTTTTATCAAACTTTACATGAACAAGTTTAAGTACTGTGTATGTCAAAATAAAGTCAACACCACAAAGCTTAATTATATTAATATAAATAATATTATATTAGAAAATTATATTGCTTTAATAAAAGCGCTCTTTTGAAGCAGTAAATGCTTACGAATAAAATATACAAAAAATATGCTTTTTTAGTGCTAACAACGAAGAAGGTTTTAAAGCGAAAAACGAAATTATAGCCTATAGATTTACGTATGACAACGAAAGTCAATTACAAAACGAATATCTCAGTTTCTCTGAATTTTTCTTAAGCTAAAACATTTAGATAGAATTAAAAAAAAACACTTCAGGAAAGTACTTTATTTGCATGTTTGATTAGGTTAAAAGAAGCGCTTATTGTCAGCAGAAAGTAGTCCTCCAAACCTGGAACACCTCATACAAAAATCATGCATCCCATCAGCAGGTTTAAAGCGATTTGAGTTATGAATTCATACATAAAATCTGCTCCTTTAATTTATTTAGCTTTTTGAGAATTCTTAAAATATTTTAATAAAAAACGTATATAAATTTAGATGTTTGCGTTAAAAGTAAATTTACCTTACTCGAAGCACATCTGGTATTAGCCTGTTTCGTAGTTTGGTTTTAACTAGGTTAAGTTACTGGGTAAGTTATACTATAAATTCAACCTTGGAAAAAACGCAAAAGCGCTGCAAAAAACTACAGATTTTACGCTAACCGCTAAAAGCATTTTTCCCCGCAATTGGCATTGCAAAAACGTCAGATTTGACGGGAAAAACGTCAAATTGGCAACAATGAACTCCATGTATACAAAATGTATTATAGTGTGGTTGTTGCTACTCACTTATGGCAATATGCAATCATAATCTATATATATTTACATATGTACATGCATATGTATGTATAGTTCAACTTTTGTAAAATTTCTAGAAGAATCTCGGGCACACACACACACAATAAAAGCTTTCCCCTTTGGCAGGTGTAAAAAGTTGTTCCTGCTATATTACATTGTTGTTGTTGTTGTAGTAGTGGTTGTACATCTCTGATAATTGGTTGAACCGGAAATTGTTATGATTACAATAATAATTCTCTTAATTTGCTTAACCGCCATTTTATAACCAACATTTTGTATTTCTTTATAATGTTCAACACATGGTTATTTACATTCTCATATGAATTTATATGTATGTATGTAGATATTATGATTGTTGTATGTACATATATGAATATGTATGTATAAGTATTTGTACGTGTAAAATAAAACAACAAATTTCAGTGTACAATTTCTTGTATCAAATAAACTTGCAGAGAGTTGTAATGGATTTTATTTTAACATCAGTGTAAGCTGGTACAGCATGTATGTACATTGTACATATGTACATACATATGTATGTTGTGTAAATATTTATAACTTTATTAAATTGTGAATTGAAATTTTTTTTTTGCATTTCATTGTATTCCGCTTTGTTTCTTTTATTTGTTATTTGTTATGATTTCAGTTGATTGTATATTATTTGTGTGAGAATGACAGCTAAAAAGGATTAAAAATAATTATTTATTATCATTTCTTATAGAAATGGAAATTTTTAAAAATTCTACAAGAAAATTGCCATCACAAGGAGTCCAACAAAAATTTTCTCTTACCCAGTAATGCATTGAAAGATAATAACCCATAATACACATAAAATGTCTTCGCATAAATGTTTTAATATACATACATACATATGTAAAAAGCAATGTGATTGGAGGATACTTTTGTACGACAATTTGATAGAAATTTATTAAATATTTAAGGAAAGGTAAAAGACTGAAGACCGTTGACGTCTATGAATAAAATGCAATCGTTTTTGCTGGCATTAATTTATATGAAGTTGGCAACTAATTGGAAACGCATTGCAACTCATTTTTCCATTTATTTCATCATATTTTTTTCTAGTAATTAATAATTAATAAGTAAACAAACCAATACAAATAAATTAGGTATTATTCAGTTTTAATTATATTTTAAACATTTAAATCAATTTTCTTCAGTTTGACTGCTTTATTAAATTATAAACGATTACTCTTCCATTAAATTATCTTTATAATTTTTTAAGCTTAAGGTCTTTTTTAATCAAATCTTTATATTTTATTTTCAATATTTCGCTACTTCGTTGTGTAGCATCTTTAGGATATTTTTAATTTTAAAAAACACTTTGTTGCAAAACCTTTTTGCTTTATTACAGTCTCACATCTTTAGCGCATTATGGAGATAACTTGCTTCCTCGAACACAGTATCCATATTAATTAAATTTGTAAGACCCTTTTTACGTCGTCCTAAAAATATAAAATGAGCTTTGGCTCTGGCTGGACTGAATGATGGCAATTCCAGAACATTGATGAAATTGTGCGTATTTCGATAATTTTAATAAGCTTCTGCTTGTGCTTTGGATCCTTGCCTTGTTGAAATTGCCATATAACAGACAAATTCTCCTCAGCACACGGCAGCATTATATTCCATGTATTTCTCCATGTTTAAAATTCCATAAATTAAATTCACTTCACCAACACCATGCCAGGCGACACATCTCCAACCATAATACCCTCTTCACAATGCTTCACCACCTGTAAAATATAGGGTAGGTTAAATTCTTGATAAATGTGCCTTCTAATATACCTTCGACCATCAGGTACAATGCGAAAATTTTTTATTCCATCCCTCCAAAGCACATACTTTCACCATCCAATTCCACTGAGATCTGGTAATTCTACACGACGTTTTCTTTGAACTTTAGTTAGAAGAGACTTCTTGAGGAGCAGCTCCTCCGTAAAGCCCACGAGTGAAGCTAAACTGAGGTTGTTTAAAGTCCTAAGATTGAAGCACAATTAAAGCTTAGATTTAATTAAATTAAGACTTGATAAATACCTTAAATTGAAGCTAAACTAAGACTTATTAAAAACAAAGATTGAACCCAAACTAAGTCTTGATAAGGATCTAAGATTAAAAAGATTTGATAAAGATAAAGATCACCAATTGAAGCTAAACTCTGACTTGTTAAAAGCTAAGATTGAAACTAAACATGGCTTGAGGAAGACCTAAGACGGATGCCAAACTAAATCTAAGATTAAACCCAAACTAAGACTTGATAAAATCTAAGATCGAAGCTAAACTTAGTATTAAAGACTTGATAAATATCTAAGAGTGAAGTTTAACTAAGAATTGATAAAGATCTACGATTGCATATAAACTAAGACTTGTTAAAACCTAAGATTGAAGCTAAACTAACTAAGGATAAAGACCTACGGTTCGACCTAAATTAAGACTGTATGAAATCTAAGATTGAAGTTGAACTAAGTCTTGGTAAAACCTAAGATGGTAGCTATTTGATAAAAACTGAAGACCGAAGATAAACTTAGTATTGAAGCCTTAATAAAGATCTAAGATTGAAGTTAAGCTAAAGATTGATAACGATCTACGATTGCATCTAAACTAAGACTTACGATTGCAGATAAACTAAAACTTGTTAAAACCTAAGATTAAAACTAAACTAACTAAGGATAAAGACCTACGGTTGGACCTAAATTAAGACTGTATGAAAGCTAAGATTGAAGTTGAACTAAGTCTTGATAAAACCTAAGTTGGAAGCTAAACTAAGATTTGATAAAACCGAAGACCGAAGATAAACTTAGTATTGAAGCCTTGATAAAGATCTAAGATTGAAGTTAAGCTAAAGATTGATAAAGATCTACGATTGCAGCTAAACTAAGACTTAATAAAGACCACAGATTGATACATAAGACTTTCAATTGAAGGTCAAATAAGAATAAATTGAATTTAGCGTTGGATGTTACTGGATGATATTATTGTGTGTGGACAGATGTGTTTCTGGGCCGTTTACGGCAAGCAACTTCAGCTGTAAAGCATTGAAAATAACTTTTTAGATCCTTTGAGCTGTTGTCCTGTTTCTTTATAAGAGTGTTGTAGTCTTTCTCAAAACGAAATCAAATAGATTCTCATTGCATGCTTAAACGTAAACCAAAGAACTACATAATAAATGTTTTTTGAAAACTTAAAATCTCAACCCAAAACTTTTATATTTGACACCTTATTTAATGTTACAATAGTAGTCGCTATTAACAAAGAATTGGTATATACAAATTTATAACATATAAATAAATTTAATTAAATTTTCTATGTACAAATTAAATATTCTAAGCTGCTTATAATATAGCAAGCTGTTATTTGCTAAATGAAAGACAAACAAAATAAATAAAATCACCTAAAAAATTCCAGGCAAACTATAAAATTTAAATTAAAAATATTGCATATGGTAAATTGTCTTAAAAGAACAAAAAATTCAAGCGAGATTTCAATTTATCTCATAGTAAATTGTCTTTAAACAACCAAAAAGAGCTAATAAAGAATGCTTCAATATTCACAGAAGATTTGAATTTGGCAGTTAAACTCTAAAATTGCAGATTACAAAACGTTTTCATTTTGTTGAACAATATTTCAAAAATAATTAAAATTTATATTTGTCGATTATTTTTAATTCTCAGCTGTGAAGTGCATTTTCACCTTGATGACTTATGGGTAATCATGAGAAGGCCGGCCAGTCCTTCAAATATTTCAATTACAGTACAATACATTTCTTGGTCATCAAATCTCTCGTTTTGCTGATCAGACCAGTCCTTCTAGATCATATGACTTAACATCAAATTCAAATTTTTTTATGTGCTTTTATTTTAAAGTCTTGTGTTAATTTTGTAACTCCCTTTATTTAAAATAAATTGATACAAAACAACAATAAAATAAAGAAGAAAATCTAACTTACCACACAAGTAAAAATATAGAACACAGATGCAATGCATATAAAATAATCCTTAAAATACATAAAAAGGAATTTAATTTTGTGAAATAAAAGAACCAATGAAGAAAAAAACGAAAGCTTTTAAACAATTTACATACAAATTTACTTGCATATTGACGTCTTGCCTGCAAAAGGACTTAAACGACATTTTCTTACATTGTGTTAGTTAAACAGTCCTAATAAATCTACTGGTTGTAAAGTTATCCTAAGCTTTAGCAGTAATTTTCTATTGTTTTTCATTATATACAAATAAAAAAATACACTTAGGCTGTTTTGCTGTTCAAGTCTACATTATGTATAAAAGTACGAGTTTATATATAAATCATTTTAATAAAATAATTTAAACAAAACTGGGGGAATAATTTAATACTAATACAAGTTACAACAATTGACTAAATACATTGTAATTTCCCTTTGCCTCCGCACCACTCTCAACAAGACATACTCATGTTTCTATGTGCATCATAAACACCTGCTCATCAAAATTTATGTGTTAATAAACGTCAGCAATGTGTCAGGACAATATATGCATACAGAATAACAACAACAGCAATAGCAATAACAAATAACAGCAATAGAAACAATAACATGCAACAAATAACGCCTACCAAAAAATAACAATTCGTTAGACAGACAACATTTACATACGACTTGTAATGGGGTGTTACAGCTAAAACTTCAGGCATGTTCAAATCATTGAAACATTAGAGACTTTGAGCTACACTAAAATTTGGTTTAAATTGTGATCAATCTTTTGGTATTATAGAACAGGATCCTTAGATCCTTTAATAGTGGTCGAAATTGAAAAAGGAAGATAAGCTGTTGACAACTAAGTGAAAATGCTTAATCGTAAGTCATTATCAAGTCTTAGTTTAACTTCAATTTTAGGTTTCTTTAAGTCTTAGTTCAGCTGCAATCTTAGGTTTCATAAACTCTTAATTTAGTTGCAATCGTAGGTCTTTATCAAGCGTTAGTTTTTTTTTAACAAACACAAACTGCGAAGCTTTTGTATTATCTGCAGAAAACACCAGAGTCTTTGGCGGGAATCCAACCCACAACCCTTTGACTGATAGTCCAGCACTCTATCGCCTAGTCTATCAATCTTAGGTTTTAACATGTCTAAGTTTAGCTTCAATTGTTAATCGTTATCAAATCTTAGTTTAGTTTGAATCTTGCATTCTTATCAAGCCATAGTTTGGGTTCAATCTTTGTCTTAGTTCAGCTCTAGTCTTAAGTTTCATAAAGTCTTAATTTAGGTCCAATTGCAGGTTTTTATTAAGCATTAGTTAAGCTTCAATCTTGGGTTTTAGCAAGTATTTAATCATCCAATTTAGTAGTAAAGAAATCTGTTAGCATGTTTTTAATATCGAACACCAGTAACAGACACTGCTGTTCAAGTTGAAAATGTGCTTCATAGCTTATGATGATTTTGCTGGGGAAATCGAAACTGTGGCCACCAAACATTTATTGTTCTACCTTGCAATGCAAAAGTTTTACAAAACAAAAACTCAGCTGTCAGCTGCCTAATTCAAATAAAGGGACCAATTTAAATCTTGTATGATTTTTGCAACATCATTTACAAACAGTTTATTATACATATTAGCAGATTTATAGGGCATCTCAAAGTTGTCACTATCTTTAAATGCTTTATACATCATTTCTCCTTCTCTACTCCCAATTACTCAGTTAAACTTCTCTAACAGTTAGATAGACCATACATTTGTATCCTCATGCATTCTTATTTTATATGGGTTTTAAATTTATATGTACATCGTCTCTAATCTACATACACTAATGCAGGCAAATGCAAACAGGGTGTTGCATCAGTATTTATTAAACAAAGGAAAATAATTTAAATTGCTTAAGGCTCCATTTAGACTTGTTACCACGAAAAGTGTCTTAAATATGTTAGAGTTTTAGGAAATACCAATTAACAGCCGTTTGCAATACCCGTTATGTAAATTTTTAATAAACATTTGTCGTCTGTCTGCTGTACTTTATAAACATTTGACAAATCGTATATTTAAGCTTAAATTTTAAAAATTTTTAGATTTTCCATATGTGTAGGATAGGATAGATAGCTGCAGGTTTAAAGGCTATATTGCTGCTTAGACAGATCTTCCTGGTGATTCTACTATAAACCTTTTAAGTTAACAGAGTTCTGTTATAGTCTTAACATTGAACTGTCAGACACATTAGGAATTGGTTTACGCATTAAAAATGATGATTTGGCAATATTTGTGGACAAAATCAACCAGGATAAAGGGAAAGATAGCATATGATGTCCCAATTTTCCTAAAATTTTTCAACTTTACAAAAATTGTAAACAAATTGATTTAAAGAAGAGGTTTTTTAAAATTTTAAAATTTGGTCTTCTCTGAGTGATGAGTACAGTTTTCCGGCAATAGAGGCTAGGTGGGCGGATAAATGCATATAGGATTTGTACGCCCACGTTGCCTCTATTCCCGTAAAACTGCACTCATCCCTCATACAAACCACTAAACTACCACTAAGCGCTAGTACTTACACTAGTACAAAGTTAAGCACGTGTCAAATAAGCCAGTTAAAAGTCTTACAAGTAGATTGCTGGGTTAATTTTCCAACTGTTGTCATTTAATTGGCACCAGTTCCAAATACTGCCGGCTATACGTAGAATATATATAAAATTACTTCATATGTTTTAACATGTTGTTGACAAACTCATGCATATATTTTCCCTTTCTAACGTACTTTTTTTTGCGAGAACTTTATGCAAAGTTTATTAAATGTTGTGTCTCATATTAACATGACAGGTAGGATGATGTCTATCCAAATTGTCTAACCTTTTGGGGACAATGAATTGGCCCTTATATTCATATTTCATTATATTTAATTTTTGGGTTTTTCTTTTCTACATATGTATGTATGTATGTTTGCAGCAAAAATATTACAAAATACAATTGTGGTTAACATTTTTTTTATTTATGTGTTTATTTTTTGTTTTATTGTTGGACAAGAACGAAAGTAATTCAAAGTATTTTATAGAACATTTTATAAAAATAAAATAAATATTTGTTTTATTTAAGCAATATAAAAGGAATATGATCATGCTAATGATAATGATAAGTACAGTAGTCGCTAGTTTATATGAAAACAGAGCCTCTTCACTAAATGGAGAAGTTCACATAATCGAGAGAATATTGAATAAGTAATTCATATGATTTTTATTACATTGCAAGTTTTTATTTTTAATACGTTTTTTAATTTTAATTCTTCATCTTCGATGCACTATGCACCAGGGCGGTTCGGAAACTTTTTAGCTTAGCAGAAAAAGATAATAGTTGGTTTTTCAAAATCATTTTTTTTTTTCAATATAATCTCTTGAAACTTCAATACACTTAGTCCAACGTTTATCTAGCAATTTTATCCCTTAATTAAAATAGTTTTCCTCAAGGCCTTCAAAATAGTGGTTTACAACTCTAATTGCAACTTCATTTGAGGTAAAACGCTTGCCAGCTAGGAATTTTTTTTGGATTTGGGAACAGGTAAAAGTCACTGGAAGCCAAATCAGGAGAATAAGGTGAGTGGGCAAGCAACTCGTTCTTAAATTTGTGGATTTTAGCAATTGCGCTGGTGCGTTGTCTTGATGAAAAATTGTTTTTTTTGTATTGTAAGCGAAAACGTTTGTCTCGAATTTTTACATTTAATTGATCCAAAATGTTGCAGTAGTACTCTGAATTTATTGTTTTACCCTTTTACAGATAGTCAAGCAATGAAATAGTTTTGAAGTCCCAAAAAACCGTTGCCATAACCTTACCTTGTTTTTGCCTTCTTTGGGGCACTTTCTCCAGCTGCAGTCCATTTCTTAAATTGTTTCTTTTTTTGTCTCTGGAGTACAATGGTGGATCCATGTCTTATCAACAGATATCAAAGGACGCTTAAAATCCATTTTATTTTTCTTAAAACGAACCAAACAAGCTTGAGACATTTTCATTCTTATGCGTTTTTGGTCGACTCTTGTTCTTCATGCAAAATTGAATGAACTCGATCATTTGAGATGCCCATAATATTAGCTATATCACGCACTTTTTTTCGTCAATCATTTAATACCATATCATGCACTTTGGCTACTATTTCTATTGTTGTTGCTGTTTTTGGACTTCCATTAGGTGGTTCATCCTCAATGTTTGTACGACCAGGTTTAAATTCAGCAAGCCAATTTTTTACTGTTGCATTTAAAGGAGCACTTTCATCTAACACATTCACCATATCATTTTCTTGTCCCGATAAACCTTTTTTATGTAAATATTTAATGACACCACGAATTCCTAATTTTTCCATTGTAAAAAAAATCGCGGATGCGTCTTTTTTGAACACCTGTTTCTATATGAAGGAGTTGCCAGATCCAAAAGAAATTTAACATGTGTTCAAAGCAGAGATGGAAGTTTTCAATGCATTTAACTTTTTTCTGTTTAAACCGCACTTTCTGTTCTAGGCTATGAAGTTTCCGAACCGTTCTCGTAATAAACACTAATCTATTTTTAATACGTAAGACAATCACTCAAAACTCATCAACGGTTAAAGGTTCTTTACTCATTTCGTACATACATACTTGTACTAAGAAAAATATTAAAAAAAAAATCAACGGTTGAAAGCTGTTCACATAAAAGAAATAGGCTTTGTCCACTCTTTAAGGAACGGTCACATTTGTCAAAAAACGTAACCACTTGTTTTTTTTTTTTAATTTATTTTTCTTATCGAAATTTACAATAAGTATTTAAATCTTATTTCTACTTGTTGTTTATTCATTGTTACACTAACTGCTGTATTCAAATTTTAAGAATGTCTTCTAGTTAGGCTCAAAGATTGGTTCTTTTTAGCCTCTGGTGGCCTTCGAACTGAGGCAGACCCCGAGCGAGGTAGTTAGGGTGAGCCATTAGTTAATCGATATAGCGATTTCCTCCTGGATAGTGGGGACGTTGAGATCTTTGTGGATAATATCATTACTTATATACCATGAGGCGCAGACAATTTGTCGTAATATTCTAGACTGTCTTCTTTGAAGCTTGCCATATGTCCATATTTGTTTTATGATGGACTTGTATAAGAGAATTTTGTTGTCTAAAGACAAGTTTGAGTTTCGACCGAGAAGCCAATGTAGTTGAGCTGCTTTAAGTTTCATAGCCGTTATTTTCGCTTCAATATGACGAGATATGACAAGCGTCTATCTATATGAATTCCCAAGTACTTAACACGGTTTTCTTTTTGTTAAGGTTCCTACTCGTTCCAACTCGCTCTGTTAGATATTCTGACTATGGACTTATGTAGCCACATATCCTATATGCATTTGTCTGCCCACGTTGCTTCTATTCCCAGAAAACTGGACGCATCCTGCAGAGAAGTCAGTATTTTTGTTAAGGTTCCTACTCGTTCCAACTCGCTCTGTTCGATATTCTGACTATGGACTTATATAGCCCCATATCTTATTTACATATCCTATATGCATTTGTCCGCCCACGTTGCCTCTATTCCCAGAAAACTGGACTCATCCCACACAGAAGTCCAAATTTTTAAATTTAGAAAAACCACTTATTTAAATCTATTTATTTGGATTTTTGTAAAATTTCAACTTTTAGGAAAAACCAGGACATCATATGCTATCGTTCCATTTATCCTGGTTGATTTTGTCCACAATTATGGGCAAATAATCATTTTTAATGCGTATACCAATTCCTAATGTGTCTAACAGTGCAATGTTAACACTATAACAGAACTCTGTTATAAATTTTAAAATTTAACTTCACACACATATATTCATATAACTGAGTTATATAACAGACATTAAATAAGTCATATACAACTACTTTTTAGGAATACACACGTTATGTAATAGTCAGTGACAAGTAAGTTCTTGAGTAACTGCAAATCATTGCAAAGTTGTTTACCGAAATAAACCATATCACTGCTACCGTTGCCTTTTAACAATTTTCAATCTCTAGCCAACCTAACAAAACCCACAACAATTTATACTTAAATAGAAAAATTTTACAAATGCTGTCAAAAAAAACTTAATGAAATGTATAAAGAAACATATGTCATAATTGCAATATCAATACCAACATTGTCAAGAACATCAGCTGTTTCTTACTAGGCATAATATTGTTTAAATATGTGAAAGTCTGTAATACATTCGCAAATTATTATAGAATATTTCGTTTACAATGTTTCCTATTTTCAAACCACTCATTTTTTTCATTCATCTATTCATTTCTTTCTTATACAATTGCAGTTTTCTAACCAATTTTCTATTTTTAGAACTGTCTAATATACAAGTTTTAAAATTTAAAATTTGGCCAATTGATAGACAGGCAGATAGTAGACAAACAGGCAAACAAAACATAAATACATACATATGTATGTATCTATAACAATCAGACAAACAAACGTAAAGATATTGAAACAGAGAAATAGACATACAACCAGAGTTCAAATTGTTTATTTTAGTACAGCTGATGGAACGGGAAGGCGGTACAGAGGATTTTTAAAAGCAATTAGTTGCACATACGAGTATGTATGTATGTATGTATGTATGTATCTCTATAAATTAGTTAATATGTTTTTTGTTTTGCACGATTTGCATTCTATATATTTACTATATAAAATTCATTCGAGAAAAATCTGCTACATTTTTATATCCTTTAAAACAGCTCCAATCGACAAAAGGACAATAATCTGTCGTCACTTTTTTTTATGTAAACATTTATGTATTTTTAGTAGATTTATAAAAGTCCATTTATCTCCGAAATAGCACCGCTAGAGCTTAAATATGAAAAATCTGTGACCACTTTTTGTTATTTTTTTTTTTAATCTATAAAAGTTCAATTATGTCCGTAAATATTTATGATACAAATTAGTATTAACGTGAATTTCGGAAGTAGATCTTATATAGGGGATATAGTGAAATATGGACCGATAATCTTAAAATCCATCAGTTTGATTTAGACATGTATGTAAATGATCCGTGTAAAATTTTGGATTGGTACCCTTATTTATAAGAGATTTATGTGTATTAAAGTGATTTTAGGAAGACGGCGTTATATGAGGCATACGGTTAAAAATAGACCGAAATTCACAAAATTTTGTGGGCTGATTTTTGTGTATATGTCAATGATCTGTGCAACGTTTTGAGTCGGTACCGATATTTATACAATATATATAGGGATAAATGTCTTTTTCAGATGTGGCCATTGTATGGGAACTATGACCAATTCTGGGCCGACCACCATAAAATCTAGTACAACAATTTATTTGCCTATAGAGATTATTTATGTCAAATTTTAGCTATTTATATCTGTTTTATACGTATTTAAGTGAATTTTGGAAGTGGACTTTATATGGGGTCTATAGTCAAACATAGACCGAACTAAAAAAAAATTCGTTTTACGATTTCTTTTTGCATGAAACTTATTCCTGCTGAATTTTGTATTGATATTTCAGTTTTATAGACACTTATGTATAGTTGAGCAATATTGCGGAAACATTTTTGTATGGGGGCTATGAGAAATCATGGACCAATTCTTACTATTTTCCGCACACTTTCTTCTTTTATCACAAAAACAATGTATACAAAATTTCATGATATTATCTGCAATATATTTCAAAATATTGCAATAAAATGGACAAAAAATATGAAATTTTTATGGAGGTTGTCTCACATATTGGTCCATAACTCTGGTTGGCCTAAACCGATTTTGCTGATTTTAAATAGCAAACTTCTCGAAAGAATGTCTGACAGAATTATTGAAGAAAATTGATCCAGACAGACAGACAGGCAGACGGACATGTCTTAATAGACTTCGCATTTCATAAGAATCAAGAAAATATATACTTTAAAAAAGTAATATACCCTCACCACTCTTGTAGGGTATAAAAAAAATTTAAACCTTAATATCTCCCTAAATACTGCGTTTTTCGAGAAAATAATATTTTTGGCCAAAAATTGATTTTTCAAGGGATTTTTAAAAAAAACTTTAAACCTTAATATCTCCGTAAATATTGCGTTTTTCGAGAAAATAAGCAAAATCTGTGATCACCTATATTTTTCGAGAAAATACGCAAAATCTGTGATCACTTATATTTTTGGCCAAAAATCGATTTTTCAAGGGAATTTTCAAACAAACTTTAAACCTTAATATCTCCGTAAATATTGCGTTTTTCGAGAAAATAAGCAAAATTTGTGATCACCTATATTTTTGGCCAAAAATCGATTTTTCAAGGGATTTTAAAAAAAAACTTTAAACCTTAATATCTCCGTAAATATTGCGTTTTTCGAGAAAATAAGCAAAATCTGTGATCACCTATATTTTTCGAGAAAATACGCAAAATCTGTGATCACCTATGTTTTTGGCCAAAAATCAATTTTTCAAGGGAATTTTCAAAAAAACTAAACCTTAATATCTCCGTAAATATTGCGTTTTTCGAGAAAATAAGCAAAATCTGTGATCACCTATGTTTTTGGCCAAAAATCGATTTTTCAAGGGAATTTTCAAAAAAATTTTAAACCTTAATATCTCCGTAAATATTGCGTTTTTCGAGAAAATAAGCAAAATCTGTGATCACCTATGTTTTCGGCCAAAAATCGATTTTTCAAGGGAATTTTCAAAAAAAACTTTAAACCTTAATATCTCCGTAAATATTGCGTTTTTCGAGAAAATAAGCAAAATCTGTGATCACCTATATTTTTGGCCAAAAATCGATTTTTCAAGGGAATTTTCAAAAAAACTTTAAACCTTAATATCTCCGTAAATATTGCGTTTTTCGAGAAAATAAGCAAAATCTGTGATCACCTGTATTTTTGGCCAAAAATCGATTTTTCAAGGGAATTTTCAAAAAAATTTTAAACCTTAATATCTCCGTAAATATTGCGTTTTTCGAGAAAATAAGCAAAATCTGTGATCACCTATATTTTTGGCCAAAAATCGATTTTTCAAGGGAATTTTCAAAAAAAACTTTAAACCTTAATATCTCCGTAAATATTGCGTTTTTCGAGAAAATAAGCAAAATCTGTGATCACCTATGTTTTTGGCCAAAAATCGATTTTTCAAGGGAATTTTCAAAAAAATTTTAAACCTTAATATCTCCGTAAATATTGCGTTTTTCGAGAAAATAAGCAAAATCTGTGATCACCTATATTTTTGGCCAAAAATCGATTTTTCAAGGGAATTTTCAAACAAACTTTAAACCTTAATATCTCCGTAAATATTGCGTTTTTCGAGAAAATAAGCAAAATCTGTGATCACCTATATTTTTGGCCAAAAATCGATTTTTCAAGGGAATTTTCAAACAAACTTTAAACCTTAATATCTCCGTAAATATTGCGTTTTTCGAGAAAATAAGCAAAATCTGTGATCACCTATATTTTTCGAGAAAATACGCAAAATCTGTGATCACCTATATTTTTGGCCAAAAATCGATTTTTCAAGGGAATTTTCAAACAAACTTTAAACCTTAATATCTCCGTAAATATTGCGTTTTTCGAGAAAATAAGCAAAATCTGTGATCAACTATATTTTTTGCCAAAAATCTATTTTTCAAGGGATTTTTCAAAAAAACTTTAAACCTTAATATCTCCGTGAATATTGCGTTTTTCGAGAAAATAAGCAAAATCTGTGATTACCTATGTTTTTGGCCAAGAATCGATTTTTCAAGGGAATTTTCAAAAAAATTTTAAACCTTAATATCTCCGTAAATATTGCGTTTTTCGAGAAAATAAGCAAAATCAGTGATCACCTATGTTTTTGGCCAAAAATCAATTTTTCAAGGGAATTTTCAAAAAAATTTTAAACCTTAATATCTCCGTAAATATTGCGTTTTTCGAGAAAATAAGCAAAATCTGTGATCACCTATATTTTTGGCCAAAAATCGATTTTGCAAGGAAATTTTCAAAAAAACTTTAAACCTTAATATCTCCGTAAATATTGCGTTTTTCGAGAAAATAAGCAAAATCTGTGATCACCTATATTTTTGGCCAAAAATCGATTTTCAAGGGAATTTTCAAAAAAACTTTAAACCTTAATATCTCCGTAAATATTGCGTTTTTCGACAAAATAAGCAAAATCTGTTATCACCTATATTTTTGGCCAAAAATCGATTTTTCAAGGGAATTTTCAAAAAAAACTTTAAACCTTAATATCTCCGTAAATATTGCGTTTTTCGAGAAAATAAGCAAAATCAGTGATCACCTATGTTTTTGGCCAAAAATCAATTTTTCAAGGGAATTTTCAAAAAAACTTTAAACCTTAATATCTCCGTAAATATTGCGTTTTTCGAGAAAATAAGCAAAATCTGTGATCACCTGTATTTTTGGCCAAAAATCGATTTTTCAAGGGAATTTTCAAAAAAATTTTAAACCTTAATATCTCCGTAAATATTGCGTTTTTCGAGAAAATAAGCAAAATCTGTGATCACCTATATTTTTGGCCAAAAATCGATTTTTCAAGGGAATTTTCAAACAAACTTTAAACCTTAATATCTCCGTAAATATTGCGTTTTTCGACAAAATAAGCAAAATCTGTGATCACCTATATTTTTGGCCAAAAATCGATTTTTCAAGGGAATTTTCAAAAAAAACTTTAAACCTTAATATCTCCGTAAATATTGCGTTTTTCGAGAAAATAAGCAAAATCTGTGATCACCTATATTCTTGGCCAAAAATCGATTTTTCAAGGGAATTTTCAAAAAAAACTAAACCTTAATATCTCCGTAAATATTGCGTTTTTCGAGAAAATAAGCAAAACTGTGATCACCTATGTTTTTGGCCAAAAATCGATTTTTCAAGGGAATTTTCAAAAAAATTTTAAACCTTAATATCTCCGTAAATATTGCGTTTTTCGAGAAAATAAGCAAAATCTGTGATCACCTATGTTTTCGGCCAAAAATCGATTTTTCAAGGGAATTTTCAAAAAAAACTTTAAACCTTAATATCTCCGTAAATATTGCGTTTTTCGAGAAAATAAGCAAAATCTGTGATCACCTATATTCTTGGCCAAAAATCGATTTTTCAAGGGAATTTTCAAAAAAAACTAAACCTTAATATCTCCGTAAATATTGCGTTTTTCGACAAAATAAGCAAAATCTGTGATCACCTATATTTTTGGCCAAAAATCGATTTTTCAAGGGAATTTTCAAAAAAACTTTAAACCTTAATATCTCCGTAAATATTGCGTTTTTCGAGAAAATAAGCAAAATCTGTGATCACCTATATTTTTGGCCAAAAATCGATTTTTAAGGGATTTTTAAAAAAAACTTTAAACCTTAATATCTCCGTAAATATTGCGTTTTTCGAGCAAATAAGCAAAATCTGTGATCACCTACATTTTTGGCCAAAATTGATTTTTCAAGGGAATTTTCAAAAAAACTTTAAACCTTAATATCTCCGTAAATATTGCGTTTTTCGAGAAAATAAGCAAAATCTGTGATCACCTATATTTTTGGCCAAAAATCGATTTTTCAAGGGATTTTTCAAAAAAACTTTAAACCTTAATATCTCCATAAATATTGCGTTTTTCGAGAAAATAAGCAAAATCTGTGATCACCTATATTTTTGGCCAAAAATCGATTTTCCAAGGGAATTTTCAAAAAAACTTTAAACCTTAATATCTCCGTAAATATTGCGTTTTTCGAGAAAATAAGCAAAATCTGTGATCACCTATATTTTTGGCCAAAAATCGATTTTTCAAGGGAATTTTCAAACAAACTTTAAACCTTAATATCTCCGTAAATATTGCGTTTTTCGAGAAAATAAGCAAAATCTGTGATCACCTATATTTTTGGCCAAAAATCGATTTTTCAAGGGAATTTTCAAACAAACTTTAAACCTTAATATCTCCGTAAATATTGCGTTTTTCGAGAAAATAAGCAAAATCTGTGATCACCTATATTTTTAGCCAAAAATCGATTTTTCAAGGGAATTTTCAAAAAAAACTTTAAACCTTAATATCTCCGTAAATATTGCGTTTTTCGACAAAATAAGCAAAATCAGTGATCACCTATGTTTTTGGCCAAAAATCAATTTTTCAAGGGAATTTTCAAAAAAACTAAACCTTAATATCTCCGTAAATATTGCGTTTTTCGAGAAAATAAGCAAAATCTGTGATCACCTACATTTTTGGCCAAAATCGATTTTTCAAGGGAATTTTCAAAAAAACTTTAAACCTTAATATCTCCGTAAATATTGCGTTTTTCGAGAAAATAAGCAAAATCTGTGATCACCTACATTTTTGGCCAAAATTGATTTTTCAAGGGAATTTTCAAAAAAACTTTAAACCTTAATATCTCCGTAAATATTGCGTTTTTCGAGAAAATAAGCAAAATCTGTGATCACCTATATTTTTGGCCAAAAATCGATTTTTCAAGGGAATTTTCAAAAAAAACTTTAAACCTTAATATCTCCGTAAATATTGCGTTTTTCGACAAAATAAGCAAAATCAGTGATCACCTATGTTTTTGGCCAAAAATCAATTTTTCAAGGGAATTTTCAAAAAAACTAAACCTTAATATCTCAGTAAATATTGCGTTTTTCGAGAAAATAAGCAAAATCTGTGATCACCTACATTTTTGGCCAAAATCGATTTTTCAAGGGAATTTTCAAAAAAACTTTAAACCTTAATATCTCCGTAAATTGCGTTTTTCGAGAAAATAAGCAAAATCTGTGATCACCTACATTTTTGGCCAAAATTGATTTTTCAAGGGAATTTTCAAGAAAACTTTAAACCTTAATATCTCCGTAAATATTGCGTTTTTCGACAAAATAAGCAAAATCAGTGATCACCTATGTTTTTGGCCAAAAATCAATTTTTCAAGGGAATTTTCAAAAAAACTAAACCTTAATATCTCCGTAAATATTGCGTTTTTCGAGAAAATAAGCAAAATCTGTGATCACCTATGTTTTTGGCCAAAAATCGATTTTTCAAGGGAATTTTCAAAAAAATTTTAAACCTTAATATCTCCGTAAATATTGCGTTTTTCGAGAAAATAAGCAAAATCTGTGATCACCTATATTTTTGGCCAAAAATCGATTTTTCAAGGGAATTTTCAAAAAAAACTTTAAACCTTAATATCTCCGTAAATATTGCGTTTTTCGACAAAATAAGCAAAATCAGTGATCACCTATGTTTTTGGCCAAAAATCAATTTTTCAAGGGAATTTTCAAAAAAACTAAACCTTAATATCTCCGTAAATATTGCGTTTTTCGAGAAAATAAGCAAAATCTGTGATCACCTACATTTTTGGCCAAAATCGATTTTGCAAGGGAATTTTCAAAAAAACTTTAAACCTTAATATCTCCGTAAATATTGCGTTTTTCGAGAAAATAAGCAAAATCTGTGATCACCTACATTTTTGGCCAAAATCGATTTTTCAAGGGAATTTTCAAAAAAACTTTAAACCTTAATATCTCCGTAAATATTGCGTTTTTCGAGAAAATAAGCAAAATCAGTGATCACCTATGTTTTTGGCCAAAAATCGATTTTTCAATGGAATTTTCAAAAAAACTTTAAACCTTAATATCTCCGTAAATATTGCGTTTTTCGACAAAATAAGCAAAATCTGTGATCACCTACATTTTTGGCCAAAATCGATTTTTCAAGGGAATTTTCAAAAAAACTTTAAACCTTAATATCTCCGTAAATATTGCGTTTTTCGAGAAAATAAGCAAAATCTGTGATCACCTACATTTTTGGCCAAAATCGATTTTTCAATGGAATTTTCAAAAAAACTTTAAACCTTAATATCTCCGTAAATATTGCGTTTTTCGAGAAAATAAGCAAAATCTGTGATCACCTACATTTTTGGCCAAAATCGATTTTTCAAGGGAATTTTCAAAAAAACTTTAAACCTTAATATCTCCGTAAATATTGCGTTTTTCGAGAAAATAAGCAAAATCAGTGATCACCTATGTTTTTGGCCAAAAATCGATTTTTCAATGGAATTTTCAAAAAAACTTTAAACCTTAATATCTCCGTAAATATTGCGTTTTTCGACAAAATAAGCAAAATCTGTGATCACCTACATTTTTGGCCAAAATCGATTTTTCAAGGGAATTTTCAAAAAAACTTTAAACCTTAATATCTCCGTAAATATTGCGTTTTTCGAGAAAATAAGCAAAATCTGTGATCACCTATATTTTTGGCCAGAAATCGATTTTTCAAGGGAACTTTAAAAAAAACTTTAAACCTTAATATCTCCGTAAATATTGCGTTTTTCGAGCAAATAAGCAAAATCTGTGATCACCTATAAATCGATTTTTCAATGGAATTTTCAAAAAAACTTTAAACCTTAATATCTCCGTAAATATTGCGTTTTTCAAGAAAATAAGCAAAATCTGTGATCACCTATATTTTTGGCCAAAAATCGATTTTTCAAGGGAATTTTCAAAAAAACTTTAAACCTTAATATCTCCGTAAATATTGCGTTTTTCGAGAAAATAAGCAAAATCTGTGATCACCTATATTTTTGGCCAGAAATCGATTTTTCAAGGGAACTTTAAAAAAAACTTTAAACCTTAATATCTCCGTAAATATTGCGTTTTTCGAGCAAATAAGCAAAATCTGTGATCACCTATAAATCGATTTTTCAATGGAATTTTCAAAAAAACTTTAAACCTTAATATCTCCGTAAATATTGCGTTTTTCAAGAAAATAAGCAAAATCTGTGATCACCTATATTTTTGGCCAAAAATCGATTTTTCAAGGGAATTTTCAAAAAAACTTTAAACCTTAATATCTCCGTAAATATTGCGTTTTTCGAGAAAATAAGCAAAATCTGTGATCACCTATATTTTTGGCCAAAAATCGATTTTTAAGGGATTTTTAAAAAAAACTTTAAACCTTAATATCTCCGTAAATATTGCGTTTTTCGAGCAAATAAGCAAAATCTGTTATCACCTATATTTTTGGCCAAAATCGATTTTTCAAGGGAATTTTCAAAAAAACTTTAAACCTTAATATCTCTCGAGAAAATAAGCAAAATCTGTTATCACCTATATTTTTGGCCAAAATCGATTTTTCAAGGGAATTTTCAAAAAAACTTTAAACCTTAATATCTCTCGAGAAAATAAGCAAAATCTGTTATCACCTATATTTTTGGCCAAAATCGATTTTTCAAGGGAATTTTCCAAAAAACTTTAAACCTTAATATCTCCGTAAATATTGCGTTTTTCGAGAAAATAAGCAAAATCTGTGATCACCTATATTTTTGGCCAAAAATCGATTTTTCAAGGGAAGTTTCAAAAAAACTTTAAACCTTAATATCTCCGTAAATATTGCGTTTTTCGAGCAAATAAGCAAAATCTGTGATCACCTATATTTTTGGCCAAAAATCGATTTTTCAAGGGAATTTTCAAAAAAACTTTAAACCTTAATATCTCCGTAAATATTGCGTTTTTCGAGAAAATAAGCAAAATCTGTGATCACCTATATTTTTGGCCAAAAATCGATTTTTCAAGGGAATTTTCAAAAAAACTTTAAACCTTAATATCTCCGTAAATCAAGGGAATTTTCAAAAAAACTTTAAACCTTAATATCTCCGTAAATATTGCGTTTTTCGAGCAAATAAGCAAAATCTGTTATCACCTATATTTTTGGCCAAAAATCTATTTTTCAAGGGATTTTTCAAAAAAACTTTAAACCTTAATATCTCCGTAAATGTTTTGTTTTTCGAGAAAATCAGCAAAATCTGTGATCACCTATATTTTTGGCCAAAAATCGATTTTTCAAGGGAATTTTCAAAAAAACTTTAAACCTTAATATCTCCGTAAATGTTTTGTTTTTCGAGAAAATCAGCAAAATCTGTGATCACCTATATTTTTGGCCAAAAATCGATTTTTCAAGGGATTTTTCAAAAAAACTTTAAACCTTAATATCTCCGTAAATATTGCGTTTTTCGAGCAAATAAGCAAAATCTGTGATCACCTATATTTTTGGCCAAAAATCGATTTTTCAAGGGATTTTTCAAAAAAACTTTAAACCTTAATATCTCCGTAAATATTGCGTTTTTCGAGAAAATAAGCAAAATCTGTGATCACCTATATTTTTGGCCAAAAATCGATTTTTCAAGGGAATTTTCAAAAAAACTTTAAACCTTAATATCTCCGTAAATATTGCGTTTTTCGAGAAAATAAGCAAAATCTGTGATCACCTATATTTTTGGCCAAAAATCGATTTTTCAAGGGAATTTTCAAAAAAACTTTAAACCTTAATATCTCCGTAAATATTGCGTTTTTCGAGCAAATAAGCAAAATCTGTTATCACCTATATTTTTGGCCAAAAATCTATTTTTCAAGGGATTTTTCAAAAAAACTTTAAACCTTAATATCTCCGTAAATATTGCGTTTTTCGAGAAAATAAGCAAAATCTGTGATCACCTATATTTTTGGCCAAAAATCGATTTTTCAAGGGAATTTTCAAAAAAAATTTAAACCTTAATATCTCCGTAAATATTGCGTTTTTCGAGAAAATAAGCAAAATCTGTGATCACCTATATTTTTGGCCAAAAATCGATTTTTCAAGGGAATTTTCAAAAAAACTTTAAACCTTAATATCTCCGTAAATATTGCGTTTTTCGAGCAAATAAGCAAAATCTGTTATCACCTATATTTTTGGCCAAAAATCTATTTTTCAAGGGATTTTTCAAAAAAACTTTAAACCTTAATATCTCCGTAAATATTGCGTTTTTCGAGAAAATAAGCAAAATCTGTGATCACCTATATTTTTGGCCAAAAATCGATTTTTCAAGGGAATTTTCAAAAAAACTTTAAACCTTAATATCTCCGTAAATATTGCGTTTTTCGAGAAAATAAGCAAAATCTGTGATCACCTATATTTTTGGCCAAAAATCGATTTTTTAAGGGATTTTTCAAAAAAACTTTAAACCTTAATATCTCCGTAAATATTGCGTTTTTCGAGAAAATAATCAAAATCTATATTTTTGGCCAAAAATCGATTTTTCAAGGGAATTTTCAAACAAAGTTTAAACCTTAATATCTCCGTAAATATTGCGTTTTTCGAGAAAATAAGCAAAATCTGTGATCACCTATATTTTTGGCCAAAAATCGATTTTTTAAGGGATTTTTCAAAAAAACTTTAAACTTTAATATCTCCGTAAATATTGCGTTTTTCGAGAAAATAAGCAAAATTTGTGATCACCTATATTTTTGGCCAAAAATCGATTTTCCAAGGGAATTTTCAAAAAAACTTTAAACCTTAATATCTCCGTAAATATTGCGTTTTTCGATCACCTATATTTTTGGCCAAAAATCGATTTTTTAAGGGATTTTTCAAAAAAACTTTAAACCTTAATATCTCCGTAAATATTGCGTTTTTCGAGAAAATAAGCAAAATTTGTGATCACCTATATTTTTGGCCAAAAATCGATTTTTCAAGGGATTTTTCTAAAAAACTTTAAACCTTAATATCTCCGTAAATATTTCGTTTTTCGAGAAAATAAGCAAAATCTGTGATAACCTATATTTTTGGCCAAAAATCGATTTTTCAAGGGATTTTTCAAAAAAATTATAAACCTTAATATCTCCGTAAATATTGCGTTTTTCGAGAAAATAAGCAAAATCTGTGATCACCTATATTTTTGGCCAAAAATCGATTTTTTAAGGGAATTTTCAAAAAAACTTTAAACCTTAATATCTCCGTAAATATTGTGTTTTTCGAGAAAATCAGCAAAATCTGTGATCACCTATATTTTTGGCCAAAAATCGATTTTTCAAGGGATTTTTCAAAAAAACTTTAAACCTTAATATCTCCGTAAATATTGCGTTTTTCGAGCAAATAAGCAAAATCTGTGATCACCTATATTTTTGGCCAAAAATCGATTTTTCAAGGGATTTTTCAAAAAAACTTTAAACCTTAATATCTCCGTAAATATTGCGTTTTGGAGAAAATAAGCAAAATCTGTGATCACCTATATTTTTGGCCAAAAATCGATTTTTCAAGGGAATTTTCAAAAAAACTTTAAACCTTAATATCTCCGTAAATATTGCGTTTTTCGAGAAAATAAGCAAAATCTGTGATCACCTATATTTTTGGCCAAAAATCGATTTTTCAAGGGAATTTTCAAAAAAACTTTAAACCTTAATATCTCCGTAAATATTGCGTTTTTCGAGCAAATAAGCAAAATCTGTTATCACCTATATTTTTGGCCAAAAATCTATTTTTCAAGGGATTTTTCAAAAAAACTTTAAACCTTAATATCTCCGTAAATATTGCGTTTTTCGAGAAAATAAGCAAAATCTGTGATCACCTATATTTTTGGCCAAAAATCGATTTTTCAAGGGAATTTTCAAAAAAACTTTAAACCTTAATATCTCCGTAAATATTGCGTTTTTCGAGAAAATAAGCAAAATCTGTGATCACCTATATTTTTGGCCAAAAATCGATTTTTCAAGGGAACTTTCAAAAAAACTTTAAACCTTAATATCTCCGTAAATATTGCGTTTTTCGAGAAAATAAGCAAAATCTGTGATCACCTATATTTTTGGCCAAAAATCGATTTTTCAAGGGAATTTTCAAAAAAACTTTAAACCTTAATATCTCCGTAAATATTGCGTTTTTCGAGAAAATAAGCAAAATCTGTGATCACCTATATTTTTGGCCAAAAATCGATTTTTTAAGGGATTTTTCAAAAAAACTTTAAACCTTAATATCTCCGTAAATATTGCGTTTTTCGAGAAAATAAGCAAAATCTGTGATCACCTATATTTTTGGCCAAAAATCGATTTTTTAAGGGATTTTTCAAAAAAACTTTAAACCTTAATATCTCCGTAAATATTGCGTTTTTCGAAAAAATAATCAAAATCTATATTTTTGGCCAAAAATCGATTTTTCAAGGGAATTTTCAAACAAAGTTTAAACCTTAATATCTCCGTAAATATTGCGTTTTTCGAGAAAATAAGCAAAATCTGTGATCACCTATATTTTTGGCCAAAAATCGATTTTTTAAGGGATTTTTCAAAAAAACTTTAAACCTTAATATCTCCGTAAATATTGCGTTTTTCGAGAAAATAAGCAAAATTTGTGATCACCTATATTTTTGGCCAAAAATCGATTTTCCAAGGGAATTTTCAAAAAAACTTTAAACCTTAATATCTCCGTAAATATTGCGTTTTTCGAGAAAATAAGCAAAATCTGTGATCACCTATATTTTTGGCCAAAAATCGATTTTTTAAGGGATTTTTCAAAAAAACTTTAAACCTTAATATCTCCGTAAATATTGCGTTTTTCGAGAAAATAAGCAAAATCTGTGATCACCTATATTTTTGGCCAAAAATCGATTTTTCAAGGGAATTTTCAAAAAAACTTTAAACCTTAATATCTCCGTAAATATTGCGTTTTTCGAGAAAATAATCAAAATCTATATTTTTGGCCAAAAATCGATTTTTCAAGGGAATTTTCAAACAAAGTTTAAACCTTAATATCTCCGTAAATATTGCGTTTTTCGAGAAAATAAGCAAAATCTGTGATCACCTATATTTTTGGCCAAAAATCGATTTTTTAAGGGATTTTTCAAAAAAACTTTAAACTTTAATAACTCCGTAAATATTGCGTTTTTCGAGAAAATAAGCAAAATTTGTGATCACCTATATTTTTGGCCAAAAATCGATTTTCCAAGGGAATTTTCAAAAAAACTTTAAACCTTAATATCTCCGTAAATATTGCGTTTTTCGAGAAAATAAGCAAAATCTGTGATCACCTATATTTTTGGCCAAAAATCGATTTTTCAAGGGAATTTTCAAAAAAACTTTAAACCTTAATATCTCCGTAAATATTGCGTTTTTCGAGAAAATAATCAAAATCTATATTTTTGGCCAAAAATCGATTTTTCAAGGGAATTTTCAAACAAAGTTTAAACCTTAATATCTCCGTAAATATTGCGTTTTTCGAGAAAATAAGCAAAATCTGTGATCACCTATATTTTTGGCCAAAAATCGATTTTTTAAGGGATTTTTCAAAAAAACTTTAAACTTTAATAACTCCGTAAATATTGCGTTTTTCGAGAAAATAAGCAAAATTTGTGATCACCTATATTTTTGGCCAAAAATCGATTTTCCAAGGGAATTTTCAAAAAAACTTTAAACCTTAATATCTCCGTAAATATTGCGTTTTTCGAGCAAATAAGCAAAATTTGTGATCACCTATATTTTTGGCCAAAAATCGATTTTTCAAGGGATTTTTCTAAAAAACTTTAAACCTTAATATCTCCGTAAATATTGCGTTTTTCGAGAAAATAAGCAAAATCTGTGATAACCTATATTTTTGGCCAAAAATCGATTTTTCAAGGGATTTTTCAAAAAAATTATAAACCTTAATATCTCCGTAAATATTGCGTTTTTCGAGAAAATAAGCAAAATCTGTGATCACCTATATTTTTGGCCAAAAATCGATTTTTCAAGGGATTTTTCTAAAAAACTTTAAACCTTAATATCTCCGTAAATATTGCGTTTTTCGAGAAAATAAGCAAAATCTGTGATCACCTATATTTTTGGCCAAAAATCGATTTTTCAAGGGATTTTTCAAAAAAACTTTAAACCTTAATATCTCCGTAAATATTGCGTTTTTCAAGAAAATAAGCAAAATCTGTGATCACCTATATTTTTGGCCAAAAATCGATTTTTCAAGGGATTTTTCTAAAAAACTTTAAACCTTAATATCTCCGTAAATATTGCGTTTTTCGAGAAAATAAGCAAAATCTATATTTTTGGCCAAAAATCGATTTTTCAAAAAAATTTTAAACCTTAATATCTCCGTAAATAAAAATCGATTTTTCAAGGGAATTTTCAAAAAAACTTTAAACCTTAATATCTCCGTAAATATTGCGTTTTTCGAGAAAATAAGCAAAATCTGTGATCACCTATATTTTTGGCCAAAAATCGATTTTTCAAGGGATTTTTCAAAAAAACTTTAAACCTTAATATCTCCGTAAATATTGCGTTTTTCGAGAAAATAATCAAAATCTATATTTTTGGCCAAAAATCGATTTTTCAAGGGAATTTTCAAAAAAACTTTAAACCTTAATATCTCCGTAAATATTGCGTTTTTCGAGAAAATAAGCAAAATCTGTGATCACCTATATTTTCGGCCAAAAATCGATTTTTCAAGGGATTTTTCAAAAAAACTTTAAACCTTAATATCTCCGTAAATATTGCGTTTTTCGAGAAAATAATCAAAATCTATATTTTTGGCCAAAAATCGATTTTTCAAGGGAATTTTCAAAAAAACTTTAAACCTTAATATCTCCGTAAATATTGCGTTTTTCGAGAAAATAAGCAAAATCTGTGATCACCTATATTTTTGGCCAAAAATCGATTTTTCAAGGGATTTTTCAAAAAAACTTTAAACCTTAATATCTCCGTAAATATTGCGTTTTTCGAGAAAATAAGCAAAATTTGTGATCACCTATATTTTTGACCAAAAATCGATTTTTCAAGGGAATTTTAAAAAAAAACTTTGACCATTAATATCTCCGTAAATATTGCGTTTTTCGAGAAAATAAGCAAAATCTGTGATCACCTTTATTTTTGACCAAAAATCGATTTTTCAAGGGAATTTTAAAAAAAAACTTTGACCATTAATATCTCCGTAAATATTGCGTTTTTCGAGAAAATAAGCAAAATCTGTGATCACCTATATTTTTGGCCAAAAATCTATTTTTCAAGGGATTTTTCAAAAAAACTTTAAACCTTAATATCTCCGTAAATATTGCGTTTTTCGAGAAAATAAGCAAAATCTGTGATCACCTATATTTTTGGCCAAAAATCGATTTTTCAAGGGATTTTTCAAAAAAACTTTAAACCTTAATATCTCCGTAAATATTGCGTTTTTCGAGAAAATAAGCAAAATCTGTGATCACCTATATTTTTGGCCAAAAATCGATTTTTTAAGGGATTTTTCAAAAAAAATTGAAACCTTAATATCTCCGTAAATAATGCGTTTTTCGAGAAAATAAGCAAAATCTGGGATCACCTATATTTTTGGCCAAAAATTGATTTTTCAAGGGAATTTTCAAAAAAACTTTAAACCTTAATATCTCCGTAAATATTGCGTTTTTCGAGAAAATAAGCAAAATCTGTGATCACCTATATTTTTGGCCAAAAATCGATTTTTCAAGGGATTTTTCAAAAAAACTTTAAACCTTAATATCTCCGTAAATATTGCGTTTTTCGAGAAAATAAGCAAAATCTGTGATCACCTATATTTTTGGCCAAAAATCGATTTTTTAAGGGATTTTTCAAAAAAACTTTAAACCTTAATATCTCCGTAAATATTGCGTTTTTCGAGAAAATAAGCAAAATCTGTGATCACCTATATTTTTGGCCAAAAATCGATTTTTCAAGGGAATTTTCAAAAAAAACTTTAAACCTTAATATCTCCGTAAATATTGCGTTTTTCGAGAAAATAAGCAAAATCTGTGATCACCTATATTTTTGGCCAAAAATCGATTTTTTAAGGGATTTTTCAAAAAAACTTTAAACCTTAATATCTCCGTAAATATTGCGTTTTTCGAGAAAATAATCAAAATCTATATTTTTGGCCAAAAATCGATTTTTCAAGGGAATTTTCAAACAAAGTTTAAACCTTAATATCTCCGTAAATATTGCGTTTTTCGAGAAAATAAGCAAAATCTGTGATCACCTATATTTTTGGCAAAAATCGATTTTTTAAGGGATTTTTCAAAAAAACTTTAAACCTTAATATCTCCGTAAATATTGCGTTTTTCGAGAAAATAAGCAAAATTTGTGATCACCTATATTTTTGGCCAAAAATCGATTTTCCAAGGGAATTTTCAAAAAAACTTTAAACCTTAATATCTCCGTAAATATTGCGTTTTTCGAGAAAATAAGCAAAATCTGTGATCACCTATATTTTTGGCCAAAAATCGATTTTTCAAGGGATTTTTCTAAAAAACTTTAAACCTTAATATCTCCGTAAATATTGCGTTTTTCGAGAAAATAAGCAAAATCTGTGATCACCTATATTTTTGGCCAAAAATCGATTTTTCAAGGGATTTTTCAAAAAAACTTTAAACCTTAATATCTCCGTAAATATTGCGTTTTTCGAGAAAATAAGCAAAATCTGTGATCACCTATATTTTTGGCCAAAAATCGATTTTTCAAGGGAATTTTCAAAAAAAACTTTAAACCTTAATATCTCCGTAAATATTGCGTTTTTCGAGAAAATAAGCAAAATCTGTGATCACCTATATTTTTGGCCAAAAAACGATTTTTTAAGGGATTTTTCAAAAAAACTTTAAACCTTAATATCTCCGTAAATATTGCGTTTTTCGAGAAAATAATCAAAATCTATATTTTTGGCCAAAAATCGATTTTTCAAGGGAATTTTCAAACAAAGTTTAAACCTTAATATCTCCGTAAATATTGCGTTTTTCGAGAAAATAAGCAAAATCTGTGATCACCTATATTTTTGGCCAAAAATCGATTTTTCAAAGGATTTTTCAAAAAAAATTGAAACCTTAATATCTCCGTAAATATTGCGTTTTTCGAGAAAATAAGCAAAATCTGTGATCACCTATATTTTTGGCCAAAAATCGATTTTCCAAGGGAATTTTCAAAAAAACTTTAAACCTTAATATCTCCGTAAATATTGCGTTTTTCGAGAAAATAAGCAAAATCTGTGATCACCTATATTTTTGGCCAAAAATCGATTTTTCAAGGGATTTTTCTAAAAAACTTTAAACCTTAATATCTCCGTAAATATTGCGTTTTTCGAGAAAATAAGCAAAATCTGTGATCACCTATATTTTTGGCCAAAAATCGATTTTTCAAGGGATTTTTCAAAAAAATTTTAAACCTTAATATCTCCGTAAATATTGCGTTTTTCGAGAAAATAATCAAAATCTATATTTTTGGCCAAAAATCGATTTTTCAAGGGAATTTTCAAAAAAACTTTAAACCTTAATATCTCCGTAAATATTGCGTTTTTCGAGAAAATAAGCAAAATCTGTGATTTTTCAAAAAAACTTTAAACCTTAATATCTCCGTAAATATTGCGTTTTTCAAGAAAATAAGCAAAATCTGTGATCACCTATATTTTTGGCCAAAAATCGATTTTTCAAGGGATTTTTCTAAAAAACTTTAAACCTTAATATCTCCGTAAATATTGCGTTTTTCGAGAAAATAAGCAAAATCTGTGATAACCTATATTTTTGGCCAAAAATCGATTTTTCAAGGGATTTTTCAAAAAAATTTTAAACCTTAATATCTCCGTAAATATTGCGTTTTTCGAGAAAATAATCAAAATCTATATTTTTGGCCAAAAATCGATTTTTCAAGGGAATTTTCAAAAAAACTTTAAACCTTAATATCTCCGTAAATATTGCGTTTTTCGAGAAAATAAGCAAAATCTGTGATCACCTATATTTTTGGCCAAAAATCGATTTTTCAAGGGATTTTTCAAAAAAACTTTAAACCTTAATATCTCCGTAAATATTGCGTTTTTCGAGAAAATAATCAAAATCTATATTTTTGGCCAAAAATCGATTTTTCAAGGGAATTTTCAAAAAAACTTTAAACCTTAATATCTCCGTAAATATTGCGTTTTTCGAGAAAATAAGCAAAATCTGTGATCACCTATATTTTCGGCCAAAAATCGATTTTTCAAGGGATTTTTCAAAAAAACTTTAAACCTTAATATCTCCGTAAATCTTGCGTTTTTCGAGCAAATAATCAAAATCTATATTTTTGGCCAAAAATCGATTTTTCAAGGGAATTTTCAAAAAAACTTTAAACCTTAATATCTCCGTAAATATTGCGTTTTTCGAGAAAATAAGCAAAATCTGTGATCACCTATATTTTTGGCCAAAAATCGATTTTTCAAGGGATTTTTCAAAAAAACTTTAAACCTTAATATCTCCGTAAATATTGCGTTTTTCGAGAAAATAATCAAAATCTATATTTTTGGCCAAAAATCGATTTTTCAAGGGAATTTTCAAAAAAACTTTAAACCTTAATATCTCCGTAAATATTGCGTTTTTCGAGAAAATAAGCAAAATCTGTGATCACCTATATTTTTGGCCAAAAATCGATTTTTCAAGGGATTTTTCAAAAAAACTTTAAACCTTAATATCTCCGTAAATATTGCGTTTTTCGAGAAAATAATCAAAATCTATATTTTTGGCCAAAAATCGATTTTTCAAGGGAATTTTCAAAAAAACTTTAAACCTTAATATCTCCGTAAATAATGCGTTTTTCGAGAAAATAAGCAAAATCTGTGATCACCTATATTTTTGGCCAAAAATCGATTTTTCAAAAAAAATTGAAACCTTAATATCTCCGTAAATATTGCGTTTTTCGAGAAAATAAGCAAAATCTGTGATCACCTATATTTTTGGCCAAAAATCGATTTTTTAAGGGATTTTTCAAAAAAAATTGAAACCTTAATATCTCCGTAAATAATGCGTTTTTCGAGAAAATAAGCAAAATCTGTGATCACCTATATTTTTGGCCAAAAATTGATTTTTCAAGGGAATTTTCAAAAAAACTTTAAACCTTAATATCTCCGTAAATATTGCGTTTTTCGAGAAAATAAGCAAAATCTGTGATCACCTATATTTTTGGCCAAAAATCGATTTTTTAAGGGATTTTGCAAAAAAACTTTAAACCTTAATATCTCCGTAAATATTGCGTTTTTCGAGAAAATAAGCAAAATCTGTGATCACCTATATTTTTGGCCAAAAATCTAATTTTCAAGGGATTTTTCAAAAATACTTTAAACCTTAATATCTCCGTAAATATTGCGTTTTTCGAGAAAATAAGCAAAATCTGTGATCACCTATATTTTTGGCCAAAAATCGATTTTTTAAGGGATTTTTCAAAAAAACTTTAAACCTTAATATCTCCGTAAATGTTGCGTTTTTCGAGAAAATAAGCAAAATCTGTGATCACCTATATTTTTGGCCAAAAATCGATTTTTCAAGGGAATTTTCAAAAAAACTTTAAACCTTAATATCTCCGTAAATATTGCGTTTTTCGAGAAAATAAGCAAAATCTGTGATCACCTATATTTTTGGCCAAAAATCTAATTTTCAAGGGATTTTTCAAAAAAACTTTAAACCTTAATATCTCCGTAAATATTGCGTTTTTCGAGAAAATAAGCAAAATCTGTGATCACCTATATTTTCGGCCAAAAATCGATTTTTCAAGGGATTTTTCAAGGGATTTTTCAAAAAAACTTTAAACCTTAATATCTCCGTAAATATTGCGTTTTTCGAGAAAATAATCAAAATCTATATTTTTGGCCAAAAATCGATTTTTCAAGGGAATTTTCAAAAAAACTTTAAACCTTAATATCTCCGTAAATATTGCGTTTTTCGAGAAAATAAGCAAAATCTGTGATCACCTATATTTTTGGCCAAAAATCTAATTTTCAAGGGATTTTTCAAAAAAACTTTAAACCTTAATATCTCCGTAAATGTTGCGTTTTTCGAGAAAATAAGCAAAATCTGTGATCACCTATATTTTTGGCCAAAAATCGATTTTTCAAGGGATTTTTCAAAAAAACTTTAAACCTTAATATCTCCGTAAATATTGCGTTTTTCGAGAAAATAAGCAAAATCTGTGATCACCTATATTTTTGGCCAAAAATCGATTTTTTAAGGGATTTTTCAAAAAAACTTTAAACCTTAATATCTCCGTAAATAATGCGTTTTTCGAGAAAATAAGCAAAATTTGTGATCACCTATATTTTTGGCCAAAAATCGATTTTTTAAGGGATTTTTCAAAAAAACTTTAAACCTTAATATCTCCGTAAATATTGCGTTTTTCGAGAAAATAAGAAAATCTGTGATCACCTATATTTTTGGCCAAAAATCGATTTTTTAAGGGATTTTTCAAAAAACTTTAAACCTTAATATCTCCGTAAATGTTGCGTTTTTCGAGAAAATAAGCAAAATCTGTGATCACCTATATTTTTGGCCAAAAATCGATTTTTCAAGGGAATTTTCAAAAAAACTTTAAACCTTAATATCTCCGTAAATATTGCGTTTTTCGAGAAAATAAGCAAAATCTGTGATCACCTATATTTTCGGCCAAAAATCGATTTTTCAAGGGATTTTTCAAGGGATTTTTCAAAAAAACTTTAAACCTTAATATCTCCGTAAATATTGCGTTTTTCGAGAAAATAATCAAAATTTATATTTTTGGCCAAAAATCGATTTTTCAAGGGAATTTTCAAAAAAACTTTAAACCTTAATATCTCCGTAAATATTGTGTTTTTCGAGAAAATAAGCAAAATCTGTGATCACCTATATTTTTGGCCAAAAATCGATTTTTTAAGGGATTTTTCAAAAAAACTTTAAACCTTAATATCTCCGTAAATATTGCGTTTTTCGAGAAAATAAGCAAAATCTGTGATCACCTATATTTTTGGCCAAAAATCGATTTTTCAAGGGATTTTTCTAAAAAACTTTAAACCTTAATATCTCCGTAAATATTGCGTTTTTCGAGAAAATAAGCAAAATCTGTGATCACCTATATTTTTGGCCAAAAATCGATTTTTCAAGGGATTTTTCAAAAAAACTTTAAACCTTAATATCTCCGTAAATATTGCGTTTTTCGAGAAAATAAGCAAAATCTGTGATCACCTATATTTTTGGCCAAAAATCTAATTTTCAAGGGATTTTTCAAAAAAACTTTAAACCTTAATATCTCCGTAAATATTGCGTTTTTCGACAAAATAAGCAAAATCTGTGATCACCTATATTTTCGGCCAAAAATCGATTTTTCAAGGGATTTTTCAAAAAAACTTTAAACCTTAATATCTCCGTAAATATTGCGGTTTTCGAGAAAATAATCAAAATCTATATTTTTGGCCAAAAATCGATTTTTCAAGGGAATTTTCAAAAAAACTTTAAACCTTAATATCTCCGTAAATATTGCGTTTTTCGAGAAAATAAGCAAAATCTGTGATCACCTATATTTTTGGCCAAAAATCTAATTTTCAAGGGATTTTTCAAAAAAACTTTAAACCTTAATATCTCCGTAAATATTGCGTTTTTCGAGAAAATAAGCAAAATCTGTGATCACCTATATTTTTGGCCAAAAATCGATTTTTTAAGGGATTTTTCAAAAAAACTTTAAACCTTAATATCTCCGTAAATGTTGCGTTTTTCGAGAAAATAAGCAAAATCTGTGATCACCTATATTTTTGGCCAAAAATCGATTTTTTAAGGGATTTTTCAAAAAAAATTGAAACCTTAATATCTCCGTAAATAATGCGTTTTTCGAGAAAATAAGCAAAATCTGGGATCACCTATATTTTTGGCCAAAAATTGATTTTTCAAGGGAATTTTCAAAAAAACTTTAAACCTTAATATCTCCGTAAATATTGCCTTTTTCGAGAAAATAAGCAAAATCTGTGATCACCTATATTTTTGGCCAAAAATCGATTTTTCAAGGGATTTTTCAAAAAAACTTTAAACCTTAATATCTCCGTAAATATTGCGTTTTTCGAGAAAATAAGCAAAATCTGTGATCACCTATATTTTTGGCCAAAAATCGATTTTTTAAGGGATTTTTCAAAAAAACTTTAAACCTTAATATCTCCGTAAATATTGCGTTTTTCGAGAAAATAAGCAAAATCTGTGATCACCTATATTTTTGGCCAAAAATCGATTTTTCAAGGGAATTTTCAAAAAAAACTTTAAACCTTAATATCTCCGTAAATATTGCGTTTTTCGAGAAAATAAGCAAAATCTGTGATCACCTATATTTTTGGCCAAAAATCGATTTTTTAAGGGATTTTTCAAAAAAACTTTAAACCTTAATATCTCCGTAAATATTGCGTTTTTCGAGAAAATAATCAAAATCTATATTTTTGGCCAAAAATCGATTTTTCAAGGGAATTTTCAAACAAAGTTTAAACCTTAATATCTCCGTAAATATTGCGTTTTTCGAGAAAATAAGCAAAATCTGTGATCACCTATATTTTTGGCCAAAAATCGATTTTTTAAGGGATTTTTCAAAAAAACTTTAAACCTTAATATCTCCGTAAATATTGCGTTTTTCGAGAAAATAAGCAAAATTTGTGATCACCTATATTTTTGGCCAAAAATCGATTTTCCAAGGGAATTTTCAAAAAAACTTTAAACCTTAATATCTCCGTAAATATTGCGTTTTTCGAGAAAATAAGCAAAATCTGTGATCACCTATATTTTTGGCCAAAAATCGATTTTTCAAGGGATTTTTCTAAAAAACTTTAAACCTTAATATCTCCGTAAATATTGCGTTTTTCGAGAAAATAAGCAAAATCTGTGATCACCTATATTTTTGGCCAAAAATCGATTTTTCAAGGGATTTTTCAAAAAAACTTTAAACCTTAATATCTCCGTAAATATTGCGTTTTTCGAGAAAATAAGCAAAATCTGTGATCACCTATATTTTTGGCCAAAAATCGATTTTTCAAGGGAATTTTCAAAAAAAACTTTAAACCTTAATATCTCCGTAAATATTGCGTTTTTCGAGAAAATAAGCAAAATCTGTGATCACCTATATTTTTGGCCAAAAAACGATTTTTTAAGGGATTTTTCAAAAAAACTTTAAACCTTAATATCTCCGTAAATATTGCGTTTTTCGAGAAAATAATCAAAATCTATATTTTTGGCCAAAAATCGATTTTTCAAGGGAATTTTCAAACAAAGTTTAAACCTTAATATCTCCGTAAATATTGCGTTTTTCGAGAAAATAAGCAAAATCTGTGATCACCTATATTTTTGGCCAAAAATCGATTTTTTAAGGGATTTTTCAAAAAAACTTTAAACCTTAATATCTCCGTAAATATTGCGTTTTTCGAGAAAATAAGCAAAATTTGTGATCACCTATATTTTTGGCCAAAAATCGATTTTCCAAGGGAATTTTCAAAAAAACTTTAAACCTTAATATCTCCGTAAATATTGCGTTTTTCGAGAAAATAAGCAAAATCTGTGATCACCTATATTTTTGGCCAAAAATCGATTTTTCAAGGGATTTTTCTAAAAAACTTTAAACCTTAATATCTCCGTAAATATTGCGTTTTTCGAGAAAATAAGCAAAATCTGTGATCACCTATATTTTTGGCCAAAAATCGATTTTTCAAGGGATTTTTCAAAAAAATTTTAAACCTTAATATCTCCGTAAATATTGCGTTTTTCGAGAAAATAATCAAAATCTATATTTTTGGCCAAAAATCGCTTTTTCAAGGGAATTTTCAAAAAAACTTTAAACCTTAATATCTCCGTAAATATTGCGTTTTTCGAGAAAATAAGCAAAATCTGTGATTTTTCAAAAAAACTTTAAACCTTAATATCTCCGTAAATATTGCGTTTTTCAAGAAAATAAGCAAAATCTGTGATCACCTATATTTTTGGCCAAAAATCGATTTTTCAAGGGATTTTTCTAAAAAACTTTAAACCTTAATATCTCCGTAAATATTGCGTTTTTCGAGAAAATAAGCAAAATCTGTGATAACCTATATTTTTGGCCAAAAATCGATTTTTCAAGGGATTTTTCAAAAAAATTTTAAACCTTAATATCTCCGTAAATATTGCGTTTTTCGAAAAAATAATCAAAATCTATATTTTTGGCCAAAAATCGATTTTTCAAGGGAATTTTCAAAAAAACTTTAAACCTTAATATCTCCGTAAATATTGCGTTTTTCGAGAAAATAAGCAAAATCTGTGATCACCTATATTTTTGGCCAAAAATCGATTTTTTAAGGGATTTTTCAAAAAAACTTTAAACCTTAATATCTCCGTAAATATTGCGTTTTTCGAGAAAATAAGCAAAATCTGTGATCACCTATATTTTTGGCCAAAAATCGATTTTTCAAGGGAATTTTCAAAAAAACTTTAAACCTTAATATCTCCGTAAATATTGCGTTTTTCGAGAAAATAAGCAAAATCTGTGATCACCTATATTTTTGGCCAAAAATCGATTTTTCAAGGGATTTTTCAAAAAAACTTTAAACCTTAATATCTCCGTAAATATTGCGTTTTTCGAGAAAATAAGCAAAATCTGTGATCACCTATATTTTTGGCCAAAAATCGATTTTTCAAGGGAATTTTCAAAAAAACTTTAAACCTTAATATCTCCGTAAATATTGCGTTTTTCGAGAAAATAAGCAAAATCTGTGATCACCTATATTTTTGGCCAAAAATCGATTTTTCAAGGGATTTTTCAAAAAAACTTTAAACCTTAATATCTCCGTAAATATTGCGTTTTTCAAGAAAATAAGCAAAATCTGTGATCACCTATATTTTTGGCCAAAAATCGATTTTTCAAGGGATTTTTCTAAAAAACTTTAAACCTTAATATCTCCGTAAATATTGCGTTTTTCGAGAAAATAAGCAAAATCTGTGATAACCTATATTTTTGGCCAAAAATCGATTTTTCAAGGGATTTTTCAAAAAAATTTTAAACCTTAATATCTCCGTAAATATTGCGTTTTTCGAGAAAATAATCAAAATCTATATTTTTGGCCAAAAATCGATTTTTCAAGGGAATTTTCAAAAAAACTTTAAACCTTAATATCTCCGTAAATATTGCGTTTTTCGAGAAAATAAGCAAAATCTGTGATCACCTATATTTTTGGCCAAAAATCGATTTTTTAAGGGATTTTTCAAAAAAACTTTAAACCTTAATATCTCCGTAAATATTGCGTTTTTCGAGAAAATAAGCAAAATCTGTGATCACCTATATTTTTGGCCAAAAATCGATTTTTCAAGGGAATTTTCAAAAAAACTTTAAACCTTAATATCTCCGTAAATATTGCGTTTTTCGAGAAAATAAGCAAAATCTGTGATCACCTATATTTTTGGCCAAAAATCGATTTTTCAAGGGATTTTTCAAAAAAACTTTAAACCTTAATATCTCCGTAAATATTGCGTTTTTCGAGAAAATAATCAAAATCTATATTTTTGGCCAAAAATCGATTTTTCAAGGGAATTTTCAAAAAAACTTTAAACCTTAATATCTCCGTAAATATTGCGTTTTTCGAGAAAATAAGCAAAATCTGTGATCACCTATATTTTCGGCCAAAAATCGATTTTTCAAGGGATTTTTCAAAAAAACTTTAAACCTTAATATCTCCGTAAATATTGCGTTTTTCGAGAAAATAAGCAAAATCTGTGATCACCTATATTTTTGGCCAAAAATCGATTTTTCAAGGGAATTTTCAAAAAAACTTTAAACCTTAATATCTCCGTAAATATTGCGTTTTTCGAGAAAATAAGCAAAATCTGTGATCACCTATATTTTTGGCCAAAAATCGATTTTTCAAGGGATTTTTCAAAAAAACTTTAAACCTTAATATCTCCGTAAATATTGCGTTTTTCGAGAAAATAATCAAAATCTATATTTTTGGCCAAAAATCGATTTTTCAAGGGATTTTTCAAAAAAAACTTTAAACCTTAATATCTCCGTAAATATTGCGTTTTTCGAGAAAATAAGCAAAATCTGTGATCACCTATATTTTTGGCCAAAAATCGATTTTTCAAGGGAATTTTCAAAAAAACTTTAAACCTTAATATCTCCGTAAATATTGCGTTTTTCGAGAAAATAAGCAAAATCTGTGATCACCTATATTTTTGGCCAAAAATCGATTTTTCAAGGGATTTTTCAAAAAAACTTTAAACCTTAATATCTCCGTAAATATTGCGTTTTTCGAGAAAATAAGCAAAATCTGTGATCACCTATATTTTTGGCCAAAAATCGATTTTTCAAGGGAATTTTCAAAAAAACTTTAAACCTTAATATCTCCGTAAATATTGCGTTTTTCGAGAAAATAAGCAAAATCTGTGATCACCTATATTTTCGGCCAAAAATCGATTTTTCAAGGGATTTTTCAAGGGATTTTTCAAAAAAACTTTAAACCTTAATATCTCCGTAAATATTGCGTTTTTCGAGAAAATAATCAAAATCTATATTTTTGGCCAAAAATCGATTTTTCAAGGGAATTTTCAAAAAAACTTTAAACCTTAATATCTCCGTAAATATTGCCTTTTTCGAGAAAATAAGCAAAATCTGTGATCACCTATATTTTTGGCCAAAAATCGATTTTTCAAGGGATTTTTCAAAAAAACTTTAAACCTTAATATCTCCGTAAATATTGCGTTTTTCGAGAAAATAAGCAAAATCTGTGATCACCTATATTTTTGGCCAAAAATCGATTTTTTAAGGGATTTTTCAAAAAAACTTTAAACCTTAATATCTCCGTAAATATTGCGTTTTTCGAGAAAATAAGCAAAATCTGTGATCACCTATATTTTTGGCCAAAAATCGATTTTTCAAGGGAATTTTCAAAAAAAACTTTAAACCTTAATATCTCCGTAAATATTGCGTTTTTCGAGAAAATAAGCAAAATCTGTGATCACCTATATTTTTGGCCAAAAATCGATTTTTTAAGGGATTTTTCAAAAAAACTTTAAACCTTAATATCTCCGTAAATATTGCGTTTTTCGAGAAAATAATCAAAATCTATATTTTTGGCCAAAAATCGATTTTTCAAGGGAATTTTCAAACAAAGTTTAAACCTTAATATCTCCGTAAATATTGCGTTTTTCGAGAAAATAAGCAAAATCTGTGATCACCTATATTTTTGGCCAAAAATCGATTTTTTAAGGGATTTTTCAAAAAAACTTTAAACCTTAATATCTCCGTAAATATTGCGTTTTTCGAGAAAATAAGCAAAATTTGTGATCACCTATATTTTTGGCCAAAAATCGATTTTCCAAGGGAATTTTCAAAAAAACTTTAAACCTTAATATCTCCGTAAATATTGCGTTTTTCGAGAAAATAAGCAAAATCTGTGATCACCTATATTTTTGGCCAAAAATCGATTTTTCAAGGGATTTTTCTAAAAAACTTTAAACCTTAATATCTCCGTAAATATTGCGTTTTTCGAGAAAATAAGCAAAATCTGTGATCACCTATATTTTTGGCCAAAAATCGATTTTTCAAGGGATTTTTCAAAAAAACTTTAAACCTTAATATCTCCGTAAATATTGCGTTTTTCGAGAAAATAAGCAAAATCTGTGATCACCTATATTTTTGGCCAAAAATCGATTTTTCAAGGGAATTTTCAAAAAAAACTTTAAACCTTAATATCTCCGTAAATATTGCGTTTTTCGAGAAAATAAGCAAAATCTGTGATCACCTATATTTTTGGCCAAAAAACGATTTTTTAAGGGATTTTTCAAAAAAACTTTAAACCTTAATATCTCCGTAAATATTGCGTTTTTCGAGAAAATAATCAAAATCTATATTTTTGGCCAAAAATCGATTTTTCAAGGGAATTTTCAAACAAAGTTTAAACCTTAATATCTCCGTAAATATTGCGTTTTTCGAGAAAATAAGCAAAATCTGTGATCACCTATATTTTTGGCCAAAAATCGATTTTTTAAGGGATTTTTCAAAAAAACTTTAAACCTTAATATCTCCGTAAATATTGCGTTTTTCGAGAAAATAAGCAAAATTTGTGATCACCTATATTTTTGGCCAAAAATCGATTTTCCAAGGGAATTTTCAAAAAACTTTAAACCTTAATATCTCCGTAAATATTGCGTTTTTCGAGAAAATAAGCAAAATCTGTGATCACCTATATTTTTGGCCAAAAATCGATTTTTCAAGGGATTTTTCTAAAAAACTTTAAACCTTAATATCTCCGTAAATATTGCGTTTTTCGAGAAAATAAGCAAAATCTGTGATCACCTATATTTTTGGCCAAAAATCGATTTTTCAAGGGATTTTTCAAAAAAATTTTAAACCTTAATATCTCCGTAAATATTGCGTTTTTCGAGAAAATAATCAAAATCTATATTTTTGGCCAAAAATCGATTTTTCAAGGGAATTTTCAAAAAAACTTTAAACCTTAATATCTCCGTAAATATTGCGTTTTTCGAGAAAATAAGCAAAATCTGTGATTTTTCAAAAAAACTTTAAACCTTAATATCTCCGTAAATATTGCGTTTTTCAAGAAAATAAGCAAAATCTGTGATCACCTATATTTTTGGCCAAAAATCGATTTTTCAAGGGATTTTTCTAAAAACTTTAAACCTTAATATCTCCGTAAATATTGCGTTTTTCGAGAAAATAAGCAAAATCTGTGATAACCTATATTTTTGGCCAAAAATCGATTTTTCAAGGGATTTTTCAAAAAAATTTTAAACCTTAATATCTCCGTAAATATTGCGTTTTTCGAAAAAATAATCAAAATCTATATTTTTGGCCAAAAATCGATTTTTCAAGGGAATTTTCAAAAAAACTTTAAACCTTAATATCTCCGTAAATATTGCGTTTTTCGAGAAAATAAGCAAAATCTGTGATCACCTATATTTTTGGCCAAAAATCGATTTTTTAAGGGATTTTTCAAAAAAACTTTAAACCTTAATATCTCCGTAAATATTGCGTTTTTCGAGAAAATAAGCAAAATCTGTGATCACCTATATTTTTGGCCAAAAATCGATTTTTCAAGGGAATTTTCAAAAAAACTTTAAACCTTAATATCTCCGTAAATATTGCGTTTTTCGAGAAAATAAGCAAAATCTGTGATCACCTATATTTTTGGCCAAAAATCGATTTTTCAAGGGATTTTTCAAAAAAACTTTAAACCTTAATATCTCCGTAAATATTGCGTTTTTCGAGAAAATAATCAAAATCTATATTTTTGGCCAAAAATCGATTTTTCAAGGGAATTTTCAAAAAAACTTTAAACCTTAATATCTCCGTAAATATTGCGTTTTTCGAGAAAATAAGCAAAATCTGTGATCACCTATATTTTTGGCCAAAAATCGATTTTTCAAGGGATTTTTCAAAAAAACTTTAAACCTTAATATCTCCGTAAATATTGCGTTTTTCAAGAAAATAAGCAAAATCTGTGATCACCTATATTTTTGGCCAAAAATCGATTTTTCAAGGGATTTTTCTAAAAAACTTTAAACCTTAATATCTCCGTAAATATTGCGTTTTTCGAGAAAATAAGCAAAATCTGTGATAACCTATATTTTTGGCCAAAAATCGATTTTTCAAGGGATTTTTCAAAAAAATTTTAAACCTTAATATCTCCGTAAATATTGCGTTTTTCGAGAAAATAATCAAAATCTATATTTTTGGCCAAAAATCGATTTTTCAAGGGAATTTTCAAAAAAACTTTAAACCTTAATATCTCCGTAAATATTGCGTTTTTCGAGAAAATAAGCAAAATCTGTGATCACCTATATTTTTGGCCAAAAATCGATTTTTTAAGGGATTTTTCAAAAAAACTTTAAACCTTAATATCTCCGTAAATATTGCGTTTTTCGAGAAAATAAGCAAAATCTGTGATCACCTATATTTTTGGCCAAAAATCGATTTTTCAAGGGAATTTTCAAAAAAACTTTAAACCTTAATATCTCCGTAAATATTGCGTTTTTCGAGAAAATAAGCAAAATCTGTGATCACCTATATTTTTGGCCAAAAATCGATTTTTCAAGGGATTTTTCAAAAAAACTTTAAACCTTAATATCTCCGTAAATATTGCGTTTTTCGAGAAAATAATCAAAATCTATATTTTTGGCCAAAAATCGATTTTTCAAGGGAATTTTCAAAAAAACTTTAAACCTTAATATCTCCGTAAATATTGCGTTTTTCGAGAAAATAAACAAAATCTGTGATCACCTATATTTTCGGCCAAAAATCGATTTTTCAAGGGATTTTTCAAAAAAACTTTAAACCTTAATATCTCCGTAAATATTGCGTTTTTCGAGAAAATAAGCAAAATCTGTGATCACCTATATTTTTGGCCAAAAATCGATTTTTCAAGGGAATTTTCAAAAAAACTTTAAACCTTAATATCTCCGTAAATATTGCGTTTTTCGAGAAAATAAGCAAAATCTGTGATCACCTATATTTTTGGCCAAAAATCGATTTTTCAAGGGATTTTTCAAAAAAACTTTAAACCTTAATATCTCCGTAAATATTGCGTTTTTCGAGAAAATAATCAAAATCTATATTTTTGGCCAAAAATCGATTTTTCAAGGGATTTTTCAAAAAAACTTTAAACCTTAATATCTCCGTAAATATTGCGTTTTTCGAGAAAATAAGCAAAATCTGTGATCACCTATATTTTTGGCCAAAAATCGATTTTTCAAGGGAATTTTCAAAAAAACTTTAAACCTTAATATCTCCGTAAATATTGCGTTTTTCGAGAAAATAAGCAAAATCTGTGATCACCTATATTTTTGGCCAAAAATCGATTTTTCAAGGGATTTTTCAAAAAAACTTTAAACCTTAATATCTCCGTAAATATTGCGTTTTTCGAGAAAATAATCAAAATCTATATTTTTGGCCAAAAATCGATTTTTCAAGGGATTTTTCAAAAAAACTTTAAACCTTAATATCTCCGTAAATATTGCGTTTTTCGAGAAAATAAGCAAAATCTGTGATCACCTATATTTTCGGCCAAAAATCGATTTTTCAAGGGATTTTTCAAAAAAACTTTAAACCTTAATATCTCCGTAAATATTGCGTTTTTCGAGAAAATAAGCAAAATCTGTGATCACCTATATTTTCGGCCAAAAATCGATTTTTCAAGGGATTTTTCAAAAAAACTTTAAACCTTAATATCTCCGTAAATATTGCGTTTTTCGAGAAAATAAGCAAAATCTGTGATCACCTATATTTTTGGCCAAAAATCGATTTTTCAAGGGAATTTTCAAAAAAACTTTAAACCTTAATATCTCCGTAAATATTGCGTTTTTCGAGAAAATAAGCAAAATCTGTGATCACCTATATTTTTGGCCAAAAATCGATTTTTCAAGGGATTTGTCAAAAAAACTTTAAACCTTAATATCTCCGTAAATATTGCGTTTTTCGAGAAAATAAGCAAAATCTGTGATCACCTATATTTTTGACCAAAAATCGATTTTTCAAGGGAATTTTAAAAAAAAACTTTGACCATTAATATCTCCGTAAATATTGCGTTTTTCGAGAAAATAAGCAAAATCTGTGATCACCTATATTTTTGGCCAAAAATCGATTTTTCAAGGGATTTTTCAAAAAAAATTGAAACCTTAATATCTCCGTAAATAATGCGTTTTTCGAGAAAATAAGCAAAATCTGTGATCACCTATATTTTTGGCCAAAAATCGATTTTTCAAAAAAAATTGAAACCTTAATATCTCCGTAAATATTGCGTTTTTCGAGAAAATAAGCAAAATCTGTGATCACCTATATTTTTGGCCAAAAATCGATTTTTCAAGGGATTTTTCAAAAAAACTTTAAACCTTAATATCTCCGTAAATATTGCGTTTTTCGAGAAAATAAGCAAAATCTGTGATCACCTATATTTTTGGCCAAAAATCGATTTTTCAAGGGATTTTTCAAAAAAACTTTAAACCTTAATATCTCCGTAAATATTGCGTTTTTCAAGAAAATAAGCAAAATCTGTGATCACCTATATTTTTGGCCAAAAATCGATTTTTCAAGGGATTTTTCAAAAAAACTTTAAACCTTAATATCTCCGTAAATATTGCGTTTTTCGAGAAAATAAGCAAAATCTGTGATCACCTATATTTTTGGCCAAAAATCTAATTTTCAAGGGATTTTTCAAAAAAACTTTAAACCTTAATATCTCCGTAAATATTGCGTTTTTCGAGAAAATAAGCAAAATCTGTGATCACCTATATTTTCGGCCAAAAATCGATTTTTCAAGGGATTTTTCAAAAAAACTTTAAACCTTAATATCTCCGTAAATATTGCGTTTTTCGAGAAAATAATCAAAATCTATATTTTTGGCCAAAAATCGATTTTTCAAGGGAATTTTCAAAAAAACTTTAAACCTTAATATCTCCGTAAATATTGCGTTTTTCGAGAAAATAAGCAAAATCTGTGATCACCTATATTTTTGGCCAAAAATCTAATTTTCAAGGGATTTTTCAAAAAAACTTTAAACCTTAATATCTCTGTAAATATTGCGTTTTTCGAGAAAATAAGCAAAATCTGTGATCACCTATATTTTTGGCCAAAAATCGATTTTTTAAGGGATTTTTCAAAAAAACTTTAAACCTTAATATCTCCGTAAATGTTGCGTTTTTCGAGAAAATAAGCAAAATCTGTGATCACCTATATTTTTGGCCAAAAATCGATTTTTCAAGGGATTTTTCAAAAAAACTTTAAACCTTAATATCTCCGTAAATATTGCGTTTTTCGAGAAAATAAGCAAAATCTGTGATCACCTATATTTTTGGCCAAAAATCGATTTTTCAACGGATTTTTCAAAAAAACTTTAAACCTTAATATCTCCGTAAATGTTGCGTTTTTCGAGAAAATAAGCAAAATCTGTGATCACCTATATTTTTGGCCAAAAATCGATTTTTCAAGGGATTTTTCAAAAAAACTTTAAACCTTAATATCTCCGTAAATATTGCGTTTTTCGAGAAAATAAGCAAAATCTGTGATCACCTATATTTTTGGGCAAAAATCGATTTTTCAAAGGATTTTTCAAAAAAAATTGAAACCTTAATATCTCCGTAAATATTGCGTTTTTCGAGAAAATAAGCAAAATCTGTGATCACCTATATTTTTGGCCAAAAATCGATTTTTCAAAGGATTTTTCAAAAAAAATTGAAACCTTAATATCTCCGTAAATAATGCGTTTTTCGAGAAAATAAGCAAAATTTGTGATCACCTATATTTTTGGCCAAAAATCGATTTTTTAAGGGATTTTTCAAAAAAACTTTAAACCTTAATATCTCCGTAAATATTGCGTTTTTCGAGAAAATAAGCAAAATCTGTGATCACCTATATTTTTGGCCAAAAATCGATTTTTCAAAGGATTTTTCAAAAAAAATTGAAACCTTAATATCTCCGTAAATAATGCGTTTTTCGAGAAAATAAGCAAAATCTGTGATCACCTATATTTTTGGCCAAAAAGTGATTTTTCAAGGGAATTTTCAAAAAAACTTTAAACCTTAATATCTCCGTAAATATTGCGTTTTTCGAGAAAATAAGAAAATCTGTGATCACCTATATTTTTGACCAAAAATCGATTTTTCAAGGGAATTTTAAAAAAAAACTTTGACCATTAATATCTCCGTAAATATTGCGTTTTTCGAGAAAATAAGCAAAATCTGTGATCACCTATATTTTTGGCCAAAAATCGATTTTTTAAGGGATTTTTCAAAAAAACTTTAAACCTTAATATCTCCGTAAATGTTGCGTTTTTCGAGAAAATAAGCAAAATCTGTGATCACCTATATTTTTGGCCAAAAATCGATTTTTCAAGGGAATTTTCAAAAAAACTTTAAACCTTAATATCTCCGTAAATATTGCGTTTTTCGAGAAAATAAGCAAAATCTGTGATCACCTATATTTTCGGCCAAAAATCGATTTTTCAAGGGATTTTTCAAGGGATTTTTCAAAAAAACTTTAAACCTTAATATCTCCGTAAATATTGCGTTTTTCGAGAAAATAATCAAAATCTATATTTTTGGCCAAAAATCGATTTTTCAAGGGAATTTTCAAAAAAACTTTAAACCTTAATATCTCCGTAAATATTGCGTTTTTCGAGAAAATAAGCAAAATCTGTGATCACCTATATTTTTGGCCAAAAATCTAATTTTCAAGGGATTTTTCAAAAAAACTTTAAACCTTAATATCTCCGTAAATATTGTGTTTTTCGAGAAAATAAGCAAAATCTGTGATCACCTATATTTTTGGCCAAAAATCGATTTTTTAAGGGATTTTTCAAAAAAACTTTAAACCTTAATATCTCCGTAAATGTTGCGTTTTTCGAGAAAATAAGCAAAATCTGTGATCACCTATATTTTTGGCCAAAAATCGATTTTTCAAGGGATTTTTCTAAAAAACTTTAAACCTTAATATCTCCGTAAATATTGCGTTTTTCGAGAAAATAAGCAAAATCTGTGATCACCTATATTTTTGGCCAAAAATCGATTTTTCAAGGGATTTTTCTAAAAAACTTTAAACCTTAATATCTCCGTAAATGTTGCGTTTTTCGAGAAAATAAGCAAAATCTGTGATCACCTATATTTTTGGCCAAAAATCGATTTTTCAAGGGATTTTTCTAAAAAACTTTAAACCTTAATATCTCCGTAAATATTGCGTTTTTCGAGAAAATAATCAAAATCTATATTTTTGGCCAAAAATCGATTTTTCAAGGGATTTTCAAAAAAACTTTAAACCTTAATATCTCCGTAAATATTGCGTTTTTCGAGAAAATAAGCAAAATCTGTGATCACCTATATTTTTGGCCAAAAATCGATTTTTCAAGGGATTTTTCTAAAAAACTTTAAACCTTAATATCTCCGTAAATATTGCCTTTTTCGAGAAAATAAGCAAAATCTGTGATCACCTATATTTTTGGCCAAAAATCGATTTTTCAAGGGATTTTTCAAAAAAACTTTAAACCTTAATATCTCCGTAAATATTGCGTTTTTCGAGAAAATAAGCAAAATCTGTGATCACCTATATTTTTGGCCAAAAATCTAATTTTCAAGGGATTTTTCAAAAAAACTTTAAACCTTAATATCTCCGTAAATATTGCGTTTTTCGAGAAAATAAGCAAAATCTGTGATCACCTATATTTTCGGCCAAAAATCGATTTTTCAAGGGATTTTTCAAGGGATTTTTCAAAAAAACTTTAAACCTTAATATCTCCGTAAATATTGCGTTTTTCGAGAAAATAATCAAAATCTATATTTTTGGCCAAAAATCGATTTTTCAAGGGAATTTTCAAAAAAACTTTAAACCTTAATATCTCCGTAAATATTGCGTTTTTCGAGAAAATAAGCAAAATCTGTGATCACCTATATTTTTGGCCAAAAATCTAATTTTCAAGGGATTTTTCAAAAAAACTTTAAACCTTAATATCTCCGTAAATATTGCGTTTTTCGAGAAAATAAGCAAAATCTGTGATCACCTATATTTTTGGCCAAAAATCGATTTTTTAAGGGATTTTTCAAAAAAACTTTAAACCTTAATATCTCCGTAAATGTTGCGTTTTTCGAGAAAATAAGCAAAATCTGTGATCACCTATATTTTTGGCCAAAAATCGATTTTTTAAGGGATTTTTCAAAAAAACTTTAAACCTTAATATCTCCGTAAATATTGCGTTTTTCGAGAAAATAAGCAAAATCTGTGATCACCTATATTTTTGGCCAAAAATCGATTTTTTAAGGGATTTTTCAAAAAAACTTTAAACCTTAATATCTCCGTAAATATTGCGTTTTTCGAGAAAATAAGCAAAATCTGTGATCACCTATATTTTTGGCCAAAAATCGATTTTTCAAGGGAATTTTCAAAAAAAACTTTAAACCTTAATATCTCCGTAAATATTGCGTTTTTCGAGAAAATAAGCAAAATCTGTGATCACCTATATTTTTGGCCAAAAATCGATTTTTTAAGGGATTTTCAAAAAAACTTTAACCTTAATATCTCCGTAAATATTGCGTTTTTCGAGAAAATAATCAAAATCTATATTTTTGGCCAAAAATCGATTTTTCAAGGGAATTTTCAAACAAAGTTTAAACCTTAATATCTCCGTAAATATTGCGTTTTTCGAGAAAATAAGCAAAATCTGTGATCACCTATATTTTTGGCCAAAAATCGATTTTTTAAGGGATTTTTCAAAACAACTTTAAACCTTAATATCTCCGTAAATATTGCGTTTTTCGAGAAAATAAGCAAAATTTGTGATCACCTATATTTTTGGCCAAAAATCGATTTTCCAAGGGAATTTTCAAAAAAACTTTAACCTTAATATCTCCGTAAATATTGCGTTTTCGAGAAAATAAGCAAAATCTGTGATCACCTATATTTTTGGCCAAAATCGATTTTTCAAGGGATTTTTCTAAAAAACTTTAAACCTTAATATCTCCGTAAATATTGCGTTTTTCGAGAAAATAAGCAAAATCTGTGATCACCTATATTTTTGGCCAAAAATCGATTTTTCAAGGGATTTTTCAAAAAAAACTTTAAACCTTAATATCTCCGTAAATATTGCGTTTTTCGAGAAAATAAGCAAAATCTGTGATCACCTATATTTTTGGCCAAAAATCGATTTTTCAAGGGAATTTTCAAAAAAAACTTTTAAACCTTAATATCTCCGTAAATATTGCGTTTTCGAGAAAATAAGCAAAATCTGTGATCACCTATATTTTTGGCCAAAAAACGATTTTTTAAGGGATTTTTCAAAAAAACTTTAAACCTTAATATCTCCGTAAATATTGCGTTTTCGAGAAAATAATCAAAATCTATATTTTTGGCCAAAAATCGATTTTTCAAGGGAATTTTCAAACAAAGTTTAAACCTTAATATCTCCGTAAATATTGCGTTTTTCGAGAAAATAAGCAAAATCTGTGATCACCTATATTTTTGGCCAAAAATCGATTTTTTAAGGGATTTTTCAAAAAAACTTTAAACCTTAATATCTCCGTAAATATTGCGTTTTTCGAGAAAATAAGCAAAATTTGTGATCACCTATATTTTTGGCCAAAATCGATTTTCCAAGGGAATTTTCAAAAAACTTTAAACCTTAATATCTCCGTAAATATTGCGTTTTTCGAGAAAATAAGCAAAATCTGTGATCACCTATATTTTTGGCCAAAAATCGATTTTTCAAGGGATTTTTCTAAAAACTTTAAACCTTAATATCTCCGTAAATATTGCGTTTTTCGAGAAAATAAGCAAAATCTGTGATCACCTATATTTTTGGCCAAAAATCGATTTTTCAAGGGATTTTTCAAAAAATTTTAAACCTTAATATCTCCGTAAATATTGCGTTTTTCGAGAAAATAATCAAAATCTATATTTTTGGCCAAAAATCGATTTTTCAAGGAATTTTCAAAAAAACTTTAAACCTAATATCTCCGTAAATATTGCGTTTTTCGAGAAAATAAGCAAAATCTGTGATTTTTCAAAAAAACTTTAAACCTTAATATCTCCGTAAATATTGCGTTTTTCAAGAAAATAAGCAAAATCTGTGATCACCTATATTTTTGGCCAAAAATCGATTTTTCAAGGGATTTTTCTAAAAAACTTTAAACCTTAATATCTCCGTAAATATTGCGTTTTTCGAGAAAATAAGCAAAATCTGTGATAACCTATATTTTTGGCCAAAAATCGATTTTTCAAGGGATTTTTCAAAAAAATTTTAAACCTTAATATCTCCGTAAATATTGCGTTTTTCGAGAAAATAATCAAAATCTATATTTTTGGCCAAAAATCGATTTTTCAAGGGAATTTTCAAAAAAACTTTAAACCTTAATATCTCCGTAAAATATTGCGTTTTTCGAGAAAATAAGCAAAATCTGTGATCACCTATATTTTTGGCCAAAAATCGATTTTTTAAGGGATTTTCAAAAAAACTTTAAACCTTAATATCTCCGTAAATATTGCGTTTTTTCGAGAAAATAAGCAAAATCTGTGATCACCTATATTTTTGGCCAAAAATCGATTTTTCAAGGGAATTTTCAAAAAAACTTTAACCTTAATATCTCCGTAAATATTGCGTTTTTCGAGAAAATAAGCAAAATCTGTGATCACCTATATTTTCGGCCAAAAATCGATTTTTCAAGGGATTTTTCAAAAAAACTTTAACCTTAATATCTCCGTAAATATTGCGTTTTTCGAGAAAATAAGCAAAATCTGTGATCACCTATATTTTTGGCCAAAAATCGATTTTTCAAGGGATTTTTCAAAAAAACTTTAAACCTTAATATCTCCGTAAATATTGCGTTTTTCAAGAAAATAAGCAAAATCTGTGATCACCTATATTTTTGGCCAAAAATCGATTTTTCAAGGGATTTTTCAAAAAAACTTTAAACCTTAATATCTCCGTAAATATTGCGTTTTTCAAGAAAATAAGCAAAATCTTTGATCACCTATATTTTTGGCCAAAAAACGATTTTTTAAGGGGATTTTTCAAAAAAACTTTAAACCTTAATATCTCCGTAAATATTGCGTTTTTCGAGAAAATAATCAAAATCTATATTTTTGGCCAAAAATCGATTTTTCAAGGGAATTTTCAAACAAAGTTTAAACCTTAATATCTCCGTAAATATTGCGTTTTTCGAGAAAATAAGCAAAATCTGTGATCACCTATATTTTTGGCCAAAATCGATTTTTTAAGGGATTTTTCAAAAAAACTTTAAACCTTAATATCTCCGTAAATATTGCGTTTTTCGAGAAAATAAGCAAAATTTGTGATCACCTATATTTTTGGCCAAAAATCGATTTTCCAGGGAATTTTCAAAAAAACTTTAAACCTTAATATCTCCGTAAATATTGCGTTTTTCGAGAAAATAATCAAAATCTATATTTTTGGCCAAAAATCGATTTTTCAAGGGAATTTTCAAAAAAACTTTAAACCTTAATATCTCCGTAAATATTGCGTTTTTCGAGAAAATAAGCAAAATCTGTGATTTTTCAAAAAAACTTTAAACCTTAATATCTCCGTAAATATTGCGTTTTTCAAGAAAATAAGCAAAATCTGTGATCACCTATATTTTGGCCAAAAATCGATTTTTCAAGGGATTTTTCTAAAAACTTTAAACCTTATATCTCCGTAAATATTGCGTTTTTCGAGAAAATAAGCAAAATCTGTGATAACCTATATTTTGGCCAAAAATCGATTTTTCAAGGGATTTTTCAAAAAAATTTTAAACCTTAATATCTCCGTAAATATTGCGTTTTTCGAGAAAATAATCAAAATCTATATTTTTGGCCAAAAATCGATTTTTCAAGGAATTTTCAAAAAAAACTTTAAACCTTAATATCTCCGTAAATATTGCGTTTTTCGAGAAAATAAGCAAAATCTGTGATCACCTATATTTTGGCCAAAAATCGATTTTTTAAGGGATTTTCAAAAAAACTTTAAACCTTAATATCTCCGTAAATATTGCGTTTTTCGAGAAAATAATCAAAATCTATATTTTTGGCCAAAAATCGATTTTTCAAGGGAATTTTCAAACAAAGTTTAAACCTTAATATCTCCGTAAATATTGCGTTTTTCGAGAAAATAAGCAAAATCTGTGATCACCTATATTTTTGGCCAAAAATCGATTTTTTAAGGGATTTTTCAAAACAACTTTAAACCTTAATATCTCCGTAAATATTGCGTTTTTCGAGAAAATAAGCAAAATTTGTGATCACCTATATTTTTGGCCAAAAATCGATTTTCCAAGGGAATTTTCAAAAAAACTTTAAACCTTAATATCTCCGTAAATATTGCGTTTTTCGAGAAAATAAGCAAAATCTGTGATCACCTATATTTTTGGCCAAAAATCGATTTTTCAAGGGATTTTTCTAAAAAACTTTAAACCTTAATATCTCCGTAAATATTGCGTTTTTCGAGAAAATAAGCAAAATCTGTGATCACCTATATTTTTGGCCAAAATCGATTTTTCAAGGGATTTTTCAAAAAAACTTTAAACCTTAATATCTCCGTAAATATTGCGTTTTTCGAGAAAATAAGCAAAATCTGTGATCACCTATATTTTTGGCCAAAAATCGATTTTTCAAGGGAATTTTCAAAAAAAACTTTAAACCTTAATATCTCCGTAAATATTGCGTTTTTCGAGAAAATAAGCAAAATCTGTGATCACCTATATTTTTGGCCAAAAAACGATTTTTTAAGGGATTTTTCAAAAAAACTTTAAACCTTAATATCTCCGTAAATATTGCGTTTTTCGAGAAAATAATCAAAATCTATATTTTTGGCCAAAAATCGATTTTTCAAGGGAATTTTCAAACAAAGTTTAAACCTTAATATCTCCGTAAATATTGCGTTTTTCGAGAAAATAAGCAAAATCTGTGATCACCTATATTTTTGGCCAAAAATCGATTTTTTAAGGGATTTTTCAAAAAAACTTTAAACCTTAATATCTCCGTAAATATTGCGTTTTTCGAGAAAATAAGCAAAATTTGTGATCACCTATATTTTTGGCCAAAAATCGATTTTCCAAGGGAATTTTCAAAAAAACTTTAAACCTTAATATCTCCGTAAATATTGCGTTTTTCGAGAAAATAAGCAAAATCTGTGATCACCTATATTTTTGGCCAAAAATCGATTTTTCAAGGGATTTTTCTAAAAAACTTTAAACCTTAATATCTCCGTAAATATTGCGTTTTTCGAGAAAATAAGCAAAATCTGTGATCACCTATATTTTTGGCCAAAAATCGATTTTTCAAGGGATTTTTCAAAAAAATTTTAAACCTTAATATCTCCGTAAATATTGCGTTTTTCGAGAAAATAATCAAAATCTATATTTTTGGCCAAAAATCGATTTTTCAAGGGAATTTTCAAAAAAACTTTAAACCTTAATATCTCCGTAAATATTGCGTTTTTCGAGAAAATAAGCAAAATCAGTGATTTTTCAAAAAAACTTTAAACCTTAATATCTCCGTAAATATTGCGTTTTTCAAGAAAATAAGCAAAATCTGTGATCACCTATATTTTTGGCCAAAAATCGATTTTTCAAGGGATTTTTCTAAAAAACTTTAAACCTTAATATCTCCGTAAATATTGCGTTTTTCGAGAAAATAAGCAAAATCTGTGATAACCTATATTTTTGGCCAAAAATCGATTTTTCAAGGGATTTTTCAAAAAAATTTTAAACCTTAATATCTCCGTAAATATTGCGTTTTTCGAGAAAATAATCAAAATCTATATTTTTGGCCAAAAATCGATTTTTCAAGGGAATTTTCAAAAAAACTTTAAACCTTAATATCTCCGTAAATATTGCGTTTTTCGAGAAAATAAGCAAAATCTGTGATCACCTATATTTTTGGCCAAAAATCGATTTTTTAAGGGATTTTTCAAAAAAACTTTAAACCTTAATATCTCCGTAAATATTGCGTTTTTCGAGAAAATAAGCAAAATCTGTGATCACCTATATTTTTGGCCAAAAATCGATTTTTCAAGGGAATTTTCAAAAAAACTTTAAACCTTAATATCTCCGTAAATATTGCGTTTTTCGAGAAAATAAGCAAAATCTGTGATCACCTATATTTTCGGCCAAAAATCGATTTTTCAAGGGATTTTTCAAAAAAACTTTAAACCTTAATATCTCCGTAAATATTGCGTTTTTCGAGAAAATAAGCAAAATCTGTGATCACCTATATTTTTGGCCAAAAATCGATTTTTCAAGGGATTTTTCAAAAAAACTTTAAACCTTAATATCTCCGTAAATATTGCGTTTTTCAAGAAAATAAGCAAAATCTGTGATCACCTATATTTTTGGCCAAAAATCGATTTTTCAAGGGATTTTTCAAAAAAACTTTAAACCTTAATATCTCCGTAAATATTGCGTTTTTCAAGAAAATAAGCAAAATCTTTGATCACCTATATTTTTGGCCAAAAAACGATTTTTTAAGGGATTTTTCAAAAAAACTTTAAACCTTAATATCTCCGTAAATATTGCGTTTTTCGAGAAAATAATCAAAATCTATATTTTTGGCCAAAAATCGATTTTTCAAGGGAATTTTCAAACAAAGTTTAAACCTTAATATCTCCGTAAATATTGCGTTTTTCGAGAAAATAAGCAAAATCTGTGATCACCTATATTTTTGGCCAAAAATCGATTTTTTAAGGGATTTTTCAAAAAAACTTTAAACCTTAATATCTCCGTAAATATTGCGTTTTTCGAGAAAATAAGCAAAATTTGTGATCACCTATATTTTTGGCCAAAAATCGATTTTCCAAGGGAATTTTCAAAAAAACTTTAAACCTTAATATCTCCGTAAATATTGCGTTTTTCGAGAAAATAATCAAAATCTATATTTTTGGCCAAAAATCGATTTTTCAAGGGAATTTTCAAAAAAACTTTAAACCTTAATATCTCCGTAAATATTGCGTTTTTCGAGAAAATAAGCAAAATCTGTGATTTTTCAAAAAAACTTTAAACCTTAATATCTCCGTAAATATTGCGTTTTTCAAGAAAATAAGCAAAATCTGTGATCACCTATATTTTTGGCCAAAAATCGATTTTTCAAGGGATTTTTCTAAAAAACTTTAAACCTTAATATCTCCGTAAATATTGCGTTTTTCGAGAAAATAAGCAAAATCTGTGATAACCTATATTTTTGGCCAAAAATCGATTTTTCAAGGGATTTTTCAAAAAAATTTTAAACCTTAATATCTCCGTAAATATTGCGTTTTTCGAGAAAATAATCAAAATCTATATTTTTGGCCAAAAATCGATTTTTCAAGGGAATTTTCAAAAAAACTTTAAACCTTAATATCTCCGTAAATATTGCGTTTTTCGAGAAAATAAGCAAAATCTGTGATCACCTATATTTTTGGCCAAAAATCGATTTTTTAAGGGATTTTTCAAAAAAACTTTAAACCTTAATATCTCCGTAAATATTGCGTTTTTCGAGAAAATAAGCAAAATCTGTGATCACCTATATTTTTGGCCAAAAATCGATTTTTCAAGGGAATTTTCAAAAAAACTTTAAACCTTAATATCTCCGTAAATATTGCGTTTTTCGAGAAAATAAGCAAAATCTGTGATCACCTATATTTTTGGCCAAAAATCGATTTTTCAAGGGATTTTTCAAAAAAACTTTAAACCTTAATATCTCCGTAAATATTGCGTTTTTCGAGAAAATAATCAAAATCTATATTTTTGGCCAAAAATCGATTTTTCAAGGGAATTTTCAAAAAAACTTTAAACCTTAATATCTCCGTAAATATTGCGTTTTTCGAGAAAATAAGCAAAATCTGTGATCACCTATATTTTCGGCCAAAAATCGATTTTTCAAGGGATTTTTCAAAAAAACTTTAAACCTTAATATCTCCGTAAATATTGCGTTTTTCGAGAAAATAAGCAAAATCTGTGATCACCTATATTTTTGGCCAAAAATCGATTTTTCAAGGGAATTTTCAAAAAAACTTTAAACCTTAATATCTCCGTAAATATTGCGTTTTTCGAGAAAATAAGCAAAATCTGTGATCACCTATATTTTTGGCCAAAAATCGATTTTTCAAGGGATTTTTCAAAAAAACTTTAAACCTTAATATCTCCGTAAATATTGCGTTTTTCAAGAAAATAAGCAAAATCTGTGATCACCTATATTTTTGGCCAAAAATCGATTTTTCAAGGGATTTTTCTAAAAAACTTTAAACCTTAATATCTCCGTAAATATTGCGTTTTTCGAGAAAATAAGCAAAATCTGTGATAACCTATATTTTTGGCCAAAAATCGATTTTTCAAGGGATTTTTCAAAAAAATTTTAAACCTTAATATCTCCGTAAATATTGCGTTTTTCGAGAAAATAATCAAAATCTATATTTTTGGCCAAAAATCGATTTTTCAAGGGAATTTTCAAAAAAACTTTAAACCTTAATATCTCCGTAAATATTGCGTTTTTCGAGAAAATAAGCAAAATCTGTGATCACCTATATTTTTGGCCAAAAATCGATTTTTTAAGGGATTTTTCAAAAAAACTTTAAACCTTAATATCTCCGTAAATATTGCGTTTTTCGAGAAAATAAGCAAAATCTGTGATCACCTATATTTTTGGCCAAAAATCGATTTTTCAAGGGAATTTTCAAAAAAACTTTAAACCTTAATATCTCCGTAAATATTGCGTTTTTCGAGAAAATAAGCAAAATCTGTGATCACCTATATTTTTGGCCAAAAATCGATTTTTCAAGGGATTTTTCAAAAAAACTTTAAACCTTAATATCTCCGTAAATATTGCGTTTTTCGAGAAAATAATCAAAATCTATATTTTTGGCCAAAAATCGATTTTTCAAGGGAATTTTCAAAAAAACTTTAAACCTTAATATCTCCGTAAATATTGCGTTTTTCGAGAAAATAAGCAAAATCTGTGATCACCTATATTTTCGGCCAAAAATCGATTTTTCAAGGGATTTTTCAAAAAAACTTTAAACCTTAATATCTCCGTAAATATTGCGTTTTTCGAGAAAATAAGCAAAATCTGTGATCACCTATATTTTTGGCCAAAAATCGATTTTTCAAGGGAATTTTCAAAAAAACTTTAAACCTTAATATCTCCGTAAATATTGCGTTTTTCGAGAAAATAAGCAAAATCTGTGATCACCTATATTTTTGGCCAAAAATCGATTTTTCAAGGGATTTTTCAAAAAAACTTTAAACCTTAATATCTCCGTAAATATTGCGTTTTTCGAGAAAATAATCAAAATCTATATTTTTGGCCAAAAATCGATTTTTCAAGGGAATTTTCAAAAAAACTTTAAACCTTAATATCTCCGTAAATATTGCGTTTTTCGAGAAAATAAGCAAAATCTGTGATCACCTATATTTTTGGCCAAAAATCGATTTTTCAAGGGATTTGTCAAAAAAACTTTAAACCTTAATATCTCCGTAAATATTGCGTTTTTCGAGAAAATAAGCAAAATCTGTGATCACCTATATTTTTGACCAAAAATCGATTTTTCAAGGGAATTTTAAAAAAAAACTTTGACCATTAATATCTCCGTAAATATTGCGTTTTTCGAGAAAATAAGCAAAATCTGTGATCACCTATATTTTTGGCCAAAAATCGATTTTTCAAGGGATTTTTCAAAAAAAATTGAAACCTTAATATCTCCGTAAATAATGCGTTTTTCGAGAAAATAAGCAAAATCTGTGATCACCTATATTTTTGGCCAAAAATCGATTTTTCAAAAAAATTGAAACCTTAATATCTCCGTAAATATTGCGTTTTTCGAGAAAATAAGCAAAATCTGTGATCACCTATATTTTTGGCCAAAAATCGATTTTTTAAGGGATTTTTCAAAAAAAATTGAAACCTTAATATCTCCGTAAATAATGCGTTTTTCGAGAAAATAAGCAAAATCTGTGATCACCTATATTTTTGGCCAAAAATTGATTTTTCAAGGGAATTTTCAAAAAAACTTTAAACCTTAATATCTCCGTAAATATTGCGTTTTTCGAGAAAATAAGCAAAATCTGTGATCACCTATATTTTTGGCCAAAAATCGATTTTTTAAGGGATTTTGCAAAAAAACTTTAAACCTTAATATCTCCGTAAATATTGCATTTTTCGAGAAAATAAGCAAAATCTGTGATCACCTATATTTTTGGCCAAAAATCTAATTTTCAAGGGATTTTTCAAAAATACTTTAAACCTTAATATCTCCGTAAATATTGCGTTTTTCGAGAAAATAAGCAAAATCTGTGATCACCTATATTTTTGGCCAAAAATCGATTTTTTAAGGGATTTTTCAAAAAAACTTTAAACCTTAATATCTCCGTAAATGTTGCGTTTTTCGAGAAAATAAGCAAAATCTGTGATCACCTATATTTTTGGCCAAAAATCGATTTTTCAAGGGAATTTTCAAAAAAACTTTAAACCTTAATATCTCCGTAAATATTGCGTTTTTCGAGAAAATAAGCAAAATCTGTGATCACCTATATTTTTGGCCAAAAATCTAATTTTCAAGGGATTTTTCAAAAAAACTTTAAACCTTAATATCTCCGTAAATATTGCGTTTTTCGAGAAAATAAGCAAAATATGTGATCACCTATATTTTCGGCCAAAAATCGATTTTTCAAGGGATTTTTCAAAAAAACTTTAAACCTTAATATCTCCGTAAATATTGCGTTTTTCGAGAAAATAATCAAAATCTATATTTTTGGCCAAAAATCGATTTTTCAAGGGAATTTTCAAAAAAACTTTAAACCTTAATATCTCCGTAAATATTGCGTTTTTCGAGAAAATAAGCAAAATCTGTGATCACCTATATTTTTGGCCAAAAATCTAATTTTCAAGGGATTTTTCAAAAAAACTTTAAACCTTAATATCTCCGTAAATATTGCGTTTTTCGAGAAAATAAGCAAAATCTGTGATCACCTATATTTTTGGCCAAAAATCGATTTTTTAAGGGATTTTTCAAAAAAACTTTAAACCTTAATATCTCCGTAAATGTTGCGTTTTTCGAGAAAATAAGCAAAATCTGTGATCACCTATATTTTTGGCCAAAAATCGATTTTTCAAGGGATTTTTCAAAAAAACTTTAAACCTTAATATCTCCGTAAATATTGCGTTTTTCGAGAAAATAAGCAAAATCTGTGATCACCTATATTTTTGGCCAAAAATCTAATTTTCAAGGGATTTTTCAAAAAAACTTTAAACCTTAATATCTCCGTAAATATTGCGTTTTTCGAGAAAATAAGCAAAATCTGTGATCACCTATATTTTTGGCCAAAAATCGATTTTTTAAGGGATTTTTCAAAAAAACTTTAAACCTTAATATCTCCGTAAATGTTGCGTTTTTCGAGAAAATAAGCAAAATCTGTGATCACCTATATTTTTGGCCAAAAATCGATTTTTCAAGGGATTTTTCAAAAAAACTTTAAACCTTAATATCTCCGTAAATATTGCGTTTTTCGAGAAAATAAGCAAAATCTGTGATCACCTATATTTTTGGCCAAAAATCGATTTTTCAAGGGATTTTTCAAAAAAAATTGAAACCTTAATATCTCCGTAAATAATGCGTTTTTCGAGAAAATAATCAAAATCTATATTTTTGGCCAAAAATCGATTTTTCAAGGGAATTTTCAAAAAAACTTTAAACCTTAATATCTCCGTAAATATTGCGTTTTTCGAGAAAATAAGCAAAATCTGTGATCACCTATATTTTTGGCCAAAAATCTAATTTTCAAGGGATTTTTCAAAAAAACTTTAAACCTTAATATCTCCGTAAATATTGCGTTTTTCGAGAAAATAAGCAAAATCTGTGATCACCTATATTTTTGGCCAAAAATCGATTTTTTAAGGGATTTTTCAAAAAAACTTTAAACCTTAATATCTCCGTAAATGTTGCGTTTTTCGAGAAAATAAGCAAAATCTGTGATCACCTATATTTTTGGCCAAAAATCGATTTTTCAAGGGATTTTTCAAAAAAACTTTAAACCTTAATATCTCCGTAAATATTGCGTTTTTCGAGAAAATAAGCAAAATCTGTGATCACCTATATTTTTGGCCAAAAATCGATTTTTCAAGGGATTTTTCAAAAAAACTTTAAACCTTAATATCTCCGTAAATGTTGCGTTTTTCGAGAAAATAAGCAAAATCTGTGATCACCTATATTTTTGGCCAAAAATCGATTTTTCAAGGGATTTTTCAAAAAAACTTTAAACCTTAATATCTCCGTAAATATTGCGTTTTTCGAGAAAATAAGCAAAATCTGTGATCACCTATATTTTTGGCCAAAAATCGATTTTTCAAGGGAATTTTCAAAAAAACTTTAAACCTTAATATCTCCGTAAATATTGCGTTTTTCGAGAAAATAAGCAAAATCTGTGATCACCTATATTTTTGGCCAAAAATCGATTTTTCAAGGGATTTTTCAAAAAAACTTTAAACCTTAATATCTCCGTAAATATTGCGTTTTTCAAGAAAATAAGCAAAATCTGTGATCACCTATATTTTTGGCCAAAAATCGATTTTTCAAGGGATTTTTCAAAAAAACTTTAAACCTTAATATCTCCGTAAATATTGCGTTTTTCAAGAAAATAAGCAAAATCTGTGATCACCTATATTTTTGGCCAAAAATCGATTTTTCAAGGGATTTTTCAAAAAAACTTTAAACCTTAATATCTCCGTAAATATTGCGTTTTTCAAGAAAATAAGCAAAATCTTTGATCACCTATATTTTTGGCCAAAAAACGATTTTTTAAGGGATTTTTCAAAAAAACTTTAAACCTTAATATCTCCGTAAATATTGCGTTTTTCGAGAAAATAATCAAAATCTATATTTTTGGCCAAAAATCGATTTTTCAAGGGAATTTTCAAACAAAGTTTAAACCTTAATATCTCCGTAAATATTGCGTTTTTCGAGAAAATAAGCAAAATCTGGGATCACCTATATTTTTGGCCAAAAATCGATTTTTTAAGGGATTTTTCAAAAAAACTTTAAACCTTAATATCTCCGTAAATATTGCGTTTTTCGAGAAAATAAGCAAAATTTGTGATCACCTATATTTTTGGCCAAAAATCGATTTTCCAAGGGAATTTTCAAAAAAACTTTAAACCTTAATATCTCCGTAAATATTGCGTTTTTCGAGAAAATAAGCAAAATCTGTGATCACCTATATTTTTGGCCAAAAATCGATTTTTCAAGGGATTTTTCTAAAAAACTTTAAACCTTAATATCTCCGTAAATATTGCGTTTTTCGAGAAAATAAGCAAAATCTGTGATTTTTCAAAAAAACTTTAAACCTTAATATCTCCGTAAATATTGCGTTTTTCAAGAAAATAAGCAAAATCTGTGATCACCTATATTTTTGGCCAAAAATCGATTTTTCAAGGGATTTTTCTAAAAAACTTTAAACCTTAATATCTCCGTAAATATTGCGTTTTTCGAGAAAATAATCAAAATCTATATTTTTGGCCAAAAATCGATTTTTCAAGGGAATTTTCAAAAAAACTTTAAACCTTAATATCTCCGTAAATATTGCGTTTTTCGAGAAAATAAGCAAAATCTGTGATCACCTATATTTTTGGCCAAAAATCGATTTTTTAAGGGATTTTTCAAAAAAACTTTAAACCTTAATATCTCCGTAAATATTGCGTTTTTCGAGAAAATAAGCAAAATCTGTGATCACCTATATTTTTGGCCAAAAATCGATTTTTCAAGGGAATTTTCAAAAAAACTTTAAACCTTAATATCTCCGTAAATATTGCGTTTTTCGAGAAAATAAGCAAAATCTGTGATCACCTATATTTTTGGCCAAAAATCGATTTTTCAAGGGATTTTTCAAAAAAACTTTAAACCTTAATATCTCCGTAAATATTGCGTTTTTCGAGAAAATAATCAAAATCTATATTTTTGGCCAAAAATCGATTTTTCAAGGGAATTTTCAAAAAAACTTTAAACCTTAATATCTCCGTAAATATTACGTTTTTCGAGAAAATAAGCAAAATCTGTGATCACCTATATTTTCGGCCAAAAATCGATTTTTCAAGGGATTTTTCAAAAAAACTTTAAACCTTAATATCTCCGTAAATATTGCGTTTTTCGAGAAAATAAGCAAAATCTGTGATCACCTATATTTTTGGCCAAAAATCGATTTTTCAAGGGAATTTTCAAAAAAACTTTAAACCTTAATATCTCCGTAAATATTGCGTTTTTCGAGAAAATAAGCAAAATCTGTGATCACCTATATTTTTGGCCAAAAATCGATTTTTCAAGGGATTTTTCAAAAAAACTTTAAACCTTAATATCTCCGTAAATATTGCGTTTTTCAAGAAAATAAGCAAAATCTGTGATCACCTATATTTTTGGCCAAAAATCGATTTTTCAAGGGATTTTTCTAAAAAACTTTAAACCTTAATATCTCCGTAAATATTGCGTTTTTCGAGAAAATAAGCAAAATCTGTGATAACCTATATTTTTGGCCAAAAATCGATTTTTCAAGGGATTTTTCAAAAAAATTTTAAACCTTAATATCTCCGTAAATATTGCGTTTTTCGAGAAAATAATCAAAATCTATATTTTTGGCCAAAAATCGATTTTTCAAGGGAATTTTCAAAAAAACTTTAAACCTTAATATCTCCGTAAATATTGCGTTTTTCGAGAAAATAAGCAAAATCTGTGATCACCTATATTTTTGGCCAAAAATCGATTTTTTAAGGGATTTTTCAAAAAAACTTTAAACCTTAATATCTCCGTAAATATTGCGTTTTTCGAGAAAATAAGCAAAATCTGTGATCACCTATATTTTTGGCCAAAAATCGATTTTTCAAGGGAATTTTCAAAAAAACTTTAAACCTTAATATCTCCGTAAATATTGCGTTTTTCGAGAAAATAAGCAAAATCTGTGATCACCTATATTTTTGGCCAAAAATCGATTTTTCAAGGGATTTTTCAAAAAAACTTTAAACCTTAATATCTCCGTAAATATTGCGTTTTTCGAGAAAATAATCAAAATCTATATTTTTGGCCAAAAATCGATTTTTCAAGGGAATTTTCAAAAAAACTTTAAACCTTAATATCTCCGTAAATATTGCGTTTTTCGAGAAAATAAGCAAAATCTGTGATCACCTATATTTTCGGCCAAAAATCGATTTTTCAAGGGATTTTTCAAAAAAACTTTAAACCTTAATATCTCCGTAAATATTGCGTTTTTCGAGAAAATAAGCAAAATCTGTGATCACCTATATTTTTGGCCAAAAATCGATTTTTCAAGGGAATTTTCAAAAAAACTTTAAACCTTAATATCTCCGTAAATATTGCGTTTTTCGAGAAAATAAGCAAAATCTGTGATCACCTATATTTTTGGCCAAAAATCGATTTTTCAAGGGATTTTTCAAAAAAACTTTAAACCTTAATATCTCCGTAAATATTGCGTTTTTCGAGAAAATAATCAAAATCTATATTTTTGGCCAAAAATCGATTTTTCAAGGGAATTTTCAAAAAAACTTTAAACCTTAATATCTCCGTAAATATTGCGTTTTTCGAGAAAATAAGCAAAATCTGTGATCACCTATATTTTTGGCCAAAAATCGATTTTTCAAGGGATTTGTCAAAAAAACTTTAAACCTTAATATCTCCGTAAATATTGCGTTTTTCGAGAAAATAAGCAAAATCTGTGATCACCTATATTTTTGACCAAAAATCGATTTTTCAAGGGAATTTTAAAAAAAAACTTTGACCATTAATATCTCCGTAAATATTGCGTTTTTCGAGAAAATAAGCAAAATCTGTGATCACCTATATTTTTGGCCAAAAATCGATTTTTCAAGGGATTTTTCAAAAAAATTGAAACCTTAATATCTCCGTAAATAATGCGTTTTTCGAGAAAATAAGCAAAATCTGTGATCACCTATATTTTTGGCCAAAAATCGATTTTTCAAAAAAAATTGAAACCTTAATATCTCCGTAAATATTGCGTTTTTCGAGAAAATAAGCAAAATCTGTGATCACCTATATTTTTGGCCAAAAATCGATTTTTTAAGGGATTTTTCAAAAAAAATTGAAACCTTAATATCTCCGTAAATAATGCGTTTTTCGAGAAAATAAGCAAAATCTGTGATCACCTATATTTTTGGCCAAAAATCTAATTTTCAAGGGATTTTTCAAAAATACTTTAAACCTTAATATCTCCGTAAATATTGCGTTTTTCGAGAAAATAAGCAAAATCTGTGATCACCTATATTTTTGGCCAAAAATCGATTTTTTAAGGGATTTTTCAAAAAAACTTTAAACCTTAATATCTCCGTAAATATTGCATTTTTCGAGAAAATAAGCAAAATCTGTGATCACCTATATTTTTGGCCAACAATCGATTTTTCAAGGGATTTTTAAAAAAAACTTTAAACCTTAATATCTCCGTAAATATTGCGTTTTTCGAGAAAATAATCAAAATCTATATTTATGGCCAAAAATCGATTTTTCAAGGGAATTTTCAAACAAACTTTAAACCTTAATATCTCCGTAAATATTGCGTTTTTCGAGAAAATAAGCAAAATCTGTGATCACCTATATTTTTGGCCAAAAATCGATTTTTTAAGGGATTTTTCAAAAAAACTTTAAACCTTAATATCTCCGTAAATATTGCGTTTTTCGAGAAAATAAGCAAAATCTGTGATCACCTATATTTTTGGCCAAAAATCGATTTTTCAAGGGATTTTTCAAAAAAACTTTAAACCTCAATATCTCCGTAAATATTGCGTTTTTCGAGAAAATAATCAAAATCTATATTTATGGCCAAAAATCGATTTTTCAAGGGAATTTTCAAACAAACTTTAAACCTTAATATCTCCGTAAATATTGCGTTTTTCGAGAAAATAAGCAAAATCTGTGATCACCTATATTTTTGGCCAAAAATCGATTTTTCAAGGGATTTTTAAAAAAAACTTTAAACCTTAATATCTCCGTAAATATTGCGTTTTTCGAGAAAATAATCAAAATCTATATTTATGGCCAAAAATCGATTTTTCAAGGGAATTTTCAAACAAACTTTAAACCTTAATATCTCCGTAAATATTGCGTTTTTCGAGAAAATAAGCAAAATCTGTGATCACCTATATTTTTGGCCAAAAATCGATTTTTCAAGGGATTTTTCTAAAAAACTTTAAACCTTAATATCTCCGTAAATATTGCGTTTTTCGAGAAAATAAGCAAAATCTGTGATCACCTATATTTTTGGCCAAAAATCGATTTTTCAAGGGATTTTTCAAAAAAATTTTAAACCTTAATATCTCCGTAAATATTGCGTTTTTCGAGAAAATAATCAAAATCTATATTTTTGGCCAAAAATCTAATTTTCAAGGGATTTTTCAAAAATACTTTAAACCTTAATATCTCCGTAAATATTGCGTTTTTCGAGAAAATAAGCAAAATCTGTGATCACCTATATTTTTGGCCAAAAATCGATTTTTTAAGGGATTTTTCAAAAAAACTTTAAACCTTAATATCTCCGTAAATGTTGCGTTTTTCGAGAAAATAAGCAAAATCTGTGATCACCTATATTTTTGGCCAAAAATCGATTTTTCAAGGGAATTTTCAAAAAAACTTTAAACCTTAATATCTCCGTAAATATTGCGTTTTTCGAGAAAATAAGCAAAATCTGTGATCACCTATATTTTTGGCCAAAAATCTAATTTTCAAGGGATTTTTCAAAAAAACTTTAAACCTTAATATCTCCGTAAATATTGCGTTTTTCGAGAAAATAAGCAAAATCTGTGATCACCTATATTTTCGGCCAAAAATCGATTTTTCAAGGGATTTTTCAAAAAAACTTTAAACCTTAATATCTCCGTAAATATTGCGTTTTTCGAGAAAATAATCAAAATCTATATTTTTGGCCAAAAATCGATTTTTCAAGGGAATTTTCAAAAAAACTTTAAACCTTAATATCTCCGTAAATATTGCGTTTTTCGAGAAAATAAGCAAAATCTGTGATCACCTATATTTTTGGCCAAAAATCTAATTTTCAAGGGATTTTTCAAAAAAACTTTAAACCTTAATATCTCCGTAAATATTGCGTTTTTCGAGAAAATAAGCAAAATCTGTGATCACCTATATTTTTGGCCAAAAATCGATTTTTTAAGGGATTTTTCAAAAAAACTTTAAACCTTAATATCTCCGTAAATGTTGCGTTTTTCGAGAAAATAAGCAAAATCTGTGATCACCTATATTTTTGGCCAAAAATCGATTTTTCAAGGGATTTTTCAAAAAAACTTTAAACCTTAATATCTCCGTAAATATTGCGTTTTTCGAGAAAATAAGCAAAATCTGTGATCACCTATATTTTTGGCCAAAAATCTAATTTTCAAGGGATTTTTCAAAAAAACTTTAAACCTTAATATCTCCGTAAATATTGCGTTTTTCGAGAAAATAAGCAAAATCTGTGATCACCTATATTTTTGGCCAAAAATCGATTTTTTAAGGGATTTTTCAAAAAAACTTTAAACCTTAATATCTCCGTAAATGTTGCGTTTTTCGAGAAAATAAGCAAAATCTGTGATCACCTATATTTTTGGCCAAAAATCGATTTTTCAAGGGATTTTTCAAAAAAACTTTAAACCTTAATATCTCCGTAAATATTGCGTTTTTCGAGAAAATAAGCAAAATCTGTGATCACCTATATTTTTGGCCAAAAATCGATTTTTCAAGGGATTTTTCAAAAAAAATTGAAACCTTAATATCTCCGTAAATAATGCGTTTTTCGAGAAAATAATCAAAATCTATATTTTTGGCCAAAAATCGATTTTTCAAGGGAATTTTCAAAAAAACTTTAAACCTTAATATCTCCGTAAATATTGCGTTTTTCGAGAAAATAAGCAAAATCTGTGATCACCTATATTTTTGGCCAAAAATCTAATTTTCAAGGGATTTTTCAAAAAAACTTTAAACCTTAATATCTCCGTAAATATTGCGTTTTTCGAGAAAATAAGCAAAATCTGTGATCACCTATATTTTTGGCCAAAAATCGATTTTTTAAGGGATTTTTCAAAAAAACTTTAAACCTTAATATCTCCGTAAATGTTGCGTTTTTCGAGAAAATAAGCAAAATCTGTGATCACCTATATTTTTGGCCAAAAATCGATTTTTCAAGGGATTTTTCAAAAAAACTTTAAACCTTAATATCTCCGTAAATATTGCGTTTTTCGAGAAAATAAGCAAAATCTGTGATCACCTATATTTTTGGCCAAAAATCGATTTTTCAAGGGATTTTTCAAAAAAACTTTAAACCTTAATATCTCCGTAAATGTTGCGTTTTTCGAGAAAATAAGCAAAATCTGTGATCACCTATATTTTTGGCCAAAAATCGATTTTTCAAGGCATTTTTCAAAAAAACTTTAAACCTTAATATCTCCGTAAATATTGCGTTTTTCGAGAAAATAAGCAAAATCTGTGATCACCTATATTTTTGGCCAAAAATCGATTTTTCAAAGGATTTTTCAAAAAAAATTGAAACCTTAATATCTCCGTAAATATTGCGTTTTTCGAGAAAATAAGCAAAATCTGTGATCACCTATATTTTTGGCCAAAAATCGATTTTTCAAAGGATTTTTCAAAAAAAATTGAAACCTTAATATCTCCGTAAATGTTGCGTTTTTCGAGAAAATAAGCAAAATCTGTGATCACCTATATTTTTGGCCAAAAATCGATTTTTCAAGGGATTTTTCAAAAAAACTTTAAACCTTAATATCTCCGTAAATATTGCGTTTTTCGAGAAAATAAGCCAAATCTGTGATCACCTATATTTTTGGCCAAAAATCGATTTTTCAAAGGATTTTTCAAAAAAAATTGAAACCTTAATATCTCCGTAAATATTGCGTTTTTCGAGAAAATAAGCAAAATCTGTGATCACCTATATTTTTGGCCAAAAATCTAATTTTCAAGGGATTTTTCAAAAAAACTTTAAACCTTAATATCTCCGTAAATATTGCGTTTTTCGAGAAAATAAGCAAAATCTGTGATCACCTATATTTTTGGCCAAAAATCGATTTTTTAAGGGATTTTTCAAAAAAACTTTAAACCTTAATATCTCCGTAAATGTTGCGTTTTTCGAGAAAATAAGCAAAATCTGTGACCACCTATATTTTTGGCCAAAAATCGATTTTTCAAGGGATTTTTCAAAAAAACTTTAAACCTTAATATCTCCGTAAATGTTGCGTTTTTCGAGAAAATAAGCAAAATCTGTGATCACCTATATTTTTGGCCAAAAATCGATTTTTCAAGGGATTTTTCAAAAAAACTTTAAACCTTAATATCTCCGTAAATATTGCGTTTTTCGAGAAAATAAGCAAAATCTGTGATCACCTATATTTTTGGCCAAAAATCGATTTTTCAAAGGATTTTTCAAAAAAAATTGAAACCTTAATATCTCCGTAAATAATGCGTTTTTCGAGAAAATAAGCAAAATCTGTGATCACCTATATTTTTGGCCAAAAAGTGATTTTACAAGGGAATTTTCAAAAAAACTTTAAACCTTAATATCTCCGTAAATATTGCGTTTTTCGAGAAAATAAGCAAAATCTGTGATCACCTATATTTTTGACCAAAAATCGATTTTTCAAGGGAATTTTAAAAAAAAACTTTGACCATTAATATCTCCGTAAATATTGCGTTTTTCGAGAAAATAAGCAAAATCTGTGATCACCTATATTTTTGGCCAAAAATCTAATTTTCAAGGGATTTTTCAAAAAAACTTTAAACCTTAATATCTTCGTAAATATTGCGTTTTTCGAGAAAATAAGCAAAATCTGTGATCACCTATATTTTTGGCCAAAAATCGATTTTTTAAGGGATTTTTCAAAAAAACTTTAAACCTTAATATCTCCGTAAATATTGCGTTTTTCGAGAAAATAAGCAAAATCTGTGATCACCTATATTTTTGGCCAAAAATCGATTTTTCAAGGGATTTTTCAAAAAAAATTGAAACCTTAATATCTCCGTAAATAATTGTGAATTGGCAACACATTCAATAAACAAAATCTGGTAGCCCTCTTTTTACACTTGTCATTTTATCTATTTTCCCTTTTTCCTTTTTTCTTGCAAGTTTTGTAATCACTTTTTAAAATATCCTCTTAATAATAAAACTTTGTTAAACCTAAAAGCGGACAAAAGTATTTATTATTTCCAATAGGTTATGGGCCCAGATCCCGCAGTTTAAATTAAAATAAAACATTAGAATACTTAAAGCGTGTGTCGCGTATTGTAATAAAACGTGTGTCGTTATTATTTTTTGTCATGTCATCATTGCTTCAAATTGATAAACTGGATGAATCCAACTACTCAACATGGAGTATCCAAATGAAAAGCATTTTGGTGCACACTGATTTGTGGAGTGTTGTTTGCGGTCGTGATGTAAAACCAGAGGATCCCCAATCTCCAGCCTTTGTGGCGTATGAAACAAAAAATGAAAAAGCATTAGCCTCAATTTTGTTGTGTGTGAAACCTAGCCAGCTTAATCATATTAAAAGCTGTGTTTCAGCGTCAGAAGCGTGGCATAAAGTACGGGCGATCCATCAACCAAAAGGACCCGCGAGAAAAATTATGTTATTTAAAAAACTACTATATATGTCGTTGCAAGAAGGTGGAAACATGAATTTCCACGTAAATGATTTCGCAAGTCTGGTAGACCAGTTGTTGGAAATAGAGGTAAAAGTACCTGAAGAAATGCTTGTCATATTATTATTGTCAAGCTTGCCAAAATCTTACGAGGGGTTCGTTATAGCGATGGAGAGTAGAGATGAATTACCTAACCTCACTTTGTTAAAGATAAAATTATTAGAAGAAGGTGCGCGGCAACTGGAAGTTTCCGCCAAAACTCAGAACAGCAATAACAACAACGGTGCAGAGGTTTTAAATATTGCCCATACAAGTGGAAGTTTCAATAACAAACAACAGCAAAAAGAAAAGAGACCGCATTATGATCATAATCGCAACAAAAACAATAATTCTGCTAATGACAAAAAATGTTATAACTGTGGGCGCAGAGGTCATTTTGCCGCAAAATGCAAAACAAAAGATAAAACGGATAAAAACGAAAAAGGAAAAGAATTTAATTGTTTTGTATCATTAGCTACAATGCAAACAGTATGTAACAACAGCAAAAACATACAGTGGTGTGTTGATAGTGGAGCTTCATCGCATTTTTGTTTTGATGTTGATTTGTTTGAGAATTATGAGAAATGTAACGAATGTGTATATTTACCAAATGATAACAGTTTGAAGGCCATTGGTCGTGGTAATGTCGTAATTAATATTAACAAAAACAAGATCATACTCAGAAACGTGTTACATGTGCCAGAGCTTAAAGGAAATTTCATTTCAATAAGCAAAATGATAGAAAGTGGAAAGATAGTTGTATTTAAAGAAAATTTTGTGCATATAAAAGACCGAGAAAATAATTCAATATTGAAAGCGTTTAACAACAATGGAATATTTTTGTATGAAAGTAAAAGAAATAAATGTATGAGCCTAGACCTGCAAAATAATTTTATGAATTGGCACCTTAAGTACGGTCATGTCAATTTTTCTTGTTTAAAAGAGATGGCAAAAAACAATGTGGTAAGCGGGTTTAATTTTAAAGATAATGGTAAAGAGCCAGTTTGTGAAACATGTTCCAAATCGAAATTAACGGTGAAGCCCTTTGAAAGGTCGCAATTTAGAGCTAAATCATTGCTAGAATTAGTCCATAGTGATATTTGTGGCCCTATTAATGTGCCCTCTATTGCTGGATCGAAATATTTTGCAACATTTATAGACGATAAATCACGTTACACCATTGTGTTTTTCCTTAAAACGAAAGATCAGATTTTTAATGCTTTTAAAGAATACAAAGCACTAGTTGAAAAACAAACTGGTTGTCAAATAAAATGTTTAAGAACTGATAACGGACGAGAATACGTGAATAATGATTTCAACAAGTTTTTAGTTGATAATGGTATTAAAAGGCAGCTCACCGTACCGTATACGCCACAACAAAATGGGGTGGCCGAAAGGGCTAATAGGACATTAGTTGAGATGTCCCGCAGTATGTTGCTGGAAGCGAAACTTGAAGAAAAGTTTTGGGCAGAGGCTGTGTTAACTTCAGTGTATTTACGAAACAGAACAACAACAAAAGTGTTAGTAAACAAAACACCCTTCGAAGTTTGGCATGGCTTTATACCATCAGTATCTCATCTAAAGGTTTTTGGTACCAAGGCTATTGTCTTAGATAAAACCCACCACAGAAAATTTTTGCCGAAAGGTAAAGAAATGATTTTTATCGGCTACAGCGAACAGGCGAAAGCATACAGGCTATATGAACCAAATTTAGAAAAAGTTCACGTAAGTCGTGATGTTGTTTTCTTAGACGGCAAATACTATAATCAACAAGAACAACATAATGGCACACATGCATTCCTTTTTGGTGATTTTCTAAATTCGACAAAATCTATAAACAATAATGATGAGCAACCACAAGAAGGAAATGTTAAAGCTGATGATACGCAACAAACTGAAGAAAATAGCAACAACTCTGAATCTCACCAGGAGCATGAAGCTGGGAAAAATATTGATGCCATCCCTGAAGAACAACAAAAAATTGGTCCTGGACGTCCCAGATTAATAAGAACTGGATCTGTAGGACGCCCTAAGAAGATGTACAATACCTTAAACTCAGTTCATGTCGACACACCAGAGAGTGTTATTGATGCCTTGAGTGGTCCCAATGCTAATCAATGGAAAGCTGCAATGAAAAGTGAGTACACATCTTTATTAAAAAACAATACATGGGAGTTGACTGAACTGCCCAAGGGACAAAAACCTGTGGGGTGTAAATGGGTCTTCACTGTAAAACAAGACAAAGAAGGCAATATCAAAACGTATAAGGCGAGACTTGTCGCTAAAGGGTGTAGCCAAAAATATGGGCTAAATTATAAAGAAACATTTTCACCGGTTATTAGGTATGCCAATATACGTTTACTAGTTGCCTTAGCTGTAGAACATGAGCTATACATGCACCAAATGGATGTTTCCTCTGCTTATTTGAATGGAGAACTGGAAGATGAAGTCTACATGTTACAGCCAGAATGTTTTGTTGATGACCAGAATCCAGATTGTGTACTAAAATTAAAGAAATCGCTGTATGGGCTCAAACAAAGTGGACGCGCATGGAACATCAGGTTAAACAACGCTTTACAGAGTATGGGATTCACCCAATGCATTAGCGAACAGTGTATGTACACCCGAAACCACGATGGGATGTTTAACATAATTGCGGTCTATGTGGATGACCTTATAATTGCGAGCACATCAAACGCGGAATTAAACCGTATTAAATCAGCCATAGCCAATGAATTTGATGTCGTTGATGGGGGCCAACTCAACCATTTTCTTGGGATGGAGTTTCAACGTAATGGGGAAATCGGGGCTGTAGAAGTATGCCAGAAACAATATATTAAAAATTTGCTATATGATTTCAGAATGAACGATTCTAAAGAGGTAGCGACGCCACTGGAGGCTAGTTTTCAGGTGACCTGTTCTAACACCGAATGTCAAAAGGTTGATCCCACCGATTACCAGTCAGCCATAGGTGCATTAATGTACCTAGCTATCTCCACACGGCCAGATATTCTTCACTCGGTATGCAAACTTGCTCAGTGCAACACAAATCCACATTCTGAACATCTATCGGCTATAAAGCACGTGTTGCGATATCTCAAAAGGACCATAGATTTCAAGCTCCGTTTTGAGAAGACTGGCAAACCAACCATAGGCTATGCAGACGCTGATTGGGGTAGTGATGCAATGAACAGAAAGTCGTATTCAGGATTTGCATTTGTTAAAGCAAATTGTGTTTTTTCTTGGGAGGCAAAAAAGCAAAATGTGGTCGCCCTGAGCAGCACAGAGGCAGAGTATATTGCACTATCTTCAGCAGCGAAAGAGGCACTTTATATAAGCAATCTGCTTGGCGAATTGGGTTTCAACGAAGAAGGACCCTTACGTTTATACGGTGACAATCTCAGTGCGCAGTGTTTGGTGAAAAATGCTACTTATCATGCCAGAAGCAAACATATAGATCTTAAATATCATCATGTTCGCGACGTATACTCAAAGGGTTTGATCGATATTGGTTATGTTCCTACTGAAGAAATGATGGCTGATATCTTTACGAAAAATTTATGTAAAATTAAACATTTGAAATTTTGTAAAACCATGAACTTATATTAGAATACAATTTATTTGTGATAGTATTGTGTTGAGAGGGAGTGTGAATTGGCAACACATTCAATAAACAAAATCTGGTAGCCCTCTTTTTACACTTGTCATTTTATCTATTTTCCCTTTTTCCTTTTTTCTTGCAAGTTTTGTAGTCACTTTTTAAAATATCCTCTTAATAATAAAACTTTGTTAAACCTAAAAGCGGACAAAAGTATTTATTATTTCCAATAATAATGCGTTTTTCGAGAAAATAATCAAAATCTATATTTTTGGCCAAAAATCGATTTTTCAAGGGAATTTTCAAAAAAACTTTAAACCTTAATATCTCCGTAAATATTGCGTTTTTCGAGAAAATAAGCAAAATCTGTGATCACCTATATTTTTGGCCAAAAATCTAATTTTCAAGGGATTTTTCAAAAAAACTTTAAACCTTAATATCTCCGTAAATATTGCGTTTTTCGAGAAAATAAGCAAAATCTGTGATCACCTATATTTTCGGCCAAAAATCGATTTTTCAAGGGATTTTTCAAAAAAACTTTAAACCTTAATATCTCCGTAAATATTGCGTTTTTCGAGAAAATAATCAAAATCTATATTTTTGGCCAAAAATCTAATTTTCAAGGGATTTTTCAAAAAAACTTTAAACCTTAATATCTCCGTAAATGTTGCGTTTTTCGAGAAAATAAGCAAAATCTGTGATCACCTATATTTTTGGCCAAAAATCGATTTTTCAAGGGATTTTTCAAAAAAACTTTAAACCTTAATATCTCCGTAAATATTGCGTTTTTCGAGAAAATAAGCAAAATCTGTGATCACCTATATTTTTGGCCAAAAATCTAATTTTCAAGGGATTTTTCAAAAAAACTTTAAACCTTAATATCTCCGTAAATATTGCGTTTTTCGAGAAAATAAGCAAAATCTGTGATCACCTATATTTTCGGCCAAAAATCGATTTTTCAAGGGATTTTTCAAGGGATTTTTCAAAAAAACTTTAAACCTTAATATCTCCGTAAATATTGCGCTTTTCGAGAAAATAATCAAAATCTATATTTTTGGCCAAAAATCTAATTTTCAAGGGATTTTTCAAAAAAACTTTAAACCTTAATATCTCCGTAAATATTGCGTTTTTCGAGAAAATAAGCAAAATCTGTGATCACCTATATTTTTGGCCAAAAATCTAATTTTCAAGGGATTTTTCAAAAAAACTTTAAACCTTAATATCTCCGTAAATATTGCGTTTTTCGAGAAAATAAGCAAAATCTGTGATCACCTATATTTTTGGCCAAAAATCGATTTTTTAAGGGATTTTTCAAAAAAACTTTAAACCTTAATATCTCCGTAAATATTGCGTTTTTCGAGAAAATAAGCAAAATCTGTGATCACCTATATTTTTGGCCAAAAATCGATTTTTCAAGGGATTTTTCAAAAAAAATTGAAACCTTAATATCTCCGTAAATAATGCGTTTTTCGAGAAAATAAGCAAAATCTGTGATCACCTATATTTTTGGCCAAAAATTGATTTTTCAAGGGAATTTTCAAAAAAACTTTAAACCTTAATATCTCCGTAAATATTGCGTTTTTCGAGAAAATAAGCAAAATCTGTGATCACCTATATTTTTGGCCAAAAATCGATTTTCCAAGGGAATTTTCAAAAAAACTTTAAACCTTAATATCTCCGTAAATATTGCGTTTTTCGAGAAAATAAGCAAAATCTGTGATCACCTATATTTTTGGTCAAAAATCGATTTTTCAAGGGATTTTTCAAAAAAACTTTAAACCTTAATATCTCCGTAAATATTGCGTTTTTCAAGAAAATAAGCAAAATCTGTGATCACCTATATTTTTGGCCAAAAATCGATTTTTCATGGATTTTTCTAAAAAACTTTAAACCTTAATATCTCCGTAAATATTGCGTTTTTCGAGAAAATAATCAAAATCTATATTTTTGGCCAAAAATCGATTTTTCAAGGGAATTTTCAAAAAAACTTTAAACCTTAATATCTCCGTAAATATTGCGTTTTTCGAGAAAATAGGCAAAATCTGTGATCACCTATATTTTTGGCCAAAAATCGATTTTTCAAGGGATTTTTCAAAAAAACTTTAAACCTTAATATCTCCGTAAATATTGCGTTTTTCAAGAAAATAAGCAAAATCTGTGATCACCTATATTTTTGGCCAAAAATCGATTTTTCAAGGGATTTTTCTAAAAAAATTTAAACCTTAATATCTCCGTAAATATTGCGTTTTTCGAGAAAATAAGCAAAATCTGTGATCACCTATATTTTTGGCCAAAAATCGATTTTTCAAAGGAATTTTCAAAAAAAACTTTAAACCTTAATATCTCCGTAAATATTGCGTTTTTCGAGAAAATAAGCAAAATCTGTGATCACCTATATTTTTGGCCAAAAATCGATTTTTCAAGGGAATTTTCAAAAAAACTTTAAACCTTAATATCTCCGTAAATATTGCGTTTTTCGAGAAAATAGGCAAAATCTGTGATCACCTATATTTTTGGCCAAAAATCGATTTTTTAAGGGATTTTTCAAAAAAACTTTAAACCTTAATATCTCCGTAAATATTGCGTTTTTCGAGAAAATAAGCAAAATCTGTGATCACCTATATTTTTGGCCAAAAATCGATTTTTTAAGGGATTTTTCAAAAAAACTTTAAACCTTAATATCTCCGTAAATATTGCGTTTTTCGAGAAAATAAGCAAAATCTGTGATCACCTATATTTTTGGCCAAAAATCGATTTTTCAAGGGATTTTTCAAAAAAAATTGAAACCTTAATATCTCCGTAAATAATGCGTTTTTCGAGAAAATAAGCAAAATCTGTGATCACCTATATTTTTGGCCAAAAATTGATTTTTCAAGGGAATTTTCAAAAAAACTTTAAACCTTAATATCTCCGTAAATATTGCGTTTTTCGAGAAAATAAGCAAAATCTGTGATCACCTATATTTTTGGCCAAAAATCGATTTTCCAAGGGAATTTTCAAAAAAACTTTAAACCTTAATATCTCCGTAAATATTGCGTTTTTCGAGAAAATAAGCAAAATCTGTGATCACCTATATTTTTGGTCAAAAATCGATTTTTCAAGGGATTTTTCAAAAAAACTTTAAACCTTAATATCTCCGTAAATATTGCGTTTTTCAAGAAAATAAGCAAAATCTGTGATCACCTATATTTTTGGCCAAAAATCGATTTTTCATGGATTTTTCTAAAAAACTTTAAACCTTAATATCTCCGTAAATATTGCGTTTTTCGAGAAAATAATCAAAATCTATATTTTTGGCCAAAAATCGATTTTTCAAGGGAATTTTCAAAAAAACTTTAAACCTTAATATCTCCGTAAATATTGCGTTTTTCGAGAAAATAGGCAAAATCTGTGATCACCTATATTTTTGGCCAAAAATCGATTTTTCAAGGGATTTTTCTAAAAAAATTTAAACCTTAATATCTCCGTAAATATTGCGTTTTTCGAGAAAATAAGCAAAATCTGTGATCACCTATATTTTTGGCCAAAAATTGATTTTTCAAGGGAACTTTCAAAAAAACTTTAAACCTTAATATCTCCGTAAATATTGCGTTTTTCGAGAAAATAATCAAATCTATATTTTTGGCCAAAAATCGATTTTTCAAGGGAATTTTCAAAAAAACTTTAAACCTTAATATCTCCGTAAATATTGCGTTTTTCGAGAAAATAAATAATAAATAAAATATTTTTGGCCAAAAATCGATTTTTCAAGGGATTTTTCAAAAAAAACTTTAAACCTTAATATCTCCGTAAATATTGCGTTTTTCGAGAAAATAAGCAAAATCTGTGATCACCTATATTTTTGGCCAAAAATCGATTTTTCAAGGGAACTTTCAAAAAAACTTTAAACCTTAATATCTCCGTAAATATTGCGTTTTTCGAGAAAATAAATAATAAATAAAATATTTTTGGCCAAAAATCGATTTTTCAAGGGATTTTTCAAAAAAAACTTTAAACCTTAATATCTCCGTAAATATTGCGTTTTTCGAGAAAATAAGCAAAATCTGTGATCACCTATATTTTTGGCCAAAAATCGATTTTTTAAGGGATTTTTCAAAAAAACTTTAAACCTTAATATCTCCGTAAATATTGCGTTTTTCGAGAAAATAAGCAAAATCTGTGATCACCTATATTTTTGGCCAAAAATTGATTTTTCAAGGGAATTTTCAAAAAAAACTTTAAACCTTAATATCTCCGTAAATATTGCGTTTTTCGAGAAAATAAGCAAAATCTGTGATCACCTATATTTTTGGCCAAAAATCGATTTTTCAAGGGAACTTTCAAAAAAACTTTAAACCTTAATATCTCCGTAAATATTGCGTTTTTCGAGAAAATAAGCAAAATCTGTGATCACCTATATTTTTGGCCAAAAATCGATTTTTTAAGGGATTTTTCAAAAAAACTTTAAACCTTAATATCTCCGTAAATATTGCGTTTTTCGAGAAAATAATCAAATCTATATTTTTGGCCAAAAATCGATTTTTCAAGGGAATTTTCAAAAAAACTTTAAACCTTAATATCTCCGTAAATATTGCGTTTTTCGAGAAAATAATCAAAATCTATATTTTTGGCCAAAAATCGATTTTTCAAGGGATTTTTCAAAAAAACTTTAAACCTTAATATCTCCGTAAATATTGCGTTTTTCGAGAAAATAATCAAAATCTATATTTTTGGCCAAAAATCGATTTTTCAAGGGATTTTTCAAAAAAACTTTAAACCTTAATATCTCCGTAAATATTGCGTTTTTCGAGAAAATAAATAATAAATAAAATATTTTTGGCCAAAAATCGATTTTTCAAGGGATTTTTCAAAAAAAACTTTAAACCTTAATATCTCCGTAAATATTGCGTTTTTCGAGAAAATAAGCAAAATCTGTGATCACCTATATTTTTGGCCAAAAATCGATTTTTTAAGGGATTTTTCAAAAAAACTTTAAACCTTAATATCTCCGTAAATATTGCGTTTTTCGAGAAAATAAGCAAAATCTGTGATCACCTATATTTTTGGCCAAAAATCGATTTTTCAAGGGATTTTTCAAAAAAACTTTAAACCTCAATATCTCCGTAAATATTGCGTTTTTCGAAAAAATAGGCAAAATGTGTGATCACCTATATTTTTGGCCAAAAATCGATTTTTCAAGGGATTTTTCAAAAAAACTTTAAACCTTAATATCTCCGTAAATATTGCGTTTTTCAAGAAAATAAGCAAAATCTGTGATCACCTATATTTTTTTCTAAAAAACTTTAAACCTTAATATCTCCGTAAATATTGCGTTTTTCGAGAAAATAAGCAAAATCTGTGATCACCTATATTTTTGGCCAAAAGTCGACTTTTCAAGGGATTTTTCAAAAAAAAACGTTAAACCTTAATATCTCCGTAAATATTGCGTTTTTCGAGAAAATAAGCAAAATCTGTGATCACCTATATTTTTGGCCAAAAATCGATTTTTCAAAGGAATTTTCAAAAAAAACTTTAAACCTTAATATCTCCGTAAATATTGCGTTTTCGAGAAAATAAGCAAAATCTGTGATCACCTATATTTTTGCCCAAAAGTCGACTTTTCAAGGGATTTTTCAAAAAAAACTGTAAACCTTAATATCTCCGTAAATATTGCGTTTTTCGAGAAAATAAGCAAAATCTGTGATCACCTATATTTTTGGCCAAAAATCGATTTTTCAAGGGAATTTTCAAAAAAACTTTAAACCTTAATATCTCCGTAAATATTGCGTTTTTTCGAGAAAATAAGCAAAATCTGTGATCACCTATATTTTTGGCCAAAAACCGATTTTTCAAGGGATTTTTCAAAAAAACTTTAAACCTTAATATCTCCGTAAATATTGCGTTTTTCGAGAAAATAATCAAATCTATATTTTTGGCCAAAAATCGATTTTTCAAGGGAATTTTCAAAAAAACTTTAAACCTTAATATCTCCGTAAATATTGCGTTTTTCGAGAAAATAAGCAAAATCTGTGATCACCTATATTTTTGGCCAAAAATCGATTTTTCAAGGGATTTTTCAAAAAAACTTTAAACCTTAATATCTCCATAAATATTGCGTTTTTCGAGAAAATAAGCAAAATCTGTGATCACCTATATTTTTGGCCAAAAATCGATTTTTCAAGGGAATTTTCAAAAAAACTTTAAACCTTAATATCTCCGTAAATATTGCGTTTTTTCGAGAAAATAAGCAAAATCTGTGATCACCTATATTTTTGGGCAAAAACCGATTTTTCAAGGGATTTTTCAAAAAAACTTTAAACCTTAATATCTCCGTAAATATTGCGTTTTTCGAGAAAATAATCAAATCTATATTTTTGGCCAAAAATCGATTTTTCAAGGGAATTTTCAAAAAAACTTTAAACCTTAATATCTCCGTAAATATTGCGTTTTTCGAGAAAATAATCAAAATCTATATTTTTGTCAAAAATCGATTTTTCAAGGGAATTTTCATAAAAACTTTAAACCTTAATATCTCCGTAAATATTGCGTTTTTCGAGAAAATAAGCAAAATCTGTGATCACCTATATTTTTGGCCAAAAATCGATTTTTCAAGGGATTTTTCAAAAAAACTTTAAACCTTAATATCTCCATAAATATTGCGTTTTTCGAGAAAATAAGCAAAATCTGTGATCACCTATATTTTTGGCCAAAAATCTATTTTTCATGAGATTTTTCAAAAAAACTTTAAACCTTAATATCTCCGTAAATATTGCGTTTTTCGAGAAAATAATCAAAATCTATATTTTTGGCCAAAAATCGATTTTTCAAGGGAATTTTCAAAAAAACTTTAAACCTTAATATCTCCGTAAATATTGCGTTTTTCGAGAAAATAAGCAAAATCTGTGATCACCTATATTTTTGGCCAAAAACCGATTTTTCAAGGGAATTTTCAAAAAAACTTTGACCATTAATATCTCCGTAAATATTACGTTTTTCGAGAAAATAAGCAAAATCTGTGATCACCTATATTTTTGGCCAAAAATCGATTTTTCAAGGGAATTTTCAAAAAAACTTTAAACCTTAATATCTCCGTAAATATTGCGTTTTTCGAGAAAATAATCAAAATCTATATTTTTGGCCAAAAATCGATTTTTCAAGGGAATTTTCAAAAAAACTTTAAACCTTAATATCTCCGTAAATATTGCGTTTTTCGAGAAAATAAGCAAAATCTGTGATCACCTATATTTTTGGCCAAAAACCGATTTTTCAAGGGAATTTTCAAAAAAACTGTGACCATTAATATCTCCGTAAATATTACGTTTTTCGAGAAAATAAGCAAAATCTGTGATCACCTATATTTTTGGCCAAAAATCGATTTTTCAAGGGAATTTTCAAAAAAACTTTAAACCTTAATATCTCCGTAAATATTGCGTTTTTTCGAGAAAATAAGCAAAATCTGTGATCACCTATATTTTTGGCCAAAAACCGATTTTTCAAGGGATTTTTCAAAAAAACTTTAAACCTTAATATCTCCGTAAATATTGCGTTTTTCGAGAAAATAATCAAATCTATATTTTTGGCCAAAAATCGATTTTTCAAGGGATTTTTCAAAAAAACTTTAAACCTTAATATCTCCATAAATATTGCGTTTTTCGAGAAAATAAGCAAAATCTGTGATCACCTATATTTTTGGCCAAAAATCGATTTTTCAAGGGAATTTTCAAAAAAACTTTAAACCTTAATATCTCCGTAAATATTACGTTTTTCGAGAAAATAAGCAAAATCTGTGATCACCTATATTTTTGGCCAAAAATCGATTTTTCAAGGGAATTTTCAAAAAAACTTTAAACCTTAATATCTCCGTAAATATTGCGTTTTTCGAGAAAATAATCAAAATCTATATTTTTGGCCAAAAATCGATTTTTCAAGGGAATTTTCAAAAAAACTTTAAACCTTAATATCTCCGTAAATATTGCGTTTTTCGAGAAAATAAGCAAAATCTGTGATCACCTATATTTTTGGCCAAAAACCGATTTTTCAAGGGAATTTTCAAAAAAACTTTGACCATTAATATCTCCGTAAATATTACGTTTTTCGAGAAAATAAGCAAAATCTGTGATCACCTATATTTTTGGCCAAAAATCGATTTTTCAAGGGAATTTTCAAAAAAACTTTAAACCTTAATATCTCCGTAAATATTGCGTTTTTTCGAGAAAATAAGCAAAATCTGTGATCACCTATATTTTTGGCCAAAAACCGATTTTTCAAGGGATTTTTCAAAAAAACTTTAAACCTTAATATCTCCGTAAATATTGCGTTTTTCGAGAAAATAATCAAATCTATATTTTTGGCCAAAAATCGATTTTTCAAGGGATTTTTCAAAAAAACTTTAAACCTTAATATCTCCATAAATATTGCGTTTTTCGAGAAAATAAGCAAAATCTGTGATCACCTATATTTTTGGCCAAAAATCGATTTTTCAAGGGAATTTTCAAAAAAACTTTAAACCTTAATATCTCCATAAATATTGCGTTTTTCGAGAAAATAAGCAAAATCTGTGATCACCTATATTTTTGGCCAAAAATCGATTTTTCAAGGGAATTTTCAAAAAAACTTTAAACCTTAATATCTCCGTAAATATTGCGTTTTTCGAGAAAATAATCAAATCTATATTTTTGGCCAAAAATCGATTTTTCAAGGGATTTTTCAAAAAAACTTTAAACCTTAATATCTCCGTAAATATTGCGTTTTTCGAGAAAATAAGCAAAATCTGTGATCACCTATATTTTTGGCCAAAAATCGATTTTTCAAGGGATTTTTCAAAAAAACTTTAAACCTTAATATCTCCGTAAATATTGCGTTTTTCGAGAAAATAAGCAAAATCTGTGATCACCTATATTTTTGGCCAAAAACCGATTTTTCAAGGGAATTTTCAAAAAAACTTTAAACCTTAATATCTCCATAAATATTGCGTTTTTCGAGAAAATAAGCAAAATCTGTGATCACCTATATTTTTGGCCAAAAATCGATTTTTCAAGGGAATTTTCAAAAAAACTTTAAACCTTAATATCTCCGTAAATATTGCGTTTTTCGAGAAAATAATCAAAATCTATATTTTTGGCCAAAAATCGATTTTTCAAGGGAATTTTCAAAAAAACTTTAAACCTTAATATCTCCGTAAATATTGCGTTTTTCGAGAAAATAAGCAAAATCTGTGATCACCTATATTTTTGGCCAAAAATCGATTTTTCAAGGGATTTTTCAAAAAAACTTTAAACCTTAATATCTCCATAAATATTGCGTTTTTCGAGAAAATAAGCAAAATCTGTGATCACCTATATTTTTGGCCAAAAATCGATTTTTCAAGGGAATTTTCAAAAAAACTTTAAACCTTAATATCTCCATAAATATTGCGTTTTTCGAGAAAATAAGCAAAATCTGTGATCACCTATATTTTTGGCCAAAAATCGATTTTTCAAGGGAATTTTCAAAAAAACTTTAAACCTTAATATCTCCGTAAATATTGCGTTTTTCGAGAAAATAAGCAAAATCTGTGATCACCTATATTTTTGGCCAAAAATCGATTTTTCAAGGGATTTTTCAAAAAAACTTTAAACCTTAATATCTCCGTAAATATTGCGTTTTTCGAGAAAATAAGCAAAATCTGTGATCACCTATATTTTTGGCCAAAAACCGATTTTTCAAGGGAATTTTCAAAAAAACTTTAAACCTTAATATCTCCATAAATATTGCGTTTTTCGAGAAAATAAGCAAAATCTGTGATCACCTATATTTTTGGCCAAAAATCGATTTTTCAAGGGAATTTTCAAAAAAACTTTAAACCTTAATATCTCCGTAAATATTGCGTTTTTCGAGAAAATAATCAAAATCTATATTTTTGGCCAAAAATCGATTTTTCAAGGGAATTTTCAAAAAAACTTTAAACCTTAATATCTCCGTAAATATTGCGTTTTTCGAGAAAATAAGCAAAATCTGTGATCACCTATATTTTTGGCCAAAAACCGATTTTTCAAGGGAATTTTCAAAAAAACTTTGACCATTAATATCTCCGTAAATATTACGTTTTTCGAGAAAATAAGCAAAATCTGTGATCACCTATATTTTTGGCCAAAAATCGATTTTTCAAGGGAATTTTCAAAAAAACTTTAAACCTTAATATCTCCGTAAATATTGCGTTTTTTCGAGAAAATAAGCAAAATCTGTGATCACCTATATTTTTGGCCAAAAACCGATTTTTCAAGGGATTTTTCAAAAAAACTTTAAACCTTAATATCTCCGTAAATATTGCGTTTTTCGAGAAAATAATCAAATCTATATTTTTGGCCAAAAATCGATTTTTCAAGGGATTTTTCAAAAAAACTTTAAACCTTAATATCTCCATAAATATTGCGTTTTTCGAGAAAATAAGCAAAATCTGTGATCACCTATATTTTTGGCCAAAAATCGATTTTTCAAGGGAATTTTCAAAAAAACTTTAAACCTTAATATCTCCGTAAATATTGCGTTTTTTCGAGAAAATAAGCAAAATCTGTGATCACCTATATTTTTGGCCAAAAACCGATTTTTCAAGGGATTTTTCAAAAAAACTTTAAACCTTAATATCTCCGTAAATATTGCGTTTTTCGAGAAAATAATCAAATCTATATTTTTGGCCAAAAATCGATTTTTCAAGGGATTTTTCAAAAAAACTTTAAACCTTAATATCTCCATAAATATTGCGTTTTTCGAGAAAATAAGCAAAATCTGTGATCACCTATATTTTTGGCCAAAAATCGATTTTTCAAGGGAATTTTCAAAAAAACTTTAAACCTTAATATCTCCATAAATATTGCGTTTTTCGAGAAAATAAGCAAAATCTGTGATCACCTATATTTTTGGCCAAAAATCGATTTTTCAAGGGAATTTTCAAAAAAACTTTAAACCTTAATATCTCCGTAAATATTGCCTTTTTCGAGAAAATAAGCAAAATCTGTGATCACCTATATTTTTGGCCAAAAACCGATTTTTCAAGGGAATTTTCAAAAAAACTTTGACCATTAATATCTCCGTAAATATTACGTTTTTCGAGAAAATAAGCAAAATCTGTGATCACCTATATTTTTGGCCAAAAATCGATTTTTCAAGGGAATTTTCAAAAAAACTTTAAACCTTAATATCTCCGTAAATATTGCGTTTTTTCGAGAAAATAAGCAAAATCTGTGATCACCTATATTTTTGGCCAAAAACCGATTTTTCAAGGGATTTTTCAAAAAAACTTTAAACCTTAATATCTCCGTAAATATTGCGTTTTTCGAGAAAATAATCAAATCTATATTTTTGGCCAAAAATCGATTTTTCAAGGGATTTTTCAAAAAAACTTTAAACCTTAATATCTCCATAAATATTGCGTTTTTCGAGAAAATAAGCAAAATCTGTGATCACCTATATTTTTGGCCAAAAATCGATTTTTCAAGGGAATTTTCAAAAAAACTTTAAACCTTAATATCTCCGTAAATATTGCGTTTTTTCGAGAAAATAAGCAAAATCTGTGATCACCTATATTTTTGGCCAAAAACCGATTTTTCAAGGGATTTTTCAAAAAAACTTTAAACCTTAATATCTCCGTAAATATTGCGTTTTTCGAGAAAATAATCAAATCTATATTTTTGGCCAAAAATCGATTTTTCAAGGGATTTTTCAAAAAAACTTTAAACCTTAATATCTCCATAAATATTGCGTTTTTCGAGAAAATAAGCAAAATCTGTGATCACCTATATTTTTGGCCAAAAATCGATTTTTCAAGGGAATTTTCAAAAAAACTTTAAACCTTAATATCTCCGTAAATATTGCGTTTTTTCGAGAAAATAAGCAAAATCTGTGATCACCTATATTTTTGGCCAAAAACCGATTTTTCAAGGGAATTTTCAAAAAAACTTTAAACCTTAATATCTCCGTAAATATTGCGTTTTTCGAGAAAATAATCAAAATCTATATTTTTGTCAAAAATCGATTTTTCAAGGGAATTTTCAAAAAAACTTTAAACCTTAATATCTCCGTAAATATTGCGTTTTTCGAGAAAATAAGCAAAATCTGTGATCACCTATATTTTTGGCCAAAAATCGATTTTTCAAGGGAATTTTCAAAAAAACTTTAAACCTTAATATCTCCATAAATATTGCGTTTTTCGAGAAAATAAGCAAAATCTGTGATCACCTATATTTTTGGCCAAAAATCGATTTTTCAAGGGAATTTTCAAAAAAACTTTAAACCTTAATATCTCCGTAAATATTGCGTTTTTCGAGAAAATAAGCAAAATCTGTGATCACCTATATTTTTGGCCAAAAACCGATTTTTCAAGGGAATTTTCAAAAAAACTTTGACCATTAATATCTCCGTAAATATTACGTTTTTCGAGAAAATAAGCAAAATCTGTGATCACCTATATTTTTGGCCAAAAATCGATTTTTCAAGGGAATTTTCAAAAAAACTTTAAACCTTAATATCTCCGTAAATATTGCGTTTTTTCGAGAAAATAAGCAAAATCTGTGATCACCTATATTTTTGGCCAAAAACCGATTTTTCAAGGGAATTTTCAAAAAAACTTTAAACCTTAATATCTCCGTAAATATTGCGTTTTTCGAGAAAATAATCAAAATCTATATTTTTGTCAAAAATCGATTTTTCAAGGGAATTTTCAAAAAAACTTTAAACCGTAATATCTCCGTAAATATTGCGTTTTTCGAGAAAATAAGCAAAATCTGTGATCACCTATATTTTTGGCCAAAAATCGATTTTTCAAGGGATTTTTCAAAAAAACTTTAAACCTTAATATCTCCATAAATATTGCGTTTTTCGAGAAAATAAGCAAAATCTATATTTTTGTCAAAAATCGATTTTTCAAGGGAATTTTCAAAAAAACTTTAAACCTTAATATCTCCGTAAATATTGCGTTTTTCGAGAAAATAAGCAAAATCTGTGATCACCTATATTTTTGGCCAAAAATCGATTTTTCAAGGGATTTTTCAAAAAAACTTTAAACCTTAATATCTCCATAAATATTGCGTTTTTCGAGAAAATAAGCAAAATCTGTGATCACCTATATTTTTGGCCAAAAATCGATTTTTTAAGGGAATTTTCAAAAAAACTTTAAACCTTAATATCTCCGTAAATATTGCGTTTTTTCGAGAAAATAAGCAAAATCTGTGATCACCTATATTTTTGGCCAAAAACCGATTTTTCAAGGGATTTTTCAAAAAAACTTTAAACCTTAATATCTCCGTAAATATTGCGTTTTTCGAGAAAATAAGCAAAATCTATATTTTTGTCAAAAATCGATTTTTCAAGGGAATTTTCAAAAAAACTTTAAACCTTAATATCTCCGTAAATATTGCGTTTTTCGAGAAAATAATCAAAATCTATATTTTTGGCCAAAAATCGATTTTTCAAGGGAATTTTCAGAAAAAAACTTTAAACCTTAATATCTCTGTAAATATTGCGTTTTTCGAGAAAATAAGCAAAATCTGTGATCACTTGTATTTTTGGCCAACAATCGATTTTTCAAGGGATTTTTAAAAAAAACTTTAAACCTTAACATCTCCGTAAATATTGCGTTTTTCGAGAAAATAAGCAAAATCTGTGATCACCTATATTTTTGGCCAAAAATCGATTTTTCAAGGGAACTTTCAAAAAAACTTTAAACCTTAATATCTCCGTAAATATTGCGTTTTTCGAGAAAATAAGCAAAATCTGTGATCACCTATATTTTTGACCAAAAATCGATTTTTCAAGGGATTTTTCAAAAAAAACTTTAAACCTTAATATCTCCGTAAATATTGCGTTTTTCGAGAAAATAAGCAAAATCTGTGATCACCTATATTTTTGACCAAAAATCGATTTTTCAAGGGAATTTTAAAAAAAACTTTGACCATTAATATCTCCGTAAATATTGCGTTTTTCGAGAAAATAAGCAAAATCTGTGATCACCTATATTTTTGGCCAAAAATCTATTTTTCAAGGGATTTTTCAAAAAAACTTTAAACCTTAATATCTCCGTAAATATTGCGTTTTTCGAGAAAATAAGCAAAATCTGTGATCACCTATATTTTTGGCCAAAAATCGATTTTTTAAGGGATTTTTCAAAAAAACTTTAAACCTTAATATCTCCGTAAATGTTGCGTTTTTCGAGAAAATAAGCAAAATCTGTGATCACCTATATTTTTTGGGCAAAATTGATTTTTCAAGGGAATTTTCAAAAAAACTTTTAACGTTAATATCTCCGTAAATACTGCGTTTTTCGAGCAAATAAGCAAAATCTGTGATCACCTGTATTTTTGGCCAAAAATCGATTTTTCAAGGGATTTTTCAAAAAAATTGAAACCTTAATATCTCCGTAAATAATGCATTTTTCGAGAAAATAAGCAAAATCTGTGATCACCTATATTTTTGGGCAAAATTGATTTTTCAAGGAATTTTCAAAAAACTTTAAACCTTAATATCTCCGTAAATATTGCGTTTTTCGAGAAAATAAGCAAAATCTGTGATCACCTATATTTTTGGCCAAAAATCGATTTTTCAAGGGAATTTTCAAAAAAACTTTAAACGTTACTATCTCCGTAAATATTGCGTTTTTCGAGAAAATAAGCAAAATCTGTGATCACCTGTATTTTTGGCCAAAAATCGATTTTTCAAGGGAATTTTCAAAAAAAACTTTAAACCTTAATATCTCCGTAAATATTGCGTTTTTCGAGAAAATAAGCAAAATCTGTGATCACCTGTATTTTTGGCCAAAAATCGATTTTTCTAATGAATTTTCAAAAAAACTTTAAACGTTACTATCTCCGTAAATATTGCGTTTTTCGAGAAAATAAGCAAAATCTGTGATCACCTGTATTTTTGGCCAACAATCGATTTTTCAAGGGATTTTTAAAAAAAACTTTAAACCATAACATCTCCGTAAATATTGCGTTTTTCGAGAAAATAAGCAAAATCTGTGATCACCTATATTTTTGGCCAAAAATCGATTTTTCAAGGGATTTTTAAAAAAACTTTAAACCATAACATCTCCGTAAATATTGCGTTTTTCGAGAAAATAAGCAAAATCTGTGATCACCTGTATTTTTGGCCAACAATCGATTTTTCAAGGATTTTTTAAAAAAACTTTAAACCATAACATCTCCGTAAATATTGCGTTTTTCGAGAATATAAGCAAAATCTGTGATCACCTGTATTTTTGGCCAAAAATCCATTTTTCAAGGGAATTTTCAAAAAACTTTAAACCTTAATATCTCCGTAAATATTGCGTTTTTCGAGAAAATAAGCAAAATCTGTGATCACCTATATTTTTGGCCAAAAATCGATTTTTCAAGGGATTTTTCAAAAAAAATTGAAACCTTAATATCTCCGTAAATATTGCGTTTTTCGAGAAAATAAGCAAAATCTGTGATCACCTATATTTTTGGCCAAAAATCGATTTTTCAAGGGAATTTTCAAAAAACTTTAAACCTTAATATCTCCGTAAATATTGCGTTTTTCGAGAAAATAAGCAAAATCTGTGATCACCTATATTTTTGGTCAAAAATCGATTTTTCAAGGGAATTTTCAAAAAAAAACTTTAAACCTTAATATCTCCGTAAATATTGCGTTTTTCGAGAATATAAGCAAAATCTGTGATCACCTGTATTTTTGGCCAAAAATCCATTTTTCAAGGGAATTTTCAAAAAACTTTAAACCTTAATATCTCCGTAAATATTGCGTTTTTCGAGAAAATAAGCAAAATCTGTGATCACCTATATTTTTGGCCAAAAATCGATTTTTCAAGGATTTTTCAAAAAAAATTGAAACCTTAATATCTCCGTAAATAATGCGTTTTTTCGAGAAAATAAGCAAAATCTGTGATCCCCTATATTTTTGGCCAAAAATTGATTTTTCAAGGGAATTTTCAAAAAAACTTTAAACCTTAATATCTCCGTAAATATTGCGTTTTTCGAGAAAATAAGCAAAATCTGTGATCACCTATATTTTTGGCCAAAATCGATTTTCAAGGGAACTTTCAAAAAAACTTTAAACCTTAATATCTCCGTAAATATTGCGTTTTTCGAGAAAATAAGCAAAATCTGTGATCACCTATATTTTTGGCCAAAAATCGATTTTTTAAGGGATTTTTCAAAAAAACTTTAAACCTTAATATCTCCGTAAATATTGCGTTTTTCGAGAAAATAAGCAAAATCTGTGATCACCTATATTTTTGGCCAAAAATCGATTTTTCAAGGGATTTTTCAAAAAAACTTTAAACTTAATATCTCCGTAAATATTGCGTTTTTCGAGAAAATAAGCAAAATCTGTGATCACCTATATTTTTGGCCAAAAATCGATTTTTTAAGGGATTTTTCAAAAAAAATTGAAACCTTAATATCTCCGTAAATAATGCGTTTTTCGAGAAAATAAGCAAAATCTGTGATCACCTATATTTTTGGGCAAAATTTGATTTTTCAAGGGAATTTTCAAAAAAACTTTAAACCTTAATATCTCCGTAAATATTGCGTTTTTCGAGAAAATAAGCAAAATCTGTGATCACCTATATTTTTGGCCAAAAATCGATTTTTCAAGGGAATTTTCAAAAAAAACTTTAAACCTTAATATCTCCGTAAATATTGCGTTTTTCGAGAAAATAAGCAAAATCTGTGATCACCTGTATTTTTGGCCAAAAATCGATTTTTCTAATGAATTTTCAAAAAAACTTTAAACCTTAATATCTCCGTAAATACTTCGTTTTTCGAGAAAATAAGCAAAATATGTGATCACCTGTATTTTGGCCAAAAATTTTTCAAGGGAATTTTCACAAAAACTTTAAGCCTTACTATCTCCGTAAATATTGCGTTTTTCGAGAAAATAAGCAAAATCTGTGATCACCTGTATTTTTGGCCAAAAATCGATTTTTCTAATGAATTTTCAAAAAAACTTTAAACCTTAATATCTCCGTAAATACTTCGTTTTTCGAGAAAATAAGCAAAATATGTGATCACCTGTATTTTTGGCCAAAAATTTTTCAAGGGAATTTTCACAAAAACTTTAAGCCTTACTATCTCCGTAAATATTGCGTTTTTCGAGAAAATAAGCAAAATCTGTGATCACTTGTATTTTTGGCCAACAATCGATTTTTCAAGGGATTTTAAAAAAAAACTTTAAACCTTAACATCTCCGTAATATTGCGTTTTTCGAGAAAATAATCAAAATCTATATTTTTGGCCAAAAATCGATTTTTCAAGGGAATTTTCAGAAAAAAACTTTAAACCTTAATATCTCTGTAAATATTGCGTTTTTCGAGAAAATAAGCAAAATCTGTGATCACTTGTATTTTTGGCCAACAATCGATTTTTCAAGGGATTTTTAAAAAAAACTTTAAACCTTAACATCTCCGTAAATATTGCGTTTTTTCGAGAAAATAAGCAAAATCTGTGATCACCTATATTTTTGGCCAAAAATCGATTTTTCAAGGGAACTTTCAAAAAAACTTTAACCTTAATATCTCCGTAAATATTGCGTTTTTCGAGAAAATAAGCAAAATCTGTGATCACCTATATTTTTGGCCAAAAATCGATTTTTCAAGGGATTTTTCAAAAAAAATTGAAACCTTAATATCTCCGTAAATAATGCGTTTTTCGAGAAAATAAGCAAAATCTGTGATCACCTATATTTTTGGCCAAAAATCGATTTTTCAAGGGATTTTTCAAAAAACTTTAACCTTAATATCTCTGTAAATATTGCGTTTTTCGAGAAAATAATCAAAATCTATATTTTTGGCCAAAAATCGATTTTTCAAGGGAATTTTCAAAAAAACTTTAAAACCTTAATATCTCCGTAAATATTGCGTTTTTCGAGAAAATAAGCAAAATCTGTGATCACCTATATTTTTGGCCAAAAATCGATTTTTCAAGGGAATTTTCAAAAAAAACTTTAAACCTTAATATCTCCGTAAATATTGCGTTTTTTCGAGAAAATAAGCAAAATCTGTGATCACCTATATTTTTGGCCAAAAATCGATTTTTCAAGGGATTTTTCAAAAAAAATTGAAACCTTAATATCTCCGTAAATAATGCGTTTTTCGAGAAAATAAGCAAAATCTGTGATCACCTATATTTTTGGGCAAAATTTGATTTTTCAAGGGAATTTTCAAAAAAACTTTAAACCTTAATATCTCCGTAAATATTGCGTTTTTCGAGAAAATAAGCAAAATCTGTGATCACCTATATTTTTGGCCAAAAATCGATTTTTCAAGGGAATTTTCAAAAAAAACTTTAAACCTTAATATCTCCGTAAATATTGCGTTTTTCGAGAAAATAAGCAAAATCTGTGATCACCTATATTTTTGGCCAAAAATCGATTTTTCAAGGAATTTTCAAAAAAACTTTAAACCTTAATATCTCCGTAAATACTTCGTTTTTCGAGAAAATAAGCAAAATCTGTGATCACCTATATTTTTGGCCAAAAATCGATTTTTCAAGGGAATTTTCAAAAAAACTTTAAACCTTAATATCTCCGTAAATACTTCGTTTTTCGAGAAAATAAGCAAAATCTGTGATCACCTATATTTTTGGCCAAAAATCGATTTTTCAAGGGAATTTTCAAAAAAAACTTTAAACCTTAATATCTCCGTAAATATTGCGTTTTTCGAGAAAATAAGCAAAATCTGTGATCACCTATATTTTTGGCCAAAAATCGATTTTTCAAGGGAATTTTCAAAAAAACTTTAAACCTTAATATCTCCGTAAATACTTCGTTTTTCGAGAAAATAAGCAAAATCTGTGATCACCTATATTTTTGGCCAAAAATCGATTTTTCAAGGGATTTTTCTAAAAAACTTTAAACCTTAATATCTCCGTAAATATTGCGTTTTTCGAGAAAATAATCAAAATCTATATTTTTGGCCAAAAATCGATTTTTCAAGGGAATTTTCAAAAAAACTTTAAACCTTAATATCTCCGTAAATATTGCGTTTTTCGAGAAAAGAAGCAAAATGTGTGATCACCTATATTTTTGGCCAAAAATCGATTTTTCAAGGGATTTTTCAAAAAAACTTAAACCTTAATATCTCCGTAAATATTGCGTTTTCGAGAAAATAAGCAAAATCTGTGATCACCTATATTTTTGGCCAAAAATCGATTTTTCAAGGGATTTTTCTAAAAAACTTTAAACCTTAATATCTCCGTAAATATTGCGTTTTTCGAGAAAATAATCAAAATCTATATTTTTGGCCAAAAATCGATTTTTCAAGGGATTTTTCAAAAAAACTTTAAACCTTAATATCTCCGTAAATATTGCGTTTTTCGAGACAATAAGCAAAATCTGTGATCACCTATATTTTTGACCAAAAATCGATTTTTCAAGGGAATTTTAAAAAAAAACTTTGACCATTAATATCTCCGTAAATATTGCGTTTTTTCGAGAAAATAAGCAAAATCTGTGACCACCTATATTTTTGGCCAAAAATCGATTTTTCAAAGGAATTTTCAAAAAAAACTTTAAACCTTAATATCTCAGTAAATATTGCGTTTTTCGAGAAAATAAGCAAAATCTGTGATCACCTATATTTTTGGCCAAAAATCGATTTTTCAAGGGATTTTTCAAAAAAACTTTAAACCTTAATATCTCGTAAATATTGCGTTTTTCGAGAAAATAAGCAAAATCTGTGATCACCTATATTTTTGGCCAAAAATCGATTTTTCAAGGGATTTTTCAAAAAACTTTAAACCTTAATATCTCCGTAAATATTGCGTTTTTCGAGAAAATAATCAAAATCTATATTTTTGGCCAAAAATCGATTTTTCAAGGGAATTTTCAAAAAAACTTTAAACCTTAATATCTCCGTAAATATTGCGTTTTTCGAGAAAATAAGCAAAATCTGTGATCACCTATATTTTTGGCCAAAAATCGATTTTTCAAGGGATTTTCAAAAAACTTTAAACCTTAATATCTCCGTAAATATTGCGTTTTTCGAGACAATAAGCAAAATCTGTGATCACCTATATTTTTGACCAAAAATCGATTTTTCAAGGGAATTTTAAAAAAAAAACTTTGACCATTAATATCTCCGTAAATATTGCGTTTTTCGAGAAAATAAGCAAAATCTGTGATCACCTATATTTTTGGCCAAAAATCGATTTTTCAAAGGAATTTTCAAAAAAAACTTTAAACCTTAATATCTCCGTAATATTGCGTTTTTCGAGAAAATAAGCAAAATCTGTGATCACCTATATTTTTGGCCAAAAATCGATTTTTCAAGGGATTTTTCTAAAAAACTTTAAACCTTAATATCTCCGTAAATATTGCGTTTTTCGAGAAAATAATCAAAATCTATATTTTTGGCCAAAAATCGATTTTTCATGGGAATTTTCAAAAAAACTTTAAACCTTAATATCTCCGTAAATATTGCGTTTTTCGAGAAAATAAGCAAAATCTGTGATCACCTATATTTTTGGCCAAAAATCGATTTTTCAAAGGAATTTTCAAAAAAACTTTAAACCTTAATATCTCCGTAAATATTGCGTTTTTCGAGAAAATAATCAAAATCTATATTTTTGGCCAAAAATCGATTTTTCAAGGGAATTTTCAAAAAAACTTTAAACCTTAATATCTCCGTAAATATTGCGTTTTTCG